>JACBWV010000610.1:68004557-68388544 GCA_013435795.1 Chlamydomonas sp. ICE-L
GGCCTAATTACTAGGGAACGGCAATATGATATGATGTCATCATATCAATATGTATTTATTTGTATTTATGTATTTATGCCCCACTACCTACCTGAACCTCCCACCACTGACTCCCCTGTTCCAGCTGAGGTGCGCTCCTCCTTTGTGGAGATCCTCTCAGACATATTAGATCCACGTATGGGCCTGCAACAGCTAGCTCACATGCGAGATGAGGTCCAGTGGTCCCTGTCCCTTCCCCTTGGGAGCCTGTATGTGTGTATTTAAATATGTATTTATGCCCCTTGTACTCACCTGAACCTCCCACCACTGACTCCCCTGTTCCAGCTGAGGTGCGCTCCTCCTTTGTGGAGATCCTCTCGGACATCTTAGACCCCCGCATGGGCCTCAAACAGTTAGCCTACATGCGAGATGAGGTCCAGTGGTCGTCCTCCTTCCCCTTGGCCGCCCTCCCACGCCCTCTCATTCTCCACGACAACGCTTGCAGCAGTACAAACAGCACCAATCACGCGTATTGCAACGGCTTCTATCACCAGCGGCTCCCTGCTGCTCTCGCTCATTTCGGGAAGCTGTGCGAGGATGTGGAGGCGTTCAAGGTGAAAGCGACCTCCAAGAGTGCGACAGTCGCCCGTGCTGGTGGTGCTACGGGCAGTGAGGGCAGTGGTGCTGATGCCACGCAGGTATGTTGCTACAGTCCGAACAATCCTTTTACTGATGGGGGGCCTGAGTTCTGGTGCTGCTGCAGGCAGTGAGACAGGTGGGGTAGAGGGTGAGCTGTGGGGTAGACGGTAAGCTGTGCGAGGATGTGGAGGCGTTCAAGGTGAAAGCGACCTCCAAGAGTGCAACAGTCGCCCGTGCTGGTGGTGCTACGGGCAGTGAGGGCAGTGGTGCTGATGCCACGCAGGTATGTTGCTACAGTCCGAACAATCCTTTTACTGATGGGGGCCCTGAGTTCTGGTGCTGCTGCAGGCAGTGAGACAGGTGGGGAAGAGGGTGAGCTGTGGGGTAGACGGTAAGCTGTGCGAGGATGTGGAGGCGTTCAAGGTGAAAGCGACCTCCAAGAGTGCAACAGTCGCCCGTGCTGGTGGTGCCACGGGCAGTGAGGGCAGTGGTGCTGATGCCACGCAGGTATGTTGCTACAGTCCGAACAATCCTTTTACTGATGGGGGCCCTGAGTTCTGGTGCTGCTGCAGGCAGTGAGACAGGTGGGGTAGAGGGTGAGCTGTGGGGTAGACGGTAAGCTGTGCGAGGATGTGGAGGCGTTCAAGGTGAAAGCGACCTCCAAGAGTGCAACAGTCGCCCGTGCTGGTGGTGCTACGGGCAGTGAGGGCAGTGGTGCTGATGCCACGCAGGTATGTTGCTACAGTCCGAACAATCCTTTTACTGATGGGGGCCCTGAGTTCTGGTGCTGCTGCAGGCAGTGAGACAGGTGGGGTAGAGGGTGAGCTGTGGGGTAGACGGTAAGCTGTGCGAGGATGTGGAGGCGTTCAAGGTGAAAGCGACCTCCAAGAGTGCAACAGTCGCCCGTGCTGGTGGTGCTACGGGCAGTGAGGGCAGTGGTGCTGATGCCACGCAGGTATGTTGCTACAGTCCGAACAATCCTTTTACTGATGGGGGCCCTGAGTTCTGGTGCTGCTGCAGGCAGTGAGACAGGTGGGGAAGAGGGTGAGCTGTGGGGTAGACGGTAAGCTGTGCGAGGATGTGGAGGCGATCAAGATGAAGGCGAGCGGGGCCGCCTCCAAGAGTGCGACAGGCGCTGGTGGAGCTGCGGGCAGTGAGGTAGATGCCACGCAGGTGTGTTGCTACAGTCAAAACAATTGTTTTACGGACAGGCACCCATGCTGGTGCTGCGGGCAGTGAGGTAGATGCCACGCAGGTGTGTTGCTACAGTCCAAACAATTGTTTTACCAGCAGGCGCCCGTGCGGGTGGTGCTGCGGGCAATGAGGGCGGTGGTGCTGATGCTACGCAGGTATGTTGCTAAAGTCTGAACAATCTTTTTACCGGTGGGGGCCTGTGCTGGTGCTGCTGTGGGCAGTGAGGCCGGTGGGGCGGAGGGTTCCGAGGACGTTTCTGATGCCATGCAGGTATGTTGCTACAGCCCAAGCAATTTACTGTCAGGTGCCCATGCTGGTGCTGCTGTGGGCAGTGAGTCCTGTAGGGTGGATGCCACGCTTGTGTGTTGCTACAGTCCAAACAATCCTTTTACCAACAGGTGCCCATGCTGGTGCTGCTGCGGGCAGGGAAGCCGGTGGGGTAGAGGGCCCCGAGGATTGTGCTGATACCACGCAGGTATGTTGCTACTGTCCAGGGGTAGCCAAATAGGGACTTGTCCAACCATGATATCAGGAGGAGCTAAAACAGAGGGGGGGGGGGGGGGGGGGGGGGGGACTTATGAACTGAACCCCAAACAATCATTTTACGGCAGCCCTGAGTTTGTGCTACAATGATACTTTAATTTTGCGATCGCCTGTGTGTGCCCCACCTGCAGGTGTGCTTGTACCGCGTGTTTACACTAAACCCTAAACCCTGGCCCACCTGTAGGGGTGCTTGCATCGCGTGTTTACACTAAACCCAAAACCCTGGCCCACCTGCAGGGGCGCTTGTATAGTGTGTTTACACTAAACCCTAAACCCTGGCCCACCTGCAGGTGCACTAGTACCGCGTGTTTACACTCAACCCTAAAACCTGGGCCACCTTTAGAGGTGCTTGCATCGCGTGTTTACACTCAACCCTAAAACCTGGGCCACCTTTAGAGGTGCTTGCATCGCGTGTTTACACTGAACCCTAAACCCTGACCCACCTGTTGGGGTGCTTGCATGGCGTGTTTACACTGAACCCTAAACCCTGGCCCACCTGCAGGGGCGCTTGTATCGTGTGTTTACCCTGAACACTAAAATTCGTGTTACTGTGAAAATGTAATGATACGATGATGGCCGGGCACGCTACCTTCGTGCTACAGTGACAATTGAATTATACGATGATGACACGCAGGAGGAAGAGATACCTTCAGGGTGTTTACCCTAAACCCTAAAGTTCGTGCTACAGTGAAAATTTAATTGTATTATATATACGATGATGTCACGCAGGAAGAGGAGATACCTGAGGAGTTTGTGGACCCCATCACCCAACACTTGATGAAGAAGCCCATCATTCAATTTAATTATACGATGCTGGCACGCAGGAGGAGGAGGAGGGGGAGGAGGAGATACCTGAGGAGTTTGTGGACCCCATCACGCAACACTTGATGAGGAACCCCGTCATTCTGCCAGATTCCCAGGTTACCCTCGATCGATCAACGATAGCCAGGCACTTGCTGACTCAGGTGAGTTTTTTATTTGTATTTCTTTGCAGTTTTGTTTTTCTAAGTCGATCTCGAGATAGTTTTTTTTTTTTTTTTCGATAGACTGGCACTTGCAGGCTCAGGTGAGCTTTTTTATTTGTATTATTATTAACGATAGCCAGGCACTTGCTGACTCAGGTGAGTTGTTTTTTACTTAGTTGATTGTTTTATTTTTATTTTTATTGTTACTATCAACGATAGCCAGGCACTTGCTGGATTAGTTGGAGTTTTTGTTTTACACACTTGTATTTATTTTGTATCAACGATAGCCAGGCACTTGCTGACTCAGGTGAGTTTTTAATTTGTATTCCAGTGTATTCCTTTATTTTACTTTATTTTTTTACTTATCTCGTAGTTGAGTTTTGTTTTTTGTTTTCTTTACTTTTGTATCAACGGTAGCCAAGCATTTGCTGACTCAGTTGAGTTTTTTTCTGGCTATAGTTAGGCACTTCCTGGCTCAGGTGATTTTTTTATTTGTATTTCTTTACTTATCTCCATAGGTGCCTAATTATTGGCCTTTTGGGACAGACGGTTTTGACCCATGGACTACAAAAACAAAAAAATGCTACAAAGTTGCTTGACCACATCACCTCAACATATAAATACTTGGATTTGGGTATGCTCAGGGTTTGAGAACCAGATGAAGTAAAACCTTTTATTTTTTTCGTTATGGGGTTCCCTAATTCAGGACAGATTTTACACAAATGTGGGACGGAGCCAAACGCAGTCTAAATTTATTTTTTTGAAAACTGAATTAGGTAGGCCTGTTTTTCACATCTTCCCTTACAAGTCATTGTCACAGCAGGTTGTGGAAGATACTGTACAGGCTGTACAAAGCCAAAAATCACCGAGTATTTGCATGTTTTGGGCCAATTTAGGAGTCCCTAATTATGTTACAAGCTGCACAGCCGCAACTGCATCGTTTTGAGTCTTCGTCTTTTCAGCTAAGGGTACGGAATCACTTATCGATTTTTTAAAAATTTGAAATTTGAATTTTCAAATCCCTCTTTAAACCAATATTTTTAAAAAAACGTCTTTTTCTTTTCTCATCAAACATCCACATCTGAAGTTAGATTTTGATTTGGAAATTTCCCAGGTAAAGGCCGAACTGGTAGGTGGAACGCTGGTATCGGCCGAAATGGCAGGTGGAATTGCGAAGTTCACTCAGAAGCCGAGGCTAAAGCGCAGCCTCCGACCTTGCGGTAAAGGATAGGTATGCCTTTCGTCCCGCGGAACTTTATTCGCGATATCTCGCGCAACCTCGTATTTGTCGCAGATTGAATTTGTCCCAAAATATTTCGTACATCTCGTGTACTGCCACATGCCTGCCGGCCTGGGCTGCTCGCGACCGAATGCCCATCGGAACAAAAAATAGCTGCGCGTCTAGCTGAAACACTCACGAGAAACGCTATCAACTCAGAATTCGATTCCAAGCATTTTGGTGTGTGTGCGGCTCTGTCCCACACTCTTGTCCCGAATTAGGGCGCTTTGGGGATTAGGCACATATGGAGATAGTTGAGTTTTTTTTTTTTTTTGACGATAGACTGGCACTTGCAGACTCAGGTTAGTTGTTTTGTTTTTATTATTATTAACAATAGTCAGGCACATACTGACTCAGATGAAGATTTGTGTACTCAGTTTATTTATTATGATCAACGATAATCAGGCACTCGCTGACTTAGGTGAGTTTTTATCAACAATAGTCAGGCACTCGCTGACTCAGTGAGTTTTTCATTTGTTTTATTTATACTATTTTACGGATCTTTATTATATTATTGTTAGGATTTCACACCAGGAGGCGGGGGACCCTAAGCAGCAGCTATACAAACCCTAAACCCTAAACAAAGGAGCACACACTGAGTATATACAGAAGGTGGAGAAAGTCATACAGAAGTAGGACGTCCACAAAATGAGGGATCCTAGCACACGTCGAATGACGACATGGGACCGTATTAGACAGATGTGGCACCAGGATCGCATGGGACCGTATTGGACAGCTGTGGCAGCCAGCTTGCTGGATAAAGGGGGGTAGTGGGAGACGTGTGGAGCATGGGTATGGACACTTGATACCGGTGCCTGCAATGTCGGGTACGCACAACGAATGACGACATGGGACCGTATTGGACAGCTGTAACAACCAGCTTGTTGATGATGATGATGATGATGATAATATTTTTCCTGGTGCCCTAATGGACTCTAAATGTGCTGACAGCTTGACGGAACCAAGGGTCACTGGATACTTGTTGATACGGCAATGGTGGGCCACATGAGCGGCAGGTTTTTTCCCCCGCTATATATAGCGATCGCTACTTTTTTCCCCGCTTTGGCCCAAATTGCCGCTATAAAGAACCCCAATATATTGACCCTAAAAAGCTATAAAAAGCTATTAACCCTATTAAACTATATTGACCCTATAAAGCTATATTGACTCTAAACAGCTATAAAAAGCTATAAGACGCTGTCCCTGGAGGAGGCCTAAAACTGCATGTGCAATTAAATTGAGATTCGTGTTGACCCCCTTCATCTGTGGCACTGGCACTGGCACTTCACCATGTCCGGCTGTAACCTGACCGGCCAGCTGCCCTCCTCAATTTTCATCCCCCCCCCCCCACCTCCCCCAACCTGACCTACCCCCCCCCCACACCACCTCCCCCCCACACCACCCCCTTAATCTGTGGCAATCTGTGGCACTAAATGGCTCTAAAAAGCTATTAAACACTATAAAACGCTGTCCCTGGAGGAGGCCTAAAACCTTAAAGCTAGAAAAAACTCACTTTCAGGTTTGAAAAACAAAAACCTGACTCCCTTGCCTCCAACAGTCCAGCATTCACTCTGACGCAAACAAAAGCTTGTAGATGTTGACACAAAAAAACAAAAATAGAGAGAGATAGAGATAGATAGATAACTTGATAAAGAGAGGGTTTTTTTTTTTGCACCTGATACCTCTACACCCACAGAAGCCTGTAGATGTTGAAACATAAATAAAACAAAGAAATAAATGGTACGCCTTATCACCAGGTGTGAGGTAGAAGAGGCCAGCCCGTTTACTTGCACTGGGGCCAACCACCAATACTCATATATGAGTGTAGATATTGACCCTCACATATGTTATACCCCCCCACAAACAGACTGACCCCCCCCACACACACACTGACTGCCTTCAGGCCGCGGATCCATTCAGCCGCAAGGAACTTTCCATCGACATGGTGAAGTCTGATGACGAGCTGCGCGACAGAATCCGCGCATGGCAAGCAGAGCAGAAAGCTCGTAACCAATAGAATGAGAGGCATACATGCACTCATACAACGCTACACACACACAAGCACACAAGCATGGTAAGCACAGCACGCCACCAGAAGAATGAGAGGCGCACATGCACACAGACACACAACGCTACACACATGCACACACACACAAGCGCAAGCAGAAAGCACACAACCAATAGAATGAGAGGCGCACATGCGCACACAAGACCTCATTCGCTCCTGCACACACACAACACTACACAAACACACAAGCACAAGCACGGCAGAAAGCACGCCACCAGTAGAATGAGAGGCGCACATGCACACACAAGACTTCATTCGCTCCTGCACACACACAACACAACACTACACAAACACACAAGCACAAGCACGGCAGAAAGCACGCCACCAGTAGAATGAGAGGCGCACGTGCACACACAAGACTCCATTCGCACATGTACACACACAACACTACACACAAGCACACACACACAAGCACAAGCACAGAAGAAAGCACGCTACCAGTAGAATGAAAGATGCACAAGCACACACAAGACTTCATTCGCTCATGCACACACACAACACTACACACACACACAAGTGCAAGCAGAAGGCTCGCCACTAGTAGAATGAGAGACATAAATGCACACACGACTTCACACGCACACACAACCCTACACACACACACACAAGCGCAAGCAGAAAGCACGCAACCAGTAGAATGTGAGGCGCACATGCACACACACACACAACCCTACACACACACACACACAGCCCTACACACACACACACACACGCACAGCAGAAAGCTCGCCACCAGTATAATGAGAGATGCGTATACACACACAAGTCTTCACACGCGCACGCACACACACACACACACACACACAAACACAAGCACAGCAGAAAGCTCGCCACCAGTAGAATGAGAGGCGCACATGCACATACACACACGACCCCCCCCACACACACACAAGCACAGCAGAAGGCTCGCCACCAGTAGAATGAGAAACGGACCAAACACAAGTCCTCAGTGGGCGCTGCTTTGAGTTCGGGGTCCCACTTCCTGGGGTGAAAATCCTCTCAATAAAAAAAGTTAATCCAGATCTTGATCCAGATTGTCTTTCAATACGAAACATCCAGATTGTTACAGCATGCCGACAGTACCGTGTATTTTTCGACCGATAAGGTCTGGACACCATACAACTTTGTCGAATGGCTTGACCTCCTATTCCTATGTACCCCACGATAAAGAAGTGTTATATGCGCTTGTTTTATGTGGTGGCAACACCCCACACCTGCAAGATCACGACCAGGGTGGTTCAACACGACCGTGGCTGCGTGTGACCACGCACAATCCAGAGGGTTGAGATAGTGTGAACACGCACTCTTGCACCAGGATGTGTGTTTAAACACGCACATCCCAGACCCCATAGTTTGTGTTGCGCGCAAATCCCAGATCACAACCCCAAATGAAGGGGTTCCAATCCCAAGCCCCCCCCCCCACACACACACACACACACACCGTGCGATACCCACTGAATACAGGAAGCACACTGAGTAGATTATACAGTTTAAATCCAGCACCTCCACGATACCGTTTCCCTTTGATGGGCAGATGGCAGGAATCCATGAGCAGCAGCAAATGCTAAAAACGTTACCGTACCAAGCTTAGGTTAGGGTATATACCGGTATAATAAGTTTATAGCCGCGTGCAACTCACAACTTCTGTTTTTTAGAACTACTGTGTTGCTATGAAATACCACACTACAGATAGGGTGAAGAAGCAACACTGTATTCATCAATGATTTGTTGGGAGACCCCTCCCGGATGTTGTGGAACGGGCTTGTGTTGGCCAACAATGGCCTGTCGATGGAAATGTAATGTAATGTACCATTAAGTCCGCTCGATGAGGATGGCAATGGATATTTACAGCTTGGTGCTTGACAGTCCTCTGGATGTTTGGTTTTGCAAGTTGGTCCTAATATTTTTTGCTGAATCTTGTTTGAATAGGTGGACTGCTGTCGACGTTGCCGAAGACGGCAAGCAGCCTTGAGGCTGGGGCCATGTAAACAAGATTGGATCACTGGAGTTTACAGAAAGAACCATTGCTTTTTTGAACTTGAACGTGGCTACATAGCTTCAGTCAGCAATTTGTCTGCTCGCCGAGTCACCTTCTTCAGATGTGAGACCCGTACACAAAACAGCGCCCGCTGAGGGTTTAGAAAGGTGGAGACAGTTCTACAGATCATTTGACCCAGACGGCACATTGTGCAAACTGTGGAGAGAAGACTGCAACGTTTCGTGCATATAGGATCAATGCGGTGCCCGTTGCCTTTACACCAGGAGGGTGTATGAGACTCTGTGCTAAAACAAAAAGAAAAAGCACACACAAAGCGAAAAAATCCATTACATCAGGGGGGTGTCGAGGACAAACAAAGGAAGTAAGAAGCTAACAAATGAGAAGTCACAAGGAAATAAGGAGAATAAATTACGGTGCCACTAAGCAGTCCAGGGCTTCCTGTCTTGCTCTTCTACAAGTAGATAGGTAGTCGGCTAGGTTGCCCAAAAAAACTTATTGCCATTTCCATTCATAAAGTTTTTCAATGTGGAATCGCAGAATTCCACGTTCCATACGGTTAAGTCAGTATCCATATCTGTAAACAGCTTCTGGTATCGGAGGCGAATATCATTATAAAAAGGGCACTCAAACATATGCATTTCATCTTCATGTTTTTGGAACCCACACAGTTGACAGTGTCTCATTGATGTATAAAATTAGACATCGTTTGCTGTCCAGGTCTTGTCGATGATGATAAGGTTTATACAATGCGTTATATACACAGGCTCCTATTGATTGGAATTGTAAAAAGATGAGAAGAGGAAGAAAATGTCATGATATTGTAAAAGAGTTACCCTTCATATATCGGTATACACAGGCAAATATAACGAATATCCTTAACATCACGTCCTGTGAGTACCTGCATTACACGGATGTAACAATTTGAATTTCAATATAACGAATGTACTTTTATATATGAAAAAGTATGTAAGATACAAAATTAAGATGGGTGACACGAAGGATACTTAAGTATTTTCGCATGCCTCTAGAAAGCTCGTTTAGCCACTGGAAACCCCTGCCCACCAAACAAATAATGATTGCCAGTGCCACCGTGGATGGCCTTGCAAGACTTTCCAGGGGAGCTTTGACAATGACAACGCCGGGTGGGGCACAGGGGCGTGGTATTTAGGGGGCCCTCTCTTATGGCATTTTGGTATTTAGGGGGCCCTCTCTTATGGCATTTTGGAGGCTGTCGATGTCGAAGGTATTATGTCTGAAGTTTTTGAGTCATGGAGGTTTAAGTACCCAAGTGACACCAATGCAGTTAGAGACATCCCTGATGAGAGAAGGGTTGGCTTTAAACGCCTCCGATACCAAAAATGGGTCGCAGCCAACAGCAATGATGAGAATGGCTTGATTCCTTTTACATCCGCCTTACATAAGCAGGATCAGATTCGTTCTATAGCACAGTTTAGAATGGGTTCCCATTGGCTGAACACAGAAAGAATGAGGGTGGTGGATAGAGCACACATCCCTCGCTCAATGAGACACTGTCAAATGTGTGGGTTCCAAAAAACTGAGGATGAAATGCATATGTTTGAGTGCCCTTTTTATAATGATATTCGCCTCCGCTACCAGAATCTGTTTACAGATATTTATAGGCATGTCCATGAGGATACCGACTTAACCGTATGGAATGTGGAATTCTGCGATTCCACATTCAGAACCTTTATGAATGGAAATGGCACTAAGTCTTTTTGGAGCAACCTAGCCGACTATCTTTCTACTTGTAGAAGAGCAAGACAGGAAGCCCTGGACTGCTTAGTGGCACCGTAATTTATTATCCCTTTTTTTTCTTCTTGAGACTTCTCATTTGTTAGCTTCTTACCTCCGCCACTGTAAGTGGTTGAGATCTGGGTCCTGCTCTAAGGGGTTTAATACCTACGCCACCAAAACGGTGGTTGGGAGTTTGGTTTGTTTGTCCTCGACACACCCCTGATGTAATGGGGTTTTTTGCTTTGTGGGTGCTTTTTCTTTTTGTTTAAAGCACAGAGTCTCATACACCCTCGCGGTGTCAAGTAGACTTTAACATGTAATGTAATGTAATGTAATGTAATGGCGGTAGACAACGGGCTGCTGCATAACCTGTACAGTGATACCGTGGCAATTGACAGCAGGGGAGTTTTCGTAGCCTGGTGGTAGGCTGGGAGCACGGGAGTAAGGGATCTCTCCGCTTGAACATTCGACAACTGACAAATCAAGATTCAAGAAGTTCAAAACACCCATGTGATTAAATTATGTGCTACAGCCGGTCTGACGCCAACCTAGGATCTACCGATTTCTGCGACAGTCAAGTAATGATAACGCCTTGTGGGGCGTGGTATTAAGGGAGCCATGTCCTACGGTAGGGAACGGGCTGCTACTGAACCTAGACAGTGTTGCCCTGGCGGTTGACAGCGACAGCAAACACTAAAGCGCACCCATAGGGATTATAACCACGCACCTTCATCATTTCATCTCTACCATCGATCCATAAGTTGGAACGGACAAAAACGGTGTCAATACTAAGCCAGTATTTGTTCACGTCTACATTTTCTTGGTAACAATACAACAAAACATTGTTAATTATTACATTTACCGGCATTTCCCTGTTAAATATAATTTCTACTGCCGAATACGGCTAGCAGCCAAATTGCTGGCTGGAGCCATGTAATCAAAATGAAGGTACATTTTCCGGGTATTTGTTTTTCCTGCCGAAGACGGCGAGCAGCCAAATTGCTAGCTGGAGTGTAACAAACATGCAACCAAGTTCAAGCCAGTACTA
This sequence comes from Chlamydomonas sp. ICE-L, assembly GCA_013435795.1. NCBI lineage: Eukaryota > Viridiplantae > Chlorophyta > Chlorophyceae > Chlamydomonadales > Chlamydomonadaceae > Chlamydomonas > Chlamydomonas sp. ICE-L. The sequence goes on from JACBWV010000610.1 coordinate 68,016,027, forward strand.
CGATCTAACGTGAATCCAGCTGTGGTCGTTCTTTGTGGGACCTCTGGATAACACCCAGGGTATTTCAGCTATTTACAGCAGCTTCTAGGCAGCTCCCTGAGCCAGCCACTGGCCTAAGCCCCAAGATTTTAACATTTCTGACCAGCGGATTCTGTTAGTTTCAAAAGGACCCCAAGCACTGCTGCCTGAGACACAACAAACTGTATAGCCTGCGTCCTGCGTCACAACCGACCCTTCCTTCTGGTCAACGGACCCTTCGACGTTGCATCTGCGACGGCAGACGCAGCGTCCTAAACAACCCTGCTAACACCCACTCGGGAATAATGGCATTGCCCTTCCTGTCACGGTTTGGCAAGTCCCCTAAGCCTATTTGGCCTACCCCTGGACTGTAACATTCAAACATGCAACGTTATTGCCAGTGGACCATCCTCAGCCATTGCATCACAATTGTATCTGAATCAGATCAGAGCTTGTTTTTCTGTTTTAGAAAGGGGGTCTCCTGGTAGCGATCAGAATTTTGGTGTATTTCAAGGTTGGGATCCTGGTAGCGATTTAGGTAGGTGGCCTGAAGGGGCGCCCTGCCGGGCTGGGGGAGTCTCAGGGTAGCTGAGGGTTTTGCCAAAACGGCGTCCCAAGCAGCGATTGCTACTGGTAGCAGGGGAAAAAAACTTTGAATCAGACACCAATTAAGTGCCTTTGATAGAGTATGCTCCCCTGACACTCATCTTTCAGCTTCGTGTGTAACGCCATAATAATAATAATAATAATAATAATAATAATAAGGTTGTGGTTTGTCTTCAAGGAATGAAATTCTTGCTGGACCCGAATTCCTGATTGAGCAGGTTGGCTTTCTTCGGGGGAAGACAGCTCAACTGCTCATTATCACCAGCTTACTCAAGAGTAACAATCCTAGTCATCGTCATCCTGCAAAGGTCGGTGCGAAATGCTTGGATCAGGATAATGCAACAATAATAATAATATTATTATTAATAATAATAAAGATGATGAAACGATTGGATCAAGATAATGCAAGGGCAGGGTATCGAGCTCTGGCTATGTGGTATAGTATTACCCAGCATAAATCAGACGGGTCTGCGGTTTGAGCCCTGGCCAGGATCACAAAATTTCAGACTTTCCGCCTTGGAAGAGGTAGAGACCTTCCCTCCATGCTGTCACGCAGTAGTCCACGTTCACCAGTATGGCACCAGGAAAAATGTAATCATCATCATCATCATCAGCAGCAGCAGCATAGTGGAGGGCTTGGACTTTGAGAATCTTTTTTCACTATATATATTGGCACCTAATGACATAAACATTTCAACTCACGTTCATGGCCTCAAATGCCATGATGATCATTTTGACGGCTATGTCCATGTTGAAGCCACCCTTTATTGGCACATAATGACATAAACATTTCAACTCACGTTCTCGGCCTCTGTCATCATCATCATTATCATCATCACATTTATACCCTCATAAACACTGAGTATGATAACTCAAACCCACTCCACCCACCACCACCAACCCCACCACCAAACACCAACCCCCACCACCAAACACAAACCCAACCTTCAACCCACACCACCACCACCACACATCAACCCAACCCCCAACCCCACCATCAAACATCAAACCAACCCCCAACCCCACTATCAAACATCAAACCAACCCCCAACCCACACCACTAACTACTAATATACTCGCGTTCATAGCCTCAAATGCCTTCTGTTTGGCAGCTAGGTCCTTGTTGCAGCCGCCGTTCTCTCCCTCAATTGTCATCGTGACATCCACACCCTCACAAACACTGAGTATGATAACTTTATCTGTCAACTCAAACCCACCCCAACCCCCACCACCAAACACCAGCCCAACCCCCAATACCACCAACCCCCACCACCAAACACCGACTACAAATAAACTCACGTTCATAGCCGCAAATGCCTTCAGTTTGGCGGCTAGGTCCTTCTTCATTCCGCCGTTCTCCGCCACTGCTGTCATCATCATCATCACATCCACACCCTCACAAACACTGATTATTAGAACTCAAACCCACCCCAACCCCCACCACCAAACAGCAACCCATACCACCAAACACGAACCCAACCCCCAACCCACACCACTTAAACGGACTACAAATATACTCACGTTCATAGCCTCAAATGCCTTCAGTTTGGCAGCTAGGTCCTCGTTCAAGCCGTTCTCTTCCTCTGTTGTCATCATCACATCCACACCCTAACAAACACTGAGTATGAGAACTTTATCTGTCAACTCAACCCCACCCCTAACCCCACCACCAAACAACAACCCAACCCCCACCAACCCCCACCAACGACTACAAATAAACTCACGTTCATAGCCTCGAATGCCTTCAGTTTGGCGGCTAGGTCCTTGTTCAAACCGCCGTTCTCAGACTCTGCTGCCAACAGAGCATCCACATCCTCAATATCCTCCATACCCATGTCCTCCTGCCAGCGTTGTGTGTGTACGTGTGTGCTTGTGTATGTGTGTATGTCCTCCTTGCAATGTGCTTGCGGATTTATGTGTATGTGAGTGCTTGTGTATGTGAGTGTAGCATGTGTGTGTATGTGAGTGTTTGTGTATGTGGGTGTGTGTAGCATGTGTGCGTATGTGAGTGCTTGTGTATGTGTTTGTAGCATGTGTGTGTATGTGAGTGCTTGTGTATGTGTGTGTAGCATGTGTGTGTATGTGAGTGTTTGTGTATGTGGGTGTGTGTAGCATGTGTGCGTATGTGAGTGCTTGTGTATGTGTGTGTATGTGAGTGCTTGTGTTTGTGTGTGTAGCATGTGTGTGTATGTGAGTGTTTGTGTATGTGGGTGTGTGTGGCATGTGTGCGTATGTGAGTGCTTGTGTATGTGAGTGTTTGTGTATGTCTGAGTATGTGTGTGTATGTGAGTGTTTGTTTATGTGTGTGTAGCATGTGTGCGTATGTGAGTGTTTGTGTATGAGTGTGTGAGTATGTGTGTAGCATGTGTGTGTATGTGAGTGTTTGTTTATGTGTGTGTTTGTGTATGTGAGTGTGTGTATAGGTGCGTGTGAGTATGTGTGTAGCATGTGTGTGTATATGTGTGTGTTTATGTATGTGTGTGTGAGTATGTGTGTAGCATGTGTGTGTATGTGAGTGTTTGTGTATGTGTGTGTTTGTGTATGTGTGTTTGAGTATGTGTGTAGCATGTGTGTGTATGTGAGTGTGTGTATAGGTGTGTGTGAGTATGTGTGCAGCATGTGTGTGTTTGTGTATGTGAGTGTGTGTATAGGTGTGTGTATGTGTGTAGCATGTGTGGGTATGTGTGTGTTTGTGTAGGTGTGTGTGTGAGTATGTGTGTAGCATGTGTGTATGTGTGTGTTTGTGTAGGTGTGTGTTTGTGTATGTGAGTGTGTGTATGTGTGTGTTTGAGTATGTGTGTAGCATGTGTGTGTATGTGCGTGTTTGTGTATGTGGGTATGTGTGTAGCATGTGTGTGTGTTTGTGTATGTGTGTGTTTGTGTATGTGAGTGTGAGTATAGGTGTGTGTGAGTATGTGTGTAGCATGTGTGTCTTTGTGTATGTGTGTGTGAGTATGTGTATGTTTGTGTAGGTGTGTGTGAGTATGTGTGTAGCATATGTGCAGCTTGTGTGTGTATAGGTGTGTGTGAGTATGAGTGTAGCATGTGTGTGTATGTGTGTGTATGTGAGTATGTGTGTAGCATGTGTGTATTTTTGTGTAGGTATGTGTATGTGTGTGTTTGAGTATGTGTGTAGCATGTGTGTGTATGTGTGTGTGTGTGTATGTGAGTATGTGTGTAGCATGTGTGTGTGTGTGTTTGTGTAGGTGTGTGTTTGTGTATGTGAGTGTGAGTATAGGTGTGTGTGAGTATGTGTGTAGCATGTGTGTGTATGTGTGTGTTTGTGTAGGTGTATGTGAGTATGTGTGTAGCATGTGTGCAGCATGTGTGTGTATAGGTGTGTGTGAGTATGCGTGTGTTTGTGTAGGTGTGTGTGAGTATGTGTGTAGCATGTGTGCAGCATGTGTGTGTATAGGTGTGTGTGAGTATGTGTGTGGCATGAATGGGTATGTGAGTGTTTGCAATGGGCGCAGGTAAAAGACAGTGGGAACTGGATTGTGACTATAGCCTGTTGTATTATCCCCGTTCAACGAATGTCTCAGTGGCAGAGCTCCTTGAACAACTAAGGTGCTGGGTTCGAATCCCCACAGGTGCGTCTTTGTGTTCGCGTTCGCTGTCAACCGCCATGGTAGCTTTGTCCAGGTTAAGTAGCAGCCGTTCCCTACCACTGAAAGACAGGGCTCCCTTAATACCACGCTCCACCAGGCGTTATCATTACTTGTTGAATTGCATCCTGCCTGCTGCAGTTTTTTTTTCAAATCTAAAAGTGGGTTTATCTAGCTTCAAGGTTTTAGGCCTCCTCCAGGGACAGCAGTTTAGTGTCTTAATAGCTTTTATAGCTTTTAAGGGCCATTTAGGGCACACACACAAATGTTTTTGAACATTTTCATAGCGATAATTTCGCCAAAACGGGGTCAAAACTAGCGATTGCTATAGAAGGTGGGGAAAAAGCCCTGGCCTGCTTTTGGAAAAGATTTGAGGTCTACTATTGATTGTCAGATTGAAGCAACCCAATTGAGGCAACAATTGGCTAATTATTATAAAGCCAATGCTCGAGGGTTTGGGTGTGGGTGGTCATGGGGGCCAAGGCCACAAGGTGAGACGTGGGGGAGGTTAGGGTGGGTGGTGGGGTGGAAGTGGGTATGGGTGCGCAATGGTCATGGGGGCCAAGGCCACAAGGTGAGACGTGGGGGAGGTTAGGGTGGGTGGTGGGGTGGAAGTGGGTATGGGTGCGCAATGGTCATGGGGGCCAACTCACCACAACTTTGCTCTTGGTAACATGCCTCCAGCATGTATGTAATGAGGTAATGATAACGCCTGGTGGGGCGTGGTGTTAAGGGAACCGTCGTACGTGGGCAGAGAACGGTCTACCACCTCGACTGGACAAGCTACCATCGCAATTGATAACGACCTGCAACGCTAAGGGTGACCGTAGGGGGAATCGAACCCCCGACCCTTCGTTGTTAAAGCGATTTGATGTACCACAAGACCAATCGTATCACTGAAATGGGCTGTCATGTTAGTATGTTACAGTCCAGGGGTAGGCCAAAAAGGTTCAAGGGACTTGCCCAACCGTGACAGGAAGGGCTAAAAGGAAAAAGCATTGATGAACTGAACCCCAGACAATCGTGTTACTCACCACAACTTTGCTCTTGGCAGCTTTGCTGGCTGTGGATGGGCTCGGCAATCCGTTGTCCTCCTCCATCCCAATATCCACATCGTCAATGCGCCGCGTAGAGCGTGTAGAACCCTTGTTGGCCAAAATATCGTCCTCATCCCCCAACATCAAGGTGCCGGCTGCGGCCAAGGAGCCCTGACCCCAGCCACCTGTCTTTGGCCCGGAGACCGGAGGAAGCTGCTTTCTCTGCGACCTTGACTTGCCTTGGTTTCCTAGGCCCTGGTTCTGCGAGGGGGGGCGCATCTCTTCCCCGTCGGAGTCAACCACAAGCTCCCCAGCCTTGACGAAGCGGTTGTTGTTTGAGCTGTGCGCCTTGCCCCCTCGGTTGAAGTTACCCCCCACGGGGCCCTTCTGACCAGAGCTGCTAGGCTTGAACTCAGCCGACGCACGCATCTGATACTGGGACTGTAGACTGGCCCATGGGTCTGGGGGTGGGGGCTCCACCTCCACCTGCACCTGCACCTGTATGCATGTATGTGTATGTGTGTATGCATGTATGTATGTATGTATGTATGTATGTATGTATGTATGTATGTATGTATGTGTGTGTATGTATGTATGTATGTATGTATGTATGTATGTATGTATGTATGTATGTATGTATGTATGTATGTATGTATGTATATATGTGTGTGTGTATGTGTGTATGTATGTATGTATGTATGTATGTATGTATGTGTGTGTGTATGTTTACATGTACGTACGTATGTATGTATGTTTGTATGTATGTATGTATGTATGTATGTATGTATGTATGTATGTATGTATGTATGTATGTATGTATGAACGTGACAGGAAGGGGTAAAAAGAAAAAGCATTGTTAAACCGAACCCCAAACAATCGTTTTACCCATGGGGGCCCTGACTTCATGCTACAGCGATAATTTAATTCCACAGCAGTCCACACCTATAGTCAAATCATCATCCTACCTGCTGTCCCATTTGCTGCTCCTCATTGGTGTGTGGCTGGGATTGTCGCTGCTCCTGTTGCCGCTGTTGGGATTGCTGCTCAGCCGGGGAAGCTTCAAGCTGGGGCTGTTCACTTTCTGCTGGGGGGAGGATGGTCTGTTTGAATGAGGGGGCTGGTGCGGTGGGAGACGCGATCTGAAACGGCATCTCCACGACTCCTGTGAACCTGGATAGAGGAATAGGGAATGAGAAATAAGGAGAGAGTGAACCTGGAGAGAGGAATAGGGAATGAGAAATAAGGAGAGAGTGAACCTAGATAGAGGAATAGGGAATGAGAAATAAGGAGAGAGTGAACCTGGAGAGAGGAATGAGGAATGAGGAGAGAGTGAGGAGGAGGGGGTGAGGAGGAGAGAGTAAGAAGGAGAGGGTGAGGAGAGAGTGAGGAGAGAGTGAGGAGGAATGAGGAGAGGTAGGAGGAGGGAGTGAGGAGGAGAGTAAGAAGGAGAGAGGGAAGAGGAGACAGTGAACCTGGAGAGAGGAATGAGGAATGAGGAATGAGGTAAGAGTGAGGAGGAGAGAGGAGAGAGGAATGAGGAATGAGGAGAGAGTGAGGAGGAGAGACGAATGACGAATGAGGAGAGAGTGAGGAGGAGAAAGTAAGAAGGAGAGAGGGGGGAGGAGAGACGAATGACGAATGAGGAGAGAGTGAGGAGGAGAGAGTAAGTAGGAGAGAGTGAGGAGGAGAGAGGAATGAGGAATGAGGGGAGAGAGTGCAGGCGGAGGCGAGGTAGACGGAGAGAGTGAGGAGGAGAGAGGAGGAGGAATGAGGGGGAAGAACGAGAGTGAGGAGGGAGAGGAGGTAAGAGGAGAGAGTGAGGAGGAGAGAGGGAATGAGGAATGAGGGGGAGGAGATGCGGAGGAAGAGAGTAAGAAGGAGAGAGTGATGGAGGAGGGGAAAAAGAGGAATGAGGGAATGAGGAGGAAAGTGAGGAGGATGAGAGTAAGAAGGAGAGAGTGAGGAGGCGGAGAAGATGAGGACCGAAAGGAGGAGAGAGTGAGGGAGGAGGGAGTGAGAAGGAGGGCTAGGCGGAGGAGGGAGGAAGAGGGAGTGCGGAGGAGGGAGTAAGCAGGTGAGAGTGAGGAGGAGAGGGGGAGGGGAGAGAGAGAATGAGAAGAGGAGAGAGTGAAGAGAAGGGAGTGAGGAGGAGAGGAGTAGAAGAAGAGCGGAGGAGGAGCGGTAAGATCGGAGGAGAGGGAGGAGGAGGAGACAGGACCGAGAAAGAGGAGTGAGTTGAGTGAGGAGGAGGAGAGTCATAAGGAGAGAGGGAGGAGGGACGAGAAGGCGAAAAGAGGACGGAGTGGGGAGGAGAGAGTAAGAAGGAGAGGGAGGAGGAGAGAGTAAGAAGGAGAGAGGGGGGAGGAGAGACGAATGACGAATGAGGAGAGAGGGAGGAGGAGAGAGTAAGAAGGAGAGAGAGAGAGGGGGGAGAGAGACGAATGACGAATTGAGGAGAGAGGAGGAGGGAGAGAGTTGAGAGTAAGAAGGATGAGAGGAGGAGGAGAGAAGAGAGGGAGTGAGGAGGAGGAGAGGAGAGTAAGAAGGAGAGAGGGAGGAGGAGAGGAGAGGAGGGAGGGAGGAGGAGGAGAGAGTAAGGAGAGGGGGAGGAGAGAGTAAGGAAGAGAGAGGGAGGAGGAGAGAGAAAGAAAGGAGGAGTAAGACTAAGGAATGGGAGGGGGCAGGGGGGTGATGGGATACAAGAGGAGAGAGAGGAGAATAGGGGGAGGCTGTAGGAAAGAGAGAGGAATAAGGAGTAAAGACTAAGGAAACATGAGGAGGGGGGGGGGTGAGGGGAGGAGGAGGAGGAGAGGGGGGGAAGAAAGAAGGAGAGAAAGAAGAAGGAGAGGAAGGCGGAGTAAAGACTAAGGGGAGGGGAGGAGGGGGGGGGAGGGGGTGGGGGAGGAGAGGAGAGAGGAAGGGGGGGGAGAGGAACGAGGAGTAAAGATAAAAGAAGGAGGAAGGAGGAGAGAGGGGTTAGGAGGAAGTCAGTAAAGATAAGGAGGAGGAAAGGAGGAGGGGAGGAAGGAGAAGGGAAGGGGGGGAGGCAGAGGGAGGCAGAAGGAGGGGGGTGGGAGAGGAAGAGGAAGGAGGAAGGAGGAAGGAGGAAGGAGGAAGGAGGAAGGAGGAAGGAGGAAGGAGGAGAAGGAGGAAGGAGGAAGGAGGAAGGAGGAGTAACGATCAAGGAAGGAGGAAGGAGGGAAAGAGAAGGGGGAAGCGAGAGAGAGGAAGGAGGAAGGAGGAAGGAGGAAGGAGGAAGGTGGAAGGAGGACAGGAGGAAGGAGGAACGGAGGAAGGAGGAGGAAGGAGGAAGGAGCGAAAGGGAGGAAGGAGGAAGGAGGAAGGAGGAAGGAGGAAGGAGGAGTAACGACCAAGGAAGGAGGAAGGAGAAGGGGGAGAGGAAGGAGGATGGGAGGATGGAGGGGAGGAGGTGAGGAGGGGGGAGAGGAATGAGAGAGGATATGAGGGGGAAGGAGGAGGGAGGAGGAGGGGAGGAGGAGAGGAGGAAGGAGGAAGGAGGAGAGAGGAATGAGGAGTACAGATATTTATTGTTCACTTACGATGACTGCTACTCGCCCAAGGTTGATTATTACATATACGTGTATGTACCACTTACGGTGACTGATGCTCGCCCGAGGTCGATTATTATATATTAATATATTGATCAATTACGATGAGTGATGCTTGCCCGAGGTTGATTATTACATATACGTGTATGTATCACATACGGTGACTGCTGATATATATATATTATATATATATATACATTTCCATATGTGTGTGTGTGTATGTTAATATGGCTCATTACGAGACGCTGCTCGACCGAGGTTGATTAGTATAATTAATAAATGATTCAATTACGATGAGTGTGTGTTGCCGAGTTGATTTTATTACATCAACACATATTTATCACTTACGATGACTGCTGCTTGCCCGAGGTCGACAGAGCCTCCTCAACAAATGGTGTCTGCTTCTCCTGAATCACAGCGCAGAAGGGTTAGTGTGTGTTTGTGTGTGTGTGTGTTTGTGTTTTGTGCGTGCGTTTATGTGTGTGTGTTTTATGTGTGTGTGTGTGCTTCTTCTGAATCACAGCACAGAAGGGTTAGTGTGTGCTTTATGTGTGTGTGTGTGTGTGTGTTTGTGTGTGCTTCTTCTGACTCACAGCACAGAAGGGTTAGTGTGTGTGTATGTGTGTGTTAGTGTGCGTTTTATGTGTGTTTTATGTGCGTGTGTGCTTCTTCTGACTCACAGCACAGAAGGGTTAGTGTGTGTGTATGTGTGTGTTTGTGTGCTGTTTTAGGGGGTTTTAGGGCGTGGTGTGATCTTCTGAACTACCAAAGGCCCACAGAGGGGTTGGTGTGTGGTAATGGGTGTGTTTGTGTGTATGTGTGTGAGTTTTATGTTGTTGTTTTATGGCCGTTGTGTGCTTCCTCTGACTCACAGCACAGAGGGCGTTGTGGTGTTATGTTGTGTGTATGTGTGTGTTTGTGTGGCGTTTATGTGTTGTTTTATGTGCGGTGGGGTTCTTCTGACTTCACAGCCAAGAGGGTTGGTGTTGTGTGTTTCTGTGTGATATGTGTGCTGCGTTTTATTGTTGTGTTATGTGCGTACGGTGTTGCTTCTCTGACTCACAGCACAGAGGGGTTGGTGTGTGTGTATGTGTGTGTTTGTGTGCGTTTTATGTGTGTTTTATGTGCGTGTGTGCTTCTTCTGACTCACAGCACAGAGGGGTTGGTGTGTGTGTATGTGTGTGCGTTTTATGGTTGTTTTTGATGCGTGTGGGCTGTCTTCTGACTCAACAGCACAGAGGGGTTGGTGTGTGTGCTATGTCCTGCTAGTGCGTTTTATGTGTGTTTTAGTGCGGGTGTTGTGCTTATTTCTGACCTCACAGCACAGGGGGTTGAGGGTGTGTGTTGTTGTGTGCGGTTTATGTGATGTTGTTGATGTGCGGGAGGAGTATTCAGACTTCACAGCACAGAGGGGTTGGTGATGGTGGTGTGTATGTTGTGGCGTTTAGGTGTTTTGATGTGCGTGTGTGCTTTTCTCGTCTGAATCCACAGACAAGGGGGTTAGGTGTGTGTGTATGTGTGTGTTTGTGTGTGTTTTAGGTTGTGTGTGTGCTTTCTGACTCAAGCACAGAGGGGATGGTGTGTGGTGTATGTGTGTGACCTTTTTATGTGGTGTTTTATGTGCGTGTGTGCTTATTCTGACCACAGCACAGAGGGGTTGGGTTGTGTGTATGTAGTGTGCAGTTTTATGTGTTGTTTATGTGCGTGTGTGCTTATTGACTAACAGCAACAGAGGGGGGGTTGGTTTGTGTGGTATGCGTGTGAGTTTATGTGTGTTTTATGTGCGGTGTGCTTCTTATGAATTCAAGCACAGGGGGTGGTGTGTGTTGTGTGTATGTCGTGTTGCGTTTTATGTGTGTGGTTTATGTGCGTGTGTGCTTCTTCTGACTCACAGCACAGAGGGGTTGGTGTGTGTGTATGTGTGTGCGTTTATGTGTGTTTTATGTGCGTGTGTGCTTCTTCTGACTCACAGCACAGAGGGGTGGTGTGTGTGTATGTGTGTGCGTTTTATGTGTGATCCTATGTGCGCTGTGTGATTCTCTGACTCCAGCCAAAGAGGGGTTGGTGTTGTGTATGTGTGTGCGTTTTTATGTGTGTTTATGAGCGTGTCGTGTTTTCTGTGACTCCCAGCCACCAGCGGGTGGTGTGTGTGTATGTGTGTGCGTTTATGTGTGTTTTTCTGTGGGGTGTGTGCTTATGGCACCTAGGCACCCTAAGACAATGGATTCCAGCTGGATGGCGTGTTTGTGAGGTATGGGACAAATGAATGTGTATAAGGTGGTACAACACGATCCAAGATATTGTCTATCAATGCAGGCCGCTTGAAGTGACGCTCTTCGTGTGCTGATCAATGTCGGACGAGTGACAGAGGGTGAAGGAGAGTAGTAAATAAGTGGCGGCAATGGTGTGTGTATGTGTGTGCGTTTATGTGGTTTTATGTGAGTGTGTGATTCTTTGCTCACAGACCTGAGGGGTTGGTCGTGTGTCTGTATGTGTGTGCAGTTTTACGTTGTTTATGTGCGCGTGTGCTTCTTCACGACTCACAGCACAGGGGAGGGGTTGGTTGAGTTGTGGTATGAGTGTGCGTTCCGTTTTATGTGTGTTTTATGTGCGTGTGTGCTTCTTCTGACTCACAGCACAGAGGGGTTGGTGTGTGTGTATGTGTGTGCGTTTTATGTGTGTTTTATGTGCGTGTGTGCTTCTTCTGACCACAGGGGGTCGAACAGAGGGGTGGTGTGGTGTATGTGTGTTGTATGTGAGTGTGTTGCTTCTTCCGACTCACAGCACAGGAGGGGTTAGTGTGTGCGTATGGTGTGTGGTTTTATGTGGGTTTTATGGCGTGTGTGCGTCTTCTGACTCACAGCACAGAGGGGTTGGTGTGTGTGTGTGTGTGCGTTTTATGTGTGTGTTTATGTGCGTGTGTGCTTCTTCTGACTCACAGCACAGAGGGGTTGGTGTGTGTGTATGTGTGTGCGTTTTATGTGTGTGTTATGTGCGTGTGTGCTTCTTCTGACTCACAGCACAGAGGGGTTGGGTGGTGTGTGTTATGTGTGTGCGTTTATGTGTGTTTTTATGGTGGGTGTGCTTCTTCTGACTCACAGCACAGAGGGGTTGGTGTGTGTGTATGTGTGTGCGTTTTATGGTGTTTATTGTGCGTGATTGTGATTCTTCCGACTCACAGCACAGAGGGTTGGTTGGTGTGTTATCGTGTCGGTTTATGTGTGTTTATGTGCTGTGTGTTCCTTATGACTCACAGCACAGAGGGTTTGGTGGGATGTGCCATGTGCGTATGTGCTGTGCGTTTATGTGTGTTTTATGTGCGTGTGTGCTTCTTCTGACTCACAGCACAGAGGGGTTGGTGTGTGTGTATGTGCGTTTTATGTGCGTGTGTGCTTCTTCTGACTCACAGCACAGAGGGGTTGGTGTGTGTGTATGTGTGTGCGTTTATGTGTGTTTTTTAGTGAGTGTGGGCTTCTCTGACTAAAGCACAGAGGGGTTGGGTTGTTGTGTGTATATGTGTGCGTTTTATGTGTGTTTTATGTGCGTGTGTGCTTCTTCTGACTCACAGCACAGAGGGGTTGGTGTGTGTGTATGTGTGTGCGTTTTATGTGTGTTTTATGTGCGTGTGTGCTTCTTCTGACTCACAGCACAGAGGGGTTGGTGTGTGTGTATGTGTGTGCGTTTTATGTGTGTTTTATGTGCGTGTGTGCTTCTTCTGACTCACAGCACAGAGGGGTTGGTGTGAGGGTTGCAATGCCAGAGGTAGGCTGTCAGAAAACGGAAGGCCTGTGGTGGGTCTTGGGGTGTGGTCGGGAGGGGGGAGGGAAGGGGGGGGGGGGGGGGGGGGGGGGGGGGGGGGGGGCGGTATAGTTTTAGGTAGTTTTTATGATTGATTTTTGATTGTTTGGAAAGGAACAAAGAAAAAGAAAACGTTCACGTTTACATTTTCCTGGTAAGAAATTTTTTACTGCTGAAGACAGCAAGCAGCTAAATTTCTGGCCGAATCTATTTAATTAAGGGCGCCTGGTGGCGTGTCCTTAATGAAATGAATTGAATCCTTAATTCAGCCCCTGCCCCTGCCCCACGCACGGCCCTGAGGTGAGCTCCGTGGGCTAATTATAGCACTAGTGCCCTAGGGGATTGCTTCGTCCATTGTGATGCTTACATGTTTCGCCTCGATTTTTGACGACAATTCTGCTCCCAAACCTGTGTTTACGCACATGTTTAATTGGTTCAGATTTGAAATGTTACCTCAATGCACCCTTAAATCGAATTGCTAACCGTTAATTGTAGCTATTGGGCCCAATCTGAGCTCCTTTTTGTGAATTGCGATTCTCATATGTGCTCTGGTGAGAATTTGTCCAGAATAAATAAGTCTTATGATTCATCAAAAATATAGAATGTTCAAGTCTCGGTTCAAGTTGTTTTATGTTTTTCATGAAACCTGAAAAAGTTGTTTTGTGACTCTCACTGGCGGACGGACATTTTAATTTGTGTAATCCCTTCTTCCAAAAATCTGGAGATTTGTTACGTTCGGACACCTAGTGCAAGTTTAAGTTGGGAGGCAACTATGCATGAGGATCGGGGGTCTGAGTGTGCAGCAGAGATTGTTTTTTTGAATCTGAAAGTACGTTTTTTCTAGCTTAATGGTTTTAGGCCTCCTCCAGGGACAGCATGTTTAAAGCTTTTATAGCTTTTAGGGCTTTTAGGGCCATTTAGAGCAGAAAATAAACCTTTGTTTGCATAATATAGTGGCAATTTGGGCCGCAAGGGGGGTCAAAAGAAGCGATCTAATTATATAAAGCAGCGCGGCCGTGATATGGTTTAGCCCTTTTGGCCCAGGCAGTTGGGCTTTTGGTTTCAGTGGTTTCGGATCTCGATTTTCCGAGACCTGTCACTGACGTGGCCACGGGGTCCTCCCGTTGGTACGACGGGCTCAGTTGCTAGTTGCACTATAAAGCAGGGAAAATCTCTGGCGAGGAGGAAGGGGACAGTCACCCAAAGTTCAATTTGTCAAGCAGTGGGTGTCCGAGTTTTTTCTCTGTTTTCGAAAGGGGGTCTTCTGGTAGCTTTCGGGTATTTGGTACTTTCCAAGGTTGGGATCCTGGTAGTGATTTGGGCTACGCATAGCAGCTTTTAGGTAGCTTCCTTTACCCGTCCTTTGGCCTGACCAAAAGCTAGCAAGTGTGCCTGAAAGCTGATATGCTAGTCACTCCAATGCAGCTGAAAACTGTGAGCTTGACCCAGTGGCATGCTGATGGAGCTGACTGGAAGCTGCCATGAGTTGCCCAAAAAAGAAATAGAAGGACAGTCCCGGGGGGGGGGGGGGGGGGGGGGGGGGGGGAGGATATCTGATCATATATTTAATAATAGGCACACAGCATAGTAGACAACATATATAATAATATTATATATCATATCTGACCATATATTTAATAATAGGCACACAGCAAAAATACGCAACATATATAATAATATTGTATATCATATCTGATCATATATTTAATAATAGGCACACAGCAAAAATACGCAACATATATAATAATATTGTATATCATATCTGATCATGTATTTAACAATAGGCACACAGCATAATAGACAACATATATAATGATATTGTATATCATATCTGATCATGTATTTAATAATAGGCGCACAGCAAAAATACGCAACATATATAATAATATTGTATATCATATCTGATCATATATTTAATAATAGGAACACAGCATAATACGCAAGAAAACAATACCAGTATACCACCAGTAGCTGGTCTGCTCTAAAAGAAGGAAAAAAGATAACGCCTGGCAGGGATATTTTTTCAAATCAAAAAGAGGAAATCTTATTCCTTTCCTTTTTTCCCCTCCCTGTTTTCATCCCAAAAACAGGATCCTTATTCCGATTTTGGTCGATTTTTGTCATTCAGTCATTTTCACAAGGGGGGGGGGGGGGGGGGGGAAGTGAAATACCCCCATCCCCCAAAATAGTGTGAGGCCAACCCTCCGAAGACCCCCCACCCCCCCCCCCCCCCCCCCCCCCAACCACCGGCTCCGGAAACCCACTGCAAGTTACTATCTCAGCAACACTTTGCTTCCGTTGGAAGGTTCTAAGTGGCTCATTTTACAGGGTTTTGAAAGGCCTATCCATTGAGGTTGGTCTAGAGACCATTGGGAATGTTTAACATAGAAAAACATCACCATCAATGTTACATTGTTTGGTGGGGGTTGTGGGTCAGGGCCCCTTGGCCCATAATATGCCCACCTTCAATATTCTTCAATAAGCAGGCCTTCAATCCAAGCTTCAATCATGCTTAATACAGCAGCCAAGCACTGCAAGATATCTGAAGGCGCTCTAAAGTTTCCGTGGGGTCTCCACTATCAATTGTTTCCGCAACTTGTCGCAGGTATGCCCTTTAATTGTTGGTCCGACGAATAACATCACTAGCACTAGTCACCAGAACAAAACAGACCGCACAGTGGACGGAATAAAAATAAAATGAGGTCTCGCTCTGTACGTCGTTGTACAAGTGTTGGTTAGGGCGATGTGTGTGGAGAGGGAGAGAGAGAGAGAGAGAGAGAGAGAGAGAGAGAGAGAGAGAGAGAGAGAGAGACTGGATTCCCTTCCCCCACCCCATGTGCCCTGGGCAAAATATGTGGTGGGTCTCTCCCCCAATAGCATTTTTGGACTGGTATTTAGTAGAGGAACACCCTAGTTCCACTCCCATGTCATTCTGAGGGCTAGAAAAAAAGTGCCTGGAATGTACCTAATGTTTTGAAAATGTCAGATTTTTTCCTTGACCCCCCCCTCCCCCCCCTTCCCCGCAGCCCCAAACTTAGGAGGACCGTTACTTTTTTTCTACTGGGCCAAATCAAGAAATAAAACCGGATTCTTCATCCTCTCTATGATGTCTACAAAGTTGGACGATGGGGTCATTTGGTTAGAAGTCCACCCCCCCCCCCCCCCCCCCCTGCATTTCAGTAAAAAAAAAAAAAAAAAAAAACGTTTCTTATTCCAATGATTTTGGCAAAAACGGGGTCTCGTATTCCGATCGGAATGTATTTCGGAAAAGAATATCCCTGACACCTGGAGGGGCATGGTGTTAAGGGGACCCTCCCGTACGTCGCAGCTGGGTAAATTAACCATGGCAGACATAGTAAGTGTCACCCTCCAGGTGGTAGGGACTCCTTCTTACGACGTGTGGCAAGAATGCTGGTACAGGAGGCGATTTATTTTTTGATAAGCAAATACCAGCGGTACCTGGTCTGTTCTGTTCTGATATCCCTCAGACATGTGGTATGTGGTGTATGTATACTATGTGGTATGTTTGTGTATCAAGTATGTGGTGTTTGTGGTATGTATATTATGTGGTGTATGTGGTATGTATATAAAAGCAATGCCAGCGGTACCTGGTCTGTTCTAATATCCCTCAGACAGTTTGCCCATAAAAGGAGATTTTATGGGTTGGGCTTTAAATGTGCCCTCTATAGAAGTGATCCCTGGGGGTGTCCCGATGGAATAAATCTGAAAAGTAAAAAAATAATTGATGTTTTAGCAATGCCAGCGGTACCTGGTCTGTTCTGATATCCCTCAGACGGTTAGCTTCATCCTGAATATCCTGAACATCCTGTTCACCATTTGTGGCTGCTGGCTTGCTAGTGAAGGGGTCTGTCTTCTTCGGATTTGTCTTCTTGCCTGGAATGGGAGACTGCTCTATACCATCCAGCTCCTCCACGGCAGTTACTTGCACTGGCGTTGGTTTCTTCGGCGTAATTTGCACTGACGTCAGTTTCTGTGGCGTGACCTCGTTGGATGTTGCACCATTGGATGAGGGCGCTCCGCTTCTTTGAGCCTCACTGCAAATTAGAATTTTTGAATTTGAAAAAAAAATGATTTTGTTTTTGAAAAATCATTGGATGAGGGCGCTCCGCTTCTGTGAACCTCACTGCAAATTTGAACTAAAACAAATCATTTGCTTTTTTGAAAATTCTTGGGTGCAAGCGCCCCGCTTCTTTGAGCCTCACTTTTTGAGTTTTGAATTAGGAAATTTCATTTTTTGTCTTTATCATTGGATGAGGGCACTCTGCTTCTGTGAGCCTCACTTTTTTTTAATCATTGGATGAGGGCGCGTAGTTTTTCTGAGCCTCACTGAATATTTAATCATTATTTTTTGAATTAGCTCCTCCCTCTCCCCCCTCCCTCTGACCCCTCCTCCCAGTGAGCTGCCTCTCTCAACTCTTCCTCCGCTACAAGCATGCACTCACCTAATTCCAGCAGCTTTGATTTCCCCTGCATGCAAGTGAGGTTGTGCTCATGAGGTTCCAATAATGGTGCTGTGAATGATGATTTGGGTGATGGTTTGAATGGTGATTTTTATAATGATTTGGATGATGCTTTGAATGGTGCTTTGAATGATGATTTAAATGGTGATTTGAACGGTGATTTGAATGATGCTTTGAATGGTGATTTGAATGATGATTTGAATTGGTTATATTACTGTCAAAGTTGGCGAGCAGCCTTACAGGGTGGAGCTATGTAACAAGTTCAAGTTCAATTCGCAATAACAGGAGGCAAGGCACATGGAACAGGCCCAAACCCTCCCCCAGGTGGCTGATAGCCCCCTTCCCCTCATATTGGTGGTTGGCCCCAGTGAAAGCAAACGGGCTGGCCCCGTCTTCATCACGCCTCGTAATAAGGCGTACTATATATTTATTAATATAAAAGGAGGCCCTGCCGCATGCATGCTCGCAAACCCTACAACCCTAAACCCTGCATGCTCGCGCAACACGTGAATGTCTTCACTCGAGATGATGCTCGTGTTTGCAATCACGTCTTTTTGTTTGAGAAGGCAGAAGCATGCATGTGAGCCATAGCTTCTTTTCAGCTACGAGCAGCAGCTTCTAGGCAGCTCCCTGAGTCATGCATGCGAGCCACAGCTTCTTTTCAGCTACGAGCAGCAGCTTCTAGGCAGCTCCCTGAGTCATGCATGCGAGCCATAGCTTCTTTTCAGCTACGAGCAGCAGCTTCTAGGCAGCTCCCTGAGTCATGCATGCGAGCCATAGCTTCTTTTCAGCTACGAGCAGCAGCTTCTAGGCAGCTCCCTGAGTCATGTATGCGAGCCATAGCTTCTTTTCAGCTACGAGCAGCAGCTTCTAGGCAGCTCCCTGAGGCATGTATGCGAGCCATAGCCTCTTTTCAGCTACGAGCAGCAGCTTCTAGGCAGCTCCCTGAGTCATGCATGCGAGCCATAGCTTCTTTTCAGCTACGAGCAGCAGCTTCTAGGCAGCTCCCTGAGTCATGCATGCGAGCCATAGCTTCTTTTCAGCTACAAGCAGCAGCTTCTAGGCAGCTCCCTGAGTCATGCATGCGAGCCATAGCTTCTTTTCAGCTACGAGCAGCAGCTTCTAGGCAGCTCCCTGAGTCATGTATGCGAGCCATAGCCTCTTTTCAGCTACGAGCAGCAGCTTCTAGGCAGCTCCCTGAGTCATGCATGCGAGCCATAGCTTCTTTCAGCTACGAGCAGCAGCTTCTAGGCAGCTCCCTGAGTCATGTATGTGAGCCATAGCATCTTTTCAGCTACGAGCAGCAGCTTCTAGGCAGCTCCCTGAGTCATGCATGCGAGCCATAGCTTATTTTCAGCTACGAGCAGCAGCTTCTAGGCAGCTCTGTGAGTCAGCCACTGGGCCAAGCCCCAAGATGTCAACAGAACAGGAAATCTGGTTGTGTCAGCTTCATGGTGCACTAGGTTGCATTAGGTTTGGCTGAATAGCTAGTCAAGAAAGCTGCCTAGAAGCTGCTGCTTGTATCTGAAAAGAAAAGCTATGACGGGAGCTGCTCTGTCCTTACGGCAATAAATGGAAAAATCTGAAAAAATGAAAGAAAAAAATGATTTGTTAGCTTTTACATTTTCCTCGTATCTCAAAATCATTTTCTTTTTTTACTGCTGAAGACGGCGAGCAGCCAAATTGCTGGCTGAAGCTGTGTAACCAAGTTCAAGTTCAAGTCCCTGCGGCAGCCTGCACCTTTCAGGTTGTTAAACAGGTGTTCAGGGTGTTGAGCACCTGCTCAACAACTATACGTTTAACCAATGATGTACATTAAACAGGCGTTGAACACCCTGAACACCTGTTCAACAACCTGAACAGGGTGCAGGCTGCTGTAGGGCGTAGCCAGCTGTCAGCACCTTCAGACACCGGTCTTCACTGTTTCTTTGGGGGGCTACTTCTGGCAGCTTCCCGCCAGCCCCATAAGCCATCCACTGGGCAAAACCCCAAGCTTGTAGCTTGTAAGGTGTGCCAGTTGTGCAGAGACAACTTATCTGATCTTTTACAAGTAGTGAACGGCAATATGATACAATATGATGCCATGTCATCATGTGATATCATATGATGACGGCAGTCTGACTAGGCTAAAGTTACCATTTATGTATAATATAATTTCATGCAGTTTTTATGATATCATGTGATATCATAATCGCCATCAACATAAGATGCGAGGCACCTCCATCGCACCATAACAGGTCGCGTTGCTTCATGCACTTCTGACGCTAGAGAGCGACGTGGAAGACATGTGTTTAGATCATGCTCAGAAGGCACCGTGCACCCACCTGCACTCTCGGCCGTGGAGGACGAGGCACAGCCCATTGTCAGCTCTTCGCACTCGGAAGTATCTCAACACGCCAGTACGCGCCAAACAAACGACTATTTGGTTGGATAGCCTATCTTGAGTACTCGGTGGTAACCAGGTGGTACCACACTCGGTTCGACTTGGGGACAGCGTGGAGCGCGTAAGGCAGTCTACATGCTACAGGCGCGACAGTTACAGTTGGAGTGTGAGAGTGGGACTGCGTCGAAGGTGAATCTCGATCTCCTCCTTGGCTGAGGGGAATATTTCGCGCTGAACGGGCGCGCACGCAGCGGGGCCAAAACCTTGCCATCTGGGGCTTACACTCGAATTACCTGAGTTTGCCGCAGCCCAGGAGACCTAGTCAAGACGACTAGACCCCCGGGCTAGACCGGGGGCTAGGCCTACGCCTGCGGTCGGGTGAGCCTTCTCTTGCCTAGCTTCTTCAGTCTTATCGCCGCGATCGAGCTCGACGAACGAGCTTGGAGTAGGATCTCACAAAGTTGAAGTTGCAGGAGATCGCAAGCACATTCTCCTCAAATACGTGTAGCTCAGTGGAGATGGGCAATGGCGTACACACAAACTGTTCGCACTTTTTTTTTAGTTGTGAAAGGACTTTCGCCCCAGGTGGTGGGTCTACAGACGCTAAACAGCGACCTGGAGGATTCACTTGACTTTCTCTTTTCACGAGACTGCACGAGAGGATATTGTTACATACTCAGCAAAAATCAATGAGACTGAACAGCGCCAGGGCAGCTGGACAGTTTTAAAACAGTGAGGTTTTGGGCAACATACCCCTCAGAACCTGGTCCAGGAGGTAATCTCCCAAAAAGCGTACGAAAGAGCAAATTAAAAGGCTTGACAACAAGCAAATCGAACTACCAAGGCATAGAGAAACTAGCGAATTAAGTGTATATTGTAGAAGGATTCTTTTTTAGAGACAGGATATAGTTACATACTCAGCAAAAATCAATGCCGAGACTGAACAGCGCCGAGGCATCTGGACAGTTTTATAACAGTGAGGGTTTGGGCAACAACTCTTTTGAAATGTGATCCTGAGCATGCAGGAGGTTTGTTTACAGTTGTAAATATGCTTCTTGAACAGCCCCTGTCAGTGATATACATTAGCTTAATGGTAGACCAAATCACTTTGAGGATGAAGAGTCGGGGGTTCGATTCCGCCTGTGGTCACTCTTGTTGTCAACCGCGATGGTAGCATGTCCAGATGAGATAAATGACCGCTCCCTACCCGCGTATGACGGGCTCCCTTAACACCACGCCCCACCAGGCGTTATCATTACTTATCATTACTAAAAATGTTGAACTGCCTACGACATACAGCCGTGTATATAGGCTGGAGGCATGTACCAATGCAAAAGTTGAACTTCAGTTTTCCGGCACATAGACACAGTCGCCTAGACTAGTCGTTTTTTAAATTGGTAGTTTCTCCACAAAGGGTGGGTCTCCCTGCACCAGTCCTAGAGAAGGAGCACATGTGATGTGGCATCTTTTGCAATGCATTGGAATGAAAAACTTGCCTCGTTTACATATATCATTGGTCTTGTAGGTATCGGGATGATGGTGTATTCTTATATTTCATACGAGATCAAACAGAGTTGGCAACTTGACGTCGGGATCAGGTTAATTCAAAGCGCGCGCTTTTGCGCTTTTGAGCGCTGACTTTTTGACCCCCTCTGCGCTTTAAGCGCAGTTTTTTGCAACCCCTTGTGGGCGCTGCAGGCAATTTTTGCGTTTTTTGAACTACACAGCGCAGATTTTTTGTTTCCAAGTGCGCTAAAGCGCTGGCCAATTTGGCCATTTGAAGTACCCTGGTTGGGATGTTCTCCACCAATCCAGTTTACAGCAGTGTTTTCTTAAGGTGCCACATGTAGCACAAGTGCTCAATTCCGAGTGCTACATAAAGACACTTCTTCTCTTCCTTCAAAAACATCCCTGGTTTACAGGACAGCATGAGAGAAATTACCGTATCTACCCCCCCCCCCCCCCCCCCCCCCCCCCCCCCCCTCCATCATCAAATCAATTTGCATAGAAGTATACAACCCTGGAATGAATGAGGTGTTTGCTAGTATATACAAAATAATAAACTTATTAAATAACTAAATAACCAGGAGGAGAAAAAAAATGAAGCCCTACCCCATGCCTGAAAAACTTGAGGAGGGCTGCCCCCCCCCCCCCCCCCCCCCTTCCTACCCTGAATAGAATAAGAGGCATGACTTCAAATTAAAAATTCTGGGTCTTTACACTATGGCGCAGACAATGGCATCCTCAGAATTCCCAAATATGCATTGTTTGATAGTCAAAATACTCATCCATTCACCCACCCACCCACATTACCCACCCATCCATACCACCCATACTCACCCACCCATTCACCCATCCATAACACCCATACCCACCCACATTATCAACCCATTCCCCCCCCCCCCCCCCCCCCCCCTGGGTCTTAAGTGGTGCCAATGAACTTTCCTTGTCAACACAATGTCAATGGCGGCCTCAGAATGTCATTTGGAGGTATGAGTAAAAATATAGCAAAACACCTGAGGAGGGCTGCCCCCCCCCCTACCCCCCCCCCCCCCCCCCCCCTACCCCCCCCCCCCCCCAAATAAGGTGCTCATTATGACCTGAAAAGGGAGTCAAAACATCGCCGCGATTCGTGCATTTATAGCCCATTCTCAGAATAAATCGATCGACATGAAGCAAATTTGGAGGACTGGGCACCTCCTGAAATAATTAAATCATTAAATGGTTAGAAGGGAACGTTCGATGATATGAATGAGTTATCCACGGAAGCCCTCCTGAGCCTGGTTGCCGGCGGTGGTCCTGCTACCCCCCCCACTTTTCCTATCGCTGAAGCATATACTGCAGCCTTAGGTGAAGTGGGGGATGGCACCAAGGCTCCATCTCCTCGGTGGCTGTGCAGAGGAATGGAGCCCGCTCTCAAGCCCACGCCACACGTCATCAAATTGTTGATGCTGCTTTGAGAGGAAGAGTGACTGGACCTAGCTTGAGATGTGCTTGGTCGAGCGTCAGGCTGTGCCGCCAAGCCACGTAGCATGCCAGGCTGTGAGCTTCCAGACCGCTGACTTGAGTGGTTGGTGAATGAATGCGAGCCCGAGCGCATGGAACTGACTGCGCTTGACGCGGGGATCTCGGGTGGGCCTTCTGTGCTGGGCAGAAGTTTCGTCTCCCCATGATGCAGCGCATACCTGTGACTGCCCACCTGTGGGGTTTATGGTTTATGGTTTGTGGTCTAGGGTTAGGATTAGGGTTTAGGGTTAAGGTTTAGGGTAAAAAAACTAAAACCTGAACCCTAATGATGCAGCGCATACCTGTGACAGCCCACCTGTGAATTAAAATATCGTTTGAGGTTCAGTTCATCAATATTTTTTCCGTTTTAGCCCCTCCTGGTATCATGGTTTGGCAAGGCCTATTTGGCTACCCCTGGACTATTACAACAAACACTGGACTGTAACAACATACACTGCAAATCCCCTAGACTGTAGCAACATGCACTGGACTGTAACAACATACACTGGACTGTTACCACATACACTGGGCTATTACAATATACACTGGACTGTAACAACACACACTGGGCTGTTACAACCTACCCTGGACTGTAACAACTTACACTGGACTGTAACAACATAAAATGGACTGTTACAACGTACACCGCAATCACGTGCGGAGCCCCTGGGGGTTAATGGGGCAGCGCGTCGCACTGGGGTCGTGCCGAGTCGCTCAATTTGTGACGAGACGCAAAACAAACTGGCACCTACCCTGGCAATATGATCCTTGTGATGCGAGTGATGTCCTAATGTGTGCGGGCTATGCGGGCTGTGCGGGTTGGGCCCACCCTCCTGCCCCACATCCATCTCTGCCAGTGAGAGTGTGTGCGAGCTCCTGAAAGTGAACGCATCCCTAGCCGAGCGTTTACTTATCTCGCCCAGCAGTCGTTGGTTGGCATCAGAAATATGAACGGTGGTGGTGCCAATTTCAAAATGGTAGTCAGGGGTAGCTGCCCTGGAGCCACAGCTAGCGCCAACAGGCGTTCCGGCCCTGGAGGTGCTGGGAGCGGCCACAATAGGTGTACGGGGGGAAGAACAGGGGGGCTTGTCCAGGGGTGTATGTGGGCTGTAAGAGGATGAGGAGAGAGCGCTGGGGATAATCTCTATGGTGCGAGGCCGTGCCTTGGCCATTCGGCTGCTTCCGCCTGGGGAGCAGTTGGGGTTGGTTGGTTGGTCGGTTGTGTTGTGTTATAAATGAGTGTGGGTAGACATTGAATGGGCGGGCATAAATGAGAGCTTAGTTTGACCCCATGTTTGAGCCGTCAGTTTAGGCAGGGCACAGGAACAAATTTCATACATGCTAGATACAACACACAATACGAAACCATGATAGATGCATCAAACACGATAGATACATTAACTTCATACATGAATACATGATAGATACAACATACAACATGAATACATAATATATGCATCAATTATGATATAAACATTAAGTTCATACATGAAAACATGAAAGATAAAACATACAACAAGAATACATGATAAATACATTGACTTCATAAATGAATGCATGATAGATGCATTGATTATGATAGATATGACATACGACACGAATACATGATATATACATTGACTTCATACATGAATGCATGACAGATACAACATACAACACGAATACATGGTACATACAGCATACGACACAAATACTTGATATACACATTAATTATGATATATACATGAAGACATGATATATACAACATACGACACGAATACATGATATATACATTGACTTCATACATGAAAACATGATAGATACATTGAATTCATACATGAATGCATGATACATACAACATCCAACAAGAATACACGATAGATACAACATACAACACAAATACATGATAGATACAACATAGAGCAAGAATACACAAAAGATACAGTAAATTCATACATGAATACACGATAGATGCAACATAGAACAAGAATGCACAAAAGATACAGTAAATTCATACATGAATCTATGATAGATACAACTTACATCAAGAATACATAATAGATACAACATGATATATACATTAATTATGATGCATACAACATAAAAACATGATATGTGCATTAATTATATACAACAACAACAACAACAGCAACAACATGTCCGTTTGGGGTTTATGGTTTAGGGTTTAAACATGATAGATGCCACATGCTCCTAAGCGAACAGATAGAATGAATGCTCGTTTTTTAAAGCTGTGCACAAAAAAACATGCTTGTCTTTGCTACTGATTGCATGAATACATTGATTACATGATTACAAGAAGCCATGCTTGTCTTTGCTACTGATTGCATGAATACATGGATTGCATGACTATCTCCATAGGTGCCTAAGTCAGACCCTGAGTGATACGGATGGATTGAGCCTATGCCCTCAAGTCCCAAAACAAAGATTTTTTGCTAATAAGTTGCCCAGCCACATCAGTTCAACACACAAATACTCGGATTTGGGTTTTCTCAAATGGTGGGGACCAGGTCAAGTGAAACATGCTAATTTGTTACTATGGGGTTCCCTAAGTCGATACGGGTTTTACGTAGGAAGTGATACGGAGCCTATCGCGACCGAAACAAGCCATTTTAAAAGAACACTGGGTACAAATGTGGTGTAACGTCTTTCCCTACCAGGAGTTATTACGGAAGGTCTTGGAAGGCAGTACACAGGCAGTACAGTTGAGTACAAACCCCCAAAACACTGATTATTTACATTTCGTTGGTGTCCTAAGTCTAGGTCTGAGTTGCACAGCCTCAATTGAAACATTTTGGGCCTCGGTTTTGCTCTATCTCAAAATAAAGCGTGCAGAACAACTTTTTCTTTTTTTTCGAAAATTCAAAATTCAAAATTCAAATATGTCTTGAAAATAAATTCAAAAAGCAAACTTTTTTAATTTGTCTTCAAACATCAACATCTGAACTCAGTTTTTGATTTGGGGTAGATCATTGAAAACACACCCTAATCCTGAGCCATGGTGTGGTAGGCCACAGGGAGGTGAAATCTTGAGATGTACAGCTATTTCAGTAGATTCCGAGGCCAAGGCTGAAGCGCAGCCTCCGACCTTGTAATAGGTGTTCGATAAGCCTTTCGTCCCGAGGTACCTTTCTTCGGAATAGCTCGCGCGGCCTCGTATCTGACGCGATCTGGATTTGTATCACTAATTATCGCACATCCGATGTACTGCCACCGGCCTGCCGAACAAGGCTGCTCGCGACCAGATGCGAACGCGCACGAAAAGTAGCTGCGCGCATAGCTGACACCGTCGCGAACAATATGAGCCTGACAGAATTCGATTCCGAGCAGTTTGGGCCATGTACGGCTCTGTATCACATTCTTGTATCGACTTGGGGCGTTTTCTGACTTAGGCACCTATGGAGATACATTGATTACATGATTACAAGAAGCCATGCTTGTCTTTGCTACTGATTGCATGACTACATTGATTGCATGGATACATTGATTACATGATTTCAAGAAGCCATGCTTGTCTTTGCTACTGATTACATGAATATCAGTGAATATCGAAGCGTACCACTTTCAGAGTGATACCCACAGCTGTAATTGCTGACCAGCGTTGAAAGGTTGCCATGTGATTACATGAATATCAGTGAATATCGAAGCTTACCGCTTTCAGAGTGATCCCCACAGCTGTAATTGCTGACCAGCGTTGAAAGGTTGCCATATGATGCAGTGGGCTGTGAGGGACGAGTCTTTGGGCTCCCAGCTAGGGCTTGCTTGGTGATCCCAGATAGAGCTTGCTTTGGGCTCCGAGCTAGGGCTTGCATTTGGCTCCCTGCTAGAGCTTGCTTTGGGCTCCCAGCTAGGGCTTGCATTTGGCTCCCTGCTAGAGCTTGCTTTGGGCTCCCAGCTCGGGCTTGCTTTGGACTGCTGAGAGAGTGCGGATGTAAGCGCTGCTAGCGTGCAGCAAGTGCAAGAGCAACAAGAGGAGGGGGAATATTAGTTATTGATTCAATATTAGTTTATTTGGCTTGAGATCTCTCACATTCTAACCTTGTCTCACACCCTAAAATTTCATGATGCTGGTGTCGGCACACACTTGGAGCTGCTACCGTGCAGAAAGCGCAAGAGCAACAAGAAGAAGGGGGAAATTGAATATTAGTTTGCTTGGCTTGAGACCTATCGCGTTCTAACCTTGTCTCACACCCTGAAGTTCATGATGCTGGTGTCGGAACACACTTCTAGCTGCTACCGTGCAGAAAGCCCAAGGGCAACAAGATGAGGGGGAACTTGAATATTAGTTTGCTTGGCTTGAGACCTCGCACGTTCTAACCTTGTCTTGCACATCGAATTATAAGTTCTTCCACCGATATCCAAGGATAAACCCAGAGTCTGAGCGAATTGTAACAAACCAGATTTGAATTTGTTACATATCATTTACCGATTAGGGTTTTGATCACAATGTAATATAAGATATAAGTACCCTGTGAGTTCATGATGCTGGTGTTGGAACACACTCAGAGAGCACTGTTTATTTTTTCTACGGGCTGCGTGGCGACACATGAACCCTGAATGACCCCGGAACGACCCACCCCAGAATCCGCGCTTCGCCATGCGATGGCTGCGCAACAGTCCTGAAATCAGGCTCGAGCAGCCCAAGTAGCTACATGACCTGGCATACAGAAATCTGAAGTAAACAAACACTGTTAGAGATGACTCTTTTGAGGGCGCAGTCAATATGCTGTATTGGAGTGCAAGAGTGTCACATGCCCTGCCTTTCTAGCGTGAACCTCCTACTAATAATTTCTCTGCCTTTCGTTCTAAACCACCGGTGGGTGCTATTTTGGGTAAGGGATCCCACTTCCTTGGGCGAAAAAAAAAACAAAAAAACTGCACTGGCGAATTTTACATGAGGCTTCATGATGGTGGTCTGGATCATAAGCTAGGAAGTATGTCAGCTTCCTGATGTTTTCACTTAGGTGACTTCAGTAACTTGTAACTCGTTTTTAGTTTTGATTTTGGTAATTTGGTCATGAAACGCAATAAGCGAGGGTTTAGGGTTTAAGCTGATTAACTGCTGGTTGAAGCTCTCACTGGCTGAGTGCGCCATGCATCAGTGATCAAGTGACAGTACAGTACAGCACAGTATAATACA
Source organism: Chlamydomonas sp. ICE-L (assembly GCA_013435795.1). Taxonomy (NCBI): domain Eukaryota; kingdom Viridiplantae; phylum Chlorophyta; class Chlorophyceae; order Chlamydomonadales; family Chlamydomonadaceae; genus Chlamydomonas; species Chlamydomonas sp. ICE-L. The sequence continues at coordinate 68,043,667 of JACBWV010000610.1, forward strand.
ATACAATACAATACAATACAATACAATACAATACAATACAATACACTGCACTACACTACACTACACTAAACTACACTACACTACACTACAATACAGTAGAATACAATACAAGCTGCTTACCTGCTGGTTGAAGCTCTCACTGGTTGAGTGTGCCACATGTCGGTGGTCAAGTGAGTTTGTGGGCGTGAGGTGAGCCTGCAGGGGCGCACTATGGGTGTAGCTCGGTGTCGAGGACGGGTGCGGACTCGTGGGGTTGGGGGTTGGACTCCGAAGCGCAAAGCTGTCATGGTGCAGCCCACTTGGCACATGGCACATGCTGAAGCTGGGTGGGGTGGGGAGGGGGGGGGGGACCTTGGGTGGGGTTTGGGGTGTGGGGTGTGTGTGGTGTGTGAGTGTGTGTGTGTGTGGTGGTGGTTGGAGGGGGGGGGGGGGGGGGGGGGGGGGGGGGGGGTGTTGGAGGGGGGGGGGGGGGGGGGGGGGGGGGGGGAGAGGTGCAGGAGGCATTGGTGCTTGTGTGTTGTGTATTCAGGGAAGGTGCGCATAGCTGTCAGTGTGTAGCCCACTGGTCACATGGCACATGCTGAAGCTGCAAGTAGGAGGGTCGGGGTTGGGCGTGGTGGTGGTGGTGGTGGGGGGTTGGGTTGGGGGGAGGGGAGAGGTGCAAAAGGCATTGGTGGTTGTGTTTTTTGTATTAGGGGAAGGTGCGCAAGGCTGTCATGATGCAGCCCACTAGGCACATGACACGTGCTGAAGCTGGTGGGGTGGGGTGGGGTGTAGGGTGTAGGGTGAGAACTTGGATGGGGGTTGGTGTGTGGTGTGTGTGTGTGTGTGTGGGGTGGGGTGGGGGGGGGGACTTGGATGGGGGCGTGTGTGGGGGGGGAGGGGGTGGGGGTGGGGTGTAGCTCAGTGCCGAGGATAGGTGCAGACTCGTGGGATTAGGGGTTGGACTCCAAGGCGCATAGCTGTCATGGTGCAGCCCACTAGGTACATGACTAGGGAACGGCAGTATGATATTCTATGATATCATGTCATCATATGATATCATATGATGCAGGAAGTCTGATAAGCCCAAAGTTAGCATTTATGTACCATGTCATATGATGCAGTTTGTATGATAGCATATGATAGCATACCCGCCTTTGGTCAACATCATATGATATGCCGGTCCCTACTCATACCTCAGAGATGACAGCCCCCCCCCCCCCCCCCCCCCCCCCCCCCCCCTCCCCACACACACACCATATTGGTGGTTGGCCCCAGTGCAAGGAAACAGGCTGCCCCCCTCAACCTCATGCCTCATAGTAAGGCGTACTCTACTCATAGCTCCTGTTGCAGCATGGCGACGCATGGGTCAGACTAAACTAGTCAGAACTGCCCCCCCAAACCCCCCTTCGCACCCCTAAGTGGGATCCCTTCCACAAAACACTGTCGACGTACCGCCTGTGCCTCATAGGTCTCAGGCCTAAAAAAAGTGTCAACGTACCGCCTGCGCGTCATAGGTCTCACACCTACAACAACACTGCCGACGTACCGCCTGTGCCTCATAGGTCTCAGGCCTAAAAATAAGTGTCAATGTACCGCCTGTGCCTCATCGGTCTCACACCTAGAACAAAACTGTCAACGTTCCGCCTGTGCCTCATCGGCCTCACACCTACAACAAAACTACCAACATACCGCCTGTGCCTCATCGGCCTCACGCCTAAAAACAACTGCCAATGTACCGCCTGTGCCTCATAGGTCGCACCTCTAAAACAACTGTTGACGTACCGCCTGTGCCTCATCAGCCTCACACCTAAAACAAACTGTCAACGCACCGCCTGTGCCTCATAGGTCTCACACCTCCAGCCGGTGTGGAAGGTGGGACATCTGCTGGACGGTGAGCTTTCTCATGCGCGTCTTCTTTGGGGCTGTCCTCAGACAAGCGGCTGACTGGTCTGGGATGGCGAACTATTGTCTCAAAACCAACAGGGGCTGCCATCAACTCAGCAGTACTGTCAAACACACTCCCACTCTCAGCAGAACTGGGGAGGGACGAACATGGGGGAGAGAAACGTTTGTGAAGTGCAGTTTAAAAAAAGGAATTATACGGCCTGGTGGGGCGTGGTATTATGGGAGCCCTATCTTACGGCGGAAGAGAACGGGCTGCTACTTTTCCTTGACAGTGCTACCATGGCGGTTGACAGCGACCGCGAGCACAAAAGCGCACCGCCCCAACCAACTCGTGAACAATCGAAGTACAGAGACCTTGTAGTAGATCACTGCTTCTTTCCTTTCCGTCACTGTATGTCTATTTTCGTCCTGATACCTAGTGCCATTTGATGTTATGCGGTTTATTTGATTTATTTATTTATTTTATTCTTATTTACATATTTATTTTATTCTTCCTGATGCCTAGTGCCATTTGATGTTGTGCGATTTTTTTATTTTTATTATTCCTGATACCTAGTGCCATTTGATGTTATTCGATGGATCCACAATCAAGGGGCACTGCCTGGGACAAGTGCGGTAAACAAATCGCATTGCAGCCACCCCGGAAACTTAATGCGCCATCAGAATTCTCATGCGTGCTTGAAGGCTGTACCTGATAGAAGAACTGATTATTGAAGAGTTTTGAGGGTGGGCACATTAGGGGCTAAGGGGCCCTGACCCCCAAGCCCCACCAAACAATGTACCATTGTTAATGATAATATCCAAGTTTTAAGCATTCCCAGAGTTCACTAGACCAGCACCAATGAATAGGCCCTTCAAATCCCTGCAAAATGAGCCTAATTACACACCATAACACTAAGAGATGGCTGAGATAATGGCTGTATAGCAGGTTTCGGGGGGGGGGGGGGGGGGGGGGGGGGGGGGGGGAGTTCTGCAGAAGGGTGTCTTTCCACTTATTTAATAGGGTCTGGCTGGGTCTAGCACTATTGTTTATGCCCCCCCCCCCCCCCCCCCCCCCTTTCTCTCCCTCTCCCTTGTTTTCCAACATAAGGTTGAGCAGCACCTGCAGCAGTAACTTGATTGGCGGGCTTTCACAGCACTTGCAGCTGGCGGGGGTTGCACTGCGAGGAAGCATGCTCCGGTGGCCCTGTACATGGCTTCGGTTGCAGAAATACAATCCGAAGTTTCTTGGCCGTCACTGTCATCATCCACCTCAGCCAAGGTGCTGAAGGTCGCATCTTGCTGGGAGGCCCCAGGTGAGATGGCTGATATGGTGGGATGGTGGGGTGGGGTGAGAGGGTGGAGTGAGAGGGGGAAGTAAGAGAGTGGAGTGTCTCTGCCATCATCAACCTAAGCCAAGGTGTTGAAGGTTGCATCTTGCTGGGAGGCCCCAGGTAAGATGGCTAACACGATGGGATAGTGGTGGAGTTCGAGGTGGGATGAACGGGTTGAGTGAGGCTGGGGTATTGATAGGTGGAGTGAGAAGGGTGGTATGTTGGTGTGGAGTGAGAGGGTGGGTGGTGGTGTGGAGTGAGAGGGTGGGAGGTGGGGTGGCTGAGAGGGGGTGGGATATAGGGTAGGGATGAGAGGGTGGGGTGGTGGGGTGGAGTGAGAGGGTGGGATGAGAGGGTGGGATGAGAGGTGGTTTTTTGGGTGGAGTGAGAGGGTGGGATGGTGGGGTGGAGTGAGAGGGTGGGATGAGAGTGGTTTGGATGTAGAGGGTGGGATAAGGGTTGGGCATGAGAGGTGGGGTGGTGGTGTGAGTGAGAGGGTGGTTGGTTGGGTTGAGTGGAGATGTTGGTGTTAGTGTGGGTTGATTGATAGTTTTGGATGGTGTTGTCTTTCTCGTTTGGTCTTTTTTCTTTGCGTGTTTCTTGTTGTCTTCTCTTGTTTTTCTTCTCTTTTTTGTGCTGTTTTTTTGCTGTTCTCGGTGTGTCTTCTCAGGGTGGTGCTGAGCTGGGTGGGACTGACGACAGGGTGGCATTGGAAGTGGCCAAGTGTCTCCTGCCCATCGACCTTAGCCAAGGTGCTGAAGGTTGCATTTTTGTGGGTGCACCATGTCGGGAGCCCCCAGGTAAGATGGCTGGTATGGTGGGATGAGAGACTTGCCCACTAACACTAACACTACTCACCCACTTACACTCTATTCCCACTACCAATTACACTCCCTTTGCACGAACATTAACACTCCCTTCTTACCAACACTTACACTCCCTACCCACTAACACTCTTTTCCTGCTAACACTTACTTTGCGTCAGCAGGATGCTCTGAGACTCCCTTCCGACTAATACTAACACCAACACGTACACTCCCTACCCGCTAACACTCCTTTCCTACTAACACTTACTCTGCGTCAGCAGGATGCTCCTACACTCCCTTCCAAATAATACTTACACCCCCTTCCCACTAACACTAACACTTGCACTCCCTTCCCACTAATACTTACAATCCTTTCCTAATAACACCACCTCCCCACTAACACTAACACCTTCACTCCCTACCCACTAACACTCCTTTCCTACCAACACTTACTTTGAGTCAGCAGGATGCTCTGACACTCCAGGTCATGGCAACCTATCTCATTATCATTATGTGCATTGTTGCCAGCTTCTTGTCCAGATTGACCACTTCCATCGCTGCCTTCATCACTGCCTCTTGGCCCCCTCTGTTTCAACTTATTGTCACTCTTCTGATGGGGAGGTAGGAGGGGTGGGTGGGTGGGTCAGGGGTCGGGGGTGAGTGGGGTGGGTGGGGGGTGAGAGAAGACATCTAGCTCTTCGTCACTGCCTCTTGGCCCCCTTTCTTTCAACTAATTGTCACTCTCCTGATGGGTAGGCAGGTGGGGTGGTTGGGGGGTGGGTGGGGGTGCAGGTGGGGTTAGGTGTGGTGGGGTGGGGTGGGTGGGGGGTGAGAGAAGACATCTAGCTCTTCATAACTGCCTCTTGCCCCCCTCTGTTTCAACTTATTGTCACTCTCCTGATGGGTTGGCAGGTGGGGTGGGTGTGGGGTGTGGTGTGGTGTGGTGGGGGTGGTGGGGTGGGTGCGGTGGGGTGAGGTGAGGTGGGTGCCCATCGTTTTTGTTAGCCAACCAGTGTGCCATTCAGAGTTGTTCTAGACGCTGCGTCTTGCATCACAGACACAGATTGGGAGGGTCTGTTACGTCACAGACACAGTTTTTGAAAACGGTTGCGTATCATGATGCACATTTTGGAGTTCCTCAGAAAAAAGCCTGGTGCCAGCCATCCTGTCGTCTGTCACACTCTTCACTCCCCAAAACATTAGTTACAATGCCAATATAAGGACAATATACTAATACTTATAATACTAATACTACTACTACTACTACTACTACTACTAATAATAATCTGTTGACCTGATTATGTTTTTTTATACAATAATAGGTAAAGGACGCAAACTGTACTTAGCTCATGACATATTGGCACATGAGGGCATGTTAGACGTAACGCAGTTTGACTGGAAGTTGGTGAAGATTGTCATGCGGCCTTGTTTCCAACCCCCGTGGGCCTTTTCCCCAGCGTTTTCGGCGGAGTCCCACCTTCTGGAGGGCGGGAGCCCCCAGTGTTACCCCGTTGTCCGTCCGTGCTACCGGCGACCGACCGACAGAAAAATTGAAGCCTGACACGTCAGCCAACGGTCGCGTAACTAACTGGCTTCGGTCAGCTCCATCGTTACCACCTTTCGTTCTGTTGCCAACACACTCCGCCAATTTTCTGCGTCGCTTGCGATGCTGCATAGGACTTATTAATTTCAGATTTCTGTAGGCCAGGTTGAGTAGCTACTTGGGCTACTCAAGCCTGGTTCCAAGAAAAAAACTGACCTGACTTCTCATGTTAAAAGAAAAAATGAAAAAACTGACCTGGCTCCTCATGTCAACATGCGCTCCTAGATTCCCCGCAGGGGCTGCTCTAGGATAACGACTCATTGCGACATGGCCACGCACATCTTGTTCAGTGACTGCGTGGTGGTGGTGGTGGTGGTGGTGGTGGTGATGTGTGTGTGTATGGTGGTGGTGGTGGCGGTGGTGGTGGTGATGTGTGTGTGTATGGTGGTGGTGGTGGTGATGTGTGTGTGTATGGTGGTAGTGGTGGTGGTGATGTGTGTGTATGTGGTGGTAGTGGCAGTGGTAGTGGTGATGTGTGTGTATGGTGGTGGTGGTGGTGGTGATGTGTGCGTATGGTTGTGGTGGTGGTGGTGGTGGTGGTGGTGGTGATGTGTGTATGGTGGTGGTGGAAGTGGTGGTGGTGACGTGTGTGTATGGTGGTGATAGCAGTGGTGGTGGTGGTGGTGGTGGTTCATCTTCTAATTGCGGCTCATTTGTAACGGTGCATTTACATTGGACTCAACTTGACAACTTGACTTGCGTTCGCGCCTGCAGTGCGCGTTGTCGTACAGGAATCGACTTAAAAGTTGCGTTTCCATTGGACTTGACTTGAGTTAACTCGTGCCCCACTTTTTTTGAATCCGTTTTTTCTAAGTCAAGTCCCGACCATTTCAAGCCGATTTTAGTTAGCTCAGCTCAACTCCATTCAACTTGACTTGAGCTTTACTTCTCTCTGACTTGAGTTGTACTTCTCTCTGACTTGAGTTGTACTTCCCTCAGACTTGAGTTGCACTTCTCTCTGACTTGAGTTGTACTTCCCTCAGACTTGAGTTGTACTTCTCTCTGACTTGAGCTAACTAAAATGGGCTTGAAATGGTCTGGACTTAACTAAGAAAAACCGGGTTCAAAAAGAGTGGGGCAAGAGTTAACACAAGTCAAGTTTAATGAAAACGCGACTTTTCAAGTCAATTCCTGTACAGCAACGTGCACTGCAAGCGCGACCAATGGAAACACGAAAGGCTCGCCTTGAGTGATCACGTTTTACAGTTATGAAGACATCTTGCAAAACGCTAAGCACTCAGAACCAGGGCTTGGGTAAACCTCCGACATGCACGAACATGCATGAACATGCCAGAACCACCTCCTGGCTGACATGTTCGTGCATGTTCGTGCATGTTCATGCATTTCGGAGGTTTACCCAAGCCCTGGTTCCGAGTGCTTAGCGCTTCGCAATATGTCACCAGAACTGAAACTTGATAACTTGCGCAAATGCTAAGTCGAGTCACGCAACTTCTAAGTCAAGTCCGTCTAACTCAAGTCCAGTCAACTCAAGTCAAGTGCTTCAATGTAAATGCAGAGCAATGCAAATGCAAATACACATTGCGCCTGTACCCCCCCCCCCCCCCCCCACACACACACACCGCCTAACTCCAATCAAGTGGTTCAATGGAAATGCACAGCAATGCAAATGCAAATACACGTTGCGCCGGTACCCACACACACAAAACCCCACTGAACCCCAAACAATCTCAAGCAAAGCTGAAGAGAAAAGACCTGCCCCTGGGCATGGTCTGCCCACACCAAACTCACTCGAATCAGGATCATCCTTCTCCCTGTACTTCAGGATGTCCACCAGGGTCCCTTCTGGGATGTACGACGGAGTGTGATTTTGGTAGCCCTCACCCCGCAGCGTCTGAGTTGAGCTGGCCAGGCTGCATGGGAATGGGGGAAAGTCATGATAATGCCTGGTGGGGCGTGGTATTAAGGGAGACCCGTCTTACGGCGGTAGGAAATGGGCTGCTACTTAACCTGGACAAAGCTACCAAGGCGGTTGACAGCGACCGCGAACACTAAAGCGCACCCGTGGGGGTTCAAACCCGGCACCTTCGTTTTTCAAGGAGCTCTGCTATTGAGCCATTTGTAGAAACGGGGATATGGTAATGGGAGTATTATTTGTGTGTAGGCTTATCAACTACGATATCTTATAAATATATATTTTATTTATTATCGTAGAATTACATTTTCACTGCAGGACGAACTCAGGGGCCCTGCTGGTAGTGTTGGGGGTTCAGTTCATCAGTGCTTTTTCATTTGAAGCCCCTCCTATCACGGTTGGGCAAGTCCCTTTACCCTATTTGGCCTACCCCTGGACTGTAACAACATAACATATATCTACGATAAATCGCAAAACATTGTATGAAATCTCGTACAATACCATACCATACATCAATCAGAGTACTTCATGTTGTCAAATGGGTCAGCGCTTAAAGCGCACTAACGCCAAATTGGCCAGCGCTTCGTAGTGCAAAAAGCGCAAATCTGCGCGCAGCGCCCACAGGGGTTTGAAACATTTGCGCGAAAAACTGCGCAGTGGGACTCAAAATGCGTGCGTAAAATCGCCCTGCCGCGCGCGCTTTGTAGTACCCTGGTATCAATATATTGTACACAAGATCGTACGAAGTCGTATGATATCTAATACAATATCATACCATATATCAATATATTGTACACTAGATCGTACGATATCGTATGATATCTCATACAATATCATACCATATATCAATATTTTATGCTCTAGATTGTACGATATCGTATGATTTATCGCCTGATGATCTTGGTACCAGAACAATATTGGTAACCCTACTCGCTTGTTACTGTGCTTTCCTCAATTGGTGGCTGGCCCCAGTGCCAGCAAACGGGCGGGCCCCCTCAACCTCACGCCTCATAATAAGGCGTACTATTGATTTGTGTATTTGCTTCCCTCAGGAGGGAACATTGCTCCTCATCAGCAGGAGTAATTGTTTTCAGACGACACCTCACCATTCCGTCACTGCATGGTGACGCATGGCTCTGGCTAGACTAGCCACAAATGGCCCCCCGGGCTCCGCGCTCCGCGAGGTTTGGGGGGCAGCGCGTTGCGCTGGGGTCGCATCGAGTCAATTTACGACTCGTCGCACGCACAAAAAAGTGTTAGCGGGAGGACTTGTAGAGAGAGCAGCTCCCTATCATAGCTTTTCTTTTCAGCTACGAGCAGCAGCTTCTAGGCAGCTCCCTGAGCCAGCCACTTGGCCAAGCTCCAATATGACACCAATACAGGACAGCTGGTTAAGCCAGCTTCAAGGAGCACCAGGTCGCATCAAGTTTGCCTGACTAGCAAGTCAGGGGAGCAGCCTAGAAGCTGCTGCTCGTAGCTGGAAAACAAGCTATGCTCCCTATCCAAATTACTTCATATATATCACCAGTCTGGGGATTGACTTTTGAACAGCTGACTAGGCTGTAGTTCCCAATAGTGCACAGGACCACAACTAAGTTGTGTGATATCGTTCAACAGACAGGCAGAAAGACATTCAGACAAACTTCAGAAAGACAGACGGACAGACAGACAAACAGACAGAGAGACAGACAGACAGACAGACAGACAGACAGACAGACAGAAAGGCAGACAGACAGAGAGGCAGACAGACAGACAGACAGACAGACAGACAGACAGACAGACAGACAGACAGACAGACAGACAAGACAGACAACAGACAGACAGACAGACAGACAGACAGACACACAGACAGACAAACAGACAGAGAGACAGACAGACAGACAGACAAACAGACAGAGAGAGAGATAGACAGACAGACAGACAGACAGACAGACAGACAGACAGACAGACAGACAGACAGACAGGCAGACGGACAGACAAACAGACAAACAGACAGGCAGACAGACAGACGGACAGACGAATGGATGGTCGGGCGGACAGACAGATGGAGCATGCAGGCTGGGGATTTTGTTTGCTCACCTCTTTGCCCTGGCAACGGAATGAATGGCAGAGGAAAAGATGTCATCATACTTCACGGCACCCTTAAATTGGGTTGGATTCTTCTTTCGCTCTTCCTGCAAGCCAGCGTGATACAAGCCACTTGTGTCACATGTGGATGTTTAAATTTTGTTGGATTTTTCTTTGCTTGGATTTTTTGTTTGGATTCTTCTTTGGTTGTGTCACATGTGTATGTTTACATTTGTTTGGATTCTTCTTTGGTTGGATTCTTCTTTGGTTGGATTCTTCTTTCGCTCTTCCTGCAAGCCAGCCGGAAACAAGCCACTTGTGTCACATGTAGGGAACGGAAATAAAATATCATACAATATCATGCCATCATATGATGCCGGCAGTCTGTCTAGGCCAAAGTTACCATTTAAATACAATATCATATGATGCAATTTGTATGATATCATATGATATCATACTCACCTTTGGCCAACATCATATGATATGCCAATCCCTAGTCAAGTGTAAATGTGCAACACTGCAACTTGTGGGGGTCTTTGGCACCCGTATATTTGGCTTGGAATGGTGCATTATGGGTGAAAGGGGTGCCAAAGGGGTGCAGAAAAGATTGACGAGGACCCCCCTAAATCTGCAGTTCTTGTGGATGTGCAATCGTCTGGCCTTCTCCTCTCTTCTTTATATGAAGCATGTAAAGTAGGCACATTTGTAGGAGCGTGCAATATATGGCCATGATTTGAATTGGCCAGTTCAGGGAACAGTATTAGCATGCTTGACATGCTAAAGCAACTTCGGTACTTTTCAACTGAGCCTTCATCCCACCCAAACTCCTCCACCTCAACACACAAAATGCACAGCTTGACTTGTCATAAAAGCATCACACTTCAGACTAGCATGCTGCCAACTAACATCAACAAGCTCAAAATGAAGGTGTCAGGGCCATACCAGATCAATCCGCGCCTTGTAAAGCTCTATCTCATTATGCTTGGCAGAAAAACGAGTCCAAACAGATTCTGCGTCTGTATGAGACGTCATAGAAAGAGGGGCTCCTGCTCCTAGAACCAGTGCTCTGTAGCCACTCCGAGTTGCAGCTATGTATCTATCCCCTAAATGTGCTGATTGTTGCTGTTGCTCGCTTGCTCGCTTGCTCTGGCTTCCGCTTCTGCTGGATGTCGCTTGGTGAACAGGTAGAGCCACAGGCGTAGGTGTTGCCAGTTGCTTATAGACCCCAGACCCAGCAACAAGCGACCACCTGAGGACCAGCCTCGACTTTCTAGCTTTCGTTGTGCGTTGCAATTTCTTTGGAAAAGTCGCCCCCCGGTAAACGAGCCTAAGTCTAGGACACGAGGAATGAAGTACAAACGAACTTTCTGTAATCCTTCTACGAAGAAGAGGAAGAAGAAGCACAGAGAATCACGCAGTAGGCGTCCTTTAGTGATGGTACGAGGTCATAACGCAGCAAGAACATGGTGGGTCTGCTTGTAGTGGTGCGGTGGAAATTTGGTTGTATGAGCAAATGGACCGCGAGAGAAGACGACTGTCTAAACAAAATCTGGAAATGGGCGCGGGTAGCGGGTTAACCCGCGGGTTGCTGGTCGCGGTTTCGGAGTTATATGATAGTTGGCGATAGTAGGGTAGGGTCCAGGGATCGGTTGGGGTCGGGTGGGGTGGGGGGTGGGGTGGGGGGTGCATCTTCTGAGGATGGGGTATTGTCACATCGGCAAATGTCTACCGTACACGACCCTGCAATTCCAGATTAATTGACAAAATTCACTTCTTCAGCTCTTACTCCCCCACCCCCCTTGATCCCCACTCGGAGCTGCTAAGGGTGTGTTTCCAGTGGGACAGGGCTGGTTTCTCGCGGACGTCAAATTGTCGATGTTCTGAAAGCCTCAAACCTCATCGAGACAATCCTGGGGATAATCCTTGGTGCTCGCTGGTGCTCCCTGGGCTGGACTTCAGCGGATCCTACGTGGACTTCAGCGGAATGCAAAAACTGCAGTGGGAGGGCTCCCGCTGAAGTTTTGCATTCCGCTGAAGTCCACGTAGGATCCGCTGAAGTCCACGTCGGCATTCAGCGGTCAAAAATGCCAGCGTGGACTTCAGCGGGACATAGCAAACTGTCAGCGGAACCCCACTGAAAACACTTCGTGCCAGCGTGGACTCCAGGGGAACTTCAACGGTGACCGAAAACCCCACCGTAAACACACCCTAATCGTAGGAACTGTGTGTGATTAGGACTGAGGTATGTCACTGCATGCTTGAAGTATGGGGATGGGGTTTTGAGTGCCATGTCACGTCTGTACATGTGTACGACACGACACGACACGGCACGACCCTTCAGGTTTATTAGCTAATTTCACTTTTCCAGCTCTCACCCCCTCAATCCTTCATCCCTCTTGAACCCCACACAGAGCCACTAATTGTAGGATTAATTTCTCAATTAATTTTTCCCACCTGATGTTGAACAGCTTCAAGATATAATCAAAATACCCATGCTTGTTGAGCCACTTCTTTTTCTGATCAGATGCCAATGATGCACTCTTGTCCTAGTAGTTCACGCTGACCCCCCCCCCCCCCCCCCCCCCCCCGCCACACACACACACACACTACCACCATCACCATCACCACCAGCACCAGCACCACACTGCCATGTGTATTTTTAATGCTCCCTTGGAGTTATTTCCTTTCTGGTCGTGCTTGTTTTGGGGGTTCTTGGAGTCTCAAGTGTTCGAACGAAAGAGAGAATTTAGCCAAACTTGGGTTACAAACTTACATCTAAACCACTCACAAGACAATTGAGCAAAATCGAACTCAATTCACTCGCATACAATTGGGCCCGCCAAAACCAGGTAGGCTCAAGCTAGAGTCAATTCGTGTGATATGGTGAAGTCGGGACCACAACGCCGCTAGGTGCAATAGGTGCAAAATGGATAGTTCCTTCGCCGAAAAAAAATGCTATAAGATGATGGATTCGGCCGTGCCCTACTGCCCTAGCCCCATGGCATGGGGGGCGCGCCCGTGGGCGTTTCCAGCTTTCGCTTTGCCTCTTGACAGCATGTTTCTAACAAGTTAAGGGTCTGGTTAAGCGGCGGGTAAATTCGTTATTTTCGGCGCTAACTGGTGTTTGGTCGGAAACACAAAAAGTTGAGGTCGGGTTAAAGACCAACCGTCCCGGTTAGTGCAATGGCGCCCCCCCCCCCCCCCCCCCCCCCCCCCCCCCCCCCCGCCATCAAAGAGCAACCGCTATACTACGCCTTAAACCTTACCATTAATGACGCCAGCAAGGCTTGAGGGCGGGCCCCCCTCCACCTCCAAGGGGAAGGGGGGTCCGCAGCGCAGCAGCGCAGGACTTACAGCTTGTTTCCAACCAGTTAAGGGTCCGGTTAAGCGGCGGTTAAATTCGTTATTTTTGGCGCTAACCGGTGTTTGGTCGGAAACACAAAAAGTTAAGGTCCGGTTAAAGACCAACCGTCCCGGTTACTGCAATGGCGCACCCCCCCCGCCATTAAAGAAAGTTAAGGGGCGGTTAAGTTCGGTTGATGAATGAGATATGGTGACGTCACGAAGTTGGAGCGCGCCTCTTAAAAATCACGCTGCTTTGGAGTCCCGCATCCTTCTTTCTTTCTCGGACACTCATCATTGATCGCACAGTTTCTCTAAGATGGATTCGCAGCAGCAGGGCACCGTCCCTGCCACGCAATTTTCGACTGATCTTCCTGAGGCAACCAGCAGCGGCCAGAAGTGGAATAAACGCTGAAATCAGCGTCTGAATCGCGAGGGGGTGCTGCAGAGCGCATTTGCCACGTTGACCCATTTTGAACTGACCTGGTCAGGTGCATAAGACTGCTTAACCGGTGGAACGTTTCCAACCATCTTCCCGAAAGGCCCGGTTAGAGGTTGAGTCTAAACCCTCCGAAACACAATCCTTAACCGGACCCCCAACCAGTTGGAAACAAGCTGTTAGGGCGTGTTTCCACAGAGATTTTTTCGCGTGCTCGGAGCCAGGGTTCGGCAGCCTACGTAGATCGACCCCCCCGAACCCACGTAGATGTCACACCACGTAGCAGTGGTGTGACATCTACATGGACGTGCTCGGAATCCTCGGGGTGGACGGAGGGGGGAAGTTAGTCCGGGGGCTCTTGGTCCGGGGGCTATCTGACAGGGATATCAGCAAATCAGATCTCCTGTTCGAACGCACGTGGCGCACCGTTCGAATCGAAGCACGCAGTTCAAGGGGGGAAGCTGCCTGCCTCGGACATCGCCTCGTTCCCTTACGAATTTCAATTTTCTGCCCACACCAACTCTCTTTCCATAGCGTTATCCTTTGCCTTTCGCCAGTTTTTTTTGTAAGCCCTTTACCTTTATGGCTAGGAGTTATCCACTTTTATCCTACCATATGACAGGCAGTTAATAAATGGAAGGCTGTTGAATTTATGACGCCTTGTCCTCCCTTAAATGACAGGCGTTGGAATGAGTGACACTTAGTGACTTTGTCACTTGTCACCACCCCTAATGACAGCCTTGTGAACAGCATTACCCCGGAAAAGAAGAACAGACCATGTGCTTATGATCATGCGCGCGCGGGGACAACGAGGGATGCGTTCAAAACGGTAGGAGGGGAGGAAGGACGAGGATGCGCATGCATAGTGACATGTGGTCAGCAGGGCTTGGCCCCAAGTTACTAGGAACGTAAGCTGGTGGTGCCGAGTTGTCGAGGGAGGGAGGCTGATTAAAATTAGCTAGTATTCGAGCTAGCCACTCGGATGCAAGATGCAAGGAAAATATTTCTTCAGCTCGTGCACGCGTAGCAGCAGGATTTCCGACATAAGCTGTAAGAGGCCGGATGTCGCTCAGCTGACGTGCGATGTCCGAGGCAGGCAGCTTCCCCCCTTGAACTGCGTGCTTCAATTCAAACGGTGCGCCACGTGCGTTCGAACAGGAGATCTGATTTGCTGATATCCCTGTCAGATAGCCCCCGGACCAAGAGCCCCCGGACTAACTTCCCCCCTCCGGGGTGGACAGGTTGGCCAATCGCCTGCTAGCCTGGCCGATCCCCGGCCAATCCCCGGCCAATCTGTTGCCTCGCTGATGCCACGTTGGTTTTCTAGTTTCCATCTCCCTGCCCCAGTTTTTGCGCATCAAATTGATCGGTGCTACGGTGGTTTTTCGAGTTGCGAGTAATAGAGTCCACTTGTGAGTATTTCGAAAAGTGGCCACATCATCCAATCGAATCGTTGTGTTCGTTCATTCCTTCTGCCTGCCCCAGTATTTGCGCATCAAATTGACCGGTGCTACGGTGGTTTTTCGAGTTACGAGTATGTAATAGAGTCCACTTGCGAGTATTTCGAAATGTGGCCACATCATCCAATCGAATCGTTGTGTTCGTTCATTCCTTCTGCCTGCCCCAGTATTTGCGCATCAAATTGACCGGTGCTATGGTGGTTTTTCGAGTTGCGAGTAATAGAGTCCACTTGCGAGTAATTCGAAAAGTGGCCACATCATCCAATCGAATCGTTGTGTTCGTTCATTCCTTCTGCCTGCCCCAGTATTTGCGCATCAAATTGATCGGTGCTACGGTGGTTTTTCGAGTTGCGAGTAATAGAGTCCACTTGCGAGTATTTCGAAAAGTGGCCACATCATCTAATCGAATCGTTGTGTGCGTTCATTCCTTCTCCCTGTCCCAGTAGTTGCGCATCAAATTCATCGGTGCTACGGTGGTTTTTCGAGTTGCGAGTAATACAGTTCACTTGCGAGTGTTTCGGAAAACTTCTGCTGCTCTGGTGCAGCTCTCAGAAATGCAGCAATCAAGGAGGTGCAGTACGTACTGCTGTGTTTTTCGTGTGTCCCTGCCTACGTCAAACTATTCGAAAATATATGAATATGTCCCAGGGATGACCAATCGCCTACTGGTCGCCTACCTGTCGCCTACCTGTCGCGTGCCCGGCACTCCGAGGAGGCTCCGAGGAGCCTCCGAATGCCCCTGTGGAAACACGACCTGCTGACCTGGCACCTCCGAGGGCTCACAGAGGCTTCCGAGCACGCGAAAAAATCTCTGTGGAAACACGCCCTTAGGGCGTGTTTCCAGTGGACCAATCAAATAGTTCAACTGTGGGCGCCAGCGTGGCACGAGTGTTTCCAGTGGGCACAGTTCAACAACTTCAACAGTTCAACTTTTCGCCGATGTGGCACGCCAGGTGGGCAGCCACGTCAGGGTTTGTCCGTCGCCCTCCCCCCTCAACAGTTCAACTCTTGAGCAATCCCGACCCCCCCCCCCCCCCCCCCCCCCCCCCCCCCCCCCCCCCTGCCCCCCCCCCCCCTGTTCGGGATTGCTCAACAGTTCAACTATTTTGGGGGCAGGGCGGTGGACAATTTCGAGGGAGGGCGTTGGACAAAATCACAAAAGTGATACAGCAGCGAGCATCTTCGCAGATTCTCCCCGAGATCTGTCAAAAAGCCCCGAGTTGCGAGTAATTGGGAGCCAATTTCAAGTTGGATGGGCGAAGACATGAAAGAAAGGCGGGACTTAACCAGTTCGAATGATGATAGCGAGAGCCACAGATTCGACCGAAATCTCAATCTGACCACCCGATCCATTCGACCGGACGGAGCAGATGCAGAAGCGGCAGCGGCAGGAGGAGCAAGAGAACAGATGGAAGTGAAGAGCGCAGCGAAATAATACACTGGCGGTGGTAAGCGGTGGATGCGGTGATTTGAGGAAACTTCGAGCAAGCTGCATGCACTTGCTGCGAGGGGGGCAAGGGACCAGAACGCGCTCGAGGGGCAGCCGTGATGACAAGGCACTTCTTGAGGTTTTAGGGCCCAGCTCAGCACTCGAACTTGAACTGTAGGGTTGAGTGGTCTACTATACACAGTTGAACTGTTGGTCCACTGGAAACACGCCCTTAGGCGAATTTCGTTGACTTGGCACTTCAGCGAATTTCCAATTGCGCAAATTAAGAAAGCTCAAGGTGGTGGGGTTGTTGCGATTGATTGACTGGTCACGCCAGGGCTGCCTGAATGGAGCCATCGATGGGAGTGTGGTGTATGAGGAAAACGTGTTGTCCGATTGGGAAATCCTATGGTCATATCCGTATGTATGATACACCACAACTCCGCCCCTTTCGAAGGTCGACGCCCACCTCCGGTATGAGATGTGCACGTCCGGCCGAGCCGGCCCCCTCCTAGCGAGGGTTTCCAACTTGCGCCCGTCCGGGATCGTACCCGCGTGGTACTGGTGAAGGCCCCAACTTCCGTCCAGTCGACCCACACGACCAAGCTCCAAACCAAATGTGGTGTATAAGGAAAACGTGTTGTCCGATTGGGGAATCCTATGGTTATATCCGTATGATACACCACAGGGAGTAACCAGGGCTGTTATAGACCGGTTCTCCCGGTCCAGCTAGAGTGTCTTGGGGCGCCAGGCCTTCTGCCTGCTGGAAGCTTCCATAGTAGTGCCTCTGCCCGCTAGGGCCGGCACCTACCGGCGGCAGTACCCTGAGGTACTGTCGCCTTTCCCTTCTTATACCTGCCATGTCGCCTGACATGCTATCACGATTGTAAGCACACGCCCTAGTCCATTCCCTGTGAGAGTGCTCAAGAAATATTACTCCGGAAAGCTAAAAGTTATCGCTCATCAACGCCGCAACGTGTTCCACTGCAACAGACTTGAGCGCATCAAGCCTGTTACCCTGTCCGTAGATCCCGAGCTCCCGCGCACCTGCAGTGCCTTCTACAGTTGCCGCCGCAACAACCGAAGGAAAAGGATCTCAGTTGCAGAATCTTCTCTGATTGCTAGGCACCCCGCTGGAACACCAGCCCCCCCCCCCCCCCCCCCCCCCCCCCCCCCCCCCTCCCACTGCGTCTACCCATCGTTCCCCTCTCCTCCCCTTCCGCCAACTCCTTACCCCCTCGGCCCGCAAGCCAAACTGTACCCCCCCCCCCCCCCCCCCCCCCCCCCCCCCCCCCCTTTCCTGGAACATCCCAGCCCTTCTCAAATGGATGCACCGTCGGCATCCAACGCTACGGCATTTCACCAGTGGCTGCAGGACATCTCTCGGGATATTAAGGTGATGGAGGAAGAGAGTATAGATCTGCCCCTATCTAAAATAAAAAACAGATCTAAGGTCTACATCTTGCACCACATGTCCCCGGCACTCAGAGTACAGTGCGGAAATTCCCACATGTCTACAGACCTCATGTCCTGGCTCAAAGATGTTTATGCAGACTGGTACTTTCAGAACGTCAAGGACCCTTACACAGATCCTTGGCCATTCCCATGGCTCAACATGGAACCCTTCTACAAACCCAAGGATGGGGAGTCACTACAGCCTCTTACAAACACCAGCACAAGTCCTCAACAACAAACACCACAGCCAGACAACACACCCAGTACTCACTATGCTCTGAATGCAACCAAACACACACGAAGCATATACAAAAACTGGATCATGGACACAGGTGCAACCTCACACATGACTGGAGATGCCAGCCTCCTATATGACATCAAAGACATAAACCCTATAAAAGTCCTCACAGCCTCTGGCCATACCTACATTACAAAATCTGGCACAGCCCTTATTAGAGGAGAAAATGGCAAACTTCACAAACTCCTCAATGTCCACCTGAACTCAGACCAGAACACACCCAACTTGTTCTCGATGGCATCAGCTATCAAAAATGTACGTACCCAACATGGAAATCCAATTCAACTCTAACTAAGGTACCATGCCCATCAACAACAAAGTCATCATATCATGACCAAAGAAACGTAACCTCTACCTAGTCCTTGTAGTCAAACATGATCCTACACTGATCAGAGGATCAGAATACACTAAAGCTGTAGCAATGGCAGCCGTCTCCAGAAAAAACCCCATGACAGCTGAACTCCAACACATCAGATTCACTATGAATTAAAATCGATTCTACTATACCCCATTTTGACTGGTATTTATTTATTACGACCCCATGGTTGTTTTTATTGCATTTGGTCGTATTTGTTTTATACGATAGGGGTAGTAAATGTTAATACGATAGGGGTAGTAAACCATCAGATGGTGTCGTAAACCGTCAAATTTGTACTAACCCAATATACTAGCCCTAGTATATTACCCTAGTAGATTCGTTACCTAGTAGATCCCGGTGTAAGAATTCTACAAGAATCCGTGTAGAATTATGGGGGAATAATTCTACTAGAATCCGGGTAGAATTATGGGGTAAGAATATTATACTACAATTCGGATAGAATTCTGGGGTAAGAATTCTGGAGAATTCTCGGGGAATAAATTGGGCAAATTTGGGGATTCTGGTGAATTTGGGGGGAAATTTAGGAGGATACCGGGGGAATAATCGGGCAAATTTGGGGGGAAATTCAGGGGGATTCTGGGGGAATAAATTAAGCAACTTTGGGGGGATTCTGGTGAATTTGAATTTGGGGGGAAATTTTGGGGAATTCTTCGATTCAGGTTATAATTCTGGGGCAGGAATCTTACTATTATCCGGGTACAATTCATGGGGTCGGGTAGAATCCGGCTAGAATTTTGGGTTTTGGGAAATCGTACCTCCCCGGATGGCCTGGTAGGAGCAGTGCTTGCACTGTAGATATATTTAAATAATATATAATAATATACATAAATAATAGAGAATTATAATATAATATATATAATAATATACATTAATAATAGAGAATATATATATATATATATACACACACATAGGTAGGCTCGTGGGGGAACATGGCATGGAACATCTATGTTACAGAATAGGATGGCAATGGATGAACCTTAAATTGAAGAGGATTGTAATAACCGATTACTTAAAACTAGTGATCAATGACATAGACCCCCAACACCCCATGAAACTAGTGATGACATAGGCCCCCAACACCCCATGACTGGAGTGATGACATAGACCCCCAATACCCCATGTCACTAGTGATGACATAAACCCCCAGCACCCAATGACACTAGTGATGACATATACCCCCAACACCCTCATGCCACTAGTGATGACATAAACCCCCAACACCCCATGACTGTAGTGATGACATAGACACCCAATAACCCATGTGCCTAGTGATAAAATAGACCCCCAACACCCCATGTCACTAAGTAGTGATGACATAAACCCCTAATACCCCATGACACTAGTGATGACATAAACCCCCAACACCCCATGTCACTAGTGATGACATAGACCCCCAACAACTCATGACACTAGTGAGGACATAGACCCCCAACACCCCATGACACTAGTGATAACATAAACCCCCAAAACCCCATGACTCTAGTGATGACATAGACCCCCAACACCCCATGACACTACTGTTAACATAGACCCCCATCACCCCATGAAAATAGTGACGACATAAACCCCCAGCACCCCAAGACACTAGTGATGACACCCGGCACTCCATGTGCAGCATGCCAGCACTCCATCTGCAGCAACACAAAAAGGAACACAAATTAGTGTCGATGATAGACAAATGCAAGGGTAGTGACAGTGGCAGACAGAGACAGAGGCAGTGATAGGGGTAGAGAAATAGACAGCAGTAGTGACAGTGACATAGACATAGACAGAGGCAGCAACACAGATACAGAGAAAGAGACAGAAGCTAGACAATAACATGAACCTAACCCTAGGTGGAGTACGTAAGAGGCAAAGGTAGAGACATATGTAATGACATATCAGTGGCAGGGTCAGAGACGGAGATGTGAAAATATACAGAAAAATCGACAAAGGCAAGGGCAGTGACAGAGACAAGGGAAGCGGCAGACAGACACAGAGGCGGTAACAAAGGCAGAGACATAGACAGAGGTTAGGGCAATGACATGGCAGACAGAGACAGAAGCACTGATAGAGGTACAGAAATAGACAGCGGTAGTGACAGTGACATGGACACAGGCAGAGGAAGTAACACAGATACAGAGCAAGTGACAGAAGCTAGCATAGACAGATAGGCATAGACAAATAAATAGTAAGAGACAAAGGCAGAGACAAAGGCAGTGACAGAGGTACTGACAGAATCAGTGGCAGGGTCAGAGACAGAGGCGTGAACATATACAGAAAAATAGACAAAGGCAAGGGCAGTGACAGAGACAAGGGAAGCGGCAGACAGACACAGAGGCGGTAACAAAGGCAGAGACATAGACAGAGGTTAGGGCACTGACATGGCAGACAGAGACAGAAGCACTGATGGAGGTACAGAAATAGACAGCGGTAGTTACAATGACGTAGACACAGACAGAGGAAGTAACACAGATACAGAGCAAGTGACAGAAGCTGATATAGACAGATAGGCATAGACAGAAAATATAAAGAGGCAAAGGTAGAGACGAAGGAAAAGACAGACAGAGGTACTGACAGAATCAGATGCAGGGTAAAAGACGGAGACGTGAACATATACAGAAAAATAGACAAAGGCAAGGGCAGTGACAGAGACAAGGGAAGTGGCAGACAGAGACATAGGCGGTAATAGAGGCCGAGACATCGACAGAGGGAGGGCACTGACATGGAAGACAGAGACAGAAGCAGAGATAGTGGTTGAGAAATAGACAGCTGCAGTGACTGTGATGTAGACAAAGGCAGTAACGCAGATACAGAGCAAGTGACAGAGGAAGAGACAAAGGCAAAGACATGGGCAGGGAATTAGAAAGAAACAAGGGCAAGGGTAGTAACAGCGTCGTATCACTTACAAGTAATTATCATGAAATAGCATGAGAACTTACTTCGACAGTTTCAGCACTGATCGTGTTCCATTGTGCATCCAGATCAAGGAACATGTATTGATCTTGGCCATCAACTAAGCCCTGAAAGCAGTCGCTCCTTCTCCAGAGATAGGTGGCATTAACAAGACGCTCCATCTGCAGCAGCACAAAAAGGAACACGGTCAACTAGGTGTTGATGACAAGTGAAGTGCACTCATGTCCTTCACATGCCAGCAATTATCATGAATTAGCATCAGTATTTAGGCAGTCTTCTCAGCAGAAGCAAGGCCTCTATCCCTGAAGCGGCGAGGCAGGCAGGTGTACGCAGGCAGTGAGGCAGGCAGTGAGGTTTCAAGCTGGCAGGCAGGTACGTAAGCGGGCAAGCATGCAGGCAGGCATGCAGGCTAGCATTTGTCAAACAGGGAGGCAGGAAGGCACCGTGTATGGACATCATGAGCATTGGATCGAGTCGTTTGCATGATTGTTTACGCATCAGAAAACGATCGCAAGGAAATCAGGCAAGAAAAGATCACCAACGAGATTCAGCCTTGCGACGTTCAAACCTTCGACATTCAAATCTGCGCACTAGCTACCTGCAACATTCGAACCCTCCCTTTCCATCAGCAACCCTCAATCGCAAAACTCAATCGCCTCGGCTGGAAGCATGGCATTCGCCCAAGTAAAGCTGTGAACTGATCGACGCATTGAATATGGTCAAGCCGGTAGTATGGTTTAAAGACAGCGGCTTTGTGTGTGAGTAAAACAGTAGTGGCAATTGAGAAGCGAGCGCTATTAAGAGGGAAGGGAGGTACGCGTGTAGGTTCGACCATACTAGGAGTGAAACAGCTGTGGCTGCGGCAGCACGGCCAAACTAGTTATATGGTTGAAAGACAGCGACTTTGTGCGGGAGTAGAGCAGTAGTGGCAATAGAGAAGAGAACGCTAGAAACAAGGAAGGGAGGAGCGCGTTTGGTTCGACCAAGCTAGGCAGTACGGCAGTACGCGAGCGCACCTTCGACAATCTCAGTTGACAGCTAGGACGCAGGAGGGTTGGGGGGGGGGGGGGGGGGGGGGGGGGGGCACGGTAATCCTATCAGCCGATGAAGCCCTAAGTTCCTCCCGTGTCTCTCTCCTTCGTCTCTCCGTCTCTGTCAGTCTCTCCGTGCCTCCGTCGAGGCGTCTGAACAATACCGGGCATCTCCACTCCAAAACATTTGGGTCATAGTTGGAGTGCGCATGACAAGAGTTATCAGCATCGCAACGGTCAATATCCTTCGCAAAAGTTATTAAATGTTTTGTAGCTTTATTTGGCTACTAGTAGCTCTTTTCTCAACTTTTGAACCCCCCTGTTGGTGACTGATAAAGCGTTCTTCCGTGTCGCTTGCTTGCTGTTCCTCTTGGGACGGCCAATGCTCAGAATAATTATTAACTAACCACATGCTCAGTCTTGGCTCAAATCATTGAGGCATAGGGAAGTTATAATCCAAGATTGTATCCTAGAACCTGCCACGGTAATCCTGTCATCCAACAGTGTCAAAATATTTCCAAAACATTTCTCTTCTCTTTGGTAGGTCGTTAGATATTATTTATTCTGAGCTAAATCAAAGAGAACTAGAGTGTAGAACCGGTTAGGACTTTGGAGAAAGATTACGACTGCGTCAGTCGCAGGGATTACCCTGTGTTACACCCAGAGCAAGTAACAAGGCATGCCTTGACTTATAACCCAACTAACCCTGCCTCCATGGTTTGTACCAAGACTTGGTGAGTCGTTAGATATAATTTAATATGACTTACATCCAACAAGAAAAGAGTATAGAACAAGTTTGGAGAAAAGTTACGACTGCGTCGGCCAACAAATTTACCCTGTGTTACACCCAGAGCAAGTAACAAGGCACGATCTTGACTGATAACTTAACTGAACCTGCCTCCGTGGTTCGTCCCAAGACTTGGTAAGTCGTTAGGTTTTATTTAATCTGAGCTACAGCCAAGAGGGAAAGAGTAGAGATAAAGTCTGGTGGAAGGTTACGACTGCGTTGGTCTACGGGATTACCCGTTGTTACTCCGAGCAAGTAACAAGGCATGTTCTTGGCCTATAATTCCAGCCCGCCTCCATGGTTCGTCCCAAGACTTTGGAACACGTTTGTTATTATTTAATCTGACTTACAGCAAACAGGAAAAGAGTGGAGAACAAGTTCGGATAAAGGTTACGACTGCGATAATCGATGGGATTATCCTGTGTTTCACCCAGAGCAAGTAACAAGGCATGTTCTTGGCTTATTACTTAACCCTGACTCCATGGTTCGTACCAAGACTTTGGAAGTCATTTGATATAATTTAAAATGATGTACATCCAACAAGAAACGAGTATAGAACAAGTTTGGAGAAAGGTTACCACTGTGTCTGTCGACAAGATTACCCTGTGTTACACCCAGAGCAAGTAACAAGGCATGCCTTGACTTATAAATCCACCCTGACTGTATGGTTCGACCCAAGACTTGGTCATTCGTTAGGCTTTATTTAATCTGAGCTACAACCAAGAGGAAAAGAGTAGAGATAAAGTTTGGAGAAAGGTTACGACTGCGTTGGTCGACAAGATTACCCTATGGTACACCTAGTGCAAGTAACAAGGCACGATCTTGACTTATACCGTACGTCCACTCCAGGCAACAAGAAACGAGTATAGAACAAGTTTGGAGAAAGGTTACCACTGCGTCTGTCGACAAGATTACTCTGTGTTACACCCAGAGCAAGTAACAAGGCATGCCTTGACTTATAACTCCACCCTGACTTCATGGTTCGACCCAAGACTTGGTAATTCGTTAGGTTTTATTTAATCTGAGCTATATCCAAGAGGAAAATAGTAGAGATAAAGTTTGGAGAAAGGTTACGACTGCGTCGGTCGACAAGATTACCCTATGTTACACCCAGAGCAAGTAACAAGGCACAACCTTGACTTATAACTTAACTTACCCTGCCTCCGTGGTTCGTCCCAAGACTTGGTAAGTCGTTAGGTTTTATTTAATCTGAGCTACAGCCAAGAGGGAAAGAGTAGAGATAAAGTCTGGTGGAAGGTTACGACTGCGTTGGTCTACGGGATTACCTGTTGTTACTCCGAGCAAGTAACAAGGCATGTTCTTGGCTTATAACTCCACCCTGCCTCCATGGTTCGTCCCAAGACTTTGGAAGTCGTTTGTTATTATTTAATCTGACTTACAGCAAACAGGAAAAGAGTGGAGAACGAGTTTGGATAAAGGTTACGACTGCGATGGTCGACGGGATTATCCTGTGTTCCACCCATAGCAAGTAACAAGGCATGTTCTTGGCTTATTACTTAACCCTGCCTCCATGGTTGGGCCAAAGACTTGGTAAATTGGTAGGTATTATTTAATCTGAGTCACAGCCAAGAGTCAAAGAGTATATACCAAGTTTGGAGAAAGGTTACGACTGCTTCGGTCAACGGGATTACCTTGTGTTTCACCCGGATACGTATCAGTTCAAATAAAAGGAGAGGTATGAATCGTACTCGGATCAGTACCATAGATAGAAGTCCAGTTCGGGGGGAATAAACTTCTCCAAGAATCCGGGTATAATTCAGAGGTAAAAATTCTACTACAATCCAGGTATATTTCTGGGGTAGGTATCGTACAATGGGATTAAGGGGGTAGTATAATGGTGTACGGGCGAGTTCCAAATGAAGGGTATCGTACTTTGGTCCTGGGGTATAGTAAACCGATCGCAAAACGTCTGGATCGACATTCCTAAAAAAGTACGAGGGGGGTAGTATTATTTCAATATACGATGGGTGCTGTAACGGTACAGAACCCTTCACGGGTACTCTGGCCGTCCAGCAAGGCATACGGGTACACCTCACCCGTAAGCCACGTGACGAACGCACATGATACAGTACCATACCCATGTACTGCCTCATCTCTCACAACGCACCCGTTGCGTACATAGACTCAAGCTACTCGGGACGAACCCTTCTACTCCTTCACGAAGACGTTCTACCCGATCAACTCTACATCCCCTACATAGGTAACACCCTACTGCTCTGCTAGCTTACGCATACCGACTACACATAAACATACATCACATAGACTGTTCCCCTAGCTTAACTCCCCAGGCTGCTGAGTGCATCCTGAGCTGTTACACTGGTAGCGGAGCTGGTTTCGTTCCTTAGGGACCTCACGCATACACATACGCACGCATACGAATTTTTCTTCGAATTAATCGCACCCGCCAGGACATCCTGTCGGCTTTCTGGCATTTTCGGCTCGCTGTTCCTGCTCTTCCTTGTTGGCTTCGAGTGCTTGTAGCGCCTGTTAGGTTCTCGCAGGGACTGTCCTGCGCAGCTCGACACGCCCTAGGCCGCCTGCGACCTGTCTTGCATGGGCATCTTTTCCTAGCCTGCCCTACCCCTGTATGGCCTGCGCGCTCGATTCTTGCTTTCACGACCTGACCTTTTGGTCATAGCTTCTTAAGCTCAATTCCCAAGCATCCTGAGAAGGGTTTGATCAATTGGACAGCATCGGCTCCATTTGCCACCTAGGCCGTCCTTGCTTTAATTAGCGTACTTCCGAGCCTGTCCTGCGACTCTTCCTGCTTGCTGCATCATCTTTTGTTGCTTTGCACCTGCACGTTTGCTCATCCTGTCGCGCTTTTCGGTTCGTCGTTGTCCTTCCTGGTTGCCCTGTGATACGTGCCTTGGCAGTGCTTTTATCCCTCATCGTATTCTGGACGAACGCGTCATATACAGTTACGCTTGAGGCATTATCAGCTCGTTACGCTCGCGAAATTTACTAGTCCCTGTGGCAGGTGAATTTTGGCATCCTGGAGTTGCGAGTAATTCTCCCTCTCTCGCCCACCACTTATTCCTGTCCAGCCTACTGACTTGTTCTGTTGCTTACGCAGAATGGCATCACACAAAACCACCAAGGTAAACGACGACGCGGCTGACCAGCCTACGATGTCAGTGGTCGACACCAATCCCGAAGGGATGGGTTCTTCTGACACTGAGCCCGACACTGAGCTCGGTGCTACGCTGGATGAGTCCGCGTCCGCCGAAGCGCGGCCCTCTGTGTCAGTGGGTACGCTGCAACCGCTGGTTGACGGCCTCAATGGTCTGGCGGCACCCTCGGGTGCCCCGCCCGCTGCCCCGCCTCCGCGCGCAGGCATGGCTCCGACGACGACGCCGACGCCGACGCCGCTGGCTGAGCCTTCCCTTGAGGAGCTCAGCGCTCGCTATGAAGCGGGCGCGGATCGCAGGCGTCATCAGCACATGAGTGACCACCTGATCGCGGCGGAGCAAATTGGACAACTCCGCGCGCAGCTCAACCAGGCCTCCATCGCCAACTCGGCCCTTACCGAGCAGTTTGTGACGAAGATAGCCGCTAAGGACGCCAAAGTCGCTGACCTCACGCAGCGCCTCGCCGTCTCCAGCGCGGCTACCGATGCCGCATTGGCCAATGGCGATTCTACCGAGAGGCAAGAGCTGTTGAACAGCCACTACTTACTCGGCAAGGCGCTGGCTCAGAGTCGCAAGGGGATGTCCGACCTCCAAGCCGCTTTCACTGAAGCCACGGCAACCTCACGGTCCGCCATGGATTTGTTGTGCGTCGAGCTAGCGACTAAGGAGTCCAAGCTCGAGGCTGCTAAAGGCGACCTTGCTCGATCTCAAGCAGGTGAGCGCAGTCTGACGCCTGACGAATATAGGACAAACCTGCCTTTCTCGATTTGCAATCCATTTGACCATATTGAGGACTCACCTTCCCGATTGGTTACACATCCCAATGTTTTGCCCGTGAATCGCACACTGTTCCACAATCTGCCGACGCCATTGCCTAACCCGCCACGTCTTTCCCCCCATGCAGCGCTCGCCCCCGCTCTCGCTGAGAACGCCCGCTTGACTGAGGTCGTCGCGAAGCTGACTCGCGAGAACGTCGCCTATGGCAAGCGCCCAATGACTGCTCCCGCGGCTGCATCTCCCGCCGCCATTACCATGGCTGATGTTATGGCCATGATCGCGGCGAGCCAAGCTACTGTGGCGCGCAACGAGACTGTGCCAATGGACACTGAGGACCCTGGCGGTTCTTCCAGCAGCGCCCGCGACGTTGGGTGTGGGAACGGCAGGACGGTGGGGCACAAGCATGCGCTTACTCAGGCCGCTCGCGAGGACGACGCTGCCGCTCAGGAAGCCATCGCTGCGCGCAAGCAGGCGTTTCTGCGCGGCCGTGAGATCAAGGCATCGCCCAACTATGCCAAGGCTGCGAAGTCGGATGGTCTTATCCATTACCACTCCGCTGACCACCCTGTCGCGCCGTATGCAGACGCCAAGTTGGCGGTGCATATGAACGCGTACGCTGACAGCCTCCTCCTTGAATGCAATCCTGAGAACATCGTGGATGCGCTGCAAGCGGTCGATGATCTCCGCGACAGCATGACCCGTTTGTACACGGCGTCCAAGATGCGAAAGCAAAAGTGGATGGAAATGATGCCTTTGAACATCAAAGACATTGCCGACAAGGACGCCGCCCTCAAGGGCACTAAACTGAAGGCCCACTACCCGGCGGCGGAAGCCAACGACGACAAGATGGATGAAACGCTGCCTCGTGCACCTGACAGGCAGGTGCGGGTTGCGGGGAATTCAGGGTTGTTTGATAAACTAGCTGTCGCTCAGGTAGCCCCGGCGTTTCAACCAGAACCCTTTCGCCTCCTCGACGTCTATGTCCCTTCGGGTGGCCTTACTGGCAAAATGCAACGCGGTTCGATCCCGCGGGGGGGCGCTACCCCTTCCCCGCCGACAGCACCTACCGCCCCTCACTCACCACCTGACGGCCCCTTTTCGGTCTCCGACCACTCGTCATCGGGCCACGACTTAGCCGATTCCCCAGGTTCGCCCCTCCAGGTTCCACCTGTCGACCCGACCTCTAATCGCGCTCCTCGGGCTACGCAGCCCGAGCACCCAACGACGCCCGCAGTACCTACGGTGGCTTCCCCGGCCGCTGTTCGCCCTCGTGCAAAGCGCGCAGCTACGCTGCCCGCAGACGCCCCTTCTCCGATGCGACAGATTTGCGAGGGCACACACCTGGCCCCGGCAGGCCCGCCAGGTGAGCCCGTCTCGCTACCGCCAATCACCCCTCCTCCCGATAACCGCGCCACTCCTCACTCTGATCACGACACTGGGTTCGCCAAGCGTGTTACCAAAATGAGAAAGGAACTACGCCTCATTGAACACAAACTGTCGGACAGATGCACTAGGGCTCAGTTGCGCCGATGGGTATTCAATATGGTCACGATCATGGAGCTCCAGTTCTCCGACGGGTACCTTGGTTCGTTCGAGCGCATTGTTCCACACCTGTCGGGCGCTTTTACGGGCCAACTCCGCATCACTTACGACGAGGCATGGGCTAGCGATGAGTTGGACGGGTTAGATTTCATGGGAATCGTCGCATGGGCGGAGGCGCTCCTCCTGCCCGAGCTATTAACGGAATCACACGTCGCTCTCACCAAACTACACGAAGGTGGCTTCCGCCAAGATAAGCGCTCCTTGCAGAATTATTACCACGCCATCAAGTCTGAATTTTGCAAAGTCCCCGAGCTCACCGAGCGCGAAAAGTTAAACTTGGTTCGCACGGGACTCTCCGATGAACTCCGCGCCGGTGCACACTCTCGGCGCGAGTCGGGTACTGTGTTCGAAACAATGGAGGATTTGTTCCGCTATCTGCAATTGGACGAAGCGAGGAACGTTGCCGCCGCTCGTGGCAAGTCCTTGACGGACAAGCACGATCAACATCAGAGGGGAGGTTACGCTAACCAAAAGTCGAGGTACCCATTCAAGCGCCCCGCGGATACTAAATACCCGGGTAAGGACCTTGCATTCAATCGCGTCCAGTTTACCAACTCACCCCCCTCCGATTCTGACCCTGATTCTTTCTCTTCGCAGGGAGTAGCCACCGACGACGGCGGGGAGATGAACTCTCGCCCAGCCAAGAGCCCCAAGCTGGCGCCGAACAGTAGTCGCAACCCGGCCGGTGGCCGAGGTGGTGGAGGACGTAGTGCGACGCAGCCGGCGCACAACGGCAAGCTGGGTGGATCGCCAAGGCCGCAGGTCCTCAGTTTGCAAGGTGCTGATCGCACGTTCGGGAAAGGCTCTATTAGCCGCGGCGCGGGCCGTGGTGGTCGCGGAGGATACGGACAGGGTGCTGGTCGGGCCCGTTCACAGCCCAGCGGGCCGCGGACCCCCGACTTTTCGGGTCAAGACCCCCAGAACGCCATGCATATGAACAAATCGGTCAGCGTCGGGCAGACCATCTGGCTTCAGAATGGTGCTCGCTGCTTCTTCTGCCTCCGCTACATGAGGGCATGTGTGCGGTTGCTGAATGCTGACGGACGCTGCCGCTCGCGGGACTTGCCTAACTGGCCGGCCCTCAATGAGACTACGTGTCCCGACTGGGACCTTGATGGCAACGGTCCCATCCCGATTTGGGAATAGGAATCGGCCGGTCAGGTATTGACAACCCTAGATCGTGTACTTAGCGGCGATGAAGTAGTAGTAGTCGAGCCACTTGAGCTCTTGTTACAAGTTCAAGAGGAACTGTTTTCTAACTTGGGCTTAACCCCAACCATTGATGTAACTTCTACTAATACCTTGTCGTCCCCTTGTCCACTGAAGTTCTCTACGGAGTTTGGCATGCGTGTCTCCATCGCAAACGAGTTCATATACGCTCACCCCATTCCGGAAGACGTCGTGTCGGTGTTAGAACACTATTGGGAATGCAAAAATGATGCACCCTTCGACACATCCGGTATGTTCATCCTCCCGAAAAACGCAAGTAACGATAAACATATCTCCAGTCTCCTCCAAGGTATGGAGTTGTTCAAGGAGTATCAATCGTTCGATCACCATATGAAACCCCGTCCCAAGGGGTCACCTTCGAATAAGGTCGCCATCCAAGTATGGTATGACCCCCCCGACTCCGAACGGGCCGTCCAAATCAAAAAGGATTGGCATGCGATCAACGACGTGACCAAGGCAGTATACTTTGGCCCCGCACCTGAGGAGGGCATCCCCAGTCCGGTTGAAACCCGTCGAAAAAAACACTGGTGGTCGGAGGCATTGGATCCCAAAGTTCGCGTAAAACAAATCGCTGCCAGACGGTCAACGAAGTGCATCCGTCGCAATCACGCGCAACGAAATACGAATTCTTCCCCCGTGCTCATGACGCGAGCCAATCGGGTATACAAAGTCAACTCCGCTGCTGCCCCCGATATGCTATTCAACGCCCGATCAGGAGCGAAGCAATTACTCACATTGGCAGACTCCGGCGCGACAGGTTGTCTTATGGAAAATCAAACGGCTGAGGATCTCGGTTTGCACATCCGCCCATGGGAAAACGAACGCGACGGATTCACTTGCGCTAACGACGGAATTATCAAAATCCGCGGGACGGTCTCGCTCCCTATACACATACAACAAATGTTGGCAAAGTGTTCGCCCATGTCGTAGACAAACATCCCTGAGGATTAGACCTAATCCTTGGGTCCGACTGGATGCGCGACAAAAAGGCCGTCCTAGACTACGATGACGCATGACATTGTCGCTCAAACGGTATGGCTGCTGTTTGACACCTATAAACAGGCAGCGGGACGAAACGGCTCATTCCTTCTTCACTATGGCACTTTCGGGCAAGTCGACTGACGACCCAGTCATTACTGGTCGCAAGGCAGCAAAGCTTTTGAAAGCTGGCGCTAACCATGTCATGGTCAATGTCCGCGAATCCCGAGCGGATTTACCGGCGTCTAATGTAACTGCCGATGAACGGGCGAAATTGCTGACAAAATTATTGCCTTCCGACGGGCCTTTACTTGGTCCCCCGGTGGCAAGCATGGATTTCGAAAATTGGATCCGCGACAACATACGGGACCACGATGATAAAACACTCATCTCGGCCAACGACCTGCGCGCTCTCCTATGGCAGTATCGCAAAGTCTTCAACAATTTGCCTATGGGGACTCCTAACCATCGAGTTATTCCTCACGTCATCAAAACGCAAGACAATGCTTACGCACCATATCGCAGAAATCGTCGCATGAGTCCAGCCGAGACTTTACTATGTGAGGAATACGTCTCCGACCTGTTGCAGCAAGGATTCATCGCCCCGAGCTCGTCCCCGTACGGTGCGCCAATTATGATCATAGCAAAACCGGGTGGAACGGGATACCGTGTTGTTTGCGATTGGCGAGCACTCAACAACATCACGATTAAAAATAGGTATCCCCTTCCCCGTATCGATGAGACCATTGATCGTCTAGGTGGAGCTACTTTGTTCAGTTCCCTAGACCTCACGTCTGGTTATTACCAAATACGAATTTCGGACGAGGACGCGCCGAAGACTGCGTTCACTACCCCAATGGGTCAGTTTGAATTTAAAGTCCTTGGGATGGGTTTGGCAAACGCGCCGGCCACATTCCAAGCAGTCATGAACCAAATATTCGCGCCCTACTTGCACAAGTTCGTCGTGGTCTACTTAGACGATATCTTGGTTTACGGACGCACTCCGGCGGAGCACTTAGCCAACTTGGCCACGGTTCTCAACGTCCTCCAGGACAACGAATTCTACGCGAAACTCTCCAAATGTTCCTTCAACAAAACGGAAGTTTAATTCCTGGGTCATTACATTGGACGCGACGGAATTAAAGTTGATCCACGCAAGGTTAGCACAGTCCGTGACTGGCCTACTCCGAAAACGGCGAAGGAGATCGGCTCATTCCTCGGTTTGTGCAATTATTTTCGCAAATTTATCCAAGGCTACTCGTCTCTCGCTGCCCCGCTTCAAACCTTGTCTAACATCAAGGGTGAACTAGGCTCCTTGTTCAAAGAAGAACATCTCGTCTCATTCAAAGTCCTCAAGGAAGCTTTGCTATCCGCTCCAGTCCTCGCGCTGCCGGATTTCAGCAAACCTTTCGAAGTCATTACCGACGCATCTTTGCTCAGTACCGGCGCGGTGCTCTTGCAAGATAAACACCCCATCGCCTTCGCCAGCAAGAAGTATATCCCAGCGGAGCTGAACTATAAAAAAGCAGCGCCCTATTGCAGTCGGTCCCGCGGTCGTGGATATCCTTCCCCGCCCACCGACTGTCCTCCCCGTCCCTTCGGTTCCGGTCAAGAAAACGCGACGACGCAGTCGGCATACGCCCGCTGCGTCGACTCCCTCCTCTTCGTCCATCATGGATCGAATTTTGGCTGGATACAAACGAGACTCGAACTTCACGCCGGGCTGCAAGCGCCTTTGCGATAAGTTTTCTAGGAACGGTTACTGGTTCAAGAAGAACAAGTACGGACGCGAGTTTTTGTGTGTCCCCCTTGATGCAGCCCTTCGCCTGGACATTATCCGCGAAGCTCACGACCCTATGTACATGGGCCATTGCGGTCGCACCAAGACATTGGAGTTGGTCACCCGCACTTTTACTTGGGCCAAAGTCACGGCAGATGTTACTGCCTTCGTCCAACAATGCCATAAGTGCCAAACGAACAAGCCCGGAAACGCAAAACCTAACGGTACCATGGTTCCCGTGGAAATTCCTGAGAAATTCTGGGAGTGTGTCTCCACGGACCTCATCACGGCGCTCCCGCCTACGTCTTCTGGCCATGATGCCATCGCGGTATTCGTCGACAAACTGTCGAAAATGGTTCATGTCGAACCTTGTCATACTACGATAAACGCAGAGGAATTCGCTTCCCTATACCTGAATCGTGTCATCCGCTATCATGGTATCCCAAAGAAACTCCTGAG
The DNA here is from genome assembly GCA_013435795.1 of Chlamydomonas sp. ICE-L. Lineage (NCBI taxonomy): Eukaryota > Viridiplantae > Chlorophyta > Chlorophyceae > Chlamydomonadales > Chlamydomonadaceae > Chlamydomonas > Chlamydomonas sp. ICE-L. The sequence goes on from JACBWV010000610.1 coordinate 68,076,712, forward strand.
TGATCGCGATGCGCGATTTACCGGGCATTTCGGCGTGGCTCTCCATCGATTAATGGGCACGCGACAAGCGCTTTCGACTGCGTTTCATCCTCAAACTGACGGTCAGACGGAACGCATGAACCGAGTCATCGAAGACATGATTCGCCACTACGTGGGGCCATACCACGACGATTGGGATAAGTCCTTGGCGCTGGTGGAATTTGCAATCAACAATTCCTACCAAGAGTCCATTCAGAACACCCCATTTTGGGCGTACCTTGGTTACGACCCTACGACGCCGCTTAGAGCGGAGGTCGAATCGAAATGTCCGGCTGCCAACAATTGGTGGGCCGATCACATTGAACGACAAGATCAATGCAAGGCATGCATGCAAGCCGCTCAAGATCGGCAGAAAGCCCATTACGATAAGCGACGAACGGAGGTTTTCTTCAACCTTGGGGATAAAGTTCTCTTGTCCACCCGCAATATGAAGTTCAAAGCAACGGGTAAACCAAAATTTACGCCTCGTTTTGTTGGCCCCTATACGATTACGGAATGCATTGGTCCACGCGACGAGGTCACCGGAGTCGTCCGGCAAGTCACGGCGTGCCGCTTGGCTTTGCCCAAGATGATGCGTATCCACCCCGTGTTTCACGTGGGTTTCATAAAGCATTGGCGCTCCGATGGCGTTGTCCATGTTGGACAACCGCTGGAGTTTGACTCCGACGGCGCTCCGATTTGGAATATCCAATGCATCATGCACGAGAAATCGCGTGTCATAGGCACTTCCAGCAAACGGCGTCTCGAATACTTGGTCCGATGGCAAGACTTCGGTATTGAGCAAGACACTTGGGAACTCGCCAAAGCGGTCAAGATAAGTGCGCCTCACGTCGTCGATGCATGGAAATCACGTGTTACGCCCGTTATGTCCCGACGTACGTTGAAAGAACGGGCCCATCACCAACCCTTCGCACTCGACGCATACGACACGGCGGTTAGATTGCTTTATTTATAAAGTTATCTTTCCCGGAGTACTCAAAAGGGATGTTAAATGGTTCTCTCCGAAACCAACTTGATTCATCAAGTATATTTTGAGCACGGCACATACGACTACGACTGGTATTCACATCCCACTTCCTTACGATCAGATGCGGGGTCCGCATCTCTTCTGGAGGGGGGGGAGTGTAACGGTACAGAACCCTTCACGGGTACTCTGGCCGTCCAGCAAGGCATACGGGTACACCTCACCCGTAAGCCACGTGACGAACGCACATGATACAGTACCATACCCATGTACTGCCTCATCTCTCACAACGCACCCGTTGCGTACATAGACTCAAGCTACTCGGGACGAACCCTTCTACTCCTTCACGAAGACGTTCTACCCGATCAACTCTACATCCCCTACATAGGTAACACCCTACTGCTCTGCTAGCTTACGCATACCGACTACACATAAACATACATCACATAGACTGTTCCCCTAGCTTAACTCCCCAGGCTGCTGAGTGCATCCTGAGCTGTTACAGGTGCAACAAAAGTACTAGCTAGTAGAATCGAGTTTAATTCATAGTGATTAGGTCATCTAGCCTACAGTTCTTTAGCAAGAATGGCCTCAGAAGACATGGTCATTGGAAACGACATCACCTCATCTGCATTCAATAAAATGAGTAAGCAAACCTGTGAGATCTGCATTCTCTCTAAAATGGACAAGAACCCCTATCCCACATCTCACACCAGAGCTACCAGACCCATGGGTATCATTCACATTGACATTACATTACATTACATGTTAAAGTCTACTTGACACCGCGAGGGTGTATGAGACTCTGTGCTTTAAACAAAAAGAAAAAGCACCCACAAAGCAAAAAACCCCATTACATCAGGGGTGTGTCGAGGACAAACAAACCAAGCTCCCAACCACCGTTTTGGTGGCGTAGGTATTAAACCCCTTAGAGCCGGACCCAGATCTCAACCACTTACAGTGGCGGAGGTAAGAAGCTAACAAATGAGAAGTCTCAAGAAGAAAAAAAGGGATAATAAATTACGGTGCCACTAAGCAGTCCAGGGCTTCCTGTCTTGCTCTTCTACAAGTAGAAAGATAGTCGGCTAGGTTGCTCCAAAAAGACTTAGTGCCATTTCCATTCATAAAGGTTCTGAATGTGGAATCGCAGAATTCCACATTCCATACGGTTAAGTCGGTATCCTCATGGACATGCCTATAAATATCTGTAAACAGCTTCTGGTAGCGGAGGCGAATATCATTATAAAAAGGGCACTCAAACATATGCATTTCATCCTCAGTTTTTTGGAACCCACACATTTGACAGTGTCTCATTGAGCGAGGGATGTGTGCTCTATCCACCACCCTCATTCTTTCTGTGTTCAGCCAATGGGAACCCATTCTAAACTGTGCTATAGAACGAATCTGATCCTGCTTATGTAAGGCGGATGTAAAGGGAATCAAGCCATTCTCATCATTGCTGTTGGCTGCGACCCATTTTTGGTATCGGAGGCGTTTAAAGCCAACCCTTCTCTCATCAGGGATGTCTCTAACTGCATTGGTGTCACTTGGGTACTTAAACCTCCATGACTCAAAAACTTCAGACATAATACCTTCGACATCGACAGCCTCCAAAATGTTGAGGTTTTTACTGGATCCTAGCTTGTGGAGAGCACAACGCAAGTCATGAACCCAGCCAGTGTTGGAGTCAAAAGATTCCTCAAGAGCCATTCTAATGAGATCCTCAGGTTCTTTATGTATGGTCTTGTTCCAGAAGCGCAAAGCTTGTTTAAGCCAAGCAAAACACAACGGGGTTCTACCCAGCTCTTCCATGATAATATTAGATGTAGTAGATTGGCAAACACCCAACATTTGTTTAAGTATACCTCTATGCCATTTCTCACAAGCATGGTCATTTGAGATAAGTGTGTTGTTCAGAATAGAAGGAGCCCACACCTCACAGCCAAAATTCAGGATAGGTTGTACAAGAGAATCAAACAGGTGGGTGAGAATATCAATATTGTATATCTCCATAGTATGGCATCGCCTACGAAGCATGTGGTGTGCCTTTTGGGCCTTAGTGAGCATCCTAGAAAAAGCAGCTTTTGCACGATTGCTTGAGTCACCATCCACAAAGAGGGATCCCAAGTAGATAAAAGATAACTTTGTAGAAAGTTGTGCTCCATCATAGACAAATTTGTAATCAGGATCCATGCGGGCCTCATCACAGAATTGTTTGTTGAAAACGACAATCTCAGTTTTCTTTATATTCACAGCCATCTTAGTAGCCTCGCAGAAATCTCTCAGGCAGTCAAGCATCGCTTGCATATCTGCCGGGGATTCTGCCATTATAGCTAGGTCATCAGCATAAAGTAACAGTTGCAGAATCTTTCCCCTAAGCTCAGCCCCTACATTTGGGAGCTTGGATTGGAGGAACGATTCAATTCTATCAATGAACAGACCGAATAGGAGTGGGGATAGGGGGTCTCCTTGTTTAACTCCTACAAGGGATGGAAAGGAGGATCCAATGTCCCCATGTAGGCGAACTTGGAAAACAACATGATTATACATGGACTTCAGAATACTGAGATAGGGGTCCTTGACTCCTAGCCTTGCTAAGCAATCCCATAGCAAGTCTCTGTTGACCCAATCATAAGCCTTCTTGAAATCAACAAAAGCCACAAAGAGTGGTTTTTTCTTTTCTCTATATTTATCTACAATATGGTTAAGAATGAATGATGCATCTGCAGTACCCCTACCACTTCTAAATCCATATTGGCCAGCGGCTCTGAGGTTGAATTCTTCTGACCAATCATCTAGTCTACGTAGCATGCAAAGGGAGAAGATCTTTCCTATGGAGTTGCTCACCGCAAGACCTCGATAGTTGTCCTTGTCATACACACTGCCTTTGGATTTGGGTACGGGTACCAAGGCAGCTGCAGCCCATTGGCTAGGGTAAGAAGTCTTCCAGATGAGATTAAACAGGTTAGTCATAGCTTGTACAAATCGGGATTTGGCCTCATGGGAAGCAAATCTGTACCATTCTGCAGGGATACCATCTACCCCGGGGGAGGAGTTTTTCCGTAGGGATTGGAGAACAGAAAACACCTCCTGGGTGGTAAAGTCTTGACATAACCATGTTGGTGCGGCCTCTATCTGAGGTCCATCAGCTTGAGGGACAAAGTCCCTAGCATCCAGACTTGGATCAATACCTACTTGCACATCAAAGAGGTCTGCAAAATAATCAGTCCAATCATGAATTGTGATATCTGCCGTAGTGGCCTTGTTAGGCTCACGCACGTCTTTCCAAAAACTTTTCGGATTATGCCGAAGATTCGTATGAAGGTTCTCCATGCGTGTTTCTAGCCACTTCCTCTTCTTTCTTCTGAGAATCCTCTTGTACTCCTTGTGCATAGAACCAGCCAAGTCAGAGCTAGAGCCATGTTGATGTTCTGCTTGGCTTGCTGCCTGTCTAGCACGATTGCATTCATCATCATACCATGCGTTCACGGGCCCGTGCTTACGCTTAGCTACAGGTTTGTGACATGGTGTGCATTTGCTTATGACATGAGTGGAAAAATGAAAAATCCTAGCCTGAATGGCAGCCTCTACTTCCAAGGCATTCTAGATGATTATTCCAAAACTCCATTGTTACATTCCACAAAACTAAGGATGCAGTAGCCAGTGCAACAATCACTGAGCTCGAACGGTATGAAGTCCTCACCCAGAACAAAATTGGAACTATTTTCTGTGACAATGGATCAGAATACATTTGCAACAGATTCAAAAATTGGTGCAAAAGGAAAGGAATCACACTCAACTTCACAGTTCCAGGCAACCCATCCACCAATGGTGCAGCAGAGCGCCTGAACAGAACCCTGCATGACAGATCCACAGCCCTCCTCCTGTCATCCAAATTCCCCAATAGGTACTGGGTGTAACAGCTCAGGATGTACTCAACAGCTTGAGGAGTTAGTCTAGTGTAACAGGCTACGTGATGTATGTTTATGTGTAAGTCGATATGCGTAAGCTAGCAGAACAGTAAGGGGGTTACCTAGGTAAGGGATGTAGAGTGCTTGGAGAGAACGTCTTCGTGGTAGGAGTAGAAGGGTTCGTTCCGAGTAGCTCGTGTCTATTACATTACATTACATTACATTACATTACATTACATTACATGTTAAAGTCTACTTGACACCGCGAGGGTGTATGAGACTCTGTGCTTTAAACAAAAAGAAAAAGCACCCACGAAGCAAAAAACCCCATTACATCAGGGGAGTATCGAGGACAAACAAACCAAGCTCCCAACCACCGTTTTGGTGGCGTAGGTATTAAACCCCCTAGAGCAGGACCCAGATCTCAACCACTTACGGTGGCGGAGGTAAGAAGCTAACAAATGAGAAGTCACAAGAAGAAGAAAAGGGATAATAAATTACGGTGCCACTAAGCAGTCCAGGGCTTCCTGTCCTGCTCTTCTACAAGTAGAAAGATAGTCGGCTAGGTTGCTCCAAAAAGACTTAGTGCCATTTCCATTCATAAAGGTTCTGAATGTGGAATCGCAGAATTCCACATTCCATACGGTTAAGTCGGTATCCTCATGGACATGCCTATAAATATCTGTAAACAGCTTCTGGTAGCGAAGGCGAATATCATTATAAAAAGGGCACTCAAACATATGCATTTCATCCTCAGGTTTTTGGAACCCACACATTTGACAGTGCCTCATTGAGCGAGGGATGTGTGCTCTATCCACCACCCTCATTCTTTCTGTGTTCAGCCAATGGGAACCCATTCTAAACTGTGCTATAGAACGAATCTGATCCTGCTTATGTAAGGCGGATGTAAAGGGAATCAAGCCATTCTCATCATTGCTGTTGGCTGCGACCCATTTTTGGTATCGGAGGCGTTTAAAGCCAACCCTTCTCTCATCAGGGATGTCTCTAACTGCATTGGTGTCACTTGGGTACTTAAACCTTCATGACTCAAAAACTTCAGACATAATACCTTCGACATCGACAGCCTCCAAAATGTTGAGGTTTTTACTGGATCCTAGCTTGTGGAGAGCACAACGTAAGTTATGAACCCAGCCAGTGTTGGAGTCAAAAGATTCCTCAAAAGCCATTCTAATGAGATCCTCAGGTTCTTTATGTATGGTCTTGTTCCAGAAGCGCAAAGCTTGTTTAAGCCAAGCAAAACACAACGGGGTTCTACCCAGCTCTTCCATGATAATATTAGATGTAGTAGATTGGCAAACACCCAACATTTGTTTAAGTATACCTCTATGCCATTTCTCATAAGCATGGTCATTTGCGATAAGTGTGTTGTTCAGAATAGAAGGAGCCCACACCTCACAGCCAAAATTCAGGATAGGTTGTACAAGAGAATCAAACAGGTGGGTGAGAATATCAATATTGTATATCTCCATAGTATGGCATCGCCTACGGAGCATGTGGTGTGCCTTTTGGGCCTTAGTGAGCATCCTAGAAAAAGCAGCTTTTGCACGATTGCTTGAGTCACCATCCACAAAGAGGGATCCCAAGTAGATAAAAGATAACTTTGTAGAAAGTTGTGCTCCATCATAGACAAATTTGTAATCAGGATCCATGCGGGCCTCATCACAGAATTGCTTGTTGAAAACGACAATCTCAGTTTTCTTTATATTCACAGCCATCTTAGTAGCCTCGCAGAAATCTCTCAGGCAGTCAAGCATCGCTTGCATATCTGCCGGGGATTCTGCCATCATAGCTAGGTCATCAGCATAAAGCAACAGTTTCAGAATCTTTCCCCTAAGCTCAGCCCCTACATTTGGGAGCTTGGATTGGAGGAACGATTTAATTCTATCAATGAACAGACCGAATAGGAGTGGGGATAGGGGGTCTCCTTGTTTAACTCCTACAAGGGATGGAAAGGAGGATCCAATGTCCCCATGTAGGCGAACTTGGAAAACAACATGATTATACATGGACTTCAGAATACTGAGATAGGGGTCCTTGACTCCTAGCCTTGCTAAGCAATCCCATAGCAAGTCTCTGTTGACCCAATCATAAGCCTTCTTGAAATCAACAAAAGCAACAAAGAGTGGTTTTTTCTTCTCTCTATATTTATCTACAACATGGTTAATGATGCATCTGCAGTAACTGCAGATGCATCATGGGTACTGTACCCCTACCACTTCTAAATCCATATTGGCCAGCGGCTCTGAGGTTGAATTCTTCTGACCAATCATCTAGTCTACGTAGCATGCAAAGGGAGAAGATCTTTCCTATGGAGTTGCTCACCGCAAGACCTCGATAGTTGTCCTTGTCATACACACTGCCTTTGGATTTGGGTACGGGTACCAAGGCAGCTGCAGCCCATTGGCTAGGGTAAGAGGTCTTCCAGATGAGATTAAACAGGTTAGTCATAGCTTGTACAAATTGGGAGTTGGCCTCATGGGAAGCAAATCTGTACCATTCTGCAGGGATACCATCTACCCCGGGGGAGGAGTTTTCCCGTAGGGATTGGAGAACAGAAAACACCTCCTGGGTGTTAAAGTCTTGACATAACCACGTTGGTGCTGCCTCTATCTGAGGTCCATCAGCTTGAGGAACAAAGTCCCTAGCATCCAGACTTGGATCAATACCTACTTGCACATCAAAGAGGTCTGCAAAATAATCAGTCCAATCATGAATTGTGATATCTGCCGTAGTGGCCTTGTTAGGCTCACGCACGTCTTTCCAAAAACTTTTCGGATTATGCCGAAGATTCGTATGAAGGTTCTCCATGCGTGTTTCTAGCCACTTCCTCTTCTTTCTTCTGAGAATCCTCTTGTACTCCTTGTGCACAGAACCAGCCAAGTCAGAGCTAGTCTATGTGCGCAACGTGTGCGTTGTGAGAGATGAGGCAGTACATAGGTATGGTACTGTATCATGTGCGTTCGTCACGTGGCTTACGGGTACGGGGTACCCATATGCCTTGCTGGACGGCCAGAGTACCCGTGAAGGGTTCTGTACCGTTACACTCCCCCCCCTCCAGAAGAGATGCGGACCCCGCATCTGATCGTAATAGAGGTGGGATGTGAATACCAGTCGTCGTCGTATGTGCCGTGCTCAAAATATACTTGAGGAAACAAGTTGGTTTCGGAGAGAACCATTTAACATCCCTTTTGAGTACTCCGAGAAAGACAACTTTATAAATAAAGCAATCTAACCGCCGTGTCGTATGCGTCGAGTGCGATGGGTGGGTGATGGGCCCGTTTTTTTGACGTACGTCGGGATACAACGGGCGTAACACGTGATTTCCATGCATCGACGACGTGAGGGGCACTTTTCTTGACTGCCTTGGCGAGTTCCCACGTGTCTTGCTCAATACCGAAGTCTTGCCATCGGACCAAGTATTCGAGACGTCGTTTGCTGGATGTGCCTATGACACGCGACTTTTCACGCATGATGCATTGGATGTTCCAAATCGGAGCGCCGTCGGAGTCGAACTCAAGCGGTTGTCCAACATGGACAACGCCATCGGAGCGCCAATGCTTGATCAAACCCACGTGAAACACGGGGTGGATGCGCATCATCTTAGGCAAGGCTAAGCGGCACGCCGTGACCTGCCGGACGACCCCAGTCTGCTCGTCGCGCGGACCAATGCATTCAGTAATCGTGTAGGGACCAACAAAACGAGGTGTAAATTTTGGTTTACCCGTTGCTTTGAACTTCATATTGCGGGTGGACAAGAGAACTTTATCACCAAGGTTGAAGAAAACCTCTGTTCGTCGTTTATCGTAATGGGCTTTCTGCCGATCTTGAGCGGCTTGCATGCATGCTTTGCATTGATCTTGGCGTTCAATGTGATCAGCCCACCAATTGTTGGCAGCCGGACATTTCGATTCGACTTCCGCCTTGAGAGGCGTCGTAGGGTCGTAGCCAAGGTACGCCCGAAAGGGTGTGTTCTGAATGGACTCTTGGTAGGAATTGTTGATAGCGAACTCCACCAATGCCAAAGACTTATCCCAATCGTCATGGTATGGCCCCACGTAGTGGCGAATCATGTCCTCGATGACGCGGTTCATGCGTTCTGTCTGACCGTCAGTCTGTGGATGGAACGCTTTCGAAAACGCCTGTCGCGTGCCCATTAAACGATGGAGAGCAACGCCGAAATGACATGTGAAGCGCGCGTCGCGATCACTCAGGAGTTTCTTCGGGACACCATGATAACGGATGACCCGATTGAGGTATAGGAAAGCGAATTCTTCTGCGTTAATCGTCGTGTGACAAGGTTCGACATGAACCATCTTGGACAGTTTGTCGACGAACACAGCGATGGCGTCATGGCCCGACGATGTTGGTGGAAGCGCCGTAATAAGGTCTGTGGAGACGCACTCCCAGAATTTGTCTGGAATTTCCACGGGCATCATGGTACCGTTTGGCTTTGCGTTTCCGGGTTTGTTCGTTTGGCACTTATGGCATTGTTGGACGAAGGCAGTCACATCAGCCGTAACTTTGGCCCAAGTAAACGTGCGCGTGACTAGTTCCAACGTTTTGGTGCGACCGCAATGGCCCATGTAAACCGGATCGTGAGCTTCGCGGATAATATCCAGGCGAAGAGCCGCGTCAAGAGGGACGCATAAAAATTCGCGGCCGTACTTGTTTTTCTTGAACCAGTACCCATTTCTGGAAAATTTATCACGGAGGCGCTTGCAGCCTGGCGTGAAGTTTGAGTCCATTTTGTAACCAGCCAAAATTCGATCCATGATGGAGAGAGAGGAGGGACATTCGCTGACCAAAAGCGAGAACACCAACAGCTGGTGCGCTACCGCGTCGTCGGCGGGGGCGGACAGGTTGGGTTTGCGACTAACAGGTAGGGTCAGCCATATTATTGCGACCAGCGCGATACTCCCAAGTATAGCTTAAGGGCGCGAGGTCCTCCTGCCATCGACCCATGCGTCGCGAAAGGACCGCTTTGGTATCGAAGTATGTGAGCGGATTGTGGTCGGTGACCAACGTCATGTGGGAACCTTCGAGATAGCCCCGCCATTCGGTCAACGCGTGGACGATCGCTAGCATTTCTTGTTCAGTCGTTGTATAGTTCAGCTCTGCTGGGATATACTTTTTGCTGGCGAAGGCGATGGGGTGTTTATCTTGTAAGAGCACCGCGCCTGTACCAAGTAAGGATGCGTCAGTAATGACTTCGAATGGTTTGCTAAAATCCGGAAGTGCGAGTACTGGGGCGGAAAGCAAGGCTTCTTTGAGGCCTTCGAATGCGACGAGATGTTCCTTTTTGAACAAGGGGCCAAGCTCACCCTTGATGTTAGACAAGGTCTGAAGAGGGGCGGCGAGGGATGAATATCCTTGGATAAACTTGCGAAAGTAATTGCACAAACCGAGGAATGAGCCGATTTGTTTTTCCGTCTTCGGAGTAGGCCAGTCGCGGACTGTGCTAACCTTTTTCGGATCAACTTTAATTCCGTCGCGTCCAATGTAATGACCAAGGAATTTAACCTCTGTCTTGTTGAATGAAAATTTGGAGAGCTTCGCGTAGAATTCGTTGTCCTGGAGGACTTGGAGGACCGTGGCCAAGTTGGCCAAGTGTTCCGCCGGAGTGCGTCCGTAAACCAAGATATCGTCAAAGTAGACCACAACGAACTTGTGCAAGTAGGGCGCGAATATCTGGTTCATGACCGCTTGGAACGTGGCCGGCGCGTTTGCCAACCACATCCCAAGGACTTTAAATTCGAACTGACCCATTGGGGTAGTGAACGCAGTCTTCGGCGCGTCCTCGTCCGATATACGTATTTGGTAATAACCAGACGTGAGGTCTAGGGAACTAAACAAAGTAGCTCCACCTAGACGGTCAATGTTCTCGTCAATACGGGGAAGGGGATACCTATTTTTAATCGTAATGTTGTTGAGTGCTCGCCAATCGCAAACAACACGGTATCCCGTTCCGCCTGGTTTCGCTATGATCATAATCGGCGCTCCGTACGGGGACTGACGAGCTCGGGGCGATGAAGACTTGTGGTAAAAGGTCGGAGACGTACTCTTCACATAGCAATGTCTCGGCTGGACTCATGCGACGATTCCTGCGATACGGGGCGTACGCATTGTCTTGCGTTTTGATGACGTGAGGTATGACGCGATGGTTAGGAGTCCCCTACGGCAAATTGTTGAAGACTTGGCGATATTTCCATAGGAGGGCGCGCAGATCGCTGGCCGAGATTAGCGTTTTATCGTTGTGGTCAAGGATGTTGTCGTGGATCCAATTTTCGAAATCCATGCTAGCCACTGGAGGACCAGGTAACGGTCCGTCGGACGGCAATAATATCGTGAGCAATTTCGCCCTTTCATCGGCAGTGACATTTGACGCCGGTAACTCAGCCCACGATTCGCGGACTTTGACCATGACGTGGTTAGCGCCTGCCTTCAAAAGCTTTGCCGCTTTGCGACCCGTAATGACCGGGTCATCAGTTGACTTGCCCGATAGCGCCATGGTGAAGAAGGAATGAGCCGTTTCGTCCCGCTGCCTGTAAATAGGGGTTATACAGCAGCCGTACCGTTTGAGCGAAATGGCCATGCGATCGTAGTCGAGGACGGCCCGTTCATCGCGCATCCAGTCGGATCCGAGGATTAGATCTAATCCTCCAGGAAGTTTGTCAACGACATGGACAAACACGGTGCTAACATATCGTTGTATGTGGATAGGGAGCGTGACCGTCCCGCGGATTTTGATAATCCCGTCGTTAGCGCAAGTGAATCCGTCGCGTTCGTTTTCCCAAGGGCGGATGCGCAAACCGAGATCCTCAGCCGTTTGCTTTTCCATAAGTAAGGCAACCCGTCGCGCCCGAGTCTGCCAATGTGAGCAATTGCTTCGCGCCAGAGCGGGCGTTGAATAGCATATCGGGGGCTGTCGCGGTGTTGACTTCGTACACCCGATTGGCTCGCGTAGTGAGCACGGGGGAAGTGTTCATATTTTGTTTTGCGTGATTGCAACGGATGCACTTCGTTGACCGTCTGGCAGCGATTTGTCTTTCGCGAACTTTGGGATCCAATGCCTCCGACCACCAGTGTTTTTTTCGACGGGTTTCAACCGGACTGGGGATGCCCTCCTCAGGTGCGGGGCCAAAGTATACTGCCTTGGTCGCGTCGTTGATTGCGTGCCAATCCTTCTTGATTTGGACGGCTCGCTCGGAATCGGGAGGGTCATACCATACTTGGATGGCGACCTTATTCGAAGGTGACCCCTTGGGGCGGGGTTTCATATGGTGGTCGCACGATTGATACTCCTTAAATAACTCCATACCTTGGAGGAGACTGGAGATATGTTTATCGTTACTTGCATTTTTCGGGAGGATGAACATACCCGATGTGTCGAAGGGTGCATCGTTTTTGCATTCCCAATAGTGTTCCAACACCGACACGACGTCTTCCGGAATGGGGTGCGCGTATATGAACTCGTTTGCGATGGAGACCCGCATGCCAAACTCCGTAGAGAACTTCAAGAGACAAGGGGACGAAAAGGCATTAGTAGAAGTTACATCAATAGATGGGGTTCATTAAGCCCAAGTTAGAAAATAGTTCCTCTTGAACTTGCAACAAGAGCTCAAGTGGCTCGACTACAACTACTTTATCGTCGCCAATTACACGATCTAGGCTCGTCAAGACCTGACCGGCCGATTCCTATTCCCAAATCGGGATGGGACCGTTGCCGTCAAGGGCCCAGTCGGGACATGTCGTCTCATTGAGGGCAGGCCAGTTGGGCAAGTCTCGTGTGCGGCAGCGGCGATCAGCATTAAGCGACTGCGCACACGTTTTCATCCAGCGGAAACAGAAGAAGCAGCGGACTCCATTTTGAAGCCAAATGGTTTGCCCAACGCTGACCGAGTTGTTCATGTGCATAGCATTCTGAGGGTCTTGACCTGAAAAGTCGGGGTTTCGTGGCCCGACGGGCTGTGACCGGCCCCGACCCGCACCCTGTCCGTATCCTCCTCGACCACCACGGCCCGCGCTGCGGCTAATAGAGCCTCTCCCGAGCGTGCGATCAGCACCTTGCAAACTGAGGACCTGCGACCTTGGCGATCCACCCAGCTTGGCTGTGTGCGTAGGTTGCGTCGCACTACGTCCTCCACCTCCACGGCCAGAGGCCGGGTTGCGACTACTGTTGGCCGCCAGTTTGAGGCTCTTGGCTGGGCGAGAGTTCATCTCCCCGCCGTTGTCGGTGGTCCTTAGGCCCTTCGAAGAGAAAGAATCAGTGTCAGAATCGGAGGGGGGGGGATTTGGTAAAAATTACGCGATTGAACGTAAGGTCCTTACCCGGGTGTCTAGTGTCCGCGGGCCTCTTGAACGGATACTTCGATTTTTGATTAGCGTAACCACCCCTCTGATGGCGATCGTGCTTGTCCGTCAAGGATTCGCCACGCGCCGCGACAACTTTCCTCGCCTCGTCCAATTGCAGATAGTGGAACAAGTCCTCCGTCGTTTCGAATAGCGTGCCCGACTCGCGCCTAGAGTGTGCTCCGGCGCGGAGGTCGTCGGAGAGGCCCGTGCGAAAGAAGTTTAACTTTTCGCGATCGGTGAGATCAGGGACTTTGCAAAATTCCGACTTGATGGCGTGGTAATAATTCTGCAAGGATCGAGTATCTTGGCGCAAGCCACCTTCGTGTAGTCTGGTGAGAGCGACGTGTGATTCCGTTAAAAGTTTGGGCATGAGGAGCGATTCCGCCCATGTCACGATGCCCATAAAGTCCAACCTGTCTAACTCGCTGCCCGCCCACGCCTTGTCGAAAGTGGTGCGGAGTTGGCCAGTGAATGCGCCCGACAGATGTGGAACAATGCGCTCAAATGGCCCAAGGTAACCGTCGGCAAACTGGAGCTCGAGGATCGTGACTACATTGAAGACCCATCGTCGCAGCTTAGCCCTAGAACACTTGTCCGACAGTTTGTGATCAATGAGACGTAATTCCTTTCTCATTTCGGTAACCCGCTTTGCAAACCCATTGTCGCGATCAGCGCGATGAGGGGTGAGCGGCGGGAGCGAACCGGGCCAACATGGTGGGGCGTCTGGAAGCCGGGGCGAGTCCACGCGAGCCTGTCGCGCCGGCGAAGGGGTGTCCGTCGGCAGCGCAGTTGCGCGCTCCGCACGAGGTCGAACAGGGGCCGTGGGCTCCATTGAAGGCCCAGCGGGCGACGTGGGGGGCTCGGGCCGAGTAGCCCGAGGAGCGCGATCTGAGGTCGGTCTGACAGGCGGCGCCTGGCGGAACGATCCTGGGGGATCAGCGATGTCGTCATCCGACGAGAAGTAGTCGGAGACAGAAACGGGGTCGTCGGGGGGAACCGGCGCGCCTGGCGGTACTGTCGGAAGGGAAGGGCTAGCGCCCCCCCGCGGGATCGAACCTCGTTGCATTTTGCCAGTGAGAGAACCAGAGGGTGCATAGCCGGCGGGGATTTGGAACGGTTCAGGAGTGAACGCCGGGGCGACCTGAGCGACAGCTACCAAATTTAACAACCCAGAATTACCAACAACCCGCACCTGCCTGTCAGGTGCACGAGGCAACTTCTCGTCCAGTTTGTCGTCATTGGCTTCCGCCGCCGGGTAGTGGGGCAGCAGCTTCGTGCCTTTGAGGGCGGCGTCCTTGTTGACGATGTCCTTGATGGTCAAAGGCATGGAGAGCATCCAGTTCTGCTTCCGCATCTTGGCGGCAGTGAACAACCGGGTCATGTGGTCGTGGATGTCATCAATCGCCTGCAGATTATCCAGCATGTTCTCGGGCTCGCAATCCAGGAGGAGCCCGTCGGCGTACTCGTTGAGATGAACCGCCAACTTCGCGTCAGCATAGGGCGCGATAGGGTGGTCCGCTGAGTGGTAGTAGAGCAGACCATCCGTCTTCGCAGCCTTGGCGTACGTTGGTGTTGCCTGAACCTGGCGGCCGTGCATCAGCGCCTGCTTGCGCGCAGCGATGGGGTCCAGAGGGGCTGTGTCATCCTGGCGGGCGGACTGAGGCAGCGCATGCTTGCGCCCGACAGTCCTGCCGTTCCCGTTCCCTACGAAGAGGGCGTCGCTGGTGGAGCCGCGGGGATCATTCTCGGTGTCCATGGGCTCGCCACCCGTCTCGTTGCGAGGCAAAGCAGCGAGATGCGCCGCGATGATGGCCGAGACATCCGCTTGCGTGAGGGCGGGAGCAGAGGGAGCAGCGGGAGCGGCGACTGGGCGCTTGCCGAAGTCGATGTTCTCCCGCGTGAGCTGCGCAATGACCTCAGCCTGGCGCGCGTTCTCAGCACGAAGGGGTGCGATCTCCGCACGAAGGGGGGCAAGCTCTGCATGGGGAGTGGAACGTTGGGAGTCAGTCAATGCCGTCGGTAGGTGGGGGAACAGCGTGCGATTGACAAGCAAAACAGCGCGAGGACCATTGGAGCGTGAAGGGAAATCCTCAATATGAGCAAATGGATTGCAAACCGCGAAAGGCAGGTTGGTTCTATACCTATCAGGCGTCAGACTGTGCTCGCCTGTCTGAGATCGAGTCAGGTCTCTCTCGTTAGCCTCGAGCGCCGTGCGCATCGCAGCCATAGCGGACTTGGATTCCGCCGCAGCCAGATTGTAAGTGGCTTGGAGGTCGATCACTTCCTGGCGACTCTTGCCCAGATCCCTGCCGAGGCAGTAGTGGCTGGTAACCAGCTCGTGGTGTTCAGCATGATCGCGCGCATTGGCTCGGTAGCCGCGCCAGAGGCGGCGAGGCGGCGCACCAGATCGGCGATGTTGGCGTCCTTAGCGGGGACAGCCGACGTAAACTGGACGGTCAAGGCCGAGTTAGCGACGGCGGCCTGATCAAGCTGCGCGCGCAGGTGACCAATCTGCTCCACAGCGATAAGGTGGTCACCCATGTGTTCCTGCCGCTTGCGCGCAGCGCTAGCCTGATAGGTAGCTATGGCTACCTCGAGGCAAGGTTCGGCCATCGTCGTCGTCGTCGTCGTCGGGGCAATGCCAGCGCTCAAAGGCGCGGCAGCGGTCGGCGCACCCGAGGATGACGCCAGACCATTGAAGCCGGCAACCAGAGGCTGCAGCGTACCCGCTGACACAGAGGGCCGCGCGTCGGCAGAGGCGGACTCGTCCTGCGTCGCACCGAGCTCAGTGTCGGGCTCAGTGTCAGACGACGCAATCCCTTCCGGATTGGTGTCAACCACTGAAATCGTAGGCTGCTCAGCAGCGGCGTCGGTACCCAGGTTTGTTTTGTGGGAGGCCATTCTGCACATGCAACAGCACAAGTTAGTAGGCTGGACAGGGATGAGTGGTGGGCTAGAGAGGGGGAATTACTCGCAACTCTTAAGATGCCAAAAAATCACCTGCCACAGGGACTAGTAAATTTTGCGAGCGTAACGAGCTGATAATGCCTCAAGCGTAACTGTGAATGACGCGTTCGTCCAGAATACGATGAGGGATATTAGCACTGCGAAGGCACGGACCACAGGGCAAGCAAGGAAGTACAACGACGAATCGAATTGCGCGACAGAATGAGCAAGATAGCAGGTGGATAGCACGAATAAATGATGCAGCAAGCAGGGAGAGCCTCAGGACAGGCTCGAGAAGTACCCTAATTAAAGCAAGTACAGCCGAGGTGGCAAATGGAGCCGATGCTGCACTATTGATCAATCCGCGAGGGAAATGCTCGTGAATAGAGCGTTAGAAGCTATAACCAGAAGGACAAGACGTGAATGCAAGAATCGAGAGCGTAGGCCATACAGGGGCAGGGCAGGCTAGGAAAAGATGCCCATGCAAGACAGGTCGCAGGCGGCCTAGGGCGTGTCGAGCCTAACATGACCGTTCACTGCGAGAACCGAACAGGCGCTACGTTTACACGTAGCTGACAGGGAAGAGCAGGAAAAAAGAGCAGCAAATGCCAGAAAGCTGACAGGATGTCCCTGGCGGGTGCGATAAACTCGAAGAAAACTTCGTATGCGTGCGTATGTGTATGCGTGAGGTCCCTGAGGAACGAAACCAGCTCCGCTACCAGTGTAACAGCTCAGGATGTACTCAACAGCTTGAGGGGTTAGTCTAGTGTAACAGGCTACGTGATGTATGTTTATGTGTAAGTCGATATGCGTAAGCTAGCAGAACAGTAAGGGGGTTACCTAGGTAAGGGATGTAGAGTGCTTGGAGAGAACGTCTTCGTGGTAGGAGTAGAAGGGTTCGTTCCGAGTAGCTCGTGTCTATGTGCGCAACGTGTGTGTTGTGAGAGATGAGGCAGTACATAGGTATGGTACTGTATCATGTGCGTTCGTCACGTGGCTTACGGGTACGGGGTACCCGTATGCCTTGCTGGACGGCCAGAGTACCCGTGAAGGGTTCTGTACCGTTACACTGGGCAGAAATGGTCAAAAATGCAAGCATCCTCAGGAACCTCTCCCCTACCTCTGAATCCAACAAAACTCCATATGAACTGTTCCATGGCACCAAGCCTAAGATAGATCACCTTAGGACCATTGGCTGCACAGCATATGTTCATGTCCCACCCAAGTCAAGAGCCTTTAAGTTCTCATCACCAGCAAAAATTACCAGACTCATTGGATACTCAGACTCAAGAAAAGCCTACAGAGTGGTAGACTCCTCACACAAAAATTTTGACGCCAGAGACATCACCTTCAATGAATTTGAAAATTTGGCAGGTCAAAAAGGATTCCCAGGTGCAGATTCTATGGTACTAGGAAACTATGAAGATGATATCCCAGTTGAAGTTGATGAGGATGATGCTATCCCACCTGTACCCACTATCCTCACCCCATCTGAACTCCAAGAAAGGGAACACTACCTAGCCAGACTAGCTAGGAATCAAGCCAACCCACAAGTGTGGGGCCTCCCAGATGGTCTTTCTTCCAACCCTGACACAGTGTACCAACCTACCCTCTCAGCAGCACCACCCAGCCTCATGCCAGCAGGCAGTGCACCGACCAACCAACCAGTTGAACAAGGAGATGAACACAACCCCCAGGAAAATGAAGATCCACCTAACCCCCCACCTCAGCCCCAACAGGAGATACCTACCCCTCCTAGCCCTGACATTCCCCCACCACCAGAAGTAGACCCATCCCTAGTTGAACCTAGAAGATCTGGCAGAGACAGACGCTCACCCAACTTCTTGGCCTTCCTAGCTGCAGACCAAGTTATCATCCCCAAAAATGAGAAGGAAGCCCACTCTAGCCCCCAAGCTAAAGAATGGAAAGCTGCTATGCAGGAAGAATTAGCAGCACTTGCAGAGATGAACACCTGGTCCCTCTCAGAACTCCCTCCAGGAGCTAAAGCTATAGGAACCAAATGGGTCTTCGACATCAAACAATCAGTTGATGGAGAAATTGTCAGTTACAAAGCACGGCTAGTAGCCAAAGGATATGCCCAACGCCCAGGCATGGACTACGATGAAGTTTTTGCACCAGTAGCCAAACATGCTACCATCCGTTACATCCTCTCCATGGCAGCTGACCCCAAGGCATACCTAGCACAGTTAGATGTTTCCACGCACTGCTTTCCTCAATGGCATAGTTGAAGAAGAACTGTACTGCACCCAACCACCTGGATTCGAACAAGACCACAGAGTCTGCCGCATGTGGAAATGCCTTTATGGCCTAAAACAAGCATCTCGCCAGTGGTACCTCAAAGTCAAAGAAGATATGACTACTATAGGATTCAGAGAGGCAGATGTAGACCAAGGCCTGTTTGTACTACCCAGCTCAGCCAACAAACCCATCATCTGGGTCCTTCTCTGGGTAGATGACTTCCTCATGCTGTCTTTTGACAAAAGGATCCTAGACAAGTACAAGAGCACCATCATGAAGCTGTACAAGACTAGAGACCTTGGGGACCCCTCAGTTTTTGTTGGCTATGAAATTACCAGGAATGCATCAACTGGCACCCTCCACATCTGTCAGTCCAGGTTCATTCAGGATCTGCTGCGTGCCCACAACATGCTCCCTGAACCCAACAGCACCAGGTTCCCTGTGCCTCTCCTACCAGATGCTCTCCTGCCATATGCTGACAAAGACACCCCAGCCACTGGCCTTCCCCTTGCCCAGATTGTGGGCTCCCTCAACTACCTGGCAGTCAACACAAGGCCTGACATTGCCCAAGCAGTCAACAGATTGGCCAGGCACAGTGCACACCCATTGCATGACCACATGGAAGCTGCAACTGGTATCCTCAAGTACCTGTCTAACACACCAGACCATGGCATCACCTACACCTTCTCCAACAAGCCCCTTATTGGTTACTGTGATTCTGACCATGCTGCCTGCCCAATCACAAGGAAGTCCACAACAGGGTTCGTATTCCTCAACCAAGGGGGAGCAATCTCATGGGCATCCAAGATCCAGGCATCTGCCACAGCCCTGTCCACAACAGAGGCCGAGTTTATGGCAGCTACCTCTGCAGCCCAAGAGGGAATGTGGTTGAGAAAACTACAACACTCTGCCACAGGCATAGTTCCCCCTGCCCTCACCATTAATGGTGACGACAAAGCTGCCCTTAGTGCCTGGAACCAGGAGTTAGAAGTTGTCATCCAGACTGAAGCACATGGAGACCAGGTTCTACTTCCTCAAGGAGCAGTCCAAGAAAGAAGGTATCAAACTGAACTGGATCCCAACTGCTGCCAACATGTCTGACATGCTCACCAAAGCTCTGTCCAGGGCCAAGTTCTGTGACTTCAGAGAGAAGATTGGCTGCATTGGAAAGCTAAACATGTACTAACTCTAGAAGCTCTGACCAAGAACCTCTGATCTGGCATCATTCATATTCTTGATCATGGGGAGCTACTTGCCTTCAAAGTTTTCACCATGCAGCTTCCTGCAGCTCCCTTACCATCCATCCCTAATTCACCACATGGCCCCACAGTTCCCCATAGCATTAATCTGGAGATCCTGACTTATGATACTTTATAGATGATACCGGAAGTACCTCACCATATCCTTCCTTCTGGATTGATAGTCATGAGCTGGCGGGGACGTCTACTTTAAAGTTGTTTACTAATGGAAACCAAACAGATTGCTATCCAGTCCTTTTAGCTGAACAAGGCCCTATGGCTGCACCTTCCTGGCAGCTCCACAGCTGGAATCCAGTCCTACCTAGATAATAGATCATAGTTATACTGTACTGCCTTTGCCCCTTGTTCCCTCCTAAATGTACTTGCATATGCCCCACAAGGTCAAGTATCGTTAATTGATGAACACTGGCCAAACCAGAAGCCTATACCCCTAGGCTCTCTCATGCACCAGTTATTTATTTTCACTCTAGCTTCCCTTCCCCTAGAACCTCCTAATTCCAGGAATTCTTATGAATGAAGAATACCAGGAATTGGGGGGGATGTTATAGACCGGTTCTCCCGGTCCAGCTAGAGTGTCTTGGGGCGCCAGGCCTTCTGCCTGGAAGCTTCCATAGTAGTGCCTCTGCCCGCTAGGGCCGGCACCTACCGGCGGCAGTACCTTGAGGTACTGTCGCCTTTCCCTTCTTATACCTGCCATGTCGCCTGACATGCTATCACGATTGTAAGCACACGCCCTAGTCCATTCCCTGTGAGAGAGTTCAAGACATATTACTCCGGAAAGCTAAAAGGGCAGCCCCTTGTAATCTTTCTTTCTTTTCAGCAACAGTATGTTGCCCAAACCCTCACTGTTATAAAACTGTCCAGCTGCCTCGGCGCTGTTCAGTCTCGGCATTGATTTTTGCTGAGTATGTAACTACATCCTCTCTCTCTCAGCTACAGAAGAGCCCCCTCCTGAGTGGGAGGACACGGTGGGAGATGATCACCCCTTCATCAGCCATGGTGGGTCCCGTGTTAACATGGGAGTTCCCAACCCTCCACATATAGGAAGCCCTGGACTGCTTAGTGGCACCGTAATTTATCATCCCTTTTTTTCTTCTTCTTGTGACTTCTCATTTGTTAGCTTCTTACCTCCGCCACTGTAAGTGGTTGAGATCTGGGTCCGGCTCTAAGGGGTTTAATACCTACGCCACCAAAACGGTGGTTGGGAGTTTGGTTTGTTTGTCCTCGACACACCCCTGATGTAATGGGGTTTTTTGCTTTGTGGGTGCTTTTTCTTTTTGTTTAAAGCACAGAGTCTCATACACCCTCGCGGTGTCAAGTAGACTTTAACATGTAATGTAATGTAATGTAATGTAATATGTCAGTGGCGGATCCTCCGATGGCCCAGGACCATTCCCCCTACCATTTGCTTCTCTCCCAGAATGAGCTTCTTCCCCTAATCCTCCGTGACAGCCTGGATGACTAGCTTGGATTTGTTCTTGTCCCTTTGTAGCAACCGTCTTGTTTCTGGCGGTGTAGGTGATGGGGGTAGTTGTCAGCATTCTGCTACATTACTGCTTTGCTGTCCTTCTCTTGTCTTGATACCGTTACGCATAAGCGTCTACACATGCAGACGTGTAGACATGACTGTGTCATTAGGTCTTATGTCTCGCCTTCTATGACCTGGATTCGGTCATATTAATGACCGACCCTACCGTGTAACATTGTCTCGTTCTATAAACAGAACCTCACCCAGTCGTCATCTCCAGTGTCCAGCACTGTCTCATATCTCCCAGCGACAGGTCATAGGCCCTTTGTACGCTCAACCACTGCGGAGCGCAGCTGCGCGGACTGAATCCTGATGTCGGCTCTGTCGTTGTCGACCGTTCCTAAGCTCACTCAAGCAATTGGCCCTGAGTGGCTTTCTGCCATTGATGTGCTGTTCGAGTCGAACAACTTAACAGGCCTGATAGAAAAGCCTGCCTTTTCACGGGCAGGGTGGCTCTTTGAGCCAATTTTGAGGAACACTGAGTTCGATGACCCCTCTCCTGACATTGCTCCCCCACCCGAGGTACGGAGTCCCATTGACCTGGAGCGCCTTGTTGGTCGCAACCCGCGGCCTGAGGAAGCCCCAGGCCTGCGTTCGCGAGGTGGAGATGTGGGCTCCAGCGCAGGGACGGCAGACGGGGGTCGATCTGTTGTGCGCCCAGCGCAGCAACAAGTCGACTCCCTACCCGGTGAGTTGAGTTCTGGTCTTAAGACCCCTGATTCAGATGAACCTGCCTCTTCTCCCATGAAGAAATTCGAGAAGGTTGGTCGTGATCCTGTAGAGTCTGGTAGACGTGCGAAGTTAGCAGCTGATCTCCTAGAGCAGGCTGCTGCTGAGACCCCATTGCCCGGTACGCCCCTTCCTCCTCCGTCTGAACGTGCTTTCGAAACTCCTTCTAAAAAGGAGGACGCCGATGCTAAGTTTGCGACCTACCTGGCTGCAGCTATCGCAGACGACCCGACTCGTGCTATTGCGATGTTCACTGCGATGGGGAAGACGCCCGACAGGGATAGTGAGGCTAAGAGGCAGGAGCGCGGCTTGGGTTATATGAAAGCCTGTATGTCGAAGGAAATGTTGGGACTTTTCCAGTACTATCGGACTGCGCAACAGGTGTACGATACGGTGTCCGGATGGGAGGTTGACTTACGCCGTTCTACAGTTCCTATCCTACGCAAGCAATAGCATGGTGACTCCTCTGTTTTCACTTCTCGAGTCTCCGTTTGACTATTGACCTGTTTGACTGCTCTCCTGTGCCCTCTCTCCGTCCTTTAGCTTGATGGTTTCTTGACAGATAGGCTATGGACTCTCTTAGCTTTTCCCCGCTGGTCTTGGTCTTTCGCTTTTCCTCACGCTTTTTATCGTGTTAGTAGTTCTGCTTAGGTTGTAAAGTGTCCTTTCTTAGCTGTGCTTTTCCTTGTGGCGTTTTGGCTGACGGCTTGGCCTTGTGTTTGCCTTAAGATAGGGAGTGTTAAGGCCGCCTTTTTAGAGCTCTATGCCTCTCTCCTTGTTTGTTTGGTGATTTTCCTGTGCCTTTTGTCCTTCACGTCTTCTTGTAGAATCTCGCTTTTTAGGCCCCGGCAACTCTCAGCCCTTCTACAATATATACGTAATTCGCTACCGTATGCGCCTTAAGTATTGGCAAACGGTTTGGCAAACGACCCTTTGCCAAACCGGATAAGGGGTCCAGCTTGAGACCACTCCAGGTAGTTGGCCACTTGCCCTTTGCCCAGTTACGGTTACAATGGTAATCTGTCTACTAAGCCCTAGCAACTAGCAAGTTAAATGTTCCTGAATTGAATTGCTACATGGTTTTATTTTCAGCAAGCTTGGGCAGACTACTTTGTAAACATGTACTTGACCTTGAACTTGGTTACAGGGCAATTTGGCCGGCCGGAACCATGTACCGGTCTGGCTACTAAGCCCTAGCAAGTTTAATGCTCCTGCTTTGAATTGCTTCATAGTTTTACAGCAAGCTTGGGCAGACTACTTGGTGAACATGTAACAAGTAAATGTAACAATAACATAAGACCCTTTGCCAACTGGATTTCAAGTCTGAGCTTGAGACAGTCAAAGCCATATACCCCTTTGCCAAGTTAGTATTGCCATGCTTTTCTGAGACCCACTTTTAGGGGGAAAATGACATTTGCCAATACTTGATCTTGCCAATACTTAAGGCGCATACGATAGTTTCTCTATGCCTTGGTAGTTCGCATTGCTTGTTGTCAAGCCTTTTATTTGCTCTTTCGTACGCTTTTTTTGAGGTCACCTCCAAGACCAGGTTCTGAGGGGTATGTTGCCCAAACCCTCACTGTAATAAAACTGTCCAGCTGCCTCGGCGCTGCTCAGTCTCGGCATTGATTTTTGCTGAGTATGTAACTATATCCTCTCTCTTTCTCAGCTGCCCAGTCTGGAGGGCGGTATGGTCCAGCCCCGGTCGTTAAGGCTTAGGCGACTGGAGTTCGAGCCCCGCTGCCGGAAGACAGCGGGTGGTTTCTCGAGTCCGACTTTAGGGCGGTGTTGTTTCAAGTCATGCGAGTAACAGCTGCTTCTACAGTCTTAGTCAAATATGCTTGCTATATTTCAGCTAGCTTCCATTTTGAACTGACCTAGTCAGATGCAAAAGGCTGCGTAACTGGTGGAATGTTTCCAACCAGTTAAGGGTCCGGTTAGAGGTCGAGTCTAAACCCTCCAAACACACAATCCTTAACCGGACCTCCAACAGTCAGTTCCTATAATAGAAACAAGCTGTGAGCGTCGGATCGCTGGAGAGCCAGCGCATCTTCTTATTATTTAAAGTAGCATGAAGTAAGAGCGTCGACGGTTTAGCGCGTGCGCGGCGCGTGGTCGCCCCCTTTTGGCCTAGCAACTTGGGGTTTTGGTTCCGTATCTTGCCGACCTGTCGCCCAGGTGGCAGCCAGTCTGGGATCTCGATTTTTCGGCGCAGCCACAGGAACGATTGCCTGTCTGCTGCCGTCCACCCACCTGCACCCGCACCCGTCCAAGGTTAGCCGGCTTGGTGCCCGAATTTTCCTGCGACCTGTTCACCCCGTGCGCTGCTTTGCGCTGCTCTAATGAAGCCGGTGTCGTTTTCAACTCCTTCTCGCTGCTCTTCCTGGCCCTGTCTGCCGTTCACCCACCTGCACCCGCACCCGTCCAAGGTTACCCGGCTTGGTGCGCTGCTTTGCACTGCATTTCCTGAGCCTAGCCGTTCTGATACGCGAATTTTCCTTCGCACTTCAGCTTTTTTCGGTGCTCGCTGCCTGAGTCCCGCTATATGCAACGGTGTAGCCTCCCTTTGTTCATCTACCCAAACTCTTTCCCACAAATTTCGCTGCCCCTGTCAATAACTTCGCATGCAACTCCCCCCGTCGCAGCATTCTCTTGGCCTTCTCCTGCGCTCTCACGCACTCTTGCCCGCTCATTGACTGCCATTCGCTGAAGTGGCCAGGGGCAGTGGTTTCAGGATAACCCGTTACGGAGTAACCCGTTTTTGGATCTCGATTTTCCGAGACCTGTCGCTGACGTGGCCACGGGGGTCGAGACCTGTCCCTGACGTGGCCACGGGGGTGGTCCTCCCGTCGGTACGACGGGCTCAGATGCTAGTATAACTATTTAAGGGCCTCCAATCGGCCATCCACAATCGGCCATCCAGAAAGGAGTGACTGACTTGCCAGCTCATAGGTCGTGCACCGCCACCTCATCACATTGATTTGCCGGCTCAAAGGTTATACAACGCCACCTCATCGAATATCTGTGGCGCCTGCGCATGCTAGTTCCAGGCGCAGGCGCTGCAGAAGTGGGCAGCAAGTGAAGGAGCGAGATACTCGCAACCTCGGATTTTCGAAAAATCTAAGCCCAATGATGCGAACAGCTTCCTCTCTTTCTTGTGCAATGCTGCAAGAAGCGCTTGGGGATTTGAAATTTACCTGCTCACTGGGCTGTCCGAGCGCAACAAGGTGGGGGGGTGGAGCCGGTGTTAAAATCTTACCTGCGCGCCTTGTTAGGACGCACGTACTATATACCGCCTCCTTTTCTCCCTGCCCCCGATTAACTCTGCTCCTGCTTCTGCCTATGTCCCGGCTTCTGCCTCTGCCCCACTCTTGAGTCTTGACCAGTGGATAATACAGTTCTCGATATACTCAGATCGAGTAGAATACCATGGCGTGGACCTGACAAACTCGATGGGAAGGATCTGCCCCCCTCTTGTCCACACACACACACTTCAGCACTCACACACTTCAGCACACACACACACACACACACACACACACACACACACACACACACAAACGTACACGCAAACACGCACTAACGCGCACACACACGCACGCACACACACGCATGCACACACACACACACACACACAAAACACGCATACACACACATGCACTCAGACAGACCCACACATACACATATACACATACACACGTACACACACAAGCACACACACATATACACACACACACATGCACACACACGCACACAAATACGCACACACACGCACACACACACACGTACACTCAGACACACACACATACACACACACCGACGCACAGACACACACACACAGATACACACACACTCTTACACACATACACACACGCACACAGACACGCACACACACACATACATACACACACACACGTGCTTCTTGCAAGGGCTGCTTGTTCGGCACCTGCCTCCGCCACCACACCTGCATATGCCGCCAACGACCTACCCACCAGCACCCACACAAAACACACACAGTGGGGGAAAACACAACAAAATGGTTACTAATCAGTGATTTTAGGTGCACGGTGCATACAGTAACACCGACGTGAGATACAGAGAGAAGGATCTCAACACTGAGTACACTACTGCGACTGCAAGCATGTTCAGCGGACGTCCCTCCAAGGCTTCCCTACCTATCAATTAGTGGTGCAAGAGTTATTTTTAGTCAGTATGGATGAAATTTGCGGGGGATCGCTGCCGTGCTGGCCTGCCTTTCGGTGAACTTTATTTATTTCCACCAACGGAGATGTGCCAGCCTTGACATATATATTGAGGCCGGATGATATGCCTAACTACATGTCGCGTGGGGATTGTCGTTTTGAATCCTTACATTGAAGTAGGAATTTCACCCTATGAGGTGGGCCACCTTTTACCAACACTAAAATGTCGTTGCTGGGGACTAATTACTACCCGAGCTAAGGTAATTCCAATCTTACTCACATGTTTTTGAATGTAGACAGTTGGCTTGTAGATAATACAGTATAATTTGACAGCCTTTGCAGGTAAATAATTATTTGACCCCCCCCCCCCCCCCCCCCCCCCCCCCCCCCCACACACACACACACACACACACACACACAATCTCAATGAGGTAAATGTACGAGTGACTCGTGTTATACGATCAATTATTGAGACTTTTGCAACCTATTTCTAAATTACGGGGACAGGTGTAATGGTAGAGATGCTGATGACTCCTACAACCCTTGTCTGAATTGCGGGAACTCGTGCTATGGAATCTGTTATAGTACGACTTCTACGTGGTACCAAGAGTGACCGAGTGCACTCTCGCTCGGTCTAAGTCCTCACGGGACTTACAGCTAGTCCGGCAGTAGCGAAGCCGCCTGCCGCTATGTGCACTACAGTTGCAATACTATATGTACTGCTACTGCCATCTCTCTTTTAGTCCGCAAGATCCTCTTGCGCTTATCTTTATACCTATGTAACAAGTATTGACTTTTCGAGTATTGCAGTCCCTGCATTCTCTATAAAATAATAAATGCCGCTGACTCTTGCAACCCATGTCTAAAGCACGGGAACACGTCTTATGCATTCAATGACGGAGACTCCTACAACCTATATTTAAAACACGGGAACTCGTGTTATCTAATCAATGACGGAGACTCCTGCAACATATGTTTACATTATGGGGACTGGTGTTATGGAAGCGATGCCGGTGACTCCTGCAACCTATGTTTCAATTATGGGGACTGGTGAAATAGAAGCGATGCCAGTGACTCCTGCAACCCTTGTTTACATTACGGGAACTCATGTAATGGAATAAATGTTGCTGACTCCTGCAACCTATGTCTTAAATACGGGAACTGATGTAATTTGATCAATGCTGCTGTTTCATGTTAACAATGTATAAATTTCGGGGACTCATTTTATGCATTCAATGCGGGTGATTCCTGCAACCTATGTCTACAATATGGGAACTGCTATAATGGAATCAGTGCCGCGGACTCCTGCAAACATTGTTAAAATTCCGGGATGGTCAAATACATGAAGCATACTTCCTTATTGTTACATGTCTTTGCAACTAGCTCTGGGCTGGTTTTCCAGCCCACTGGTTCTGATTTGATTTAAATCGTCGAATGGTTTTATAGCAAGCCCTGGGCAGATTATAGGACCCAAATAACACACGCTCTGAACATTTAACCATTGCTAATCAATACATGGAAGCTCAGGGCCAATCCAATCAAGCACTTCTCAGTGCTAATATAAGTAAGGAAGTGCTAATCCAAGCAAGCACACACCGTGCTGGTCAAGACATGCACACTCAGTTCAAGCAAGCACTCTCATTGCTACCGGTAATCGAAGCAAAACATATCAGTCTCTTGGTGCTAATCCAAGGAGGTGCGCTCAGTGATAATCAAGGAAAGCGCACCCAATGCTAATTATGAGCTGCAGTAAACTAATCATGAGCTGCAGTAAAAGAGGTAATCAAAGCTAACACAATCCGGGCTTATAAAAGTAAGCACGGTCAGTGCTAAACAAGTCTAGCAACCCCAGTGAAAATAGAAGCAAACAAACTCAGCGCTGATAAAAGAGATCACACGCAATGCCTATTTAGGCTCACGCTGATTCACGCTAAACAAGTACAGCAAACTCGGTGCAAATCAATTCCAGCACCCCTAGTAGCACATACAAAAATAGTTCTGGACTTGGACGTGCCACGTGCCCCACACCAGGCTGCACCAGGAAGCTATACATAGGGCTTTTATATACCCTTGGCTGCACTAGCCCACACCAAGTAGCACTAGTCTGTATATTCATACAAATACGCCCATAGCCAACCCAACAAAGGACATGCCTAACTAGTCATGAGTTGGTCTTGGAATGCGTTGCAGCCGAGCTCCTGCCTGGAGGAGCGCTCTCTTTGCCAAGCTAAGGTGATGCGCTAGAGCAGCTTGTACTCCGCCAGTGAGGCCTTCCGTGTTGTCAAGAAATGACTGAATAGGATCATCATCTTGCAACACCAACATCCTGAGGTCTCCTATTGCCTGACGGGCTAAATTGCCCCCCCCCCCCCCCCCCCAGGCAGTGCATGCAGGGCAGCTTCTATCTGGGTGGCACGAATTGACAGCGTGTGGGGGAACCGTGCCTTCTCAATTCTGAGCAAACGCTCCTCCTCAAACAACCTCTGCCGATCGGCCAAAGCCATATGGTATAGCCTACCATGAAACAATTTGTTCCCTTCTAACTCTGAGTCTACTTCATGCACGGACCAGGGCAGGGGGACACCAAACAACATGCTATTATTCTTATCTTCAATGATAGGGGTTGCTAGATCAGTGGTGGTTCCTAAACGTTGCCACATAAAAACTTAACCACACAAAGATAGGATACGGCGAGGTTTGGAAGCTTGCTGTGTGTGTGCGTGTGTGTATGTGTGTGTGTCTGAGTGCCTGTGTGCGTGTGTGTGTGTGTGTATGCCTGTATGTGTGCGTGTTTGTGTGTATGTGTGCATGTGTGCGTGTGTGTGTGCGTGTATGTGACCGTGTGTGAGTGAGTGTGCGTTTGTGTGTGTGTGTGTGTCTGTGCGTGTGTGTATGTGTGTGTGCATGTGCGTGTGCGCGTGTCACTATATATGTGTTCGTATGTGTGTGTTTGTGTGTGTGTGCATGTTTGCATGTGTGTGTATGTGTGTGTGCTTGTGTTTGTGGCACGTGTGTGTGTGTGTGTGTGTGTGTGTGTGTGTGTGATTCTGTGTGTGTTTGTCTGTGCGGGTGTATCTGCTTGTGTGTGTATGTGTGTGTATGTGTCTGTGTATGCGTGTGCGTGTGTATGTGTGCATGTGTATGTGCGTGTGTATGTGTGCGTGTGTGTGCGCGTGTGTATGTGTGTGCGTGTGTGTATGCGTGTGTGTCTGTGTGTGCGTGTGTGTGTATGCGTATGTGTGTGTGCGTGTGTGTGTGAGTGCGTGCGTGTGGGGGTATTCGGTGTGGGTGGTGGTGGCGTGGTTGTTGGGTTTGGTTGGCTGGGGGCGGGTGCGGTGTGTGTTTGCGTTGGGTGTGCGGTGGTGGCGTGGGGTGTTGGGTGTGTGTGTGGTATCGTATGGGTGGGGGTGTTGTTTGCGGTGTGCGGGGTGTGGTGGCGGGGTGGTGTGCGGTGCCGTGTGGCGGGGGTGGTGCGTGTATGGGTGGTGTATAGTGTGGTGGTGGTGTGTGCTTGCTGTGTGTGTCTGTGTGTGTACATGTGTGGGTGCGGTGGCGGTGTGTGTGCTCTGTGGGGTGGTGTGCTGTGTGGGTGTGCGGTGTCGGGTGTGTTGCTGTGCATGTGTGGGTGTGGTGGATGGCGTGGGTGTTGTGTATGTGTTGTTAGTGCTATGTTTGTGTTTGTGTGCGGTGTAGGTGTGCGTGGTGGTGGGCGGGGAAGGGGGTGGGGGGGGTGTGGTGGTGGGGTTTGTTGGGGGGGGGTCTGTCTGAGGTATGCGATAGGTGGGGGGGGGTGGTGGCGGGGGGGTGTGTTGTATGGGTGGTGCGTATGTCGTGTGGCCTTGTGTTGTGTGGCGTTTGTGGGTGTGGCAGGGTGTGTTTGTGTGTGCGTGTTTTGCGTGGTGGTAACAGTGTGTGGTGGCGGTGGTGTTATGGGGCTGCAGGTGTGTGTGTATGTGGTGTGTGCTGTGCCGTTAGTGTGCGATGTTATGTGTTATGGTTGTGGGGGTCGTGAGTGCATGGGTGGTGCGTGTTGGTTGTGCGTGTGTGGTCGTAGTGTTGTTAGTGGTGTGTGTCTGTGCGTGTGTGGTGGTCGGGGGGTGGGTATGTGTGTGTGTGTGGTGCGTGCGTGTGGTGGTGGTTGTGTGGGTGTGTGGGGGTGAGAGTGTGTGTTGTTGCGTGTGTGTGTGGCAAGGGTGTGGAGCGGGTGGTGGTGGTTGTGCGGTCGATTGTGTGGTTTGTGGGGGGTGTATGGCGTGTGTGAGGCTCTTTTGCGTGTCAGTGTCTGTATGTGTGTGTGTGTGTCTATGTATGTGGGGGGGAGGGTGGGGTGGGGGCGTATGTGTGTGAGTGAGCAGGTAACTTTCCTATCCCCATGCGCTTCCTGTTTCAACACCAATAGCGGCGCGTTTCTGCTGACAGCGCACCATCCTGTAAACCACTCGGTTGTTGATACCATGAGGGCTATCAACATTTTGATGGGCCCCGCTGTGCACGAGGGTGGATAATTGGCGGACCGCACAGAGACAGACAAATGCGCAGAATTGTGCAAGAAGGAAGTAAGGAAGAAGGAAGGAAACAAGGAAGCTGTTCGCATCATTGGGCAGATAGTTTTCGAAATCCTGAGGTTGCGAGTATCTCCCTCCTTCACTTGCTGCCAACTAGCATGCGCAGGCGCCACAAATATTCGATGAGGTGGCGTTGTACAACCTTTGAGCCGGCAAATCAATGTGATGAGGTGGCGGTGCACGACCTATGAGCTGGCAAGTCAGTCACTCCTTTCTGGATGGCCGATTGTGGATGGCCGATTGGAGGCCGATTGGAGGCCGATTGGATTGGATCGGCCCTTATATAGCCAGCGCCAGCGTTTCGACTCTCAAGCGCTGGATGGAGTGGTTCGTAATACTTGTTCGTAATGTCGTACTTGAAACGGTTGTAGTACCTCGGGTATACGAAACGCTTTTTCCCCAAGCTCTCCTACGCGTTGGGACACCCCCATTCCTTCGTCTCTAGGATTCCCCACCCGCACTCATATTGTCACTTTCATTCAACACAGCTTATCAAAATCTCATATGCATCTCATATGCTTATCAAAATCTCACATGCGAGGCAGATTAGGCCAGCATTGTGCGAGAGTTCAGCTCGCTTAGGCTTAAGATTATAAATCACCTCTTGCTCGAAGAATTATCAACCGCGTTCTAAATTGCACCCTTAACTCTTCACGCCCCACCGCTGCTATATTGTTTTGCGCTTCTTCAATAGCTCTTTGTGCTGATTTTGAGAGAGGCTGCTCCGACGACCCGCTGTATGTTAGTGCAGCCCTATCCTGTTTAAAGCCGCGTCGTTACCTGATAAATTCGAAGCAGGGATTCTGCTCACTTCAGGAGCACAGCAGGGGCACATCAGGAGCACATCTGCTTGTACTTCACTGCGATGCACGTTCACCTCCCATATCCGGTAGCGTAAACGTGTTGCTGCAGGCGCTCGACGATGAGCTCGAAATTTAGGGTCCATCCTGTGGAGTCGCGACCCGGGTCACGAGCCGGGTCGATGGAGGGCGAGTATCGGGAGCGCAACTTTTCCAGCGAGTAGCAGCGCAACTTTTCCAGCGAGCAGCAGCGTAACTTTTCCAGCGAGCAGCAGCACAACACGACGACGGGTCACCGGCTTAGGTTTGAAGATTTGACGACTGAAGGCGAGGTGAGGTCCCAGGAAGACGTAAGGCCATCCGTGTTAGTCTGCCCCTCCTGCAGCTTAAATGATCCTGCCCTGCCACAACACTTCTAGCATCTTCTGGCTGGATGTTCCCCAGGGGCCACGGGTCTGCAGGCTTTGAAATAGGGGGCTTATTTGAGGGGAGTGGCTGAGAATCCATCCAGTCAAGGTGTAGGGTGCCAGAACAATGTGAAATAGGTTAGAGGGGACGCCCTTCTAGGCTTCAGCAGAGTATTCTTGAAAGTAGTATATGTAACACGAGTGCTATATTATGCACCTTAGTATTTCGGGTTTGCTACATTAGAGCCCTCGGGTGTGTTATTATTATTATTTTTTTTGGGGGTGGGGGGTGGGGGGGGGGGGAGCTGCTAGTAGCACCCCGAAGGCTACTAGGATCACCATGGTGCTACATCAAGACCCTGGTTCCTTTCCTTAAAAACAACCTAGAACTTCAGGCACTTACCAAAGTGGTGTGCATGTGCATAGACTTTCTGCTGTCCTCCAGTGTTTTCTTTTCAAAGCAGCAGCTTATAGGCAGCTCCTCTGACTGGCTAGTCAGCTAAAGCTAATGCAACCTAGTGTGTCTGGAAGCTGATACTATCCGCTGTCCAGAACTGTCAAAATCTTGATGCTTAGCCCAGTGGTTGGCTCAGAGAGCTACCTTGTAGCTGCTGCTCGTTGCTAAGAATACAAAACTATGCTGTCCTCCTCTCCTCTCCTCTAGGAACTGTCTGCCTGTGTCCATTTATGTATAGGAACAGGCATATCATATGATGCTGACCGAAGGCGAGTATGATATCATATGATATCATACAAATTGCATCTTATGTTCTTGTATATAAATTGTAATTTAAGCCTAGTCAGACTGCCGGCATCATATGATATCATATGATGACATGATATCATATCTATCATATTGCCGTTCCCAATTTATGTACAACCCCGGTATAACTTGCCATCTCGCTACCACTGTACCTCTGGAGTGTACCTCTAGACTCTCCTCACATGCTCAAGTGGAAGCACACTATACCTCACACTAACTAACTAACTAACTAACTAACTAACTAACTAACTAACTAACTAACTAACTAACTAACTAACTAACTAACTAACTAACTAACTAACTGACTGACTGACTGACTGACTGACTGACTGACTGACTAACTAACTAACTAACTAACTAACTAACTAACTAACTAACTAACTAACTAACTAACTAACTAACTAACTAACCAACCAACCAACCAACCAACCAACCAACCAACCAACCAACCAACCAACCAACCAACCAACCAACCAACCAACCAACCAACCAACCAACCAACCAACTAACTAACTAACTAACTAACTAACTAACTAACTAACTAACTAACTAACTAACTAACTAGCTAGCTAGCTAGCTAGCTAGCCAGCTAACTAAATCTTACGCCTTATGGCGAGGCGTGAGGTTGAGGGGGTCAGCCTGTTCGCTTGCGCTGGGGCCAGCCACCAAAGCATGCCGTTATTTGAACCTCACTGCCTCACTGTCCCGCCCCACCTCTCACATAGGAGAAGCCTACCAATCTGTACCGCCCCAACTATCACATAGGAGAAGCCTACCAATCTGTCCCGCCCTCAATCTGTACCGCCCCACCTCTCACACAGGAGATGCCAACCAATCTGACCCGCTCTCCATCCGTCCCGCCCCATCTTTCATACAGGAGAAGCCTACCAATCTGACCCGCCCTCAATCTGCCCCGCCCCATCTTTCATACAGGAGAAGCCTACCAAGGCGATCAAACACAGTGCCAGCCCAATGAGGTCAGCTTCACGCAGTAGCTCAAAAGGGCAGCTGGAGTTCAGTAAGGGTCAGGAAAGCACTCTGAACAAGAGTATCAGCCTGCCCGCATTCCTGCTGCGTCGCAATGCCAGTAATGCAGTGGTGAGAAAGTAGCCCATTTGAGTGATACGATTGGTTTAGTGGTACACCAAATCGCTTAAACGAAGAAGGGTCGGGGGTTCGATTCCCCCTACGGCCACCCTTCGCGTTGCAGGTCGTTGTCAACCGCGATGGTAGCTTGTCCAGTCGAGGTGGTAGACCTTCTCTGCCCGCGTACGACGGGTTCCCTTAATACTACGCCCCACCAGGCGTTATCATGACCTGGTGAGGAAGTCTGAAAATTGAAAACATCGAGGCAGGGGGTTCTATGATCTAGGTTGATTTTTTTCTCGAGACAAGATATTAACAGTTGGAGGAGGCGAGAGAAAGGGACATGTGCTCTATCGAGTCTGATTGGCGCACTGCAGGAGTATAAGCGAGCAAAAAATGACAGAATTAGTTTTCAAATGAGTGTTCAGAATACTGTAAGTTCAGATGCAATCGCGGCGGTTGCGCTAAATTACTTAACCTTCCCTTTGTCAAGTGAATATCGGATCTCCGCGTTTCCGTTTTCTTTTTGAAGGTCTCTATTGAGTCTTTGTCGTGTCGACAATTTCCTCCTTCCGTGAGTGGATGCTCAAGAAACAGGCAGCCAGCTAAGCATCCACTCACCTAGTCTAGCACACTTTTTCTTTCTCAAACGACACGTTTCCATTCCGTCACTACATGGCAACGCATGGGTTAGGCTAAACTAGTTACAAATGGACCCCCCATCCCCCCGAGCTCCGCCCTTCGCGCTCCGGGGGGTCAGAAGGCAGCGTGTCGTACTGGAATTGCACCGAATCGCTCAATTTGTGACGCGTTGCAAAAAAACAGTGATCAAGCAAGGGTATCACACATCTCACACTAGCATGCTTTCCTGCCTGTGCACCGTCAAGTCACCGCAGCATACACAGGTGGGCAGGTATTTGCATCTGCCTAATCTCCCGTTTCAACGATTGGCTCAATGGTTGAGTTTGTTAAAATCAGGCAGAAGGTGCAGGGTTCGAGTCCCTACGACTGCACCTTAGTGTTCGCGGTCGCTGGAAACACTGTCCAGGTAAAGTAGCAGCCCGTTCTCTACCGCTGTAAGACATGGCTCCCTTAATCCCACGCCCCACCAGGCATTATCATTACTAGCGTCTGCCTGCTAACTCACTTCTGGTGATCCCCACGTAGTTGATCCTGCATCACCTTCACGTAGTTGATCCTGCACGTAGTTGACCTTCACGTAGTTGATCCTGCACGTAGTTGATCTTCACGTAGTTGATCCTGCACGTAGTTGACCTTCACGTAGTTGATCCTGCACGTAGTTGACCTTCACGTAGTTGATCCTGCACGTAGTTGACCTTCACGTAGTTGATCCTGCACGTAGTTGACCTTCACGTAGTTGATCCTGCACGTAGTTGACCTTCACGTAGTTGATCCTGCACGTAGTTGACCTGCACGTAGTTGATCCTGCACGTAGTTGACCTGCACGTAGTTGATCCTGCACGTAGTTCATCCTTCACGTAGTTGATCCTGCACGTAGTTGACCTTCACGTAGTTGATCCTGCACGTAGTTGATCCTTCACGTAGTTGATCCTGCACGTAGTTGATCCTTCACGTAGTTGATCCTGCATGTAGTTGACCTTCACGTAGTTGATCCTGCATGTATGTCCCCACGTAGTTGATCCTGCATCACCTTCACGTAGTTGATCCTGCACGTAGTTGACCTTCACGTAGTTGATCCTGCATGTAGTTGACCTTCACGTAGTTGATCCTGCATCACCTCGTGGTGATGTCCTGGGAGACTCTTTATGTCTCACACATAGTCAGCAAACTGACCAGCAACTTAACTGCCAAACCGTTACCTGCTAGACTATACTCCATATATATCACAACAAGAATAATGTCGAAGACGAATTCAGAGACAAACTCCATTTGTGACGATTATTATGTCAGGAAGCAAGCCATGCAAATATTGTCGGGCCACTCACAAATGAATATGGCACAAAGAAAGGAGCATAAGGCATTGGTCCTTGTCAGACAGGGAATTCACGACGACGCATCTATAATTTCAATTATAGAAAAAGATATGGTCATGTCCAAGGCAAAGAACAAGACGTGGAAGCAATTAGAAATGTACCTGAAATGGCAGGCTATCGAGAAGTTTTTATCTGAAAACGATATTAAACAAAATGACTTCAGCAAGTACAAAATGGCATTCCAAAAACAAACTATGGACAATATAGAATTCGATAATAAAACACAAAAAATATTAAAGTTGAATTATAACGGTATCTGATACTTACAAATACAAAAATAAATACACAGACAAAAATGGTCTTAGTAGGAACCAAAGTTTTCGAGTTGATGAAGCTGATCGTGGAGCTCCCCAAGGAAAAGCTCCTTGAAAATGAACTGTTTTTGCGGTTTTGCAATTACACGTCCATGGGTGAAACTTTCGTGATGAAGATCGAAGACATCATCCCGTTTGTACACACCGATTGGTTGAATCTACCTGTCGGACAAACCCCGTGCTTTGAGATAGATCAGATGAGCAATGTTGTCATTTTCTACAACATGGATTGCCTAATGACTGGCATTGACGAGATATACAAGTATATCAGCCAGTCATACTCTATCGAATCCGTCATAATCAATAGAGTCTTGATTTCAAGATGTTTGGAAAAGATTGACCTATGTCTGAATATGAATGATTTGTTTGACCAGATTGGTCTGATGAATCTACAGTAGATTTTAAAAGAGTGAGACGGACAAATTCCAACATGCCGAATGTTGCAAATATCGCAGTTAGCCAAATGATTAGGTCTTGAATAAACCCAATAATATTAAATGTATTGTGAGAGTATATAGATGATATATAAGATTCGGTACCAGGTTGGACGTATTTAATCCATTTAAAAACACTCAAGTAAAATGCAGGCAATAATATATTAACAACTAGTTTTGTTATAAACGTTGCAGATGTTATTCCTATAATTATACTACTCGCCATTGTCAACACACCATTATGGACTAAGAATCCTTTGAAATTATCTATAATCGTCTTGTTATTCATGACACCTAAGAGCATAATCGACATTTATCTACTTGTTATTACTTGATATCATAATATATACTAATTATACACGATTTTATTTGTATAGGTAATAAAGGTCTGATCTTCAAATACATGGTATTTTTCAAACTTATTTTTTCACTGTCTTTGTTTTGACACAACGAAGATTGTCGTATCATCCTATTTGATTCGTCGAAACAAGCCACATTGAATTTACTGTATGTATCAAAACTACTAATATCTGATGACAATGACTCTATTTTTATCAGTATAGTGGTTTCTAAAGACCCAGTGTACAGTAGTTTACGCTGCGAGGCGTCCCATATGAAACAAGGAGAAGGGATGAAAAATAATGAATTCGATTGTTGATGTTCCACCGAGCAAAATTGGTGATAATCGTATTGACCAGAAAGTATCGAAATGAAAAAGGACTTGATAAGGTTGTCACGGGTATCCCATTCGGATTTACATTGGTTCATCGTATTACTAATAGTATTACATGCGTCATGCATGCCCTGAATTCTATCTTTCATACCTTCATACGTGCTTTGGACACACATCATCTTTTCAGCGTTACTTTTCACCAGTGCTCTGTAAGTGCCGATCATGCTACAAATCTCAGACTTCAGAGTCTGGATTGTTGTATCATGTAAATGCATCAAATCTTCGTCGCATAAATAATTGTACAGTTGAGTCAATCTTGCAGTCACGAGCTCCTCATAATTAATAGAACATTTGATGTCCTCCATAAATTTAACATATTGGGAAGAAACCGTAGTTACACTTTGTATTTTTTCACGAATGCGTTCTATATCTGAACATGTGGCCAAGTTGTTTATGGTGTCAATCAGTTCCTCGTCAGACAACTCATCAAGACAATATCCACCCCCATCAGTATCGTTCTTTATCTTTTGGACTGTTTCTCGACTGGACAAACACAAGACTAGTAAATCCGAGCTACAAACTACAGTGGGCAAATCCTTATAAAGTAATGCCTCTAGTTCAACAACGGCCAGTTTCCAAGGTGATCCCCAGTGCTCGGCAACAGCATTTGATACGG
The DNA here is from genome assembly GCA_013435795.1 of Chlamydomonas sp. ICE-L. NCBI lineage: Eukaryota > Viridiplantae > Chlorophyta > Chlorophyceae > Chlamydomonadales > Chlamydomonadaceae > Chlamydomonas > Chlamydomonas sp. ICE-L. Next base: position 68,114,655 of record JACBWV010000610.1, read on the forward strand.
CTTCCTCATACTGTTTAAGTATTAGAGCATACTCGGAGTTTTGAGTGGTGCCTGATAAATTCGTTGCTACCCCTACTAGAGCTATGGCCTTGCTGTAAATATCAGTCACCATTAGGTGTAATTCTTGAGAAAGTTGTTTGAAAGTATATAGGGTACTGTTGCATTTTTGCTCGGCCAATGATATATTTTGCTGGTCATTGCTTGAGACAATCTGTGCGTAATATATTTTTGCAGCATCGTAGGAATCACGTGCCGCACTCGCATCGACGATTTTGTCTTTTGTATACTCTATGGCCGAAAGAATTGAATATGCCTCTACAAATGCGAATAACTGCTCCGAACATTTTTTCGAATCATTCATGTTCACTCGAAGATCGTTGAACATCTGTATCATAATCCTTAGTAAATTCGTTTTGTGATAATCATAACATGGTAATAATATCGCATTTATTTTGTTCACTATTTCTTCTAATTCAATGATCATATCATCGTGCAATTTAAATATTTTGATACGTGTAGGGGGGACCATTAACAACGTTGTGCTCACTAAATCACTCCATTCATCAAACGTCGCTTGTCCGTTCCTATATGCAAATTCTAATACCTTTATATTTTTTACCGACAACATGATATCCATCGATTCGGTTATCATACCGATGGTTGTGGACTTCGCCCGGTGCGTCCACGCGTTACCCATAGAAATGAGTACGTCAAAGTACAAATCACAAACATCTACGTTGTACTTCAATTGAATGGCCATATGCATTGTTTCTTGAACATACAAGACTAGATCATTTGTCAAACATTCAAGATTGTGGTACGATTGTCTTAATATTACAGCGGATAGTGTCAAATGGTCATGCAGTGTTGGGGAGATGTTTTCAAACTTAATTTTTTTCACACTGGTATCAGCAAAACAATATTCAAGAATCGTTAGTAGAGAATTGATCACTTGTATATTCGAGGACAATTTTGTATCGCATACGGTTTTTATAGACGATGCATTTTCACAATATGTAATACATATTTTAACCATTTCGAAATGGTATGCTGCCAATGCTTTGTCTTCCATGTCATTTTGGTTGAATATTGTCAGGTAATTATGGAGGAACATTATAAGTAGCTCAGTTTATTTTTAATGTTTTCTGTATTTTTTCCCCATCATTAATGTATACACAGTATCATGCCTACCCTCACTCCCGTTGATTTCTCTGCTGATGTTATTAATACCTACTCTATCAATTCTCTAAACTCCTATTATTTACATCTCCAGACTCTGGACAATGTTAAGGATGATATGACTACCGAACAGCGAACCGTATATGACAGCCACCTTGCTTTGGATCAGGTTGCTTTAGGATATCAAGATGAGATAGATGCGGCCACTGCACTACCTCTAAAATCGCTTTCGAGGCTGCTGCCGCCACTGCACTAGCGGCCCTTAATGCTGACTCTGCTCTACCTGCCTACATTGCCGCCGCTGTTGCTGAAGTTCCCACCGTTGCTCAACAGGAACTCATAGCTGCCCATGATGTGTTAATGTCAGCATACATGCTCGAAGTGTCTAATGCATCTGGTCAACTGAGTGTCATTGTGGAAAAGCAAGCTCTTTTTGACGCACAAGTTGTCAGTCTAGACTGGGTTCCACCTCCATCCAATGATACTTCGCTTCTTGAACTGAACAATATTCTTGAAGACGCAGATGTCGGAATTACAATCATCCAACAGGATATTTCTACTGCTTCTGGCCTATATGAAGATTTCAATACCAAAATGAACACCTACAAGAATTTCGAGAATCTCGTGGCAACTCAGCTAGAACAACTAGATCTATTCCTGGAATCTGATGAAGTTATTGACTCTCAAGAAATCATTGTCAGCGAATTATACTATAAAACCAACTTGGTGATCTCTGATTACAAGAATCTTGTTCACCAAAACAATGTGAAAACCATGGATGTTTAAGCTTCATACGATTCCGTCCAACAGCGCCTTGACCGTCTGAAAACTGTTTCTACCGGTATTGAAAACATCATGAACCAAACTAATGAACTCATCGCAGATAAGAGAGCTGCATGTATTGGTTATAAGCGCGTTGTTAAACTACCAGTGATGGCGGGTTCAGTAGCAAACACGGAAAAGATATCTCTAGATATGTCTCCCTCTAAACTGACCTCTTACGGATTCAGCAAAATTGGATCTACCAATGTGTATGATCTTCTATATTATTTCAAATGGGACGCTGATAAAAATATGCTCAAATGGCATCCTCCCTCTGGAACCAGCCAACACGTTATCTTCAAATTCGAGGTGCTCTATACTGAAGGTAAACCATTTGATACTACCACTGTTGCCAAGGCGAGGGTGTACTTTGCTTTAAATGGAACAGCTGCTTACACAGTTAACATTCCCAACAATAAGAATTCTTCATTCTCGAGTGTACTATCTTCAACTATCGATAATAATATCAATATTCAATTGTTACCCGGTGACTGGGTAGAGTTCATTATGTTCAGCGGTGACTCCGTAATCAACACTGGTCTCATTAGCATGATCCTTGTTTAAGTAATTGTAATTGTTAATAAAGTTTAATAATTAATTAAGGTCAAATGGCAAGTTTTTTTTTTGATATCTCATGTATAATATAGTGATGAGTGACAACATTTCTCTTGGTGATTACGTAAATAAATTAGAAATACTGAGGGAGAACGCCTTCATGGATTTTCAGTTTAATCCTACAAATCAATTATTACAAGAGAAAGCAACAAGTGCAGAGGCAAAACATAAATTAGGTTTGAAAGCTGTACAACTAGCAGCTGATGTGAAAGCCCTACAAGATGAAGTAGATTTAGAAAACATAAAAGCTGCGCAAGCAAATGCAATTGCCAAGGCGGAAAAAATATTGTTCGACACAGCGTTGGCTTTATATGCTACCACCCCCTCCGAACCCAATAAAATCGCGAAAGATGTTGCTTCTCTTAAATAAGATGTCAAGCTAAAAGAATCAGTCGAAGCTGCTGCTAAAGCCTCTATTATGACTGTTAAATTGAATGAAGTAATCGACACCACTAACAAACAAGCACTTGACGCTGGTTATATATTTATAATAGCATTGCCATCGGATCAGGAAATCCTGGAGACACTGACTCAGTTGATAATTGAAGGATGTATTGACGTTTCTGAAATCCAACAAAAAAAATCTGAAATCATTACGACATCGAGTACATTCAATACATTCATCGAGAAGATGTCTGTATTCAACGATTACGAGAGCATCCTTGAGCGTCGTCTTCGACAAATATTTAACTTCCTAACCGAGGATGGTGTTATAGACTCTCAAGAAGCCATAATAACAACATTACGCCAAGAAATTATCATTGCGATCAACACGTACAAGAAGGCTGTTGTGAATAATAACTCACTTGCAACCCAAGTTAACTCACTGCGTAACGATGTCGAAGACCGTCTAGATAATCTACATTTGATATCGTCAGAAGTCAGTCACACAATGCAGAACGTGGAAAAACTGATAACATTGAAAAGGGGCGGAAATACGTTTGCTCAAAAAGTAGTTTTTGTTCCCATACTGCCCAAAATGTACACAAAACTGACTCCAATTTCTCTAGTTACAACAAATATGAAAGCTCTTCCTGATGCGAATACATACCAAATGCGATATAATTTTATGTATAACGACTTGACAAAAACTCTTACTTACACAGGAACCGATGCATTACCAGTTGTTACAGTTGACATTAAATTAGAAGTGATGTCCACAAGCGTGAATGCATATGACACTACAACAATGTGTACAATCATATTAGTGACTCCTGTTGGAAGGCCACGAGAGGTTAAAATATCATGCGTAACAGCATCGGGGAGAATAGCCATCAATAAAAACGAAAAAATACAATTTTGTTTTAATGACACAGACACTCTACAAATCAAACAGGGCATGATAACTTTGTGTCTGTGTTAGTTTTGTCTGCCAATGTCCTTTTCTATTATTTTTCAACACAGTAAATTGAGAGTACTACATATTTACCTTGTTTACACAAACTAATTGAGAGAGATTGGTTTTAAAAATAAATTATCTATATATTACTCGACCATCTACACACTCACAATAAACCTATTGTCAGCTAATTGTATACTTGTACTATATGCCCTAGTGAAGAGTATGTAATAACTGATGAACGGCCTGGTGTTAATCCATGTCAATTCTTGACTAGAGTTTGGCAAAGATGCATATACTTTCAATTGTGTGAATGACGACACATCTGATGCCAACACAGTTATATCTTTAGGACCTAGATTCAAGTGGACTGTATATTTGTATCCGGTACAAATGAATGGTCGTGTTAAACACGTCAAAATACTGTGTAAACAACTTATATTAGCGGTCTTACGTGTACCAAAATATCTTCCGTCCGATGGCATGAAAGGGCTGAATATAAAAAAGGTTGCCAATGAAGAATCAAACATATTTACAGATTTGTTGAACTCGACCGCACTATTTTGGACATTCCATGTGAATTCCATATCATACTCGGTAAAGGAATTGTAAACATCAACCAATGCGGATGGTTTATAAATTTTACCTTCCTCCTGGACATCGATTTCCACTTGACCTGTCCTACCAATTTCGTTGATCCCTTCTGTGTATATTTTGTAAGATATTCTCACCCCATCCCCCGTAATTGACAATTTATTATTCTCGATCGTTGCTTTTTGGGTATTTTCCATATCTGTGAACATATCAATCGGGTCGAATACAATCACATATGTATCTACGTTTCGGAAAACAAGCGATAGATCCATTTCAAATGCAATATCAAACGCAACTGATATATTATATTTCGTGGACTCAGGTACAAGCAATATAGGCATGAATTGCATGTAAAGGGTTGAGGATATCAATGATTGTACGGGGGTTATTGTTATATTGTACTTTGATGTATTATTAGCTATAGTCAATATAAAATACGCATACCCATCTTCCTTTCTGATGATAGTTGCATTGTTTCTTATTGAATCGACCACATCAACAGGAACTTATATATTAGATATTTCATAGGAAATTGCATCTCGAAAATATAGGTCCAATTTGAAAACGTGCTCGGAGTTCATTTCTGTACCGTTCAAATCACCCAATTCAAATATAACACTTGCGTTTGTATTTGGATTTGTATACACATATGGTAAATAATCGGCATTATTAGAAGGTGTTAATCTGACCATCTGTATGATTCCGTAAATCCAGTTCCTATAGTGAATGAATCGTTCAATGCTGTTACTTCTGGTGATGAGAACAAATCATAGTTGACCCCATTTATTATCAATGTACCGTTCTGTATGACCACGACATGATACCACGCATTGGGTGTAAGGTTGCTCTCTAATAACCGGCGGCTAGGTTCCATTACCTAATTATTTTCATACATACGTAATTTTATGTTATCAAACGGTAAAGAACATATTGTACAATCGATTATAGTATCCCGTGTCGAAAATATAATTTCGAACGTCCATCCTTTAGCAAGCGATGTAATAATCTCAGTTTCCCCGTACGTATATGTCTCTATGTATGACATTGAATTATCGATATTTGTAACAATGGATATTTGTAACAATATTGAAAGATATTGGTAACAATTGATTGTTTGGCATTCCCCAATCGTCGTATTTCAATAATATATCTATCTGATTGACAATGACAGTTATCGTATCTCCATTGCCATTTTGGTTACTCGCCTGTATTAACACATTTTGTGTAATGTTTAGCGGTTCTAAAGCTGTAATATATAAGATCCCTGATAAAATGTTAGCTATGAAAGATAGAGATCCTGGGTCAACTACCGCAAAATCTATACCAATCCCATCAAAGTACATTGACACATCAATTGAATCAGTCTTGTAAACAATAAGTTCCAGTGGCGCAGCATCTATGTACTCGAACAATATTCTTGGGACGTTGGCATATTCAAATATGTGCAATACTAGTTATATATTCGGGTTTTGTGCATGATTGGAAGCAATTATTTTGACATCATATTTGCCGTCTTTCATAGTTCCTTTCAATTCAAGAACACCGTTTGCTATGTCGAAAAGTTCTCCATCGACATAATAGCTAAAGTAGTCAGATAATTTTACAAAAGTAGGAGACGTTGGCGACAAAATAAAAAATGTACTATCGGGAAGAAAGTCCTTCATTGTGATAGGCGGGTCAGGTTGTTTTTCCTCTTGAGCGATGATGGTCAGTGTTTCCGACCCCGTATTATTCGACGCTTTTGCTATTAAATTGTAAGCCTTCCCGCGAAAGTCGCCTTTTATTTTTAATATTGTTGTGTTATCGTAATATATAGTGTCTGGGTGCATACCGTCGTCTATTGTTAAAACTATACCATCTCCTATGAAACAATTTGATATATTAATAAATATAGATTCCTGTTTTATATTATATGACAATTGTTTCAGTACGACATCAATATTGTTGTAAATTGTATTTGTTAAAACGGGAGGGTGTGATAAACCACGAATAACTAATTTTGATTCGATATAATTGTTCAGTGTTTTTGCATCCGTCGTTGATGCCCTAACTATTATTTCATAACCATCGTATTTATTTGCGAATTGTATTTTTAATTGCGTGTCTATAATTAGTATGTTGGGATATGTTTTGTCTAGTGAAAATACCAAATTAGACGTTGGGTGTGAAAAGTGGTCTGATAAGTATATTGTATGCCCATCGGTATCAACCTTTAAAGTAACCCCATCATTCAATGTCCTTGTAACTATTGGGCTCGATATGTATTCTTGAGCAAAAATAACAAAAGGGGTAGATTGATCATTGTTAGCAATTAATTCAATCATGTATTCAGTGTCAGAATACGATCCCTTTATGTACAAAATCCCATTGATAACATTTACATTGTTAAAAGGATTTTATATTATAGTATACGTATTGTTGTTGCCCTGAAAAAAGTTAAAGAGATCTATAGAATATTCGACATCTTTTAATTTAACCACCGTAACATTCTCTGATACCGGGATAATTATATAATTTACTAATTCATTATATTCTACATACACCATGATATTGTAAATTGATGTTGCCCCTGTTCGAAAGATTGTTAGTTGATCCCCTAACAATAATGTGTTTTTGTTTTTCATTGCCAATAAAGTATAAACATATCGATTATTTTGTTGTATTACGTATTTGGATACATTTATCACTATTTGATCATTAATTAAATGTACGACTTGTGGTGTTTTAATTTTTATCATATTTATGATACCACATGTCCTGTTATTTAAAGCCAGTTCAAAGTCGATTGTGCGGATAACTTGATCGATATAAGAAGAAATATTAGTCAAATCGATTATCTGTTCTTCTACATTTTCATAAACATCTGCAACTTGAAGCGCTAGACTGTTGTTTATCTTAACATGAGTAACGTATTCAGAAACCTTTTTTAGTAATCTATATCTTATATCCATCATGATTTCGGATTGTTCATTAAAATTGTTAGCGGAATCGAAATAACGTTGTAGCTCCCCAAGACGAATTGAAATGAGTTTTTCACAATTTCTTGAAATGGTCATGTATTCATTAAACGCTTCTTGTTCGTCAGATTTCTCAAATAATTGTTGACGGAAACAATATTTGCATCTCCGTTGTTCAAAATTTATAATAACGATTCTAGTTGATTTTCAGACATGTATTAGTATAACATTAGAAATCTGGTTCAGTTCTATATATATTATCAATTGGATTCTCATGTTTATTTGCGAGAACGTATAAAGAAAGATATGTCAATGAGATTGCAAGAACAAAAATTTTCAAACAAAATTCACCACGTCCCCTATTTTCCTTATCATAAACAGTCATTACATTACATTACATTACATTACATTACATTACATTACATTACATTACATTACATTACATTACATGTTAAAGTCTACTTGACACCGCGAGGGTGTATGAGACTCTGTGCTTTAAACAAAAAGAAAAAGCACCCACAAAGCAAAAACCCCATTACATCAGGGGTGTGTCGAGGACAAACAAACCAAACTCCCAACCACCGTTTTGGTGGCGTAGGTATTAAACCCCTTAGAGCCGGACCCAGATCTCAACCACTTACAGTGGCGGAGGTAAGAAGCTAACAAATGAGAAGTCACAAGAAGAAGAAAAAAAGGGATGATAAATTACGGTGCCACTAAGCAGTCCAGGGCTTCCTGTCTTGCTCTTCTACAAGTAGAAAGATAGTTGGCTAGGTTGCTCCAAAAAGACTTAGTGCCATTTCCATTCATAAAGGTTCTGAATGTGGAATCGCAGAATTCCACATTCCATACGGTTAAGTTGGTATCCTCATGGACATGCCTATAAATATCTGTAAACAGCTTCTGGTAGCGGAGGCGAATATCATTATAAAAAGGGCACTCAAACATATGCATTTCATCCTCAGGTTTTTGGAACCCACACATTTGACAGTGTCTCATTGAGCGAGGGATGTGTGCTCTATCCACCACCCTCATTCTTTCTGTGTTCAGCCAATGGGAAATGGGGAGTCATGTATATATACACCAGTAGTACGATTCCTAACGATATAACTATTGATAGGTATAGTGTTTTATCAAAATAAATCATTGTTTATTACAGTGTAAATCATATTATAAATATATTTATGAGACGCATTACATTACAAGTATTTGTTTATTATAGATGCTAACAATTTACTTCGATATCGGTTACATAATATCATCTTAAATATGATGTTTTTTTAGAGGAACCTTTTTTTGACTTGGATTCCGATTCTGATTCTGCTTCTGATTCTTTGTCCTTATCATTTGAATCTTTTTCTTCTTCTCCTTCTTTTACTGCCACTGATTCTGTCTCTTCTTCTTCTTTGTCCTTCTCTTTTATTGCCACTGATTCTGACTCTTCTTCTTCTTTGTCCTTCTCTTTTATTGCCACTGATTCTGACTCTTTTTCTACTTCTTTGTCCTTCTCTTTTATTGACAATGATTTAGGTTCTTCCTCTACTTCTTCGTCCTTCTCTTTTATTGACAATGATTTAGGTTCTTCCTCTTCTTTATTATTTTCATGTATTGATTCTTTTGACTCCGATTTCACGTGTTGTTCATTTGGATTATCCAAACAATAGAAATGAATGACCTTTTTGATGATGTTATATACGGTAGTTTCTAATTTTTCTGCGTTTTCTTCGTACACTAAAACGGGGTTTTTGAAAAGTTCCCTTGCAATTTTTATACAACATTGGTGAATGATATCCATTTCATTCCTCGACCTTGTACATACTTGTTTCAACAATAACTTGAGCTCGTCAACAACATCTGCAAGATGAATGCAATTGTTTAACAATTCGTTGTTGTTCCATGTTGGGACTATCCGTAGGGCATCCTGATAATCTCTTAAACTGAACTTGTGTAAGGATTTTGAGCTGCTTATGCTGTACATGTCAAGAAATGTTTTAGAAAGCCCTCTTTTGATTAACTGAGCAATGCTTCTTGTCAATTCTTTTTGTTGCATTTTACTTCAGTTATTGAAAAAACAAATACATTTGTTTTTCAATATGATTAATTAAATGATCAAACAAGTGAAAACTTATGTCAAGATGTTTGATAATGAAGAGTACAAAAATTACAATGCTCTCATGGGGGAAGCGGGTGTAGTGAAATACAACGAGGGAGTTTTAGAGATATCTAATAAGAAGAAAAAACAATTAATTAAATACAAACCCCCCGTTTATAAAAATGTGAACGATTCTTTGCGTACATATTATAGCGACAAGACAAATGTGTGGAATACATAAATACTGGTCGATCATCAATTTTAAAATATATGAATTCACTTTTGGATGAGATAGATGCATTGTTTTACTATTCTGTAATTATTAACTATAAAGTTAAATTGGACAAGGAAAGGCTGGCAAGAAAGATCGGCGAGTTATACATGCAAGTAAACGACCTAGACAAGGATTATAAAGACATTATAGAATTGCAAAACAAATTATTTGGCCAAGTAGAAAAAATGGAATTGCTAGACGATATTCCCATTATAGATTTTTATATACAACATCCTCCCGAAATGTTGGCTGATGCAGTTTTGGTCCCAAATAAAATAACCAAACCACCCCGAAAGGACCCGGTCCCAGTCGTCGTCCCAAACGTTTTAAAACAATTCCCTTTTCATAAATTGCCCGTCAGCATCAAAAACCTAGAAGAGTGTAATACGAGGAGTAACAAAAAACCATATTATATCAGCTTAAAGGATTTGATAAGTGCTATAGATAAAGACGAAGAGTTAAAGGGGATATTCGGCCCCAAGTATAAAAAGATGACCAAGAAGGACATGTGTGCAATAATGCTTCAATAAAAAAGTGAATTAAACATATATTTTAACCAAGATTAGCTATAAACAGCATCTGCTTTACCCCACAACATACAGCTTGTGTTCAACAACCTCTTGGTGTGACGACGAAAGATGCACCTTGTGTGTAAAGTGTCATTTTGTCAATGATTACCAAGTGACCAACAAGTACATAACGGGCGACGAATGGATGTTGCAGCGGTTCGATGTACATAACAAGTTTACACAATTCAACACGTTCTTGGTTGATGATGATTCCGAAGAAGACGAGTCACCTATCGACCTCGTGGTGGATATTAGCGAGTCACCATATGATGTCTTGCCTAATGTGTTTGACCATTATTACCTCGAAGACCGAGATGACTTTGTGATTGTCGATGAAGATGACACCGTATCTATTGCTTCTTCAGCTGAACCCGATAGGAGCTTTGACTGGCTATTTGTAAACAATAAATTCATGTACACTTGAATAAAATATATACAGTACTTGTAATTATGCTGAGCAAATTAAACCCATTTGCTTTTTTTATAGCTTTTGCAATCGGAATGTTGTTCATTTACGTTGTAACGCCCCCTCCCGAAATCATCGTCAAGTTCCCGACTCCATGGAATTCAGGGAAAATAGTGTACAAAACCGAAGACAACAAGTCGTGTTTTGTTTACCGTGCAAAAAAAACTAGTTGTCCTATAGACCCTGATATGATACTGCCACAACCCATTAATGATGTAAATTGAAAATAAAATCTAAACGAGAAATAAAACAAATACAATGGGACAGGTTACAGAAATAATGAACACGTCTTACGGCCCAGTGATAATATCTGTCATCCTCGGGCTAGGTCTGGCAACACTTTTCCGGCGCGTTTGCAAGGACAAATCTTGCATGGTTGTGAAATCACCGAATTCCGAAGAGATAGAGCAATACTATTACAAAATTCAAAATGATTGTTACAAATACACTCCTGAAACGGTGGAGTGTAGTACTAAAAAGTAAGCTACTCACGTTTCTGAGTATATAGAGAACTGCATAACATTCTCAAGTGTGTTCTTATGTTGATAAACGGGCAAGGTTCTCTGCAATTTGATTTTTTCCCTATATTTAGCTATCCTGTCAATGTCAAGAGGAATATACTTCAAATTGCTGGATATGTCGAGAGTCGTTGATTTCTTCAAACTGACTGATGAGCACGGTCATCGGGGGGAAATTCACGTGTATCGATTTCTCCGACGTGTTTGCCTTCCTGAACTCGTCAACAGTCATGTTCCCCAAACATTTGGAGCATCTCCCTTGGTGGTGCTGTTTTAATTATGTTTGTGTAGCCCAATCTGTTGCTACGGTAGTGAAGGAGGGTGTTCCTTTCTTCTATGTGACTGTCCTTCAGTTGCATTATATTGTAAGCGGATGCACATTCTAGACTGCAAAAACAACCCATGACGTAAAATCTCTTCTTAGAATACTTGCATGGCAACCCTATAGGAGGGGTATCGAATCTGTGGCAACACCAAAAACACGCAATCGAGGTGGATGTAGGCCATTCGTCATTCTTTGTTTTCTTGTCAAATTCTCTCAACAGTTCGACAACTCTATTATTCCCAACTTTTTTAACATTCTCCTCTTTTTTTACAGGTTCTTCAATATCAGGGTCCGTGTTCAAAGTAGAAAAATTTGACATATGACACTCGTTGTATGCCCCAATATTTGCCCCAATATCATGTTCGTCGATTTGGCAATGACCGTTTGCATTGATGACAGTTTCATTTGTCGGGACTTTTAATTTTAAAATGACATTGTCGTTGACATCTAGTTCTTCGTCAATATTTTGGTTATCGAAAGAAAATACAACCATGTGCTTTCGATCTGTTTTTTTAGCTACCAAACTGTCAGTAACAGCCTTTTGTTGGGTAGGGTCCTTTGGTTTTCTGCCTCGTTTTTTCTTTATTTCCTCAACCATAGGTTGAATAACCTAGGTATTCTTTATACCTTTTGCAGTTTTTTGCTTGTAACAGCAAGGATCCCCTTGCTTGTTAGGCTTGACTATTGGTCTTTGTCTTGGCACTTTCCATTGCTAGGTCGGCGGCTTGCTGGACACTTGGACGCAGGTTTCTTTTCCTGTTTTGGCGATTTGGGCTTGGCTGTCGTAGGTTTTTTGGGAGCCGTCACTTTGTAACAACAATCGTCGCCGTGTTTATTCGTTTTGACCGTCATGTTCGGTTCATTACACACTCCTCCCTGTGGACGACGTTTCTTTGGACATGTCTTGTTAAGTATTGCAATTTTCTGATTTGTATTGATTCCTATATCCTCTTCTATTTCAATTGGCGACGGATGCTGCCATGCCGCAATTGGTTTACCATTTGCTTTGTGTAGATCACTATACAATATATGATCAAACGACACCTCTTTCAAAGCGTTTTCTATTATACTCACGCGCTTATATTGAGGGGATCATTTCTTCATATATTTCCTCATCCACGGTCCTTTTCCCATCTATAACAATCCTATACACGTGTATTACCACGGCTCTCCGCAAGACATCATCATTTGGTTTGATGTCTACATGCGAACAAAATCGAATTGCGCGACCCTCTATTTGCATTTTAGTTGCAAAGTTCCATACAGGATCAAGGAGATGCATATGTTGTATGTGTTTGAAGGATACTCCTTCTTTGATTGAAGGGCTTCCAATGACCAAGCGGATAAACTTGCCATCTATATTTTTTTTGCTGTTCAGGACTAGTTTGACATTTTCCTTATCTTTGTCTTTCATTGTTCCATCCCATACAACAAACACTTTATGCGGCTTGGATTTCGCTTCCGGGTCTTTAAAATCTACCCACCCCTTGCTTTTGAAGGCCTCTGCCACTAGGTTGACTCCGATATGAACAAAATTACTATACACAATGTGCTTCCCTGGTAGTTTCTTGACGTTCATGCAAATTCGACGAACCTTTGGACAATACTCTTTCATCTTTGAAATAGCCTTGTCGTTCTGTTTCTCAGAAAATGCGGATGTGCACGCCAAGCGTTCTTTCATGCGGAATGCGTTTTTCTCTTCATCCATCTCGTCACTCTCCATCGCTAACTTGATGCGTTCAGTCTGTTTCTCTCCGGCCATCTCATTGTATTCTTTGTACGTCACACTAGGGTAAGATTGAGGACTAGCCACGGGGAAGAAACTCACCCTACCCCGCAGCATCTCGATACCATCTTTCAACTTAAGACCGGGTGGAAATTCGGTGTCAGGATTCATCATTTGTAGCAGATCTCGAAATTGTCTTGCGTTGTTAAATATTGGCGTCGCTGTCAAAAACACCAATTTACATGTCGGGTGTACGTTTTGTAACATGAAGCGGAAAAGAATAGTATTCATCCCTATGACATTTGATTTGTTTGTGTAACGGTTGTTTTTTATTATAGATTGAAAATCCTTTTCGTCATACTTTGATAGCAAGTTATGGACTTCGTCGACTATTATGAACTTGTTTTTGGTAAATTCGAGGGACCATTGCTTGAGATTTGTGTCCATCGCCGATTTCCTGAAACCTTCTATGGACATGACGTCGAAATCCTCCTTTAGTTTCTTTTTCATTTCATTTTTCGTAACGATTTTGGAAGGAGAAAACATCGTCATTCCTTTGTTAGTGGTGACGCACGGAGAAAACAACTCGTCATAAAAGTTGGTACGTAGGCGCGCAGGTAAAATAACAGTCACCTTGCCCTTTTTTTGGAGCTGCATGTACTTCAGAGCCATTGTTATACTTGTGCATGTGTTGTGGGTCACAGTAAAATCCCCCAGTAGGAACTTGTGATTGCCATCCGACGTAAAACCATAATATCTATCAAATGGTTTAGCCTCAACCGCGAACTCGTGGATCAGTGCATCTTTTAAATCCGCCTTGTCGGCTTTTATGTCTTTAGAATGTCTGATTGATGGAATGTCTAACAAGCGTTTCCCAAATAATGCTATCTTTGTATCGTCCTTTATGTATGCTCCCAAACCCAATGATCTCACCACATACAACACATCGTCACTACACATGTCCAAGACCATCTCGAAATCCTTGTATGTCCCAACGGAATCGCACAAACCTCCCAACAATGCCATCCGCATATCCATGCTGTTTGTTTTGTATTCAACTGGGATATCGCAAGACATGTTTTTCCTGCCAAACATGTAGGGATGTATGTTTACCCACTTGTACGGAAATTCAACCGCTCTTCGAAAAGCCATTAATTCATTTTGTCTATCTATTGGAAGTTCGATGTAGTCACGGACCTCTATGTGTATAAGGGAGTTTGTAACAATGTCGTGCAACACAAGAATGTGTTCGGAGTTGACAACATAAGGGTCCCCAAATTTGGGGATGATCTTATACATGTTATCTTCACCCCTTCCCAACGACATGACCGTTCTCTCCGTAGAATCATCTCCCATCACCAAATCGCCAACAGCCACATCTTGGACCATTTTAATTGACCCGTCAAACATAAGGATGGGTGTGTTTATTTGAAAACATTTTCCTGACCCTATGCGGTGGTATAACAGGATGCTATTGAAATCTTTGAAATTGTCCTCCATCCATTTTTGCAAGAATAGTTGGTGGGATTGAAGCATAAATGTGTCATTGCTAGATACACACATTTCGTCCATTGATCTATCATCTCGAGACAGCTTGAATCCTGGATAGGTCGTATATGTTTCCAACCTACTTTTCATTGTTATATACATATTATTACAAAAAAAATGATATATGAAGATGATGATATTAGATTATTAGACAAGCAAAATGGGTTTCTTAGAACTCTACATAGGCCCTATGTTCAGCGAGAAAACATCAATGTTGTTAAGTAAAATAGCACACTTTGAAAATGACATTTATGTTATTACACACGAGTCGGACACACGGTACGGGACCAATAAAGTGATCAGCCACACGCACAAGAGCTTTGTAGCGTCTGCTTCCTGTTCATCTCTTATGCCATTGTTACACTCTGAAGAGTTTCAAAAAGCATCCTATATCGCTATCGAAGAAGCTCAATTTTTTAATGATTGTGTGGAATTCGTGAAGCATATTGTCAATAACCTCAACAAACACGTCTTTGTCGCGGGGCTGGACGGGGATTTCCAAATGAACCCGTTCCGCAATGTCACTGACATCATACCATTCGCTGACGTGGTACTGAAGCTTAACGCAAGGTGCTACATATGCAATTGCCCTGCCCCCTTTACTAAGAGAATTACAGAATCAGACGAACAAGACTTAGTGGGCGCAGGCGAGTGTTACAAACCCGTATGCAGGTCCCATTTCAATAGCTATGCTTCGGTGGTGTCTGTACCAATTCCCGCAGAAGGCGATGGTGGTGGTGCAGGAGGTGCAGGTTGTGCAGGAGGTGCAGGTCGTGCAGGAGGTGTCGGAGATCCAAATTGATCTTTGATGACAGACTTGATGAACTTCACATCGTCCGTCATGACGACTATTTGATTCAATCCAAAAGCACAGGATGCTACGACAATACCAAGGATGATGATCATAATAATAGACATTTTAAAGATGAACAATATTTAAGTGCGTGAAATACAACGTATAATTTTGTTTTTTCATACTAATGTTAGAATTGTATGTGTTGATTGCACTTAGATCAATAGGGTACGCGTTTAAAAAGTTTAATATACAACAAAAGCCCGTAACTGTCCCCAAAATAGTCCCGCAAGCACGGAAACCATCCATGAAGTCGTTGCACGAGAGTACTCGCTACAAAGATGTTAGGAAGAGCGAAGCCGACTAAAGGAAAGTACAATTCAAAAAGGATAACTATGGTGTGAATGCGGTTGCGGTTGCAGATGTAGCAGCAAAACCCCAGGAACATGATTTTTCACACAATAATATGCACCATTTCGGCAACGTCAACCAGCCTATGAATTTGGAGTCGTCTCTCCCTGTCTTTGAACGTTTCAACGGTATATCAGAGATGGGACACAAGTCGAAAAGGGAACAATCGTCATTTTTTGAGCTTAGTAGAGAGCTGGGAAACATAGGCGGGATGGATCCTACATACGACATTGAACGAGACAGGTTGGAAAATTCGATGCATCTCAAAACCAACATATTGCCATTCGACCAGGTGCGTGTAGGTCCCAGAATAAACAACGGCTTCTCCGAGAGACCCATGGACAAGTTATCACAAGAACTAGAAACCAGACAACACGTAATGCCAAAAACCGTAGACGATTTGAGGGCGGTCAACAATCCGAAAATGCAATATAGCGGGAAAATCATAGAATCGGGGATGAAAGGAATCAAGCGCGTTGAACCAACGCCTATGGCCAAGAACAAACCAGATACAACAGTAAAGCTAACGCGCGACCATATGTTCAAGACGACTGGAGCGTTCCTTAAGCCCGCTCCCGAAGGGAAGATAAATGCAAAAAACACGAACAGGAACGATACGGAAGAGGGTTATGTAGGAAATCCGGCTTCAAAAGAAGGCAATATGATACAAGATAAAGGCACTATAAGGCTTTCTGATCGGTCTACGTCATCTTTCGGGATCTCCAACGCCTTCCTAGGTAAACGAAACACCGACTTTGGAAAATCATCCATCCAAGTGTACTCTAACAATCGCGATACCACAAGCGTCAGCACCTACAAGGGGGGTCTAACGTCAATCATAAAAGCTGCAATAGCTCCTATAACAGACATCATAAAGGTCACAAAGAAGGAAGCGTATGTCGACCACCCTAGGACTTTTGGTCAGCTCCAAGCAAACATACCTGGAAAAGGACCCACCCGACACACAGAGGGGCTCAAAACTACAATAAAGGAAACCACTTTGAATAATACACCAAGTATGAACGTTGCAACGCATGTCCCCAAGATTACCGTAAGTAGCAATGATGTGGCTCGTGTCACTATAAAGGAGACAACATTGCATTCATCAGCAGCAGCCAATATGAAGGGTCCGGTGTGTTTAACCGTTTACGATCCAGACGATGTCGCGCGCATTACAATGAAACAGACCACATTGCAAGCAAGTCAAAACATAAACATGAGGTCAAACACATTCAAAGGAACCGTGCATACCATGCGAATAACAATCAAAGAAACAACACTGAACGAGGCGGAAAGGATGAACATGGCAAATATGCACAAGGGAGTAGTGTATGATGATGATGAAGTCGCGCGCACAACCGTCAGGGAAACGACATTGAACGAGTCTGTGAACATGAATATGAAACCCGGGGTTAGAAGGGGAGTTGTCTACGACAGCGATGACACCACACGGACGACAATGAAAGAGACAACTCTCACTGACTCGGATCTACTCAACGTATCTAATCACACTTTCAAAGGACGAGTGTATGATCCCAATGACACAACAAGAGTTACTATTAAAGAAACAACAATGACACAAGGTGAGCTATCAAACATGAGCGCCGGTGTATTTAAAGGAAAGGTGTACGATCCATCGGACGTGGCCAGGACAACATTGAAAGAGACATTGATAGATTATGAAGCCCCTTCTTATATCAACACATCTGAAATTAGGGGCATTGCCGTTGATGATGACGAGAGAGCTCGGACAACCGGACGAGAGACGTTACAAGAACGAGATACAAATCGGGTGACAAGAAGGAACATTAATGTCGGCCAGGTGGTAAATGCGCAACAATTGCCCACGACCACAAAGGAAACTACTCAGGGTAGATCCATAAATGCCAATCCCACAATGGTGAATGAGTCCAGACCTGGTGGTTACGTGGATGGCACCATGAACGACAAGGAAACCGGTCGAGAAGATTATGGCAATGCAGAACATTACGGGACAGGGAATGCGGCAGCCAACGGTGATGGATACAAGGTTGCTAATTTCGAGGCAAAGGAGACTAATAAAGAGACAACAACTGACGAGTACTTTGGGGGTGGTCAAGGGAAGGACACCAAACAAATGTCATACGCCGATATTTACAATGCAACAATCAATGAATTGAGGCAAGAGACCCTTGTGAGCCGCACACCAACCACGTCAGGTCGAAAGGTGACATATAGTAAGGACGATGTCAACATCGACACACATAAGGAGACTATAGACTATGATGTAACTGATTTCTTCGAGGATATTTAAAGGCCAACCGTATCTGATAGGGATATGTTGCCCAGCGACACAAGGGATATGTATGTTGAACAAGATGTTGGATTGGATACGTCTATAATGAAGCAGCTGAATGACAATCCTTACATGAACCCCATAGATATATAGTGTTAATGTAAATGCTGATAGTTATTGTTACTATAATTGTGCTTTTGGTGTTGCTATTAGTGCATTCCTTGGATGCCAATCTGTATGAGAAATATCGGGATGAAATATGCGTCCTTGACACTTCACTAATCCATGATCCATGGGTCAATGAAATGTTCAAGGTGCAAAGACTAAAGAAATGCAAGCATACGTATGGTGACACAATCATAATGAATCCTCTGAAACAATATGAAATAAGCTACATATCGCAACATAAGCGCATTGTCGCTTTGTTTGCAAAAACATATGAGAATGGGTTGAAAGTAACAGAATTATCCGACTATGTAGAACAAAGCCAAGTGTCCGTCATTGATGTATGGGTCCGGACAGCAATAGAAATGGATGTTGCGAAAGTTATTTTTGCATCGACGTTGCCGGATATCAATATACAAATTCGATATACGACAAATCCATTATCTAAGAGCGGTGTGTATTGTGTATTGATAGATCTAAAGGACCAACTTCTTGAATGTGTGCGCACTACCCCGTCAACAATGTTTACATATGACAAGATGGATCAGAATAAAAGCCAATACTTTATTCCCTTCCACGAGACGAGTATGGTGGACGTGGCAAGCATTTTCGGAATAAAAAGCACAGACGGAAAGATTACTAAATGTTTGTCCTTTACGTATTGTTTGTGGTCCTTGGACACTGCGAATTATAAAGCGCCTGTCAAACAAGACGAGGGACTAGACAAAGTGGGTGTTTTCGACCAATTTTTCAAGGTGTCAAAGCATCTGATAGCTCAGGCTGATGAACGATACAGTAGCCGCGCAAAAGACTTTGCACCGCTCAAAAAAATAGTATACAATACGCTTATTTTCAAGGAAAATGAATACATGATTATAAATGCAAAAGAACAACTACCCAAAGGGTACGTTTGAGTTCCAAAGGGCGAAGGCGTTTATGAGAATGCATTTCCGGTTCTTTTGCAAGAAGAGAATAATAAGAATTTGGAAGTCACACAAGTTGATAAAGACAAGATCATAGTGACTGCAAACAATGTTCCATCGCCTTACTACTTTGTTTATTTCAAAGACATAAAAATGATGGGCCGAATAATCAAAGAGATAGTATGAATGGTGCGAGTGTCTTGCTGACCGGAACAGACTCAGATAATAATATGTATCTCTAGAAATATCAGTGTACTACTAACCGAAAATATGAGTTTGATTTGTAATGCATAGAAGAGAATGGTGACGTATGGGACAGACCATGCATGAATGACTTTGAATGCCCGTTTTACAATATGGATATATATAGAGGTGGATGCATGTTAAACGGGTATTGTGAGTTACCCATAGGCGTAGAACCTAAAGGATTTAGAAAGCATGACGAAAACACCAAACCTTTTTGTAACGGTTGTCCCGATAAAATAAATAATCCATATTGTTGCAAGGACAAAATGGATTACTCTTTTCCAAAAAGTGTATTCTAATATCCACCACCATCATCTTCTTCATCATCATCTGGGTTCTCTCCAACCCAAGTCAATGGAATATCGTTGTTTATTTCGGTATTCTCCATATCTATAACGACGTTTTCACCCTCATTGTTGGATTTCATCAATTCCATAATGTCTTTAGCCCGGTTCTGTATTTTATCCATGTAATCTAGATCCAATCCTGTCTTGTCTTTGACAGTCCGGAAAATATTTCTATCCTCTTGGCTCATCCTCTCCATCTTGCGCATGAGATCTTGCTTCACATTTTCCCTTTGTTTTTCGTACAGAACATTGAGTTCGTCAATGTCTATATAATTAACATCCATTATATCACATATTTTGGTCATCAACATCGTTACGAAACCTTCCATGTTGTTCAGTCTCATCTTGTATTCCCCGATGTTTACACCTGCTATGCCTAGCAATACCTTGAGGATGACATAATTGTAAAACAGTATAACTTTGTATATGTCCCCTGAATCAAACACAAACTTTGTATGTATGTTAGCAAAAGATCGGTTCAATACGGAGGTCACCGTCGCGGCATCTTTGTTCTCCCTCAACATGTTGATCAAATGCATTGTTTCTTTGTCGAGCATATTGTTTACAATCACATCTCTGTCCTTGACCGGTATGGATTTTTTGGAATCGATATGACGACTGTCTACTCTATAATTATTTACACCTCTTCCAAGTATTGTTGGCAACATGGTCCTCGTGATTTTCTCGAATATAATCTTGACTATATGTGGATCTCTATATCTCTCTTCTTGGTGTATGAAAACTTCATGCCATATATATTTTTTTGTTCCTCGTTTGATTTCAAAGATTTTATGAGTTGTTGCCATTTCAATGTTAGGAGGGATGACATTTCATTCCAACCACTCTCATTGGTAAAATCTTTAACTATGTTTTGCAAGATGTCGTCATTGCGGAACATGTTATTAGATTCACAAAATAATGTTACAAAACTGTGGAAAGTAGACAATTGGGTATCGTTGTGTTCCACTGTATTAGAAAT
This sequence comes from Chlamydomonas sp. ICE-L, assembly GCA_013435795.1. Lineage (NCBI taxonomy): Eukaryota > Viridiplantae > Chlorophyta > Chlorophyceae > Chlamydomonadales > Chlamydomonadaceae > Chlamydomonas > Chlamydomonas sp. ICE-L. Next base: position 68,135,818 of record JACBWV010000610.1, read on the forward strand.
GATGTGGTGATTATTTTGTTTGATAGGAGGGATGGATATATCCATTTTTGAGTTTTGCAGCGCTGTGACAAACTTGATAGATTTTACAGTCGCCGGATTTGTCCGTTTCACCACCTTTTTCGATAATATCTCATCTATTTCACTAATGCAACACGAGTTGACATGAGGGTGTGCTTGCCTATTCATGATCAAATCATCCGTTTTTACAATGGAGAATATGTCTTGGATCGTTTTCAGGTTAGGGCGGAACCCATACAAGTTTCCGAAATGTTCGTTTTTTCGTTTTTTTGAAGCGTCCATAGCTTTCCTAGCATCTCCGAGCAACTTTTTGTAATGCGATTTTTGGTCCATGACATTCTCAATATGTTTGACAACCTCTGCCTCTATGTTTGTCTTGCTTAGCCTGTCCTTTGCTATTTTGAAAGGCCCACTGTCTGCCGACAGTTTCGTAACAATGCATACAAAATATTTTATCAGTGATTTGGGATTATCGTCCAAGGGGTATCCGGTATTAGAAAATGTATTGTTACATGCCTCAATGGAAATCGGTTTGATATTAATGGTAGGAAGATTCATCTGGATGTACAAAACAAAAAAGGCAATCACCATTGTTATTGTCTTTGCGTAGTATTCCGATTTGTACTCATTCTCAACTGCCGTTAAGCGTTTCCTTGTCAATTCTTCAAGCTTCGCCTTGTCAATAGTCTTGTTATTTTTTTTCATAAGTTCTAATTGCTTCCGGATAGATAGCTCTTTGGCATTCAAAACTTCTTGCAACTTTTGGAAATCGTTGTATTTGGATATTCTATACAATAATATTTTAAGACTAGACACATCAATTGTAATGCTGAAAAGGTCAATAAACAATTTGACAACAATTCCAACTGGTTCTTCAAACATATTAGATATGTCTTCGTCTATAATAACGTCGTCTGATGTATCCATGATCTCGTATGTATTAAATGTCTCAGGAACCTCTATTAGTTCGTCCACTTCATCATCATCTCCTAACATTTCGTCATAATTTATTGTATTCACATAGTTACACCCTCGTAACAAGGTGCCATTATTTGACATATTTGCCCCAAAACAAATGTGTGTTGATATATTTGCCCCAAAACAAATGTGTGTTGATATCTTCCTTCAATCCTTGATGATATGATTCTAAATTTGAAGTCACGTCTTTGATAATTCTCTTTAAATCCTTCTCGTTTAATGGTATCTCTTTGTGATCCAGGTATTTCATGTAAACACTATACTCGTTCCTTGGAAAAACGGCGTATTTATCGGGTTCGTCGCCGATCCTCCAATATTCCTTTGTCAAAGTATAAAGTCTATTAGTCTTTGTTACTAATGCTGTTTTACCGTCTTTAACGTCTTTCATTATCATCATTTGGTATGTATTTTCAAAGGCAAAGTCGGTCTTTATTGTGGCGTTTGTCTTTTTGTAAGACTTACCTGTCTTTTCGGTCCGATGGACTTTTGTAAATTTAGATGGATATCTTTTCAGCATGATATTTAGAGTGTACGCGTGCATCAAGTGTTTGTTGTTAGACAAGTGGTTGAATCGCGCCATGTCCCCATCAGCATAGGTGTCATTCAATACAAACTCGTTAAAGTATTTTGAAAATATTTTTTTATTCTTCTGAAACATCAAGAGATTTATATTGGATATTGAATTACCGTGTATCTTATCCATTTCAATGGGATCAGGCTTGTGCCTTTTCTCGGATTTGATCTTGTTCTTAATTTTATCTATAACAGCAATGCTACTTTCTTTTCCATAGGGTAGGTCGCCAAACAATACCTTCACATCGTTGAAATTCTTTAAGTGGTCCATTTCAGGGAAAACATCTACCCCCTCGCGCACATTGGGGAAAATTGTATTCTTCAAAGTCTTGGGTGGCATAGGATCTTCGTCTACAAGGAATGCCCAGTTGCTATTGAATAGCATGCGTTTGCTATATAATTCTCCTTCATAATTCGGCCCGTACACAAAACAATTATTGACAGACAAATCGACAGAGCAAAAATCGAACAACTTGGACCCTATTTTTATATGGATGATGTATTTATCTATTTTATCAACAACCCCCTTGGAAACAATTTGAGTGCTTCCATCTAAAACCTCGCCAACATTAAAATATACAGTAACTTTGTCATTGTCTCGCAGTGAGTTTATGTTGTTCAAATATTGGTCAACGTTAAAAGTATGCATATCATCTCTTGACCCATCGATCTTTCCATAATAGACAAAACCTCGAAATGCAAACACATCACCTTCGTCAATTAATTTCTTGCCAGATTGGGGATTTAGAAATTTTGGTCCTATAACCCTTAACGGGTCGATTATTTGGTCATTTTCATTAATTACCATGACATCCGTGTCGTCATTGAATTTTGTCAACCATTTCGGGTCTATGTCAGCAGGGACCTTGAAATTACGTGCGTGTTCAATTGATCTAGCCTCGGATACATATAACGATTCTGAGCTGGCAATCAAGAATTGTCTTTCCTGCAAATATTCCCATAATATTTCCTCATTTTCGCTAGCTTTAACAACATCGGCTACTTTAACAGGTTCGACAAAGAATAATGGGAAAATGTTTTTTTTTATTATAGGATATATAGACTCGTCACACGCAATGTATGGATCTTTCATTTGATTTCGTAGAATGGTTAATATATTCTGAAAATACAGGTCATAGTAAGACATCTTTCCAAAAAAACATTAAAGTCCAGTTTTATAAAATCTTTCAACTCGTTGCATATTTTTTCATCGATATATTCCTTCAATTCTTCAGAATAATTAATTTTTTTTATATTGATAACCAAATCCCCTTCTTCTTCAAACCCTTGTAGATCAAACAGATCCGAATTTATTGATGATATGGATAACTCTGACTCTGCAATTATACTTTCTTCACACAAAAATATTACCACATTGTTCACAACTTTTTGTTTTTCTTGAACTTCTAATATTAAACATCTGGCTTCTTCTTCCTAGTTGCTGGTTTCTTTGTTACTTTGACTTCTTTGACCTCATCTTCCTCTACAACCTCTTCGATTGGCTTCTTCTTTCTTGCTGGCTTCTTGACTTCTTTGACTTCTTTGCCTTCGTCTTCCTCCACAACCTCTTCGATTGGCTTCTTCTTTCTTGCTGGCTTCTTCACTTCTTTGACTTCTTTGCCTTCGTCTTCCTCGACAACCTCTTCGATTGGCTTCTTCTTTCTTGCTGGCTTCTTGACTTCTTTGACTTCGTCTTCCTCGACAACCTCTTCGATTGGCTTCTTCTTTCTTGCTGGCTTCTTGACTTCTTTGCCTTCGTTTTCCTCGACAACCTCTTCGATTGGCTTATTCTTTCTTGCTGGCTTCTTGACTTTTTTGACTTCTTTGACCTCGTCTTCTTCGACAACCTCTTCGATTGGCTTCTTCTTTCTTGCTGGCTTCTTGACTTCCTTGCCATCATCCATTGGCTTTTTCTTTCCTGCCGGTTTCTTAACTTCTTTGACGTCCTCAACAACAACTGGTGCCGTTACCGTGTTTTTTCTGTATCTTTGTCAACATCCGGTACCTTCTTTCCTGTTGGTTTCTTTACAACTCCATCGCTATCGTTAGTCAGGTAGACCGATGCCTCTTCGCTAAACGAATTTCGTAGCTGTATTATGTATTTTTTAGTGTTTTTCAGGATTTTTTTGACAATTTTAGAGGCGTCTTCATCTTCATCCGTGCATTTGATTTTAATGACCATGTCTGTCTTCAAAGGATGTGGCACATTATACCCAACGTACTCTACCTTTTTGTCACCACGTTGATGCGAATGAGCGTTATAAATTGCGCATTGTATCATATTTCCGATGGTGTGATCTTGAATGGGCGTTCCTGCTTCCGAACGGATTTTTTATTTTACTGAAATCTTACGATAAATATTGTAAGATCGTTTTCGCAAATTAATTGATTTTGCTTTTTTGGTGTATTTTACGAAAATATCTTACAATTTATTTTGTAACATCGTTTTCGTAAATTAATAGATTTTGCTTTTTTGGTGTATTTTACGAAAATATCTTACAATTTATTTTGTGAGATTGTTTTGTTGTATTCCGGAGAAAGAGACTATTCCCTTCAATTTCAATTGTAACATTGATTTGCTCGTTTGGAGAGAGAGAAATTTCCTTCGAAGTATTCCAATACAAAATCAATTGTAGAGGACAGTCAAGAGGAAGGTGAAAGCTGTTTACAAAGTCTTGAACGCATTGCTCATAATTATTTATCTCACAACTCACAACTCAACAGTTCGAAAGTACAACTTAGTACTTATGACTACGAAATCTGTACTTATGTGTACCTCACTTATGTATAACTCACAACTCAGAACTTATATGTACCTTATACAAGTCAGAACTAATAAATCCTAACTCAGGACTTATTATTCATAATTTCATACCTCATAGCCTCATTATGTACATCACACAAATTTATATCCTTAAATCTGCAAACTGCCATCCTAGAATCCTGAAATCACTCAAAATGTGTGTTGGATAAGGCAAACTAGTACACTCGTGCAAAATTGTGCACGGTGCTAATGTTGCACTGCTGCCAACAAGTCCATTGGTGATAACTTCTGCACTTGGTGCTGACAGGTCATGTGCTAAGTGACGCCATGGTGCTACCTGACACAATACTGTCTACTCTAGATTGTGGGAACAGGCTATCACGTTGTAGAAAGAGGGCCAATGCTAACTTGTTGGGTAACAACAGCGCCTGTACAATCGCTGCACTAGAATCTCCTCCTCCATGCCCCCATCCCCATCTTCCTCCTCCTCCATCTCCTCCTCCTTAGTGTCCTTCCTCTGCCTTGGTGTCCTTCTCAATGGATTGGCAGCTTGACCCCTTTGCATGACTCCTTGCTGTGCATTGATTGCCATGCCCAGCACCTTCTCTGGCAGCTTGACCCCTTTGCATGACCTGGCAGCTTGACCCCTTTGCATGACCCCTTGATGTGCATTGATTGACCCCCCTTGCCGGGCCCCCCCTTGCTGCGCATGCATGAAAGACTGTTTTGATAAGTCGGAAAGGCTTTGCTTCATGCCTTGCGCTTTCACCTCTTTTTATGCCTTGCGCTTTCACCTCCTTTCATGCCTTGCGCAAATTGCCTTTCGCATCCTGGCCCTGCATGGTCCCGAGTTGCACCTAATTGTCGCACCCTTTGCGCAATGCATTTCACTGCTATGGGAATTCACTTCAGCTCTGTTCTCATGATCTGCTGCTTTGCCTTTCGCTTTCTGCATCGCCTTGCTGCGCATCTGCATTAGCACCGGGTGGTTGTGAATAACCCCCGAGTTGCTTCTAATTCTCGCACCCTTTGCGCAATGCATTTCACTGTCACTGTCCTGCCTAGCACCTTCTCTGGTGGATGCTGGGCAGATAGCCAGGAGCACTGGCGCTCGGAGCACTGGATAGGTCTGCCTACCTGCATGGCGGTTACCCGCCTGCACCTGCCAGACCAGACCAGGACACGCGCCGGGCCAGCACCTGCGCCGGAGTACTGGCGAACAGCTATGCACCCGCCTGCACCTTCCTGAGGCCTGCCTACCTGCATGATGGTTACCCGCCTGCACCTGCGTCAGAGTACTGGCGGACAGTACTACATACCCATATGGCATGCATCCTTAGCTACCGTTCCAAGATTTCCATAGCGTCTGGTTTGGTTATGAATTGCATTGTAGTGGTAGACTGCAATTGTAGCCCAGTCTTAGCTGCCTTGTGCCTGTGTTGACCAAGTTACTGCTTGCTAACAGGTTGCCTTGTTTATTGGTTAATCTTTGCCGGGAGTGTGGTTGGGTGTTTATGTTGTGATTGGTACTTTACATGACACTGACATATGGATCATGTACACCTGCAGTTCTTCTATTTTACTGTGTTCTTGCCCACCTCGGCCACCTAACTATTTACTAGGTTTGTTTTAGTGGCCCAGTACTGCAATAGGTAAAGCAAAGATGTGTAGTTGAGGCCTGCTTGACTTGCATAGCATGACTGATGAAATGTCATAGCCCAGAAGAATTTAGCCCTTTTGCCTGTTCCGTCTAGGCATTCGGTGGATCAAGTTTTCTTTGACTGGTTTTAGGATTGATATTTTTATGATCGGGAGGACTGTGTGTATTCCGAGTTTGGTTTTCTCAATCATTCGCTCGTTGGGTTTGACAATGCTCCCGATGATGATCGGGAGGACTGTGGGTATTCTGAGTTTGGTTTTTCTCAATCATTCGCTCGTTGGGTTTGACAATGCTCCCGATTATGATCGGGAGAACTGTGTGTATTCTGAGTTTGGTTTTCTCAATCATTCGCTCGTTGGGTTTGACAATGCTCCCGATTATGATCGGGAGAACTGTGGGTATTCTGAGTTTGGTTTTTCTCAATCATTCGCTTGTTGGGTTTGACAATGCTCCCGATTATGATCAAGAGGACTGTGGGTATTCTGAGTTTGGTTTTTCTCAATCATTCGCTCGTTGGGTTTGACAATGCTCCCGATTATGATAGGGAGGACTATGGGTATGCCGAGTACAAAAAAAAAAAAAAAAAAAAAAAATGCCGAGTACATGTTTTCAAAATCACTCGCTTGTTAGGTTTGTCAGTGCTCCCGATTATGATCGGGAGGACTGTGTGTATTCCGAATTTGATTTTCTCAATCATTCGCTCGTTGGGTTTGACAAGGCTCCCGATGATGATCGGGAGGACTGTGGGTATTCTGAGTTTGGTTTTTCTCAATCATTCGCTCGTTGGGTTTGACAATGCTCCCGATTATGATCAAGAGGACTGTGGGTATTCTGAGTTTGGTTTTTCTCAATCATTCGCTCGTTGGGTTTGACAATGCTCCCGATTATGATAGGGAGGACTATGGGTATGCCGAGTACAAAAAAAAAAAAAAAAAAAAAAATGCCGAGTACATGTTTTCAGAATCACTTGCTCGTTAGGTTTGTCAGTGCTCCCGATTATGATCGGGAGGACTGTGTGTATTCCGAATTTGATTTTCTCAATCATTCGCTCGTTGGGTTTGACAATGCTCCCGATTATGATCGGGAGGACTGTATGTATTCCGAATTTGGTTTTCTCTATCATTCGCTCATTGGGTTTGTCAATGCTCCCGATTATGATCGGGAGGACTGTGGGTATTATGAGTTTGGTTTTTCTCAATCATTCGTTCGATGGGTATGACAATGATCCCGATTATGATAAGGAGGACTATGGGTGTGCCGAGTACAAAAAAAAAAAAAAAAAATGCCGAGTACATGTTTTCTGAATCATTCGCTTGTTGGGTTTGTCAGTGCTCCCGATTATGATCGGGAGGACTGTGGGTATTCCGAAATAGGTTTTCTCAATCATTCGCTCGTTGGGTTTGTCAATGCTCCCGATTATGATCGGGAGGACTATGGGTATTCTGAGTTTGGTTTTTCTCTATATCTGAATCTGATTTTGAATCTGAATCTGAATCTGAATCATTTGCTTTACCAACCTATTTGTCTTCCGCAGGGTCTACAATGACAGTACCGTGGAAGTAAAACTCCAATCGGACGGGAAGGATTTGGGATGCGGCGTCATGGACGAATGGACCAAGGAGCGCCAAGTGCCAATGAACATCGAAGTCGTTGTTGGTGGACCAGACTTCTATGTTACGGCTACGCACGCTCACTGGTTGAGGTTTCGCGGCGAATGGAGGCATATGTGCGGAGCATTCTGGTCGACACTCACCCTTGCGGAAGTTAAGACAGCCCAGTTGCTTGAAGTCACTAGCATTCGGAGGCCCATGTCAGGAGCTGGGCTAAAAGGAGATAACAATTTGAATACGATGACCTTACAAAGTTGTCGGCGATCTGTCCTCTTCGTTGATTGTAGGAAGCTGACCTCGTCGCGCCTTTCCTGACTTCTTCGCGGAGGCTGTAGGAAATGTAAAGAGTGCAGAAGTTACGCAATATCCTATCGAAATTGAAAGCGGCAAGTGCGGTCAGCACACAATGGTTGTTTCGAACGGTGTACATCCCACCGCGTACGTAACATTCGAAATGTACCTGTCAGATTTGAAAATTTAACCTGAGCCACGGTGCAGCAGTACAGTCCGTTCGATTGCTCTCTTACCGGCGTCAGGTGAAGGCCCTTTTGGTGTACATCGAGGTGACGTCCTCCTGTCGCTAGGACCAAACTCCTCGAAATCGCTCCTGAGCTTTCCTTCGCATGTCTCAACCCACGCCCTAGTTTCCTCAAGCTCTTTGTCGGCGATAAATTCGCCCTCGCCGACCCTGTCAGGCTTGCTGCGCATTGTCAACCACCAACCCAAGAGCCTGAATGTGAACTGGTATCCATGATAGGGCTCCTAACATGGGCCTCCGAATGCTAGTGACCTTCAAGCAACTGGGCTGTCTTGACTTCCGCACAGGGTGAGGTCGACCAGAATGCCTCTGCTCCCGCCACATATGCCTGCATTCGCCGCGAACCTCAAACCAGTGAGCGTGCCGTAGCCGTAACACTAGAAGTCTGGTCCACCAACAACGACTTCGATGTTCATTGGCACTTGGCGCTCCTTGGTCCATTCGTCCATTGAGGCCGCCTCCCCAAATCCTTCCCCGAGTCGGATTGGAGTTTTACTTCCACGTATTGTCATTGTAGACCCTGCGGAAGACCAACATAGGTTGGGTCAAAGCAATGCTTCCGATTCAGATTCCAGATTCCAAAATCAGATTCAGATTTAAAGAAAAAACCAAACTCAGAATACCCATAGTCCTTCCCGATCATAATCGGGCAGCATTGTCAAACCCAACGAGCAAATGATTGAGAAACCACAATCGGAATACCCACAGTCCTCCCGATCATAATTCGGGAGCATTGACAAACCCAACGAGCGAATGATTCAGGAAAACATGTACTCGGCATTTTTTTTTTTTTTTTTTACTCGGGCATACCGATAGTCCTCCCGATCATCATCGGGAGCCATTGACAGACCCAACGAACGAATGATTGAGAAAACAACCCTCAACCAATTAACACAGTCCTCCCGATCCTATAATCGGAGCACTGACAAACCCACGAGCGAATGATTCCGAAGAAAACATGGTACTCGGCATTTTTTTTTCTTTCTTTTTTTTTGTACTCCGGATTACCCTTTAGTCCCTCCCGATTCATAATCGGAGCATTGTCAAACCCAACGAGCGAATGATTGAGAAACCAAAACTCAGAATACCACAAGTCCTCCCGTCATAAATTTTTCGGAGCATGTCAACCAACGATCGAATGGAACAATCGGAAAGCATTGTCAAACCCAACGAGCGAATGATTCAGAAAACCAAATTCGGAATACACAGAGTCCTCCCGATCATAATCGGGAGCCTTGTCAAACCCAACGAGCGAATGATTGAGAAAACCAAATTCGGAATACACACAGTCCTCCCGATCATAATCGGGAGCACTGACAAACCCAACGTGCGAATGATTCAGAAAACATGTACTCGGCATTTTTTTTTTTGTTGTATTTGGCATACCCATAGTCCTCCCGATCATAATCGGGAGCATTGTTAAACCCAACGAACGAATGATTGAGAAAAACCAAACTCAGAATACCCACAGTCCTCTTGATCATAATCGGGAGCATTGTCAAACCCAACGAGCGAATGATTGAGAAAAACCAAACTCAGAATACCCACAGTCCTCCCGATCATAATCGAGAGCATTGTCAAACCCAACGAGCGAATGATTGAGAAAACCAAACTCGGAATACCCATAGTCCTCCCGATCATAATTGGGAGCATTGACAAACCCAACGACCCTATTCGCTTGAAGTCACCTACTACACTGCTAGCTGCCAGGCAGATGCCTGGTCACCAGCTGCTAGAGTGGGTGTCGGACCTAAGCCCGGCACCGTTACTGATACAGCTATAGGCTGTATCATAACATTCCCCCCAATCCCTGGTATTCTGGTACCCAGAATTCCTGGGATTCCACAACACAAGTCATAAGGAGTAAGCCAGACAAATATTCCCGTGGAGAAGAAAAGTAGGGGGAAAGCTATCCTAAAACCAGTCAAGGCGTAGGTATGACATCCGTGAAAAACTGTCTGAACAGTATCCAAAGCTCTTCTTGCACGCATCCGCTGATGCAATGGACAACAAGACTAATCTTCCTCAGTCACGCCACTTCTCACATACAAAGAAGACCGCAGGAGGTGAACTTCTAAAGACACGCATCATGTGTGAGTATAAATACAGCGCATGTAGGACATGTCCTCCCGATCATAATCGGGAGCATACACAGTATTTAAAACTTGAAATGATTACTTAACAAAATAATGCTAATATTCTGACCTCATGTTTCCTTCTATGTTAACTCAGGATTATTCTCCCAGGGAAGAGGCTTCATTGGTTATTGGGCTTTGCCATTCTACTCGCAGTCCATCAATCTGACTATATCATGCTTCCAACATTTCTTCAACCGGGTCCTTGAAGAAGAGGGGCAGCTTCCACCGTATTGCTTCTTGCAAATGGACAACGCGGCAAAGGACAACAAGAACGCTTTCATGTTCGCATACTTGTCCTTGTTGGTTGAGATGAACAGGTTTGAGGAAGTGTACGTCCATTTCCTCCCTCCCGGACACACACATAGCAATCTTGACCAAAAGTACTCTGTGATCTCGCAAGGGTTAAAGAACATGGAAGTGTACACCCTGGACCATCTGATGGGCATTGTTGGTAACTTATTCAAGAGAATGGGCCCTTACACAAGGCAAGACGTCGTGACCTCTATAGGGGACTTCTCCGCTGTCCTCCTAGACAACGTTTACAAGTTGTTCGGTCATGGCACTAGCACCGTCAAAGGAGTTAAACGTTTACACGCATTCAAGATAACGAAAGGTCCCAACGGGAGAGTCGGTAAGAATACTTGATATACTGATATTTACAAATTAAATGCTACCGTGCGTGTATGTACTGTCTGCACAATGCTCCCGATTATGCTCGGGAGGAATATGGGTGTGCCATGTCCTCATTGATTTACATGTACAGTCTTCAATAGGTATTAAATGATACAAAGGAAGTTGTACCTAGGACCTAGGATGTATTATCCAAGGGATGCTCCCGAGTATAGTCGGGAGGAATATGGGTGTCCTAAATGATTCACTAATATACAATACATGTTTGCACACCAACAATTGCAGGGGTCTATTACAAGGAGTATGACGAGTCAGGATCTTGGAGAGGACAGTGGGACAATGACGCTGAACCTATTTACGTCCTCCAAGGCTTCCCACTGGTGGACACCAGAACAGTATTTAAGGAAGCCCCCAAGATCAAGATTGAAGAGCTCGAGAATATCGAGGCAAACTGGGCGGCTGTCTGGAAGACTATTCATAATGAGAAGCCCGGAGGTGACGTCCTTGCAGGCCACATGGCCGATGGTCCTGTACAAACCGCCGGTGACGACCGTGCAGGACCCGTAGCTGATGTCCGTGTACGACACGCAGCGGAGGACCTTCTAGAACCAGCAGCCGATGACCAGCAGCCGATGGATGAACCAGCAGCCGATGGCCCATCCCATGCCCAGTCCTTCAAACATATTGCAGAGAAGCTTCGTGAAACTTGGGAAGCCAGCAATAAGTGGTGGACTGATTTCTTCAACGTTGAGAAGAGTTATTGGAGCACTCAACCAGATGATGCTGTGACTGGGGAGTACCCGAAAGACCAACATTTTGTTGACTTCCCATCGGAGTTGTCAGCAACCAGTCCTGTTCTGACACAGTCTGAGAAATCAATGGCCAAGCGCTTGATAGCAGCATTGGATGACTTGTCCATGGATGTGTCAGACATTTTACCTGCAAGTAACGAGATTGCCAAGACTATGAAGGTCGCACACACTTTGGAGACTAATATGGAAAGGCCAGAGGAGGAGGATGTGTTGTACTTATATTCTTCACAAGGGACGAAGCCGGATAGAAGAATAGCCTACGAGCCCACTACTGATTTGGTTGTTGGTCATGTCGCTGTGGTCAAGGTACAAATGGATGACTCTAGCGGATTGAGAGGATGGGACGTGGTGGAGGTCAAATCACTACCAGTGAATGGAGAAGTGGAATGTGTGTATTTAAAGCCCTTGTACTCTGGGGCTCAGAAGTTGGTGTACACTGAAACACAATACCCAACTTGGCCAGAAGATTGGATGGACCACAAGCTTGTGCCTATTACCGTGGGGGTTAGGAGAAAAGCAACATGGACGGGCGATATTCCCATTGACGCATTTCAATTTAGCTGCGAACCCACCAAGGGTATGAAGATCCAGAGAAAGTACCACACAAGCATGCTCCTAGCTTGTCAATCCATTGAGAAGGACACCAGGGCAGAGGCTGTGCAATCGGATGGAGACAGTGCAGACATTGTTGAGGAGGAGGAGATGGAGGAGGAGGAAGATGGGGATGGGGACATGGAGGAGGAGAAGGAGGAGGAAGAGGAGGACGAGGAGGGGGGGGAGGAGGAGGAGTAAGATGTTTGACACATAGCCGTTTTTTTACTAAATAATGAATTATACTTACGATTTTTATTGTAAGATGTAAAAGCTGAATTCTGCCTGCCGACTTATAACCGTCCGCTTTCCCTTTATTTCTTACAATTATAATTGTAAGACACGAATTGATGTTAACACCTTTTGTTACAAAATATGGCATTTCAACGTTGTAACATTCGCAATCTGTACGTTTCTCCGTCTTTCAAGCTCATTTCAAGCATATTTTGTCAAAATTGACTACAATCTTACGATTTTTATCGTAAGATTGCATTTGGAAAGCATCAAAAGACCCCCAAAAAGTGATTGTAAGATTGGAAATCCGTTCGGAAGCAGGAACGCCCATTCTTGGTTTGCAAAGACGAATATGTGCATTCCATTTTGCAACATGCTGTGTTTAATACCATCAAAGTTATCGATCAAATTGTCGAATTTGGACATTAGCAGGTCAATGCCATTGTAGAATATTTGACACGGATGCAGTCCTGACTCTGATTATATTTTGAAGATGAAGGCGTTGGGTTCGTCAAACTCGTTTGTGTGATATGCCCTTTGTCTTCCAATAGTGTCGAATTTATGGAGCAGCATTTCATCTGTGATGGAGGATCTCTCTTTCTTCGCCTTTTCCTCGTCCACAAGATTCTCAAATGCGCATTGGCTGACCGGACACCACCGGACATGCTTTTGAGCGATGTCTAAACGGCATTTGAATCTGACGTATAAACTCTGCCCCTCCTTGTCGTTTTTGACAGAGGGTTTCAGCCTGACAATGACTGGAAAATACTCGTTCTTCGAATCGGGCTTGAAAGATGGGAATAGTTGCCTGTGGAAATCTTCTCCATATAGATTGTCCTAGTCATCATAAATTTTGATATCTTTTGTGGTGACATTGATGATGGTGTTTTCTATGTTTGATACATCTATAACAAAGTTGTATTTGTCTTGGTCGAAGTTTTTGATGATGTCCTTTGGAAAGTCTATGGGGAGCAAGGATATCCTATGTCCTAGGAACTCGTTGTGAAGCGATGTGTTATTGTTGACCATTTCAATATCGTTTTCATTGCTATCATATGGATCAAATGCGATGGCTACATGTGGAATTTCCGACAAAATGATTCTGCATAGACCGTTAACGATACTCAAGTCAACATCCCAGATGTGGAATGTTGTTGACTGATCAACTACTGCGAATTTTGAAAATGGAGCCATTGTTAATGTTATTCAGTCTGATCTTTATATCATTTTTTTGTCGTTCATATATGATAAAAAATCAAATATTAATGAATAATAATGAAAAACATTGATACTATATACCTATTTTACAGTGAATACTGTGATTATTGTATAGAAGTACTGGAAATTATAAAAAAATTCAAATTGGATTATATACACCTTGTATGTGTTGGCAGGGAAGAGAAACTACCACAGGTTGTTGACAGAGTTCCGTTGGTTATAACATCCCAAAACAAGATAATTGTTGACGACGAGGTCATATCATACCTGACGCAACTGCATCGCAAATCACTAGACTCTATTAGCGCTTTGGTAGACGACCAAATTTCTTCGTTTTCTTTCATAAACGAGGACGAAGAGAAAAAAGAGGTGGTGAATCGGGGATTCAATTGCATAGGCGAACCTACATCTGATGATTACAATAAAAACAACAAAGACTTGGGGTCCATTACAAACATCGAGACTCAAAACAAGGGGAAGATAGATCAAAAAGCGATTGACAAATACACAAAAGAGAGGGATAATGATTACAAGCAAATGAAAACAATGACACAATGAAAAGTACATAAAGGAATTGCAAATTATTTGGAGTAATATCAGATGTCTCATACTAAACTTATAATTATTTTCGATAAAATTCATTTGTCTTTTATTGATGAGTTGAACAAAGCTACATCTAATGAATTTAAGCACGGAGATGCATATGATACCCTACACAAATCCCTAGATATCAACAAACTGATTGTGTCTAATCCCTCGACATTGAATATAAGTGATTTTGCGGAATTGGAAATCATAAAGGATATTAAGGTGTCGTCCTTTATTGACAAGATATCTTCGTTGAACTCTGTGCGGATTTTTTTGTTTATGTCATAATCTTGGGCGCCATCATTGAACAGATTGAAACATCCGACGATGATGACGAGTTCATTTCCGCCTTGCAGAACGCCCGCAAAGGGAAAGAAATAACCTACCACTCTGAGAGCGACAACATTAATGTTTTGCTTCAAAACATATACAACTTGTCAAAAAACAGTGACGATGCCGTGGATGAAAAGGAAGACGGCGACAAAGCCAAGGGGTGTGATGCTGAGAAAAGCGAAAAAGATGACAAACCACCTGTCGATATGTCATTTGTCGAAAACAGCAAAATTGGGAAGCTGGCCAAAGAAATCTCAGAGGAATTGGACTTTAGCTCTATCACAAGCATGGACGACATTTCGAAATTCATGGATCCTAAAAACAACTTCATTGGGGATATTGTCAGCAAGGTCGGGACTAAAATCCACAGCAAACTAAGCAACGGAGATATTAATCAAGAGGATCTTTTGTCTGAAGCCTTCGGGTTGATGAATTCCTTTGGGGGCAAGGTTCCTGGAAATATGGGGGATATCTTTAACAATCCCATGATGAAAAACATGTTGGGGTCACTGGGAAAGGGAGGCAAGCAATCTTTCAACAATGGCAAGATGCGGCAAATGAGCGCGAGGGAGAGACTAAAGACGAAACCAAAAGATACCCAAAAGAAACAAGGGGTATGAGCCTATTATGATAGCACTCGTGCTTATGCATAACAATAAAAATAATATTAAATATATATTGAACAATGATTTGGTACGAAAATATCTGGTTTTTTCTTGACTATAAAAAGCTGGGATGCTTCTTTCCGTCTGCGGAAATGAAATTAGATGAGCAACTCAATTGTGTCATGCGATTTACCATATATTTCGTGATCTCGTTGCTCCTTCTTACACAGAACATAAACTATCTGTACATGCTAATATTTGTTTCATTCATCACAGTGTTCATCCACAAGGCGGATAATTCGGATTCCGTGAAAGAAAAGGAGTTGTTTGACAAACTCAATATCACAAGGGATAATCACAAAAAACACGTTTACAAACCTTCGGATAACAACCCTTTTATGAATGTAATGCCCGGAGATTATAAAAAGTTCACTAACCGTTCTCCAGCTGGAACATGGGCGGACAAGGATGTCAGACAAAAAGTGAACGCCAAGTTTGAGGAGGGGTTGACCCGTTCGAAAAATGATATCTACAAAAAAAATGCTAGTGATAGACAATACTATACAATGCCGTCTACAACTATTCCAAATAATCAAGAGACATTTGCAAAGTGATTGTACCACAACCCTAATCAAACATACAAGGAATCCAATTTGGGTTTCAGAGCTTAGTTGACACAGATTACAAAGAATCTACTTTTTAAAAAAAATTTCAGAAACTAATCTGACACATTTGTTTGTATATTGTTTTTTGGCCCGTATCGCATCTATAATGTGTTGGAACTCAGCTTCACTATACAATTGAATTGGAGAACATGACAAATCATCAATTATATCAGGTCTCTCCATTATTTTTCATGATATTTCTCTTCATAGCAAGTGATTTAAAAAAAGGATTATGTCAAATTTTTATACAATGATCAACATTTCGTGTCAAATGGATAATATACAAGAATATGATCACGACCACTCGTTGGACAAATTATTCGAAAAAGCTTTCAAAAAGAAAGCATCCTCCAAGATATTCAGTGTGTTGATTGTTCTAGGAATAATGGACGACAAGTCATACATTGAAAGCGTGTCGAATTACATTAGGATATTCAAACAACGCACTGACATAGATATACATGTAGAACGTGAAAAATCAAAGATGCAAATTATCACAGACATCATAAAGTCACGATTTGTGAAGAGGATGTGGTCAAAAATAACACATTGACATTGCGTGTATTAAACAAAACAATCGAATTGTTAAAGGGAGGAGGTAATGTAATGTTGGTCGGGTATTCGTACGGTGGGCACGTCGTTTCTTGTGTGTCTGAGCAATATATCCTAGAAAAGACATTGAACGGTTACAAGTAGCAACGTTTGGAAGCACAAATGTCAGCAAAATGACATGTGTTTCGAATATATGCATCAGACAATTTATGTATACTAATGACATAGTGTTGAAAATCAACAAAATACATCGCAAGGACTCTTCTGACTATGACGTCACGTGGTTATACGGCGACACACATATCGGTAAATGGGACTTACGCAAGTCATATCCTATCATCAAAGTCATATTTTCAAAGGATGTGAATAACTATCTGATACATTCTGTTTATTAAATAATTATATAAGTACAACATAAATGTCAAAGTTTGAATACTTTACAAGAGGGGATTTTGATTTGTGTCCGTCTAATAAAATCAACACATCCATCCACGATTACAACATGACGTCGTACCGCATCGAAGCTGACAGCGAGTTCATTAACCTGGTGTCAGAGAACAGGAACCTCCAATACACCGATGGCAAGGGTATTACATTACATTACATTACATTACATGTTAAAGTCTACTTGAAACCGCGAGGGTGTATGAGACTCTGTGCTTTAAACAAAAAGAAAAAGCACCCACAAAGCAAAAAACCCCATTACATCAGGGGTGTGTCGAGGACAAACAAACCAAACTCCCAACCACCGTTTTGGTGGCGTAGGTATTAAACCCCTTAGAGCAGGACCCAGATCTCAACCACTTACAGTGGCGGAGGTAAGAAGCTAACAAATGAGAAGTCTCAAGAAGAAAAAAAAGGGATAATAAATTACGGTGCCACTAAGCAGTCCAGGGCTTCCTGTCTTGCTCTTCTACAAGTAGAAAGATAGTCGGCTAGGTTGCTCCAAAAAGACTTAGTGCCATTTCCATTCATAAAGGTTCTGAATGTGGAATCGCAGAATTCCACATTCCATACGGTTAAGTCGGTATCCTCATGGACATGCCTATAAATATCTGTAAACAGATTCTGGTAGCGGAGGCGAATATCATTATAAAAAGGGCACTCAAACATATGCATTTCATCCTCAGTTTTTTGGAACCCACACATTTGACAGTGTCTCATTGAGCGAGGGATGTGTGCTCTATCCACCACCCTCATTCTTTCTGTGTTCAGCCAATGGGAACCCATTCTAAACTGTGCTATAGAACGAATCTGATCCTGCTTATGTAAGGCGGATGTAAAGGGAATCAAGCCATTCTCATCATTGCTGTTGGCTGCGAACCATTTTTGGTATCGGAGGCGTTTAAAGCCAACCCTTCTCTCATCAGGGATGTCTCTAACTGCATTGGTGTCACTTGGGTACTTAAACCTCCATGACTCAAAAACTTCAGACATAATACCTTCGACATCGACAGCCTCCAAAATGTTGATGTTTTTACTGGATCCTAGCTTGTGGAGAGCACAACGCAAGTCATGAACCCAGCCAGTGTTGGAGTCAAAAGATTCCTCAAGAGCCATTCTAATGAGATCCTCAGGTTCTTTATGTATGGTCTTGTTCCAGAAGCGCAAAGCTTGTTTAAGCCAAGCAAAACACAACGGGGTTCTACCCAGCTCTTCCATGATAATATTAGATGTAGTAGATTGGCAAACACCCAACATTTGTTTAAGTATACCTCTATGCCATTTCTCACAAGCATGGTCATTTGAGATAAGTGTGTTGTTCAGAATAGAAGGAGCCCACACCTCACAGCCAAAATTCAGGATAGGTTGTACAAGAGAATCAAACAGGTGGGTGAGAATATCAATATTGTATATCTCCATAGTATGGCATCGCCTACGAAGCATGTGGTGTGCCTTTTGGGCCTTAGTGAGCATCCTAGAAAAAGCAGCTTTTGCACGATTGCTTGAGTCACCATCCACAAAGAGGGATCCCAAGTAGATAAAAGATAACTTTGTAGAAAGTTGTGCTCCATCATAGACAAATTTGTAATCAGGATCCATGCGGGCCTCATCACAGAATTGTTTGTTGAAAACGACAATCTCAGTTTTCTTTATATTCACAGCCATCTTAGTAGCCTCGCAGAAATCTCTCAGGCAGTCAAGCATCGCTTGCATATCTGCCGGGGATTCTGCCATTATAGCTAGGTCATCAGCATAAAGTAACAGTTGCAGAATCTTTCCCCTAAGCTCAGCCCCTACATTTGGGAGCTTGGATTGGAGGAACGATTCAATTCTATCAATGAACAGACCGAATAGGAGTGGGGATAGGGGGTCTCCTTGTTTAACTCCTACAAGGGATGGAAAGGAGGATCCAATGTCCCCATGTAGGCGAACTTGGAAAACAACATGATTATACATGGACTTCAGAA
This sequence comes from Chlamydomonas sp. ICE-L, assembly GCA_013435795.1. Lineage (NCBI taxonomy): Eukaryota > Viridiplantae > Chlorophyta > Chlorophyceae > Chlamydomonadales > Chlamydomonadaceae > Chlamydomonas > Chlamydomonas sp. ICE-L. The sequence continues at coordinate 68,154,736 of JACBWV010000610.1, forward strand.
TACTGAGATAGGGGTCCTTGAATCCTAGCCTTGCTAAGCAATCCCATAGCAAGTCTCTGTTGACCCAATCATAAGCCTTCTTGAAATCAACAAAAGCCACAAAGAGTGGTTTTTTCTTTTCTCTATATTTATCTACAATATGGTTAAGAATGAATGATGCATCTGCAGTACCCCTACCACTTCTAAATCCATATTGGCCAGCGGCTCTGAGGTTGAATTCTTCTGACCAATCATCTAGTCTACGTAGCATGCAAAGGGAGAAGATCTTTCCTATGGAGTTGCTCACCGCAAGACCTCGATTGTTGATAGTTATGAATTCAAAGCTAGTCGATGTGGACTCAAAAATAAAGAACAATGTGGAACAAACACATGATAAAGAAAAGAGACAGGTATATATTAGAAACTTTGTAGCTTCTCCAAATTTGGGAAAGGGCGAATCTGTGCGTACGTTAGAACATGTGTTACAAAGCGGAGAGAGCACTTCAGCATGCGGGGGTATCCGGGAAGCTATGTACAAGAAGACTCCTCTGAACTCCAGTACAACCAACATAATTAATGGGAATAATATGGCTTTAAACAAATGGAACCATTTGTTTATAGGACAAAACTCTAAAGATATTTTAAAATCCATACGTCACATATAAATATGACTATTTAGTACATGATACATGCAATATTTGCATGCGATGCTTACGGAGGATTCGGTTTAAATGACACGTTGCCTTGGCCTAATATAGAATATGACATGCAAAATTTTGTATCACAAACATTGAAACACATCGTTGTGATGGGCTACAACACATTCATATCATTGAATCGCCCTTTGAAAAATAGATTTAATATTGTTGTTCAAAACAGGACTAAATATCGGTTGAAAGAGGTATATGATAATACGCTTTTTATCACGTTTCTAGAGTTGGAGATATTGCTAAAAAAGTCTTCTAAGAATTATACAACCCATATTTTTATTATAGAGGGGTTAAACTGATAGACAGCTGCATCGAGTACATCGATGAACTGCTAATAGCGCATATATTAGGGGATTATGAATGTAATATCCATATAAATATTTCGAAAATGAATACTAAATTCCCAGTCACATCGTTTCAGTCGCAAATATACAATAATGATGAGTGTCTATACTATTTTGAGATTAGATGTAAGTGTAAGAATAATTTGATCAAACCCAAATAAAAAAATATATTGTCAGTTTAAAATAGAGATGAACCGCATGATATATGATTCATGCGCTTATGGCCAAACACTATCTCAAAATATAGCACCTTTAAACTATGTCATGGACCCAATTAAATACGAACACAACAGCAAGTGCAGAATGGAACTCGGTATAGTCGGCGGAACCGCTGTTTCGCACGTGACAGGCAACATGATCGATCTGGAAAATGATCTACGGGGAGCGAACAGACCAGGTACCATGTGTCCATCATACCAATATCAACCAGGAGATGGAAAGACCGTTCAAGGCAAAGAATACATAAAACCGGTCAACCACCCGGTTGTGAATACACAGATGAATCACCTCCCCTCATGTCATATGATATCGTATGGAAGCGTTCCTAACATCCCATTCAAGGAGCCATTTTCTTGCAATAAGTAAAAAAAAAGTGACCACAACTTAATGAAAGCATTGATATATTTTGTGTTGACTTTCCAGTATTCGATGATAGAATTGTGGTAAAAAACGATGAACAGTCTGTTGCATTTTTCAGACATGAGCGACATAGATGTACTCGTTATTACATGTAAAACATTTGAGGAGGATATACAAGAATTTGCGGATTCTAACAATGTACACATTCATATAATTGTACAAACTCGTCGAGATGTTGATCTTTTCAATAGCAGGCTCCAAAGGATCCAAGTATACAAACAATTTGACGTACGTAACTATGATGTTGTAATGTATATGGATTATGATTGCATTGTCCACAAGTGTATGTGGGAGAACATATTCGTAAACTGCAATCTTGAAAAGGGTGTACTGTACTCATACAAGGAAGAAGGATCCAAGGGACACCATAAAATCTTCTACGGATTCCAAACTTATACACAACACGATATGTCGCTTTTCAGGAAACAAAAATTATATCCTTTCAGTACTGGGATATTCATGTTTAAACCATGTCGTCGTATGCAACGATCATTTGAAAAACTAGAAAGACTTATTTTAGACAATTAGATGTCCCGCAATTTTTACGAACAAAGCGGTGCAAATGTGTTTTTTAACAAGACAAATAGAGCGGATACCGTTTTATTGACGGACATTGTAGATAGTAAAAACATAAAACCCAATCGCAACGGAGGACCCATTTTATTCGACAATAGTGTCAATTCAGACATTGTCATAACCCATTTTTGTGGGATAGGCTACCATCCTAAGAAAATAAAACGCATGAAGAGGTTTTGGAAAATGGTCAAACATAATACACCAAAGCAATAACCATCCTGAAGAAATCGAGTTTTTTTTTATCTTTGTACAGAATAAAAAGAAATGAATTTTAGTCGTTTGAACTATGATACATGCACGTACCAACACAACTTGAAACAATCAGTTGATGTCGGCAATTACATGATCGGTATGCCGCAAATCAATTGCAGCGCGTGCTTCCCTCTAGATCCGCAAAAGGGAACAATCGGGTACTCGCCTACCGTGATGCCCCGCGAAAAGCTTATCGACATCGACTCGGAGCTAATGGGTATTAATAGGAAAGCCTCTAATTGCCCCTCCAACAAGTTTCTGCCTGAAAACACCTATGTAAACCAGCACAGCTCCGTGCCTGTCACTGATTGTAGGTACGTCCCGAACGAGGATACGCGACAGAGCAACCCTCCAAGCACGTTACGGGGTCAAGGGTGGAACCGGTGGGAGCAACTGGTTGAGAACCCGCAAGATAGGGCTGAGCGACCATTCCGTTACAACGTGGACAACCGTATTATGGTTAAATACAACCACCGGCCATATATTCAAGTACCCATCAACCAGGCACACATTTTACCCCCGGACAATCAATCAAATGACGTGGTTACCTATGACAAGAATAGTATATGCAAGGGTGTTGCTGATGCTTCTATCGACCGTGTTCAATACTGGGATACATGCAGTGCGCTTTCAAAAATAATATGATTATAATTTCTCTAGGCTAGTATATAAACAATGTTCAAAATTCCCATCAATCTTAACAACCAAACAGACATGTCTTCTGTTCAATTGTAGAGGGACTAGGTCAGAATGTTGAGTCATCTATGATCTCAGAAATTCTAAACGATTTCCATAAACAAAACACACCTCAACAAAACACACCTCAACAAAACAGCAAAAAAAAACAGGCAACTGCCCCCAAGATGTGTAACATCTTGAATGCGTTGTTTGACAACGTTCTTAACATTGAATCTACCCCTATACCCCCTGAGTCCGAGTATCGTTACGAACTGTCAGAGTCCTCCGAAAGCTTTGTAATTTCTGTCGACATACCCGGTGTTAGTAAGGAGGATATCTTGATATCGTATGATAGCCGTAACATCCTCCACATTGAGTGTGATAGGAAACTAAAAGACGCATGCCTCGTTGTTCTGAAGAGCAATATTGTATATGGAAACAAGTCTCTTAATTTACACATGAAGAATGCTAGCAGCAATGTTAATCCTAGTGACTTGCTAGCTTCTTATAACAATGGTACTTTGGTTGTATCCATTCCTAAGAAAAGTAAATCAAAGAGTACTAATTACATCCATGTTCAATGAGATTACATATTAGTCTGATCGATGCGATTACATGCAGCCAAATACAATGGTTGACCAAAGTCATTATTTCTAGAATATACGGATTTGGTAGGTCCTCTCGTATATATATCTTTTATCTTGATGTCATCAAGTGCGTAGTTGTGGTAATACACGTCGCAAATGCGGGCTGTCTTGATTCCAATTTTAGTTTCGTCTGGCAAAACGAAAAGGTCGCCGTTGTTTTGCTTAATGGTACTCTTAACTTTATGAATTTGATACATTGTATCGTTGACAAAGAATTTGATGGAGATTCCGTTCTCAAAGTCGTTGATCGGGACGTTGTCCTCAAAAACAAACGAGAACATGACCCAGTAATGCGGGACGAGGGACATGGCGTTCCTTCTAATCGCCGAGTCAGTAGCGGAAATATTGTTGACAATGACCATCCGTTCATTGAATTTGTCAGTGGTGTTGAACTCCACCACCATTTCTTTGTAACTCTCTCCGAATCTGATGAGCGGACATTGGACCACTCCAGAGGTCCCGGTCTCCACGATGGACGAAGTCTGCTTATTCATAATCTTATACAAGTACTTGTTTATGTCTCCTCGACACAGTATGATCTTGTTCTTTATATTTTCAGGGCTAATGTCATCAAGATATAACCAAAAAGAGTATGTGAATTGTGCGCCACCCATCCTGTTGACTGACCGGGGGAGGGGTATGTAATTCCTAGATTGATGATTTGTTGTATTGTAAACCAAGTTCATCCCACTGACAGAATCAATGTATCCATCGATAACTGCAAAGCTCATTGGTTTGTTAACGTCAGTATATTTGTTCGTGATGACAAGCTTGTCTCTATTGATTGCAAACAAGGACAACCAATATATAATCATTGAAATAATGACACCTCCGATTACCTAGATAATCATTTTACTATTTATTATTTTTCCTTTTGGTGCAGCAGGTGCTCCTTTCACGTCCATGTTTACAGTATTTATACATTATAATGTTTGACATTGTTCACGGATTTTCAGAATACATTTTTATGAAGCATTATTCTACACCATCCATCTTGTACACCGGCGTCCTCACCCCATATGTGCTCAAACCTATCATTGCCAGCAGGCTTTGTTTCACGGGACATGCCTTGTATATCTGCTGCATTTGTTTTTGAGTGCATGCGTAGTTGAAATACTGAAGCCTACTGAGGAACCCTTTTGTAACATACTTGCTATCCCCAACGAACATGTCTCCGGTCGCAAGATCTTCAAGATAGGCACTCTATGGATCGCGTGTTACACAAGATGTCGGCGCTTATGAGCGACCCTGACTTTAGAAACATGATGGTTCTATCGTTTAACCCATGAGTGTAGATGTATTCCAACAACGACTCCAAATCCATATCCATGCCCGCCATACCCATATAGCGCACCTCCTTGCTCTTGCAGCATTTTAATGAATATCCGATGCAAGTCTTGGTTAGAAAGCGATATGCCATGTGAATACAAGTGTTGCATATATGCAATTTTTATAATCTCGTAGCTGACAAATTTGGATGGACCTTTCTCACAACATAAAGAGAAGAAAGAGTGGCTGATGTCGGTGAATTGATCCGTGTTTTCATTGTAGGACGCGACGCACCCCATCGAACGTATTCATTAGTTTATGTGAGTTTCTTTTTATATAGCTTGTGTAAAATGTAACCGTCTCCGTATTCAAAATGTTTTTCTTTCTTGGTCATACTCGATAGTAGACTGATACCAGGTTATAACTGTAAAATCCGTTAGTGTATCCCTAGGATAACATTCAGTTGGATTTGAAGACTTGGTGACTATCCATTCACTAATTGCATTAAATGCCATTGTGAAAAACATTATAACAAGTGGATGAAAAGAGAGTTGAGTGTTATATCTCTTAGTCTTGTTCTTTAAGCCACTCTTTAGTTGTCTACACACTTCTATTTTTTCTTTGTATCCTTTGAAATAAAATGGAAACCATAAATCAAATCCATCAAGGAAATCGAATAGAAACGATATCCCCAACAACGATGGCAATGACTGCTGATCTAATGGATATTGATTACGATGCTAGCGGTGTCGGCACATATAAATACTTTTCATATGGATCTAATAGCACGATGCAACTTGCTAAAAGAGTAGGTCGTAATGCACTCGAATTAATAACACATCCAGGTGTTTTGAAAAACCACGCTAGGACTTTTGCAGGATATAGTACAAGATGGAAAGGTGCTGTTAGTTCTGTTCATCCTATGCAGAAAGTAAATACATATGGTATGATAACATAACTAGATCAAAAAGATTTACTGAAACTCGATAAGTTTGAAGGTGGCTACACGAGGAAGTCGTGCACTGTATACGATCGAATTTTAAATTCAGATGTCGTGTGTCAAATATACTTTAAAAGCGAAAAAACATTTGATTGTTTACCAGACATTTCATATTTGAATGCTATCAGACAGATGTTGGATGAAACAAATATGCCACGCAGAAATAAATGATAATCCGTAGATTGTGTCCCTCTGGAAAAGTTTAAAAAATTGGTTCATGGGTAGCTGGATCACAAAAAATATATGAATGTTAGAGAAATGTCCGTTTAAAAAAAAGGAATAAGGCGGAAATGCATTAACCAACTCAGTACAATAATGGACTTTATCAGACACTACATTTACGTCATTCACGAAGACGAGTTCATCAAAACCGGCCGAGACGTATACAAGGTAAGTAGGGGAGCATCGGCATTCAATGAGATACCCGAGTTTCCAGCGGGATCTTCTATTAAAATGATCATACAATTGAACGATGCATACAAAACAGAGGCAGAAATACTCCGCCAGATAGAAAAGTGTAAAACGCTTGTCTCCTACCAGTACAAGTGTGTCGGCAACGAGTATATCCAAGGAAGTCTGAATACCATACTACAAATTGTGTTTGAAGCCACGTCATTGATAAACACCAAAGACAATGAAGAAGCCGATCAATTTATTACCCAATTCAAGGAATCCAAGTGTATGCAGGGTTGCTCCATTAATGGCATACAGCTATACATGGCGTTTTTGAAGTTTCCACCGTCAATTGGTGAACCGCACACTTTCAAGTACATTTTCAAGTACAAGGATTTTGCAGCGATATTGAGAAAGCACACCATATCTGAACATAACAGCATAGACGGTCTCGTGTTTGTATTCCCACCGCTTTAAAAACAATGCAAAAAAATGGAAACCCCAAAAAGTTATATAAAAGTATTATTAACTTACAATTATACAATGGGTAGCGAACTTGATAGGATTCGTGCAGATATTATATCGGCCATGAAATCTACACAAGCAGATATTAACGATGAACCATTGTCCCGCAATAGGGGTAAAATTGCCTTTAATGTTGATTGTGATGTAATCAATAGTATGAATATCATGCAAATCAAATCATTGATACATAGCTCGGAAGTTAAAAGTGATCTAGGTGGTTATTGTAAGAGTTTCATAGACAAAGCAAATAACATTATAAAATCAAATCTATAAAAATCCCTGTAATTCGCTAAATACTCTTTGATTTCTTTTTGTGACTACATCTTAAATCAGCGCTTTACATGTAATCCACATGTAACACGTCAAAAAATGAATGTGGAATACATTGTTTATCATGGTCCATCACGAACCGCTATATAACACGGCTAAGATCAAGTACGGACCACTTAAGGAATGATTGTGGCTGCTGAATTGTCGATGTGTTTGTAATGGCGTAACACGTATCCCATGAACTCCGTTCGCACACAAGGGTCATTCTTGTCCCCTACCAGGAGAGTAGCCAGGTTCCTTTCAAAGTTCTGGTACCACGTCAAATTGTATACGTTCTCACCAGCACGCCAGTGTAGCTCACGGACAAATGTATTGATCATGGACACCCGCTCTTCTTCATCCGGGTACAATGATTCCCAATATTGTTCTACACGTGCATATATATTGGCATCCACAACCAGAGAAGGTGCTAGGCAGGACAGTGACAGTGAAATGCATTGCGCAAAGGGTGCGAGAATTAGAAGCAACTCGGGGGTTATTCACAACCACCCGGTGCTAATGCAGATGCGCAGCAAGGCGATGCAGAAAGCGAAAGGCAAAGCAGATCATGAGAACAGAGCTGAAGTGAATTCCCATAGCAGTGAAATGCATTGCGCAAAGGGTGCGAGAATTAGGTGCTACTCGGTACCATGCAGGGCCAGGATGCGAAAGGCAATTTGCGCAAGGCATGAAAGGAGGTGAAAGCGCAAGGCATGAAAAGAGGTGAAAGCGCAAGGCATGAAGCAAAGCCTTTCCGACTTATCAAAACAGTCTTTCATGCATGCGCAGCAAGGGGGGGCCCGGCAAGGGGGGTCAATCAATGCACATCAAGGGGTCATGCAAAGGGGTCAAGCTGCCAGGTCATGCAAAGGGGTCAAGCTGCCAGAGAAGGTGCTGGGCATGGCAATCAATGCACAGCAAGGAGTCATGCAAAGGGGTCAAGCTGCCAATCCATTGAGAAGGACACCAAGGCAGAGGCTGTGCAATCGGATGGAGACAATGTAGACATTGCTAAGGAGGAGGAGATGGAGGAGGAGGAAGATGGGGATGGGGGCATGGAGGAGGAGATTCTAGTGCAGCGATTGTACAGGCGCTGTTGTTACCCAACAAGTTAGCATTGGCCCTCTTTCTACAACGTGATAGCCTGTTCCCACAATCTAGAGTAGACAGTATTGTGTCAGGTAGCACCATGGCGTCAGTTAGCACATGACCTGTCAGCACCAAGTGCAGAAGTTATCACCAATGGACTTGTTGGCAGCAGTGCAACATTAGCACCGTGCACAAGTTTGCACGAGTGTACTAGTTTGCCTTATCCAACACACATTTTGAGTGATTTCAGGATTCTAGGATGGCAGTTTGCAGATATAAGGATATAATTTGTGTTATGTACATAATGAGGCTATGAGGTATGAAATTATGAATAATAAGTCCTGAGTTAGGAGTTATTAGTTCTGACTTGTATAAGGTACATATAAGTTCTGAGTTGTGAGTTATACATAAGTGAGGTACACATAAGTACAGATTTCGGAGTCATAAGTACTAAGTTGTACTTTCGAACTGTTGAGTTGTGAGTTGTGAGATAAATAATTATGAGCAATGCGTTCAAGACTTTGTAAACAGCTTTCACCTTCCTCTTGACTGTCCTCTACAATTGATTTTGTATTGGAATACTTCGAAGGAAATTTCTCTCTCTCCAAACGAGCAAATCAATGTTACAATTGAAATTGAAGGGAATAGTCTCTTTCTCCCGAATACAACAAAACAATCTTACAAAATAAATTGTAAGATATTTTCGTAAAATACACAAAAAAAGCAAAATCAATTAATTTACGAAAACGATCTTACAAAATAAATTGTAAGATATTTTCGTAAAACACACCAAAAAAGCAAAATCAATTAATTTGCGAAAACGATCTTACAATATTTATCGTAAGATTTCAGTAAAATAAAAAATCCGTTCGGAAGCAGGAACGCCCATTAACATCATAGTAATCACAATGCGTATTCGTGTACAAGAAATCCTCTTTGCAAGCTCTTCGGAAGCGACCCTGTTTCAAGTCCCATACCCCGTTTCTAAAAGCAATCAGATGCGTGTTTGAATCCAGATGACAATTCTTGCCTTGCACGATAGCCTTCGTGGTGCTTTTGCCAAAGCGTTCCGTCGAATTCATACCATGTACCTCTTTTCACCAAACATGATTGTCATTCAGCATCTTCTTAGCTATACATGCAATTGCGAATGGAGACCCGTCGCAATCAATGATTTCATCCATTGTAACATATGTTTTTTGTTTGTTTTTATACTATAGCCCGTTTTGTGTTTATATGGTCAAAACAACATACTTGTACATGTTACACGTCAAAAAATGAGAATATACATGGTGGAATGCATTGTTGTACCACCAGTAAATCACGATATTGCGTTGTCCGTCAAACCCAGCTCTTGCAGTTTCTTGGCTGCTCGTCTTATCCTTGTTTGTTCAGCACTCTTTTGGTCCAGAACTTCTTAATTTTTTTCATAGTACTTTCTCGTATATATTTCATAGGTGTTCAGACCAGTTTCCAAGTACTTCCGCATGACCTTTTCCTTGTCATATGAGGACTTATGTGGGTCAAACATGAGCGAGTCACATATTACCTGTAAAATACCTTCTACAGTTTGCGAAGATTCATTCTCTTTTAGATAAGCTGCTAGATTTTCTTGTAATACTGAATACTTAGTTTTGGTGATTGTGTTGATAGCTTTCTTCTCATTTGAAGCTTGCATAATAATTGCATCAGCCATGTTATAAATACATACACTCAATTTTGTAAGTGCAATTCTCTTATATGGCGACAATTTGTGTATATAAATAGGTAACGTATTTAAGGGTTGCTTGCTGATTATATTCAATAAGCAATAGATAATGTCTGTTACAACAAAGTTGCACGCTCTCCAAGATCATTTGGATGTAAGTTTCCCCGGATGCCTCCTAATGCCATGCAGATCAGATAAGACGCCGAAGTATTGTCACAAAGGTGGTAAATGGACCTCCTCTTCTGCCCGGGCTGCTATCCCAGAGTGTAATGAGGTTGGAGCGCTCCTACTTTTGACCAAAGACTTGATCGTCATAGATGTTGACGAAGATGAGTGGGTTGAAAAGGTAGAGAAAGAGTTTCCAATGCTGCTTGACACAGTATCGTGCAGGACCAAGAAAGGGAAGCATTATTATGTGAAATGGACTCCTGAATGCGAGGAGGTTGGTTTGTTTGACTCTATTAGGAAAATGAAAACAGCGGATAGTGAGGGCAATATTGTCACGGCTCCTATCGACATCAAGACTGTTGCGCGAACAGGTACAAAAAGTGCCATTGCAATTCCCCCGTCGCCGAATAAAGTATGGACTGTTGGCAAGGAGCTAGGGTTCCACGAACCAATTTCCATGCCTGAAGATTTTTTGGCGTATTATACTTGCAGTGTTTCTATAATCATAATGGTGATAAATCAACAAATGATGATAATGAGAAATTGTCATCATCAACAAATGATGACGAAATTGACGCTTTGATCAATATTTTGAGTCCAAACAGAGCAGATAATTATGACGATTGGTTACGATTGGGTTTTTGCCTGCACAATATACACCCAAGTGATGTATATTTGGAGCGATGGAAATGTTTCAGTCAAAAGTGTGTTCAAAAGTATGATGATAAAGAATGTGAAAAAATTTGGCACAATATGTCAAATACGGGGCTAGGTATCGGATCACTTCATATGTGGGCAAAACAGGATAATGCTTACGAGTACAATATTATTTTGAGCAGACGGTTACAGCGGGACATAGAATACTGTAATGGAACACATTTTGGAATGGCAAATTTAGTGAAAAACATGTTGAAAGGACAGCACGTATGTGTTTCTATACAGGACAAGTTGTGGTATAGATTCGATGGAACGCTTTGGAAAGTAGACAAAGGAGGTAATTATGCGAGAATGGCATTATCGGAATATGTACTTAATCAGTTCACATTGACATTAAATAGGCTCAAGTCCCAACAATCAATAGATGATGATATGCAATACGATGCATCCAAAACATCATCTATAGATGTGTTGAAACAAAAGTGTAAACATATTGATAATATTATATTGAAACTTCAAAACAGGAATTATAAAGACCTTGTCTTAGCCGAGATGAATACTAAAATGGTAAATGAGGGATTCGTTGATTTACTAGATACCAACGAGAATATAATTGCATTCAAAAATGGCGTATGGGAATTGAAAGAGGGGCGCTTCAGACGTTCTTGCCCTGATGATTATTTGACCATGCATGTAAGATACGACTATTGTGCTGATAGAGATGACGAAGTATATGAAGAAGTTAAACGGTATTGTAAAATGTTACACACTAATGAAGATCAACGAGTATACATGGTCAAGACATTTGCACGCCAGTTGCAAGGCGATGTTGGACAGAACTTGTTCCATATCCACGCTGGTTATCAAGGATCCGCCGGTAATGGAAAAACAACATTTTTTGAAGTTCTGCAAATGTGTCTAGGTAAGTATGCTAGAAAAATTGGTGTTGTAATGCTGACTGCAAAACAGAGGATAGACCCGGGGAAGCCTATGCCAGATTTCCAGCATTGGAAAGGAGCCAGAATACTGTATTGTACCGAACCCAACCACGACGATGTGTTGAACACTGGCATTTTGAAAGATTTGACAGGTGGTGAGGAGATAATGTATAGGATGTTAAATGCTAACGGCATCCAGAACTTCAAACCACAGTTCAATATATCAATTTTATGCAATGATTCACCAAAAGTGGACGGGTCAGATTCTGGTGTTAAGAGACGCATACGCAAAATTGACTACATGTCTCAGTTTGTTACAAAAGATCAAGTAGACGAATCCAATCATTATTATTTGCGAGACGATACGTTTATTGGACGTATGCGGAGTGATCCCCGAGTGCGTTTGGAATTCTTGAGATACTTGCTAGACAACTATGAACACGACTATCAATTTGAAATGCCCGCTGTAGTTCAATCGAATAGCGCGATGTATTTAGAGGAGAACGACAATGTTTTCAAGTTTGTTAGCGAGTCCATTGTTAAAGATGCGACGGCTTTTTTTACCTTCAAAGAAGCGAAAGATGCGTTCAAGTCTAGTGAATATTTCAATGGCAAGATTTTGACTTTGAAGAATGACTTGCAAAAGTTGCTGAAATGTGTTTGTATAGACCAAAAAAAGATTAACAAGAAAGTTGAAAAATATGTGTTCATGGGATACAAATTTTTCTCTTATAATGTATTTGAAGAAGATGAAGACTAATCGTATCAGATCTATATATTATTATATTATATGTGGTAACTATTAAAATGTTTTGGGCAACTAACTGTTTTTTTATAGCGATACGCTATATTTACTATTATTCTTATAAAGTAACTATAGTAACTATATATTAGACAAAGTTGGAAATTGTATATATAATAATAACCGAAAAATACACATACAATATAGCTACAATTTGAACTTTGTCTAATATATAGTTACTATAGTTACTTTATAAGAATAATAGTAAATATAGCGTATCGCTATAAAAAAACAGTTAGTTACCCAAAACATTTTATTGATATTATAGGAAAATACCCCATATGGTAATAAGTGTTTGAAAATGTCTATACCTCATTTGCCAATCTTTCTCATGCTTAGCTGTTGTGTATGTATTTCACCCATTTGCATTCAAAAATTAGTAACAACCTTATATCCCATAAACACATTCCTTTCACACCTCTTGTTAATCTTTTTGCTTTCTATACAAACACATTTCAAAACATCTTGTAATTCGTTTTTCAATGATAACACTCTGCCGTCGAAACTTTTACTTACCACGTAAGCCTGTTTAGCTTGTTTAAGAGTAAAAAATGCCCTATCATCTTCGACAATGTGTTTTGCAACAAAATCTACCATGCTCTCGATGTATGCTTTCTTGAGTACAGGTGCTTTATGTCAGCATGAATTGCGGTGCTCTCAAGCGTTTTATGACTTGGTGACTACTTATGTACTTCCTTAGAACTATCGGCCCTGATAGCTTCCCATAGTGATAGCTTCCCGTAGAACTGAGTCATCCTTTAGTGACTCAGTGTCAGCTTCCTATTGACTGCCTGTCTCTCTGTGTCTTATCGGTCTCTCCCTGACATCTCCTGTGTTAAACGGTGTCAGGGTGACAAGATCCGGGCCTAGGGTCTATTCAGGTTACAGGCATCCACTTCGCCCACCGCTGGTGTCCTTTAGTGTACGTCCTTGCTTGTAACGTTATTCTCGTCTCTGTGTATAGATTGGCGCGTCTGTCTCCGCTGCATACATCTCTGTCCACTCTTAGAAGTGCTTAATAGCTGATAGGTTCTGGGCTTCATCTCGATCTACCACTGCTTTATAATGCAACTTCCGCGTGGGCCTCCTGCCGGCTTCGAAAAGCTAACCCCACAGAATGGTTTGTCTTGGTCGCGCGGTATGGAGAGCGTCATTGTATCCAATGGCTGCGACCGCATTCTTCCGTTCAAGACTCGTGTTCCCACTGATTGGCTTGATGATTGCGCGCCAGCGGCCTCTGCTGCCTTAGATGAGTCTCCTTCCGCCATCATGGAAGACATCCCCCCCTACCAAACCTCCATTTTTCTCCCTCCTTCTCCTCTTGTCCAACGCCTCCTTCCTGAGGTAGAGGATATTCTGATGCGTCTATGCTGCGTCTCGACTCAGATCATCAAATAGAAGTCTTCTCCTCCGCCTCCTGATGCCCGTTTTGAGTATGACCGACAACTAGAAATACAAATACAGGCCCATGCTCTGCATTTTGTTCTTTAACCTTGTGTTTCTTGAGGACTGCTGCGAATCTATTATATGTGAATCTCCGTGATAGATTAATGTTTTCCACCTCCGTTTTATAGAAGTTTAGTGCGGGTATGGTCACCCCTTGTAGCTTTTCCCCGTTGCTGACAATGTAATCGCTGATGAGCACCACAGGATCAAAATATTGTTCTTCTTTATTGTTGTCAGGGTTTGCGGTATCCACTGTGCCAATTGTGTCTTCTGTATCATCCGTGTCATCCGTGTCATCCGTGTCATCACAGTCATCTGTGTCATCAGAGTCACTCTCCTTTGTTTCACCAACACAATTGTATGCATCATCTTGTAATGGTACTTGTACTGTACTTTCGCTATCATATGCACATGAGACCCGTTTGGGTATTGTGACATCCTCTGTCTAACGTGCACGCTCCTGCCAACTTTATAAATACATTCTCCTGTTTTGATGAATTCCCTTTCCTCGATGACATAAACGTATTCTCCACAAAAGTTCATTGTTATTATTGTTGTTGTTGCAGTTGTTGTTTGTATGTGAATCACTTTTAATTCAATTTTCTTTGACATCCTTTAAGCCCTTGTAAAAGGAGATCACCGAACCCTCGTCATTTTGCAACGCCAAATCCTCTATAGTTTTACACTTAAAAACGTTATAGTATATAAATATAACATTATTTGTTTCGACAATGTCAACAGTGCAATCAAACGATAACAATGTGGAATTGGTAAAGAAACGAAACTTGTAAATAAGCTTTCTACTGAGCGTGCGGATGTATACAATACTTGGATGGACGTTGGTTCGTGTTTGCATTCAATTAATTCAAATGAGCTTTTACCCGTATGGACTTATTTCAGCATGAAAAGTTGCAAGTTTTTAATAGGAGAATGCGAAAGGGAATGGGATAAATGGATGACGACGGATTTGACATTTGTTCGTTGAAAATGTGGGCGGAACAAGATGATTCCATGGGATATGGTGCGGTAAACAAAATAGACAAACCAGATCCAAGTTTTGTAGGATGGTTTGAAGAAGGAAGATTAGACAAAGAGGAAGTCTCTTTTTTGTTGAATGCCTTAGACTATGGGGAATTTGGGATGTCCGAAATCGTCCACAAATTATATTATATTCAAAGATACGATCCGGTGTGTGTCTCCTCGCAAGTACTATTATTTTGATAAAAACAAAACAATATGGGTGTCATGTGACAAGGTCTGTCTTCTGTACTCTACCATATTCTCACGAGTGCTCGATATTCTCAAAGCTCTTGTCAGTGTTACACCATCAGAAGAGCAAAAATCTTTGATCAAGAGGAAAATGGATACTATCAGATCTTCGAAGGATATGTCGAAAATAATGAGTGCGGCTGGTCCATTGTTTGATATGCCCGACTTTTACAACCAACTCAATTGCTTTCCATATCTTCTCGGCGTGCGCAATGGGGTTGTAGACTTGCGTAATGGGACGTTAAGAGTCCGCATAGTACAAATGCAAATGTTAAAAGTAATAGGGTTGTTGAATATAAAGAACTGAGCAAAAGTGGTAAAATAAGGTATGATGTTGTAACAAAGGCTACTGATAATGATGGAACCCCCATCATGAATGCAAACTGGAAGCCAAAACTATCAAATGCGGGCTTTTCTATAACCGAGCGTATAGTTTGCATCCCTTTTCCTGTTTCATTTATTGAGTTCGAGCCTGGGGAGAAGCCTAGTCTATATAAAAGACAACGAAACACCGATGTGATGGCAATGTTGAAGGCTGATTTGGCTGGTTAGTCCAGGGATCTGTAAGATGGTATGCAACTCAAGATTTGAGGAGAATTATGCCAACAAAGGTCAGGAATTCCAGCGCAAGTTTGTTTCTATGATCTATTTGGCTTCAAGTATTGGTCGCTGATAAATTCTAGATCTTTCTTGATCTTATGAGAGAATAAGCCAATACACATGTCATCATGGACCTTGAGTCTATCTAGTCTCTTGATCACACACTGGGATCCATGTGATTTGATCGCCTGTTTTTATGCATTGTATCTAGCATCAGTATCTTCGCTACACAAAGAATAACCGAAACAGCGGAGGTCGATGGAATTGTTGTTGGCCATTGTTGTTGTATTTGATGCTTGCAGATTATATATTTTTAATCTTCTATATCATTTTTTTGGTAGATGGTAGTATCCGTTTGTCTGTGCATGGCGACCCGGAGTATAACAGGTGGATACGCGAGTGTTATCTTGAACCAATCCTTTAAGCCATCTCTTTGAATTCCCTGAGTATTCTTTGTTTGCATACATCGTGTCTTGGGTTTGTAATGGCATGTCTCCATGTTTTCTGTATTAGTTTGGCTGCTCTATGCCTTTGTATGATGTGGCATAGTTCTTCGCTGGATAATAGAATGTTGGGGTTTGCACTTAATCTTCTCCAAGACCATTCCCAAGACAAATTCTCATTGACAAAATCCCATGTGGTGTTGGAACTTTCACTTAATTCATATAGGTCCCAAATACCACCTGGCTCATCCTTTGTAATGTCCCAATCTTTGTTTGGATTTTCAAGTAATCCGTACAACTCCCAGTTAACATCTTCATCTGGAGGTACCTTGACAATGTCTACACGCACTTTTGGATTTCTGAATAGCGAAAGCCAATCCCAATCTATGTGTGGGTTATTTTTGACTCTGTCCCATGTCAAGCATAGGCTTTGTGATACTTTGTACCAGTTCCATGGTTTGTCTATGTACTCTTCAATTATACTCCACTCCAAGTGTGGGTTATAAGATAGATTTCTCCAACACCACGGTTTGTCTGGGTTATTCCTAACGATATCCCACGTCAAATCGTCTCTTGAACTTAGATTGTCCCAATCCCATGGCATGTCTATGTCTTGTTGGATGCTTGTCCACGTGATGCTTGTGTTTTTGCTGAGTCCCCACCAATTCCATGGTATGTTAGGATTGTCTTGTATAATTTCCATGTAATGTTTGGGTTCATGCTTAGCCCCAACCATTTCCAAGGTTTGTCAGGGTTGTCTTGTACAATTTCCCATGTAATGTTTGGGTTTTCGCTTAGATCCAACCAATCCCACTGTACATTAGGGTTTGTCGTGATTATATCCCAAGTTATGTATGGTTTCTTGCTTATCTCGGACCAATCCCACGGTTTGTCCATGTTATTTTTGAGAATATCCCATGTAATATTGGGATTTTTGCTTAGAGCACGCCATTTCCAAGGCATGTCTGGATTATTTTTGACAATGTCCCAATTAATGCATGGGTTGAGGCTTAACCTTTTGAAGTCCCATTTAATTCTTTCGTCATCGACCCCCCATTTGTTTTTTCTGTATTTGATACGTTGCACAACGTGTTTGTTGATCTCGTGTTGTATATGCGAGTCCATCATTGAATTTGTGTAAACCCTTTGTTCTTTAATTCAATTTTTGAATGCATACATCCTTTAAGCCATCTCTTCATACATTGTTATACTCCATGTATTGTTGTTAGAGACCCGTTTTAAAGTTGTGTGTGAAGTTTACAAATTTACACCGCAAAAAAACAAAGACAGTAAAACGGCAACAAGAATTCAAACTTTTCATTGCCCAAAGACCAATGGGTAGCAGTGAAGTACTTGGCTATGTCAGTACCAATCTTTCTACCCCCCCCAAGGTATTTAATAACTACCTTGGGGGGGGGTAGAACTCCCATCGCTTGATATTCAGACCCGGAATATACATACATATTAAATATCGTGATAATTGCCATTTTGTCAAACATTGGTAGACAATAGCATCCGTTTGTCTGTGCATGGCAACCCGGAGTATAACCGTTTGATGCGCGACTGTTGTCTTGACCCAATCCTTTAAGTTATCTCATTGAATTCCCTGAGTAATCTTCTCTTACATGCCTTGTGACATGGGTTTGTAATGGCATGTCTCCATGTTTTCTGTATAGTTTTTGCTGCTCTGTGTCTTTTTATGATGTTGCAAAGCTCTGTGGATGACAACAGCATTTGTTTTTGAGTGCTCAAGGTCTGCCAATCCCATCCCTTGTCAAGATTTTTAGCGACAAGCTGGCTTAAGCCAGCATGTTTCGTAGGATCAAAGATCCTACGAATGCAATGTCGAATGTCACATTGGGATTGCTGCTTAATCCCCACCAAAACCACGGTTTGTCAGGATTGTTAGCGATAATGTCCAATGTTATATTTGGATTGCCGCTTAGACCGTGCCAATTCCACGGTTTGTCTGGGTTGTTGGTGACAATGTCGAATGTCACATTGGGATTTTGGCTAAACCCCCACCAACACCAAGGTTTGTCAGGATTGTTAGCGACTATGTCGAATGTTATATTTGGATTGCGACTTAGACCGTCCCAATCCCACGTTTTGTCTGGATTTTTATTGACAATCTCCCATGTAATGTTTCGGTTTCGGCTTAATCCTGACCAATTCCACTCCATAATAACGTTGTTATCCATAATAACGTTATTATGGATAACAATATCTAATGTTGTGTTTGGATTAATGCTTGTGTTCCACAAGCCCCATGGATTGCCTGTGTAAGTGTTAATGTGTTCAATAGTGATACTTGGATGAAGGCCTAATTTAATCCAATCCCACGGTTTGTCCAGGTTTGCCTTAACCATGTCCCAAGTGGTATTTGGGTTACTGCTTATCCCGAAATAATCCCACGGTTTATCTGGGTTGTTCTGAATAAACTCCCGTGTTGTGTTTGGGTTCATGCTTAATCCCCACCAGGTCCACGGTTTGTCGGGGTTTGCATTGACTGTGTCCCATGTGATATTTGGGTTGCCGCTCAATCCTAACCAGCTCCATTTTTGGTTTGGGTATTTTGTTACAATTTCCAAAGTGATGTTTGCATTGAAACTGAGTCCCAGCCAATTCCATTTGAAATCCTTATTGTCCAGTTTCTCTTTGATATGTCGTGTAATTTCGTGTTGGATGCTGTGTTTGTGGTACATCGCGACAATTTAGTATTTTATAAATGTAACACTTTAAATGATTGCAAACTTATAGAATTCCATGCGCAAAAATATATTTTTTCATACTTTAAGCCCTAAAGAAAGGAGCTTACAACGTAGTTGTAGGGGGTGGCTTGCACTTGTTTAGCTGGATTTTAATTATGGCAAGAAATTAATGGGTCGGTGGTGATATTGCTATTATTCTTACTAGGTACTTTTACAGATATAAAAGATGGTTCGGTACGAACCGTAGGTTTGTCACAAACAAACATAGCATACCCCTTTTTGCCTTCAATACTTACTTGTTGTTTCAGATTTCCTAATTTGTTTTCAAGTGTCTGTAACTTTTCGAGAATATCGGGTGTATTGTTACTACTTTCTATTTTATTCAACCTTTCTAAATTATCACAAATACATTTTTCAAGAGTATTCAACCTGTCTTCTAATTTTTGCAATAGTACATTGGGTATTGTATCTGATTTTTTTTTATCGTTTTCAACATGGTCATCTGTTTGACCTATTCGACTTTGTTCATCAAGCTTTTTACATTTTTCAAGAGTAGTCAACCTGTCTTCTAATTTTTGCAATAGTACATTGAGTATTATATCTGATTTGTTTTGATCGTTTTCAACAAGGTCACCTGTTTGACCTATTTGACATTGTTCATCAAGCTTTTTACATATTTGTAATATGGATTCATTATGGACATTCAACAATCCGGTATGAAATCTATTGAGTAACGACATACTATATTTATTAATATAACTACTAATATTAAAACGTATATATGGTGGCGAATTCTACACACGACACCGAAGATGATTAACGAATTCTACACTCGAGATTCGATCTTTTAAATTCTTGGGATTTTTCATATAAATGTTCAACATTACTATATTTTTCAAAGAAAGATATACATTCATTCAATCCAATATGTTTATTATTACATCCATCATTGCAAACAACTTCAATTGCAGGCAATTCATTTACCCAATTAGGATAATTTCTTTCGATACAACATGTAGGTATAATTGTTATACCCAAAAAAATGTAAATATTGTACTATATAAAGGGTATCGTATTGAATGGGTTTTTGTATAATATATATGAGATCATTTAATATTTGTTTCTGTTTAGCATCCTTTAAGCCCCTCCCAGTGAATGTTTCAAAGACAGTTCTCTGATACTTAAAAATAGCATTTGCATGGTTTAGTTTATGGAGTTCATAGAGCATATTCCAACGTCTACATTGTTATTGGCCGGTGTGAGCAGATATAGAGATGGGTATACTACAAAGGTATGGTTACACCAGTGTCATTCAACAACTGACAACAATAATCTGATTATTGATTGTTGATTATCATTTTTCCAAGTTCGCGAAAGACTCTGGTAATTACATACATAAATGTTTGTCGTGATTGTAAGATAATGACAAAATATCATAGCATTATATTTGTATTGGATATTGCATACGAAGATCACAATAAATTACACGACAAAGAACAAGACTGGGGAAAATGGTTCAAATATATAATAAAAATGTTTGATAATAACATTCCCATTGCATTGTTGAAAGGTTTAGAAACAAAAAACAATACACACCTCTCTAGATGTTTAGATTTATATGATTCCTCGATCGTTACGGTCAAAAAAGAAAGAAAAGAAAAAAAGGTAGCTGACGAATATAATAGTTGGATCGGACGAAGAGATTATGGGAACAACAGGGCCGAGCTTGAAAAAAAACCTAAAGATAGAAAAGCCTATGAAATAGAGGTAATACACTGGAGAATATATGATGACATATATCGTAATAAAATGCAAAAAGAGGAAATTCTATGGAGAGAATATGATGAACTATATTGTAATGAAATGCAACCAGTGTGGGATACAAAATTAAAAAAATTAATCAATGCTAGAGCAGATATGATAAAAACAGAATGGTTTAGCTCCAATTTTCAAGAGTGGGAGTATACGCAGAGGATTTTTGCTGAGTACGAAGCGTTAATACCAGCATCAAAGATTTTTCATGTTGATGAGAATACTCAGTATAATGATAAGAAATCGCGTATCCAAGTTGTCAAGAGCGACACACTAGAAGAGGCGCTAAAGATGAAGAACCCATTGGTGTTAATATTTGCTGATGCAGACCGTCCTGGTGGTTGTGTCGCAGCTGGCGCAGGGATGCAAGAGGAGAGCCTATTTCGGCGCAGTGCTTTGCACAAACACCTTCTCGAAGAGATGTATCCGATTGAGGAAGATGCTTGTATTTACGCACCAGACATACCTCTAATAGACTTGCCAGGCAAAACGTTGTGTTTCATCGCATGTCCAGGGATAAAAATGCCATCTCTAGACAAAGGTAACACGTGTTTCTATGATGAGGACGAGATACTTTTTAGAAAAAAGGTGGAGCTCATTTGCCAAGTTGCCTGTCAGCATGGACACATAGACCTCGTTCTGGGTGCTTTAGGATGTGGTGTTTGGGGCGGCCCTCCACGCCATGTGGCTGAGATTTTCAAGAGTGTGTTGCAAAAGTATGAGTTTGAAAACGTAACGTTTGCGGTACTTGGAGCCAATTACAACATATTCAAGGATGTCTTTTCTTCCGACGATACCACCATGTAGTATGTGATTGATATAAGCATAAACTTGTATTGAATTGTAGATGAAAACATCTGAGCCACAAGTTATTGATGTGAGAACAAGAGATGAACATTATCTTGCCTGCAGGATCACGGATTGCGTCAATGAAAAATGTGTCACCTCCGGCCAAAGTTTTGTAATATTGTTGGCTAATCTTGATAAAAGCAAGATTGATCTCAAAAAACTCTATATTCCAGATATCGCTGCCTCCTCTCCTCCTAGCATAAGAGTATATTCTCTTGTAGATTTGTGCAAAGATTTACTAGTTTATGAATTGGAAAACATGTGTCTTGATCTAATTACTGGATATGATAATCAATGTAGATTTGTATTCAGTTGCCATGTAGAGTTCCTCGATACAGCTAAAGATATTCCAATATATAAAGAAAAAAGATATCCCGATTTCATTCGAGATCCAGTTCCAGTTTCAGTTTCATTTGAACCTGTCGAGCCTTATTCGTATTTGTCCTATAATATTTTTGATAGGTGTGTAAATTATTGTAAGAACGCAATCAATCCATGTAAATTAAGTTATGAACAAATGAAAAAACAACGTGAATCTGATGATGCTAAGCTTGCTTTGCGCAAACCTAACGAAACACTTTTGCACGACACGCATGTAAAAATGATGCGACAAAGTGAATTAGGAGCTTATAGAGTAAGACAAGGATTACCGACTTGATGTCAAGTGCCGTTCAAAATGGAATTATAATTCCTCCATGGATAATAAAGAAATGATGATTTCGTGCGATGCTTGCAACAAGGTATACTCGAGTCAATACAACTTGTCAAACACTGGAAGCGGCAACCATTGTGTCAAAAGTGGATTGATTTGCAACCTGGTCTCAAGACGTACATAGACGAGCGTTTCACGTCACCTATGACCGAACAAGATAAAGAGGAAATTGACACGAAATGTTTCATCTGCACCACTACGTTTGCGAATATTGGAAACTTGAACAGACATTTGGATACTAGTGTGATATGTGGAAAATGGTCACAATACAGGGATCTTGAACCACTCCGTGCGTACACGCAAAACACATTCGCACATGGTGATGTCTTATCAAATGATGTGGAACCATGTGAAGCGCATAGTCCTTTTGTCGCATTGGAACACAATCCTCTTGTGCATATCATTTGGAATCTGATGTTGGCTGACAAACAATTCATGACTGGGCCTGACACGAAAAATGTACTAGATGCAAATAACATCCAACACGTCATTGCAATTATACCGGATCGGGCCACGTATGACAGTGTATCGGTGGACACTCCACACTCGATCATATTATACGAAGAGCACAATGAGGATATTGACACGACACAATTCGATCATCAATGCTTATTGATCGACGAGTATCAAGGCCGTGAAAACAGTGGCAATGTCTTGATATTTTGCAATAGTGGGTACCAACGGTCCATTCCATTTCTAGTCTATTTCTTGATGAAATATCACAGTTCCGAGGCACCAACTGTGAGTAGAGCAATCGATCTAATACTCCCCCAAGTCGACCGAGATGAGTACAGTGTAAATCGCGACGCCTATGTAACAAGCGTCGCTAGGTTGTTTGATCCGCTCACGCCTTAAGCCCCCAATACATAAGTGCAAAAACGATATCGGTATGTGGTTGATATAAGCATTAATTTGCATTGCATTATAGATGAAAACATCTGAGCCACAAATTATTGATGTGAGAACAAGACATGAACATTACATAGCCCGCAAGATCACAGATTATGTCAATGATCACTGTGTCACCTCCAACCAAAGTTTTGTAATTTTGTTGGCTAATCTTGACAAAAACAAGATAGATCTCAAAACCCTCGCTATTCCACATCTAGAACCCGCCCCAACTCATTTTTTAAGAGTATATTCTCTTGTAGATTTGAACAAAGATTTACTAGTTTATGAATTGGAAAACATGTGTCTTGATCTAATTAATGGGTATGATAATCAATGTAGATTTGTATTCAGTTGCCATGTAGAGTTCCTAGATACAGCTAAAAATATTCCACAAAATAAAGAAAAAGGACACACCGATTTCACTCAAATTGTTCCATTCGAACCTTCAGAACCTTGTCCATATTTAACAGAACCATATACATTGCTTGATGCGTGTTTGACGTGCCTTGCGTATATTTCTTGTTTTGTGTGTTGTAAAAGACCTGAAACAAGAAATAATCCATTAAGTTTTGAAGAATTAAAAAAGCAACGTGAATCTGATGATGCTAAGCTTGCTTTACGCAAACCTGATAAAACACTTTTGCACGATACGCATGTAAAAAATATGCAACAATGTGAGTTAGAAGCTTATAGAGTGCGACAACGATTACAATGGGATTGATTAAAAATGATAGCATAGTCCCGCCATGCATCCAGAGTACCGAATTGTGTTCTCTAGCTTTCCTGTAAACGGCTGTTTGCTTGCGATTGCAGCATTCAAATCTTCGTACCTATAATCAGCGATCTTCAGTTTGAATTTGTCGCACAATCTTTGTATGTATTCATGGTTTTCAGTCCTATTGAAGTTGATGGGCTGCCAAACCGGTGTTGTTTCGTGTTCCTCACTTGAGGGTTTCACCATATTGACAAGGATGTCAGGACACTCGATGTATACGCCCTTGATGATGTGAATTACTTGATGTCCTGTGGGTTCCATGTGTCTGCTCACACGCTTTCCGATACTGTAGCTGTATCCGTCATATATTTCTTCTTCGCTGTCCGAGTGAGTCACAACTTCCCTCATCTCATAGACCATTTCAGACTTTTCGAGTTCTTGCAGATACTCTTTGTCAAACTCGAACTTGATGTATGTGTTCATGTATGAGCACTTGCTTAATTTCAATCCACATGCACACAGATCTACGGATAGCATGTCGTTATTCCTCCCGAATTCGGCCTTATCAATTCGTGCGATCCTTTGTTCGCCTATCATGACATGTATCGCCTTCAGGCCTTCCGGCGGGTCCTGTGTGAACATCATGGACTGGACATCAAAGTCTTTTGGCAAGATGTCGAGATTCAAGATCGCTACATTCTTTACAGAGTTGACAATGTAAACATTGTTAGGAATGACGAACTCCATGGTCATTGTTGTGAGTTTTGTCTTTATATAAATGCGCGCTGGTGGGGGGAGGGCTTAAAGGATTTAATTCATTTTTATTTATTTAATTATTTTTGTAAAAAAATGACATGAAAATAAAAAAACAATTAAAAATAATAAATGTGAATTAAAAATTCATTAAAACAATTGAAAATGTCTGTTCAAAGCACTGATTTCTTCAGCAGCAAGTCATCTTTCGGTTCACCCAGTGTTGATTTGGAAATGGATGGCCAGGTCCCGTCGAAATGTTCTGACTATTGGAGATCAGTGCTCGTCGAAGGTCAATGCCAATCCGGAAAGACGTTCAAGGTCATCCAGCTCTTGAAGAAAAAAATACAAGCTAATACAGGTACTCTCATTTTGATCATCACGCAGGCCAATAGTGGTGCGAGCGCTGATCAGACTCTCGAGAGGATGCAAACAGACTTTACCGATGTTGTCGACATTGAAAACATGTCCAAGTCGTCCACCGCCCCGGTCACGTTTGAGCCTGTCAAGAACCAGCTTGTTGTTGATTTCTGGAATATCCGAAACACTGACATCATGAAGGAATGTGCGAGGAATTTCCAGCACGTTGTTGTTGTTATTGACGAAGCAGATCAGGGAGGAAGAATCGGAATTAGTTCTCGTATGCGCTTTGTGAGCGATATCGAACTAATTGTCCCTGACTGTAGGTTATTTTTTGTCACTGCTACCACCGCGAATCTGTCCAAAGCAATTCTGAAACTCTCAGAGTGTGATGTGTCTAGATTCAAACGCGGTAGCATTGTACACGACATTCTCTTTGAGGAAACGGTAGAGTATCAGAACGTCAAACCTTCTGACGACTACGTGAGTACGTCTCGCATGGTAGAAGGCGATGTTTGGTCTGTCAAGTACAAATCAAAGACGTCATTTAAAGACGATCAAATTTCGTACAACGACTATAAAACAGGCGTTATTCTCAAGAAAATCAACGAATTGCCCTCCGATAAAAAAGAGCTGACCATGATTGCGATATCTTCTTTGACAGCCGATCACAAGAATATGGTTCAACCCCTTATGAATACCGGGTACAATGTTGTTGTTGAGCTGAATGGGAATAACATCAAAGATTACAACGTCTCCTACATGGCTGACGGACAGATCAGGACTTGGAAAATTCCTACAAAAAAGATATACCAGTTGGCCGACAAGAAATGCCTATCTCGATTCTCAACCATGGATTCCGAGTTTGAAACGGGGATTGTCAAGAAGGAAAATATCAGGCTCCCTGATATTCTTCAAAGTGCTTTATTTATGGGTACGGATCGAATGTCGCAAATAAAGAAAAATGTGAGCAAGCGAACGTTTGTCAAGTTGCGCGCCATCAACAATGCAATGAAAAACACATGCAACAAGCTAAACAGGCCCGACGATTACCCGTCCAAGCCAAGCGTTGCGCTTGTTGTAGGTAACCTGGCCAGCCGCGGAATCACATTCCAGGACCCTTACATCGATTTACTTTGCACATCATTTGTCTTTACGGATCTGTCAGATTTTGTCGAGAGAGGTGCTAGGTCTACGCAGCGTTTTGGTAGAGCGTGTGGAAATTACTTCTACAAGTACAAGGATGATAGGAGGCCGATTGTGATTGCGACCGAGAAGATTGTGGAGGCCTCTCTGGCCAACTATAATGCTGTATACGAAAACTCGAAAAAAATCAAAAACGGAGAGATGATTGCTCTGCGCAACTATATCGACGAAAGCGAATGGAAGGAATTCAAAAAATGCGCCAAGGAAACGTTGAAGAATAAAAAAGATGCCGATTATGCAAACGCGATTGAGACCAGGTCCACCTCTGATATGGCTGCAAGGGTAAAGAAATATATGGATCCAAAAGAGCAGACTGTGGTTGCCAAGATATTCAGATACTTGTATGAAAATACAAAGGATGGGTCTTTTGTTACAATAGAAGAGTTGAAAGAAGGTATCAAATATGAGAAAGCATTGGAGAACTTTCAGGAAAATATTAGAAGCGGGTCAAGTAAGAATTCGAGACTTGGAAAATTATGGACAGTAACAAAAAACAACATTCAGTTGGATAATTCAATCATTCACATGAGTAAACAGTAAAAAGTATATTCGTAAAATTTAATGAGAACATTTATACGTCAACCAGGAAATAAATCAAGATACCTTCGATATATCGAACCACATCTACCAACTGATTATAATACGTATTATGAGCCATTTCTAGGAACCGGAGCATTGTTCTTCAAACTCCAACCTGATAAATGGGTAATAAACAATAATAATCACGATTTGATGCATATGTACACAACAATCAGAGATGATGTTGAAAAACTTGTAAAAAGCATGAAGTCATTTGCCACCAGAACTAAATTTATAACTATTCCAAATGATGAAAGACTAATTATTTTGAAACAATATATGAAAACATTTTCTAATTTACCATTTGACATATCCAGAGCCATGTATTATATCGTTCTAAGAATGTCATCTTTTACGGGTTGTATTATCGTTAGAGGAGAATACAAATTTCCGGGTATAGACACAAGTTTATTGAAAGGTGGTAGCCCTTCTTTTTTGACCGAAAAATATTATGCAAGAATAAGAGACGTGTCTACTTTGTTAAATACAGGTGGTAAGATATACAACCTGGATTACAAAAAAAATCTACAAAAAACTAAAAAAAACGATTTTTGCTTTATTGATTCACCGTATGATGAAGTTGTTGATTATCAATTCACTTATAATACCAAGGACAATAACAAGACCGATTTCGTAGATGATTTATATAAAGAATTACAGAAACTC
The DNA here is from genome assembly GCA_013435795.1 of Chlamydomonas sp. ICE-L. Classification (NCBI taxonomy): domain Eukaryota; kingdom Viridiplantae; phylum Chlorophyta; class Chlorophyceae; order Chlamydomonadales; family Chlamydomonadaceae; genus Chlamydomonas; species Chlamydomonas sp. ICE-L. Next base: position 68,182,431 of record JACBWV010000610.1, read on the forward strand.
GACAAAAGAGGTGTCAAATGGTTAATGACACAAGCCGATACAGATAAAGTTAAAAAAAGATTCAATAAATACACTATTATATCATATCCTGTCTATAGAGGATTTACAAATGAATACAAGAACGAATTAATAATAAAAAATTATTAGATTTATATTTGTTATGCATCAATTATGAGATACATTGGCATATCCATGTGTTGTTGTTTGAGACTCAGTTTGACAATGTGTGTGGACGTACTCCATGGTCATTGTTGCGAGGCTTGTCTTTATATAAATGCGCGCTGGTGGTGGCTTAAAGGATGATGGAACATAAAAAATGGATGAAAACACAAGTACTAAGATACATGAAGTATGGAATCCCTGCCACATTGTCTTTTGGGAATCATTGGGTCTCATCTGGATTACAGGGACCTCATCCGTTTTAACTCGTGTTCCAGGTCAGCCCGGGTCTCCACAGTACACCTGATTACACGTGTAAACGATGCGTTGCATGACAAGCTAGAAGTCTGGGAGACACACCTTTATAATACTGCAACTGTACTAGGCGAATCCCATGTTGTGATAGACACGTCCGTATGGTCTGCTGAATCATTTACCGAGTCTGCTGCGTTGACTATCATTGAAGAACTAGAAGTATGGCCGCAGATTGGTGATCATAAAGGGTGTAAAGTGGATGCACGGTATGTCAGCATGCGTATAACAGGAAACAAACGTTCGATTGATTTGACGGTCCAGAGAATGAAGGAATGGACACCTGTGTTCCTGCGCAACATCGTAGCAATCTCGTTTATAGGCCATCCCAATACCGAGAGCAGTCTGTGTGATGAGCACATGGGAGCATTCAGTCATGTGCCAGAACTTTGTTTGTGTGAGCGCAATTCTATTACACCTGCCGCTTTCCCCCAGTTTACTCGGTTGCTAAAACTGACTATAACCGATTGTGCGTTACTCAATGCGGGTAACAACGAATTCGCACGTGATGTCATACAACTGAGTTGTGTTCATGAGCTCAGACACCTGAATTGGTACTATAAAAGCGATACGGACGAGATGTTCAAATCTCCGCCCTGTCTGACTATAATATCATGGCAAAATATAGGATCCTTGTCGAAATCCCATTCGTACTATCATTGGTTTACAAGGTACCACCTGCATTCGCGAATGTAACCGCTCACGCTTTAAGCCCATGTTCATACACCATACGAGTGTACGAATAGTATAAAAAAATTACCCTTTACTTTTGTTTTTCCATGTCGCGTGTATCTATTATGTGATAAACTTCAACACAACCGCTTGCTGTTCATCGATAAATGCACGAGCAACCATGTCCAACTCTCTACGCACAAGGATGAATTTCAACATCCCGGATGTGTGGCCAACGATAGAATACGGGGACTCGTCTTGATCCCACACGATGATTGTGGGTGCAGGCTCGTCCTCGTCCATTATGAGCGTCCTCAATGCTTCATTGAGATGGATAGACTTTCCACTACCACTTTTTCCATGCAATATCATGTATTGCCGGACAGGGTCGTGCATAAATTCGTGGATAGCTGCTAGGTGACCCGGGGTATACATGGTGTTCATAGTGCTATATGGTTGAAGTGTACTTGTATCTTTTTACATCATTTTTTTATCGTTTAGATCCGAGAGCATTGTTTATAAAGTTTGGTGTAAACCGGTCCATCCGTCTTTATTTTCCGCCCTGTCATTGGATTTGTGTTTTTATCCGCTAGCCATCGTTTGCACATCTCTTTCTCGGTCACTTTCTCCTTGTTTGTATCTTTGCTGGGTTTGATTGGTTCCTTGAAAGAAACGCACATTCTTTCATATTTATTGTAAATCCCCTTACCTTTTTGTATAGTCTTTCCCGTTTCAGGATTTTTAGTCTTATTCTCGAGCCATGTATCGCATAATCGTCTTTCTGTTGAATAGCTGTTTGTAGGTTTGTTCACCGGCTTCCTTTTAACTGGTGTTTCTGCTGAATATTTATTTGGTTTAATAGGTACCTTGAAAGAAACGCACATCCTTGCATATTTATTGTAAACCGGTCCATCCGTCTTTATTTTCTTTCCCGTTTCAGGATTTGTATTCTTATCCGGAGAATGACTGGAGCTCTTATAATTGGTTAGGGGTGATATGTCGGCCGTTCCACCATCCAACAATATCTTTGAGTATATTTGTCTCCTGCCTGTAGGCGCTTTATTTTTGTCTTGTGCCATATATAATAATCTACAAGAATAAATAATTATGAAACTGCAATGAATGATGCATTTTTGCCTTGACATCGTGTAGCGAATCAGAGTCCGTCAAGAGTGTTTTGATTCATGCTTCCATGTCCACTTCTATCGTGTTGCGGGCGAACCTGTACAGTATGAACCTGTAGACCCACAGTTTGATCCACTTGGCTTTCGCCGGTATACAAGAAAAACACAAAAAACAAAAAGAAGTATGAATACTTTTTTTAAGTGCTAGCGTCCATTGTGTGTCTGTCTCATAATCCTTTAACCCCCTGTATTTTCTTTAGATGGGTCTATATTGTTGGGTATATATGTGTTTGTTCAGCAACATAGAACACAGTTGTATAATTTGCAATACAATGAACTTTCAAGGAGATTTCATCTATGTCATTCGTGAACGCGAATTTATCAACTCAGGAGATGATATATACAGAGTCGGGAGATCTGGTAACGTATTCCAACGCATGGCTCACCATCCCAAAGGGTCAAGCCTCCGACTCATTCTGAAAATGGGCAACGCGGTTCAAGCCAAACACGAGGTGTTGTCACGATTGAACACCTGCAAATATCTTGTGAATTGCACCGACATTGGAGAAGACTATTTCCAAGGGAATTTGGACACCATAATCAGCATTGTGACCCAAGTGGCTGCCATGTCACATGGAGGAGACAAGGATGGAGAAGAGGAGGATGATGAGGATGAGGATGACGAGGAAGACATTGGAGAAGAGGATACAGAAAATGACGACACAGAAGCGGAAGAGGATGACGAAGAAGAAGAAGGAGGAGGAGGCGACGAGGATTTCTATGTTGTCACCAAGTTTTCAATGAAGCGGAAACGAGTTTAGAATTATAAATCCTTTAACCCCTAGTATTTGCCACATCACAAATGGATGATGTATGGGAGGTTTTGCAGGCTTTTGTAATTTATGCAGTTTCTTTTTCTCCCGCTCCCTAAACCTTGTTGTTTTCGGGCTCAGTCCTTTAGGTATGTATCTGAACTGTTTAGAAAAATTGAGTTAAAAACAATATCCCTCAAAGCAATACAAGGAAAAACATGGAAATTATAGGGGAATACGTCTACGTAATTCAAGAAAAGGCGTTCAACCAAACGGGCGAATGCATATATACCGTTGGGCGTAATAACTGCATCATCAATCACATGGTCAAATGCCACGTCGGTTCCCATATACACTTGCTCATCAAAGTCAATGACTCCGTTGAAACAGAAAAGGAAATACGCGAGCAATTGATAAAGCACAAGACTGTCTACCAGTGCAAAGACATAGGACCTGGTTATTTCCAGTGTTATAACTTGCACACCATCATCACCACTGTTACCCTTGTGGTTGCAATGCTAGACGGGGAATATAAGAACATACCGTTACAAGACACTGGCTGCGGCGGACAACAAGACCCTTTTATACAGATTAGCAATTACATCATGAGCAACAAAGCGGGACTCCAGGGACAAAGGCTGGATGCAGTTGACTTTTACAAAAAAAATCATGGATGCGCTTAAACTGCCAAGCACATTCACGTACAATGACTTTGCAGATGTCCTGGAGAAACACGGCATACACGAACACAACCTGAGTTATAGGCCCGGATTCATATTTCCACCTTTGTACACAGGGGACAAATTGGCAGCGTTTGTGAGAGAGTGCGGGGTTCTCAAACGACAGTACACGGACATGTTGAGAAACGATTGAGTATTCAACTTTTACAACGGAGACTAATATAGATTTTGAAACTGAAGCAATAACAAGACGGTAAAAATCTCATTAGAAAAGCCTAGATATAAAGGAAAACTATACTACATTGTAGTTTCTAGGCAACTCCGTGACCCAAACTGTATCAGAAACACCCCCAATCAAAGGGTGGGTGTGATCAGGCCTGCACGCATTGCAGCTTCTAGGCAGCTCCCAAAGCCATCAATCGTGCTCTAACCACCAAATCTCAAGAGAAGTTTGGCAACTTCTACGTGTCCACCCTGTCTAGCCAACGCCAGAGCACGCCCCCTCTGGCGTCTAACTGCTTCCATAAGAGCAGCTCCTCCTAGACAGTCTGCGTGTGTAGGGTGGACTGGAGCAGACAGGAGGAGTCTGACCACCTCGGTGTGGCCACCCTCGGCTGCTCTCAGCAGAGCACCACCCATCTGGTAGTCCGCTCGCGCAGGGTGGGCTGGAGCTTCCATGAGGAGCCTTACTGTCTCGATGTGACCCCCACCAGCTGCGCTTGCCAGAGCACGCCCCCTCTGGCAGTCTGCGTGTGCTGGGTGGTCTGGATATCCAATGAGAAGCTTGGCCACCTCAATGTGACCACCCCTAGCTGCTTCTATAAGAGCAAGTCCATCAAGACAATCTGCTCGCGCAGGGTGGATAGGAGCAGACAGGAGGAACCTTACTGTCTCGATGTGTCCACCCTCAGCTGCTAACACAAGAGCACGCCCCCTCTGGCCGTCAGCTCGCGCAGCATGCTCTGGATATCCAATGAGAAACTTGGCCACCTCAGTGTGACCACCCCCAGCTGCTTCTGCAAGAGCAGCTCCTCCTAGACAATCTGCTCGCACAGGGTGGTATGGAGCAGACAGGAGTAGCCTGGCCACCTCCATGTGACCACCCTCAGCTGCTTCCACAAGAGCAAGCCCCCTCTGGCAGTCTGCTCGCGCAGCATGCTGGGGTGATTCCAAAAGAAGCCTTACAATCTCGGTGTGACCACCAGCAGCAGCTGGCACAAGAGCACGCCCACCTTGGCAGTTTGCATGTGCAGGGTTGACTGGAGCTTCCAAAAGAAGCCTTACAATCTCGGTAAGGCCATTCTCTGCTGCTTCTATTAGCAGTTCACTATCACCACTATTAGGTATGGTCCCTGCAGCAAATGTGAGCAGCGAGCTCACCCACAGTTCGGTCTAACCACACGGTGGTGGGTAGGGTATCCCGGATACCTTAGACCCGACTGAACTGTACGAACCCTAGACTGTTGCCTTGCAACGACAGGCCCTTTGGATCCGTGGATAGGACCAGAGGGCAGCTAGGGCCGGGTACCTTGTAACACAAGGCAGGATGTCCTTACTGAGCTGACGAGCCAAGTAACCTGCCGAGGTGTTGTTGACAGTTGTTATCCTGACAGCTATTAACACTGGGCTCATCCCCAGCATCAAGGTTGATTGCATTAGTTAAGCCTCGTTAGTACGTTCTATTATTGCTTACAGTTTGGTGGAGGCGGAGTCTTTTCTTTTCCATATGACTACCGAGCCTATGGAGTCCGAAATCCCCCTTCCGCATATTCCCGATGATGCCACGCCGGCACAGGCATTAATGGCGGCATTGGGCTATCTGCGTCAGACAGTCACTCACGACGTCGATGCTGCAGTACGCGCCGCCCTTCCGCGGGTGCCAGCAAGTCCAGACACCAACCGGGTGAGTGGAGGAGGTTCAGGTCAAGCTTCCGAGCTCACTGATTACCGATCCCGTCGAATGATTTATGGTGCCCCTCGCATTCCACCCCCAATGCCTTGGTCGGGTGATAATGCGAAGGAAGCGCAATCCAGCGCATGGTGGAACACTCTTGAAAATTATGCACGCCTGTATGATCACGACATGATCGATGCTCTGCCTAACTTTTTCTCGGGTAAAGCTTCGAACTGGTACACCCAGTTGTGCGTGGCTTTCCCAAGACTCACTTGGGAAGAAACTCGCATGAAATTTCTGGACGTCTACGACCCTTACCACGAGCACAAGGCGGACAACATGCGCGAGCGTCTGCTTAGCAACAAGGTGCAGATGACATCGACTGTCACCATCTACGCACAAATTTTTCAGACATCTGTTCGCGAAGCAGGGGGCATGGGGGAAATGGACCAGATTATCCTTTTCCGCAAAGGTCTGACAGCGCCTATCGAGCTGAAATGCCGCACAGATACAGTTGGTAACCCGTTCAAGTCCGTCTCACAGATAATACAACACGCGATGGCTATGGAGAGGCAGATCGTTGGGGCGTCCAATATCTCAGACGAACTGTCTGTGGCCCAAATCGAAAGGAATGAGCTCTCTGCAGCCCAAATGCAACGGCAAAAGAGCCAACAATGGCAATCTCGCGACCGCAATGGCAATGGCAAACGGCCAGCGTTCCCACCTCCTCCTCACGCGAACATGAAGAGGGAGAAGCAGACTCACTTGTCCTGGGTCACTGCGAAAGGCTGGACTGGCCCTAACAATCGGCCTCACACTCAAGAGACTATTGATAGGGCTACTGCGAACGACTTGTGCTTCCGGTGTGGCACGAAGCGAGTTTATGGTCGTGGTTGCCCCAAATGCCCACCTGGGGACAGACGCAAATAGGAGGTTGGGGGGGGAAATGTGTGTGCTTCACAATGCTGCTTCACTGATGCTAACTTTTCCCCGTATCCCCCACCACCTCACGAGCACCCGAGCTCACTGCCAGGTCCGCCTCTCCCGGGTCCACCCCTGCCAGGACCCCCACCGCCGTGTCCGCCCCCCCTTGAGATCCTCACCGCCAACGCAGCATGCCTTTTGGCTCCAGAGGATTCGGCCTACTTCTCGGCCCGTCTGTCTGGGTGCGAGGGACGAGTCTTAATTGACTCTGGGGCCTGTTCTGTGTTCGTCAATCAGAAATATCTGATTGCGAATGGTATTGCTACGTTCGAGGGGACACCAGTGAAGGTTCGAGTGGCTGATGGTTCGTTGGCCATTACCAACTTGCGCTGCGATTTTGTTCTTGACCTGGGTCAGCACCGATCCCGGGTCAGAGCCTATGTGCTGCCCGATTTAGGATCAGATGACACGGCTGCTTTGTTGGGTAGATCGTGGATGAAGCAGGCAGGGTGCATGGTTGGGTATGAGGGTCCTCGGCTACGGGCTTGCATGCACACGCTGAAACGGGGGACAGTCTCCATAGACTCAGATCGCATTCCCTCGGTTCCTCACTCCTCACTAGAGTTGGTTACGTACTGCCTTGCTAGGGTTGCTGACGCATCCACGACTCCCGGCCTCCTCTCGATCAAGAAGTTACGAAAGCTTCTGCGTCGCACACGAGATCTGAACGCTTTTGAGGTGACAGTTCGTTCCCTCGACGAGGATGATGACCGGCTCATCGAGATCCTAGAGGCAGCACGTGCTGACCTGCATACGGCTTCGCGCAACGGCCGGGCGGTGCAGGGGTTCGAAACTGACTTTGCTACGGTGTTCACAGAGAGTAACGTGCTCCCTGATAAACGCGACACACCGGAGGCATGCCCTCTCGAGGATGGGGCGCGGCCCCAGTTCCGAAATGGTTTCAGACTCTCGCCGGCAGAGCTAGAAATGGTAGAGACTCAGGTTCGAGACCTCCTAGCTAAAGGCTTTATCAGCCCAAGTTCGAGTCCATGGGGAGCACCAGTGCTCTTCGTGGCAAAGCCAGATGGTACGTACAGAATGGCAATAGATTACCGCCAGCTCAACCGCGTCACGATTGCCAACCGATATCCTCTGCCAAGGATTGACGACATCTTCGACAAAGTCAAAGGGGCCAAGGTTTTCTCCAACCTGGACCTCCGAAACGCGTACCACAACGTCCGACTGCACGCTTCCGACGTCCCAAAAACGGCATTTGTAACTCCGATGGGACTCTATGAGTTCAACGTGCTCCCGTTTGGCTTGGCGAACGCACCTGCGGTGTTCACCAAGGTCATGAATGATGTTTTCCGCGATATGATCGGTGTCTTTGTGGTTGTCTACCTCGATGACATCCTGATCTTTAGTTCGAACGAAGCAGACCACGAAGGCCACGTGCGCCAGGTTCTCCAACGCTTAAAGGACAACAAGTTGTACCTCAAGCGCGAAAAATGCAGATTTTTCCAGGCGGAGGTCAAGTTCCTGGGTCATGTGCTCTCGGGTGACGGTGTGCGCGCAAACGAGGTCAAGATCCAGTCTGTACGTGACTGGCCTGTTCCTACGACTTCGAAAGCAGTACAGAAATTCCTCGGACTGGCTAACTTTTTCAGGAAGTTCGTCCAAGGTTTTTCCTCCCTCGCAGCACCGCTTACCGAGATCTCGAACGGCAACCTCAAAGGTGCTGCGTTCACTAGTGCATGGACTCCATCTTGCACGAAGTCGTTCGAAGGTATCAAGCACTCCTTGACTCACGCACCAGTTCTGGTCCACCCTGACCCAAAACTGCGGTACAGAGCGGTTGTAGATGCATCAGTAGTTGGTACCGGTGGCGTTTTGTTTCAGGCGGATCGCCCAATCGCGTACTTCAGTCACAAGCTGACTGCAGCTGAGCGCAACTACTCCACGGGTGAACAAGAGTTGCTCGCGATTTACCTTGCATTGAAAGAGTGGAGGTGCTACCTTGAAGGTTGTACTGCTGGATTCGATCTAGACACAGATCACGAGCCCCTGATCTATCTCAGATCACAGCCTATCCTCTCTCGCAAGCAAGCTCGGATCATGGAATTCCTCTCCAGGTTTGGGAACATGAAGTGGAAACACATAGCGGGACGAACAAACGTGGCTGATCCGTTAAGTCGCCACCCCACCTTCGAGGCGCTAACCTGCCTAGTGGTCCAGCGGTTACACGAGGACGATCCTGCCCATGAACGTGATCTGGTTACGGATATCAAAGCAGCATACGAGGCTGATGTTTGGTTTGATAACCCCCGGAACACCCAATTCCTTCGCAAAACGAGCGCTGGATTGTGGGTTGGTACGGATAGATCCCGACGCTATGCCAGCCCTGGACAGATTGTAGTGCCCAACGGGAACTCCCTCAAGGCACGGCTCTTGCATGCGTTCCATGACCTTGACCGAGCGGGTCACTTCGGCATTGACCGCACGTTTGAGGCCATTAGCCGCTCATACTGGTGGCCTGCCATGCGATTAGATGTTACAGATTACGTCCGATCTTGTGACTCGTGCCAACGTACGAAGGCCGCCCGCCAGAAGGCTTACGGGTCACTCCAACCCCTTCCGATTCCAGCGAGAAAATGGCAGTCCATATCCATGGATTTCATCACTGGGTTGCCTAAGCGGGGTCCGCATGGGTTTGATGCGATTCTCGTTGTAGTCGATCGGCTTACGAAGATGGTGAAACTGGCCGCCTGCCACACCACTGATTCTGCCGAACGTACTGCCAACGTTTTTCACGAGAAAGTTTTGTGTGACTTTGGCATCCCTGAATCTATCGTCTCAGACAGGGATGTTCGATTTACAAGTCTTTTCTGGAAGTCCATGTGTTCGTTAACTACCACAGCACGCCTCATGTCCACCGCTTTCCATCCTCAAACTGATGGTCAAACTGAACGTGCCTATCAGGTTCTCGAAGACGCACTCCGAGCCTTCACGAATGAGAAGCAGAAGGACTGGCCTTCTCTACTTCCCAACGCTCAGTTTGCTATCAACAACGCTTTCAATCGGAGTATCCAGGACACACCTTTCCACTTGATGTATGGGCAACATCCTCGGGTAGCGCTTCAGCCATCGGATGTGCATAATGTGGATACCTCGGCGAAGTCTTGGGTTGAGCAAATGGATGACGCTGTCGCAAGCGCCCGCCGTCACTTGCTGGCTGCACAGGACCGATATAAATCCTATGCAGACCGCAAACGCCGCCCTATCAACTTGAAGGTTGGCCAGCATGTCATGCTCTCGGCCAAGAACCTTAAGTACTGGCCGGGGCTTGCCCGCAAGCTCCTCCCTCGCTTCGTTGGACCATACCCCATCTCTCACGTAATCGAAAAGGGGGGTGAGACTGTTGCAGTAACACTCACTCTCCCGGACAGCTGGAAGATCCACCCCACGTTCCACGTGTCGTTGGTGAAACCGTACTTTCCTGGAGATTCACCTCCTGAGGTGCGTCCCAGCCCGTTCCGTACTGAGGGGTGTGTTCAGGTTTATGAGATCGCACGTGTAGTGAGCCACAAGTTTGTAGCCCGCCAGCTGCAATACTTTGTGCAGTGGTTACACTCGGATAACGCGTTCTCATGGGAATCAGCTGTTAGCCTAGCTGATTTCTGCCCGCTTCAAATCAAAGAATACTGGCACACTGTCCCCGCGGACAAGTGGCCCTCAGTAGCTCTTCCATTTGAAGCACCCGCCGCCTCTCAAGGTGATCGAGTCAACGGACAAGATCCACTCAGACGGAGTGCCAGACTTCAGGGGAAGCCTGGGTCTTGAGAGGGGGGAAGTGTGAGCAGCGAGCTCACCCACAGTTCGGTCTAACCACACGGTGGTGGGTAGGGTATCCCGGATACCTTAGACCCGACTGAACTGTACGAACCCTAGACTGTTGCCTTGCAACGACAGGCCCTTTGGATCCGTGGATAGGACCAGAGGGCAGCTAGGGCCGGGTACCTTGTAACACAAGGCAGGATGTCCTTACTGAGCTGACGAGCCAAGTAACCTGCCGAGGTGTTGTTGACAGTTGTTATCCTGACAGCTATTAACACTGGGCTCATCCCCAGCATCAAGGTTGATTGCATTAGTTAAGCCTCGTTAGTACGTTCTATTATTGCTTACAGCAAACCTCGGGGTCTGAACAATAGCCCTGACCAGGTCGGTATGTCCACCGATTACAGACTGTGTCAGCAGAGCATCGTAGTTAAAAGAGCCTGGTACGGTCAGATCCAACAGCTGCACAGCCACATCAATGCGATCATAGGCCATAGCACGTTCGAATGCGTTCGTGATAGTGAATCTGCGCAACAGGATGTGAGGAAAGTTGGCTGATGCGTAGTCCGACTAGGCTGGGAAGAGAGTAGACAGTTCCAAACATTGATGAATACCAATTGACTCGAAGAGAATGCGCAATATTAGCTCTGTAGGAATAGTAGGGAGAGGCATCGAAAAATCTGAGAGAAGCAGAAAGAAGCTGAGAATAGAGGCTGCGAGCCTAGAAGAGCCAGCCCTTCGCACACTGCGGACCCCTCAATATTCGAGAGACCGCACATGGACCCCTGCGTCCTTCCAACCCGATCGGGACCCCTATCACCACTGTAGCTCTATTTTAGGGGGCTGCTCGGTCTCTCGAATATTGAGGGGTCCGCAGTGTGCGAAGGGCTGGCTCTTCTAGGCTTGCAGCCTCTATTCTCAGCTTCTCTCTGTTTCTCTGATCTGTTTCTCAGATTTTTCGATGCCTCTCCCTACTATTCCTACAGAGCTAATATTGCGCATTCTCTTCGAGTCAATTGGTATTCATCAATGTTTGGAACTGTCTACTCTCTTCCCAGCCTGGTCGGACTACGCATCAGCCAACTTTCCTCACATCCTGTTGCGCAGATTCACTATCACGAACGCATTCGATCATGCTATGGCACGCAATCGCATTGATGTGGCTGTGCAGCTGTTGGATCTGACCGTACCAGGCTCTTTTGACTACGATGCTCTGCTGACAGAGGCTGTATACCATAGGCATACAGACTTGGTCAGGGCTATTGTTCAGACCCCAAGGTTTGCTGCATGGACCATACCTGATAGTAGTGATAGTGAATTGCTACGTTGGGCAGTCGAAGATGGCTTCACAGATATGATCAGGTATCTCTTGGAAGCACCTGTACACCCTGTACACGTAGACTGTGAGGATGGATATGCCCTTTGCATAGCAGCGGAGGAAGGCTATACTGAGATTGCTAGGCTTCTTTTGGAGGCACCAGAGCATGCTGCACACGCAGACTGCAAAGGTGGAGCTGCTCTTGTGTCAGCAGCGGAGGAAGGCTATACAGAGATTATCAGGCTTCTTTTGGAGGCACCAGAGCATGCTGCACACGCAGACTGCAAAGGTGGATATGCCCTTTGCATGGCAGCGCAGGAAGGCTATACTGAGATTGCCAGGCTTCTTTTGGAGGCACCAGAGCATGCTGCACACGCAGACTGCAAAGGTGGAGATGCCCTTTGCATGGCAGCGCAGGAAGGCCATACCGAGACAGTAAGGCTTCTTTTGGAGGCACCAGAGCATGCTGCACACGCAGACTGCCAAGGTGGATATGCCCTTTGCATGGCAGCGCAGGAAGGCTATACTGAGATTGCCAGGCTTCTTTTGGAGGCACCAGAGCATGCTGCACACGCAGACTGCCAGGTGGAGATGCCCTTTGCATGGCAGCGCAGGAAGGCCATACCAAGACAGTAAGGCTTCTTTTGGAGGCACCAGAGCATGCTGCACACGCAGACTGCCAAGGTGGATATGCTCTTGTGTTAGCAGCTAAAGGAGGTCACATCGAGACAGTAAGGCTCCTCTTGGAGGCACCAGAGCATGCTGCACATGCAGACTACTGGGATGGGCGTGCTCTTGTGTTAGCAGCTAAAGGAGGTCACGTCGAGACAGTAAGGCTTCTTTTGGAAGCACCCCAGCATGCTGCGCGAGCAGACTGCCAGAAGGGATCCGCTCTTATGAGAGCGGCTGAGGGTGGTCACATGGAGGTGGCCGAGCTTCTCATGGGAGCTCCAGACCACCCAGCACACGCAGACTGCCAAAGGGGATCCGCTCTTATGGAAGCAGCCAGAGGAGGTCACATAGAGGTGGCCAGGCTTCTCATGGAAGCCCCTACCCACCCAGCCCTGGCAGACTGCCAGAGGGGAGGTGCTCTATTGAGAGCAGCTGAGGGTGGCCACACCGAGATAGTAAGGCTCCTCCTGGCAGCTCCAGCCCACCCTGCGCGAGCTGACAGCCAGAGGGGAGGTGCTCTAGCAAGAGCAGCTGAGGGTGGTCACACTGAGGTGGTCAGACTCCTCTTGTCTGCTCCAGTCAACCCTGCGCGAGCTGACAGCCAGAGGGGGCGTGCACTGGCCTTGGCTAAACGGGGTGGCTTTGTAGAAGTTGTCAGCCTTCTCTTGGCATTTGGTGGTTAGAGAAAAGACATCGTCTGGTGCATCAATGCGTGTAGCCTGCCTTAGCGGACAGCATGAGTGGATAGCGAGGCTCCTCCTTGACGCCCCCCATGTAAGGTGTGGTCATTTTGTGTAGCGGTGACACTCGGATAATGTGTTCTCATGAAACGGAGCTGCCTGGAAGCTGCAATGCGCGCATCATGTTTTGCCACTATAAATGTCGCTTAAGGAAAATGACTTGATGAGTATGGCATTTCTTTGTTGCAGAATCGTTTGATCTGGCGCTGTTGGCGCATTTTAGTGTTGATACAGTATGTGTACTCACACGGGTTCTAGAAGCCAGGATCTGCCAAACACTCACAAAAAGATGAAGGATTGTTAAAAAAGATATCCTTTAAGCCCCACTGAAGATCAATTAATTAGCGCATAGTTTTTGTCCAGGCTTTTGTATCCCCCTCCTACTTTGACGTAGGCTTCTTTGCTCCCACCTTTATGATAAACTATGTTAGCCCGACTGCCCCCGTTTAGGTGAACTCTTCGGTCTGACTTTTGGTATCCACCTCTTTGGTTTTTTTTGCATTTTTATTTTTTGGAGGGGTGTTGCCACACCTGGTGTTTTCGGGGTAGATGGGTGAACTGGGGGTGATGGGTATGGGCCATGTTGTTTTTCCACTAGACATTATGTAAATACAGTCATATTATAAATAGCATTCGATGGTCACCACCCCATATCTTCATTGATTTCCCTGATTATATTGGTCTTCGCTGAATTCCCTGAGTAGTCTGTTCTTGCAGACTTTGTAGCTCGGGTTGGCAATGGCGTGTCTCCATATTTTCTGTATTGTTTTGGCTGATCTGTGTCTCAGTACAATGTTGACGAGTTCTCCATCGGACAGTATGATGCTCGGGTTCCGGCTTAAAGCCTCCCATTCCCACTGTTTGTCCGGGTTGTTCTGCACAATCTCCCATGTCATATTAGGGTTCGCGCTGAGACCGTCCCAGCTCCATGGCCTACACGGGTTGTGTAGTACAATGTCCCATGTGGTGTATGCATTTCTGCTTAGTTTGTACCAATTCCATGGCTGCTCAGGTTTGCTTTTTACAAGGTCCCATGTTGCGCTTTCGCTGACCACGAACCAGTACAGGAGTTTGTAATGGTATCCGAAAAATAACACGTCCCAATCCCATGCATCGCCAGTTTTTTCCTCGGTTATGGTCCGCATTATGTTTGGGTTCATAGTGAGCATGTCCCAGTCCCACGGTATGTCTGGGTTGTTGTTTACTATGCTCGCCGTGACCGTTGGATGTTTGCTGAGCCAGTAGTAGTCCCACAGTTTGTCTGGGTTATCCCTGACGATCTCCCATGTGACGTTTGGATTGCTGCTGAACCCGCTCCATTTCCACGGCCTATCTGGGTTCTCTGTGACTATTTTCCATGTGATGTTCGGGTTGGCGCTGATTCCCAACCAGTTCCACAGTAGGTCCGGATGTTCTTGTATGATTTCCCACGTCACGTATGCTTTCATGTTTATGTCTAACCAATCCCAATGTAATTTTGAGTTGTCCCTCACATTATCCCATGTTATGTTTGGGTTTTTACTTAGATTGAACCATATCCAAGGCCTGTCCATGTTGTCCTGTACAATTTTCCATGTGATGCATGGGTTTTTTGTAAGATTAAACCAGTCCCATGCCTCCTCTATGTTTTTTTCTACAAGTTCCCAAGTGATGTTTGGGTTTTTGCTCAAGTTGAACCAGTCCCATTTTTGCTTGGCGGCTTCGATGCGTTGTATGACGTGTTTGCTGATTTCTCGTTGTATACAGGTGTCCATTGTTGTGAGTGTGTGGTGTATGGTGTTTGTTTATCATTTGTGGGACTATAACATTTTACATTTTTTAATACAGTTCCACACATATTTATGTCATTAAATTACTGTTAAGATGACACACATCGAGTTTGAAAAGACCATTGCCTGTAACAAGACCCGGCTGGAAGTATACAGATTAAACATAAAGAAATGTGCAAAGGCATTAGAAAGTTATGAAAAAATAAAACATGTATATACCCATAGCCGTAGAGTGCTCTGTGATATAGACAGAATCGCCTGTTTTTTATATACCCCTGTGTTGATTACTATTGTTGAACTCCATCAAGTATTGACTAGAATTTTTGAAAAAAACGATGAACTGAACGAGGCGCTGAACATGTTCCGACTGGCCAACGATGATGATGATGATGAAGCAAAGACCCATGAGGAGTGTTTGAAAGCTATTCGCCTTCTCCGCGTCTTAAAGGATGATAATGATAAGCATTATCGTATTGTGTATGAAGAGAGTGAAGAAAATCAACATGAAATTTACAAAAAGTACAAAGACGAGAACCTCAAACTATGTTTAGAAACGTTAATGAATGGCACTTATGCCATGAAACAAATCACGATGACAATAAGTTCCGGGCAAAGGCAATTCAATACCGCGGTCCCAGCCGCAATGAAACAACTACAAAAGGTATTCAAACAATATATACATATAGAGTCAGGACTGGACACTTGGTATAAACATGTACTATCACAAATGGAAGAAGAGTTAAATATAATACATGATGAAGAAAAAGAGCTCAACAAATGGGTTGATAAGATACGTAAAGGCATAAAAGTCTAATGAAAAAATAGAAATTCACACATAAAGACTGCTTGCCTCCATCCATGCCATATTTTCGCTATGCAATTCAACGAGGAGCAGTTCAGGGTGAGTGTCGAGACCGGTGGTATTGACAAGGTCTCGACACTGGGTCTCCCGAATGTTCTGAACGTCATGGGTGCCATGTTGGTTATGGATGGTTCGGCAGCTGAACTGCCTGCAAAGAAGCATGATTACAAGATCAAAGACCTGTTGCACTGCATGTATATCCAGTCTCCTGCTGGGCCAGCGGAGGCCCGCTCTGCACTAATTCGGTATCTCCGCAAAAACAAGACTCTCCGGAAATCTCGTGTGGCTCGTTTCGTTAAATTGGTCCCGGAGGATGATTTGTCAGTGATAGGTCGATGCATTGCCGTTTATCACGAGGTGCTTGATTCGGTGAGGAAGCCTTTCAAGTCTAAATGGTACAGAAAGGAGGTCCATGAGAACGACAAGGTCAAGTACACATGGGTCAACGTTGCACCCGGTGTCGAGCCGAAACCTCCTCCATACGTGTTGGGAGGTATAGCATGGCAACAGAAGCGTGCCGCTGTCGGCTTGTCAGTTGGTGTTTTGCCGTGTATATCCGAGATGGTATATTGGAAAACCTACGAGCAGCAACTGAAATCTCTCTACCGCACAGTGGACCGTTTCAGTGCCAAGACGCCGTTTTTCGAGGAGTTGATCAGGGTCGCGTGTCACCCCAGGCGCTACTTAAGGAACTGCGTTGATGAGCGCGACACCGACATGTACTCGTAGCTGATTACATGTGTCAAAAACAAAAAAACGAGGTATTGTCGATACTTCTTTTTTATACGAGCTTTTTAGCCGCTCAATTACACAATAAAAGCAACAATGTTTTGAAAAATCCAAAAGTAAATTGAGATTCAGAATCCTGTGTAGTTTCTGTTTTCCATTATGTTTTCCTTTAACCCCTCTGGAATGGTATGGAATTACACAATAAATCACAACAATGTTTTGAAAATATAAAAAGTAAATTGAGATTCAGAATCCTGTGTAGTTTCTGGTTTGCATGATGTTTTCCTTTAAGCCCCCACTGGAATGGTATGGAATTACACAATAAAAACAACAATGTTTTGAAAAATCCAAAAGTAAATTGAGATTCAGAATCCTGTGTAGTTTCTGTTTTCCATTATGTTTTCCTTTAACCCCTCTGGAATGGTATGGAATTACACAATAAATCACAACAATGTTTTGAAAATATAAAAAGTAAAATGAGATTCAGAATCCTGTGTGGTTTATAGTTTGCATGATGTTTTCCTTTAACCCCTCTGGAATGACACAGTATACACAAAGACATCACAACAATGTTTTGAAATTATAAAAAGTAAATTGAGATTCATAATCCTGTGTGGTTTCTCATTTGCATGATGTTTTCCTTTAACCCCTCTGGCATGGTATGTAATTACACAAGACATCACAAACAATGTTCACAAATCTCGTGTGAAAACCGTATATAAAAAAATGAAAAAGGTGGTTAAAAACATGTATGCATTCATTTATTGTCCATCAACTCACACACACAATGCCATTCGACGAGGAGCAGTTCAGGGTTAGTGTTGAGACCGGTGGTATTGACACTGTTGAGGCTCTTGGTCTCCCAAGTTTCTTGAATGTCATGGGTACCCTTTCGCGTATGGATGGAGGCGAGCGGATACCGCCGGTGGTGAAGGATCACAAGATCAAAGACCTCTTGCGCTTTATTGATGCTCCTGCCGGGACAGAGGAGGCCGGACAGGCTCTTTATAACTATGTGTGTGCATACGAGGATATACCTGGCGAATATGCAGAGAGTGTGGGTGTTTTGATCAGCGCGGTCCCGGATGAGGATTGGGCAGATATTGGGCGAAGCATTGCCCTCTATAATGAAGTTTTTGATTCGGTCAGCAAGCCCTTTGTATCCAAATGGTTTAAGAAGGCGGTCCGAGTCAACGACGATGTGAATTACACTTGGATCACTGTAAACTCCAAATGGGTAAAGAAACCAGTCGACATCAAGACCAGACACACATGGACCAACGACGGCACAAGATGGGTTAAAAAACCAGACAAGGACGATGCCAAGTACGTTTGGATCAACCACGATGCCGGTGTCGATCCGAAGATTCCCGCGCATGTGTATGAACGCAGTGCATGGACGGCCGCCCGCCTTGCAGTTGGTTTGCCAGTCGACGCCAAACATTGGAATCTATGCTCATCCGCTATGATGCGTTGGAAAGCCAAGACTCAGCAAGCGGAATCTGCCAGACGTGTAGCTGACCGGGTCGGTGCAAACTCTCCGTTGTTTGAGGAGTTGATTAGGACATCTTGTCACCCCAAACGCTACTTAAGGAACTGTGTAGATGAGCGGGACATGATCATCCCGACTCACAATCCACAATAACCACAAGTACATTTTTATTACCTGAAATATTCATAATGGTGTAAGTATGTGCACTTCCGAAACTAAAAAATCCACAATATGGTTCATCACTTTCACCCCCCCACGCTTCAAACACATAATCCAACGCATTAAACGAAGATAATTCTTGATCATCATGGTCTACACTAATGAGAGCATAATCATCGACTCTATACCGTTGCTGATCTGGTGGCATTTTGTCATAGCACTTCATCATAGCATCATGTAGTTGCTTGCCAAATACTTTTTTGGACAAAAGTGTTTGAATTTATTTTTTGTATTGTACGTGTGTATCAACTCTAGTGAGTCTAATGACACTAACCGTAGTGTATCGCGGTGTCCTTTATCGATTCTATATGTAAATACTGAATTGACAACTAGATAGTCAATTTTTGGTTCTAAAATAGATGATTTGACTTTTATGGACGCTTTTTCTTTGTCTTTTTTCTTGTCGATTTCCGTTGCTACAGGTTTTTCGAATGTTTTTAATAGTTTTCTCAAATCTTCTTTGGACTTGAATGTAACTTGCTTGTTCACGTATAATTTGTATACTTTCTTTGCAGTTTCACCAGTTAATTTGATACGTTTTCCAGTTATCGGATTAATGATATTATTACTCGTATCGCCCATTTACTTATATAATATAATTGTAATAAGAAATTTATTTATAAAAATCAGAATCCTGTGTAGTTTCGAAGTTGCATTATATTTCCTTTAACCCCCTATGGAATGACACAGTATACACAAGAAATCACAACAATGTTTTGAAAAATACAAAAGTAAATTGAGATTCAGATTCCCATGTAGTTTCTGTTTTGTAATATATTTTCCTTTAACCCCTCTGGAATGGTATGGTATTACACAATAAAACACAACAATGTTTTGAAAAATACAAAAGTGATCGTGGACTTCTTTTGTCGATATATGATACAATGCGAGGAGGATTTCTAGACAGTTGTATTGCAATTGTGATCAACATGTCATAGAAACTTCTAAAGCAAAGCTTCCGCATGTAAACATTGTCAGGGATTTCCAAAGGTGGACTGCTTCATCCATAAAAAACCTGACAACATACAAAAAAGATTTGGAAAAGAATAAACTACACGACCGTATCCGTGATGTAGACAATTTGATAAAATACTTGTCTACTCCTGTAGTGATTACTATGATTGAATTACACACAGTTTTGAAAGCGATTTTCGAGTCTTATGACGCACTAAATAACATATTGAATAAATTCGGACTGACATATTATGATGACAAATACATGAAATCTGATATGGAAAATAGTCTGGAAGCTGTTCGCGTTCTTCGTGTGTTTAAAGATGCTAATGACGATCATTATTCAAGTATTAATGAAGAGAATCAAATTGGGATTTACAAAGAGTACACCGACGATAAACTGGTAATATACTTGCAAAACTTGGTAGATGGGATGATCGCCATGAAAGACACAACAAAGCTAATAGATTACAAGAAAAAACAATTCAACGTTTTGGTTCCAAATGCAATGAAACAACTTCAAACTGTATTATCGCAGTACATCCATATAAAACCTAGTCTTGAAAGTTGGTATCAACATATACACACACAAATGAAAGAGGTTGTGGAAGTCGAGTTCAAAAAGATATTTAATATACCCGATCGACAAGTAGAAAACGTGTTTTAAAAAGAGTTGAATTCCCTCATTAGCCTGTTTTTGCATGCTTTGTAGTTTGGGTTAGAAATGACGTGTCTCCACATTTTCTGTATTATTTTTGCCGCTCTACATCTCTGTATGATGTTGACTAGCTCTTCTGTTGATAACAAGACGCTTGGGTTGGCGCTGATAATATTCCAATTCCATGGTTGGTCTAGGTTGTTTTGTACAATGTTCCATGCAATGTTCGGATTTGCGCCTATTCTGCATATATTCCAATTCATGTCTGGATTATCGACGACTATGCCCCATGTCACGTTTATGTTTTCGCTCAGCCCATGTATATCCCAACGTATATTAGGATTACTGATGACAATCTCCCACGTGATGCACGGGTTCCTGCTCAATTGGTACCAGTCCCAAGGTTTGTCTAGATTATCCCTTACGACCTCCCACGTTAATCCGGTGTTTGAACTCAGATAATAGTAGCTCCACGGCATGTCTATGTTTTGTCTGACAATTTCCCACGTGATATTAGGATTAGCGGCCAGGAATTCCCAGTCCTATGGCTTGTCTCGGCTTGTCACTACTATTTCCCACGTGATATTTGGATTAGCACTGACCCCCAACCACTTCCACGGTTTATCCGGGTGTTGCTGTATGATATCCCATGTAACACTCTTGCTTTTGCTAACTTCGAACCAGTCCCACAGTGCTTCTGGGTAATCCTTTACAATTTTCCAGCTTATGTCTGGATTTCTGATCAACCAAAACAAATCCCACTCCTCATCCGGGTTGTCCTGGACGATTTCCCATGTAATCCCCGGGTTTTCGCTTAGCCAGCTAAAATCCCAAGGCTCATCCGGGTGGTTTTGCACCATGTCCCATGTAACTCGCGGGTTTTTGCTCAGCCCTCTCCAATCCAATTGTATATGCGGAATATCCTTTACACCCTTGATGCGTTGCATAACGT
Source organism: Chlamydomonas sp. ICE-L (assembly GCA_013435795.1). NCBI lineage: Eukaryota > Viridiplantae > Chlorophyta > Chlorophyceae > Chlamydomonadales > Chlamydomonadaceae > Chlamydomonas > Chlamydomonas sp. ICE-L. Next base: position 68,203,207 of record JACBWV010000610.1, read on the forward strand.
GCTTGTTGATTTCGCCTTGTATACCCAGAGTCATGATGTGTGGTCTTTTGTATTATAGGTGTCTTTAGTGTTTACACCTTTTTTCAATCTATTTTTTACATGGGTTGTGTTGCTCTTGCTCTTGCTCTTGCTCTTGCTCTTGCTCTTGCTCTTGCTCTTTAAGCCCCCTAAATCTGTTTTATTTAAAGGTTTGAGTTGAAAGTATAAAAGGATCATGATGACATATCAGTTGCGCCCAAGTATATTATCTTTGAAGCGAAGCAGGTTATTGATCTGTGTCAAACGAGGGTTGCCACTAAAAGATGCTGGTAACTATGAGTTGTGTAACACCAAACCGCGCTTCACGATGTCTGAATTGAAAGCAGCTGTCCCCCCGCGTCTCTGGGTGAAGGACACACTAAAGTCTTTGAGTTACTTGTTACGCGACGGCGCTATTATTTATACACTGGCATCTGTAGCTCTGTATTTTGATCGTTGGTACCTCTGGCCTATGTACTGGTTGGTCCAGGGGTCCTTCTTTTGGGCCTTGTTTAATGTAGGTCACGACTGCTGTCATAGAAGTTTTTCTAACAATAATTTTGTGAATGATGCAGTCGGTCTGATGGCCCACAGTTTCCTGTTGGTTCCTTTCCACGGCTTTCGTGCTAGTCATAGGATCCACCATACATTCCATGCCCACCCTGAGAAGGATGAATCTTGGAAACCCTTGCCACAGGGTCGTGATGGATTGTTGAATGCCATCGGCACTGTTTTCAGAACCAAGCTCCCTTTTTCCCTGTTATCCTTTCCCGTTTATTTGTGGTTCCCTGTGTCCCACTTTGACCCTCGGAGCAAGTTTTTCACATCTACCGATAAGAGTCTGGTACTGACCTCTAATGTGTGTTTGTTCATGTTCTCGTGTGTGTTGTATCATTATATGACAATGCTGGGGCTGTGTGCTGTTCTGAACCTGTATTTCGCTCCTTATGTGGTGTTTTGTGCCTGGTTATCCGGTGTATCTTACCTGCACCACCATGGCTCTGCCAAGGGCGAGCCTCAGATCCCTTGGTATAGAGGGTCCGAGTGGAGTTATCTGCGCGGAAGTCTATCGACTGTGGACAGAGACTACGGTGTGTCCAATGAGTTACACCACAATATTGGCACCCATGTTGTCCACCACATTTTCCCCCAAATACCCCATTATAATTTGGTCGAGGCAACCGAATGCATCAGAGAGGTCTTGGGTTCTTACTACAGAGAGCCTGTCAAGTGCCAAGGCTGGTTCCCTACTCACCTCACACAGCCTTTGGTGTACAGTTTCGGTAACGACCATACTGTGTCTCCTACCGGTGATGTTGTTTACTATGATGTCACACACAAAAACTCTCATAAAAATGTTTGTATGTAATATATATTGCGTGGATTTGCATGTGATTTTTCTGCAAGTAATTAAAATCAAAAATGAAACCTATTTACAAGTTACAAGACGTGTCTGCGGACATGAAACACCAAATCGTGTATGTGTTCAACTCTGAGTGGGGTGGTGCAATCGTGTACACCGTGGACCTGTTGGAGAAGACGTGGATGAGGACCGAGAAGGATGTATTGTTGGTCATGATAGACCCTGACAGCGGTGACCTGATAGGCACTATAGGTCTGGACCACAAGTATAGAATCCCTATTGCCGGCCACCTTTATGTAAGTGAGAAATACAGAAAGTGCGGGTATGCAGACGTATTGATAAACGAGCTAGAAAAACAGACTGATCGTCGGATATATGCCTGCTGTAGGCCTGAAAAGGTTGCTGGAAACCTTCGCCGTGGTTGGATACACGCAAATATGTTTGGCCTGTCAAATATAATGCAAAAGCATTTTGTCCCGATGTACAAGCAGGGTTGCAAGCAGACGTGTAACACATAAAAAAAGGTTGTTTTCTTTTTATTCGTGTTGTTTTGTCTTCAGTGTCGTCGTTCTTGTTTTCTTCAGACCCGACCATCCCAGCTATCAGCTGCCTTAATAGCCATGTGTAGTTCAGCCTTTGCCTTTTCCAGCTCTATGATCGCCTGTTTGTCTGACCGCATCACCAGCATTACCAAGGCTGATTCCAAATAGCCCCTAGTTTTATCCACATATACGTAATCGACTCCTGAAATCCCCACTTCGGCAATGTCGTTTATGGTTGCGTCTAGGACCCTCATCGAGCCGGTATAATCATCGACACCAATATACATTGTGATTGTGCTGATGCGCGCCAGGATGAATGTAGAGTGGATTTCGAAATTTACAGATACCATCCTTGTTTTTCTGTGTTTCTGGACAATGATAAAATAGACCGTTTCATTTTTTAATCCATTATCATCTCATTTTCCTTTAAGTCGTCCGCACCTGACCTCACAGACCCCCCTTTTAAATGCGGAATCGCCCGGTATGAATTGATCCTGTCCGGTCCGGACCCCCATGCAAACCGTACTGCCAATCGGTCCTGTTGTTTCCATGCGCAGCCATCGGTCCTTGATAGCTGAAAATGCGAGGGGATCGGCCTTGTTTCCATGCGCAGCCATCAATATAGCTATATCGCATTCCCTTCTGAAAATCTTGTGACCCTGTATGGACACCAAACCTGCAATCCTGGAGACCGCAGGTTGGTTTGTCGATCGATGTCCGAAGCTGCGCATTGGAGATCGAGCACGCATTCACTGATTCTCACTAGGTTACTACTCAATTCCATGTGAATGCGTGGCAAATCCCTTGCTATCACCTGTCTTTCTGATTCCTTATCCATGTGGTCACCTACCATACATAGGTACACCTCTGATGGACGTTTGTGATCCCGTAGAGGCTACCAAGAAGTTTGTGATGATGTCTCCCTCGACTACCCCTGCAGAGCACACTTGTGCTCCCAATGAGGCTACAGAGAGGTATGAACATTTTGCTTGTGTTTGCGTCTACATAGCAAGTGATTTCTTGTGTATACCGTGTCATTCCAGAGGGGGCTTAAAGAAAAACAGAATGGAAATGATAAACTACATTGGATTCTGAATCTCAATTTACTTTTGGATTTTCAAAACATGGTTGTGATGTCTTGTGTATACTGTGTCATTTCAGAGGGGGTTAAAGGAAAACATCATGCAAACCAGAAACTACACAGGATTATGAATCTCAATCAACAGAATCCCATGTAGTTTCATTGTATAATTTCATGGAATTCCCTCAATAGACGTCTCTTTCATACTGTGTAAGACGGGTTTGCAACAACATGCCGCCATGTCTTTTGGATGGCTTTTGCAGCTCTATGTCTTTTTATGATGTTGCAAAGATCTGTCGAAGATAGTAGCATTTGTGGTTGCATACTTAACGACATCCACTCCCAGGGTTCGTCAAGGTTCTCCTCTATAGTTTTCCATGTGATGTTTGGGTTCCTGCTTAATGCTCTCCAGTACCAGCAGTTGTCTTTGTCCATATCTACAATGTCAAATGCGATGCTAGGGTTTACAACTAAACGACACAAGTTCCATTCTCTGTCTGGGTTATTCATCACAATGTCTAATGTGATGTTTGGGTTCTCGCTCAATGCTCTCCAGTACCATGGTTTGGAAGGGTTCTCCTCTACGATTTTCCATGTGATGCATGGGTTCCTGCTTAATTCATCCCATCTCCATGGTTTGTCTGGGTTCTCCTCAATGAATTTCCATGATATGTTTTTGTTAAAGCTTATTCCATTCCAGTCCCAAGGCCTGCCAGGGTTCTCCTCAACAGTTTGCCAAGTGATGTTTGGGTTATAACTTAATGCATACCAGTCCCATGGTTTGTCAGGGTTCTCCTCTATGATTTTCCATGTTATGTTTTTATGATTGCTTAATGCATACCAGTTCCATGGTTTGTCAGGGTTCTCCTCTATAATTTTCCATGTGATGTTTTTATGATAGCTTAATGTATACCAGTCCCACGGTTTGTCCGGGTTCTCCTCAACAATTTGCCATGTGATATTGGAGTTAAAGCTTAATACATACCAGTTCCAAGGTTTGTCTGGGTTATCCTTTACTAGTTTCCACGTAACATTTGGGTTAAAGCTTAATCCATACCAACACCAATATTTGTCTGGGTTCTCCTCCACGATTGTGCTTGTAATGCTTGGGTTTCTGCTTAGTCCCCCAAAACACCAAGGTTTGTCAGGGTTATCCCCTACGATTTTCCATGTCATATTTGGGTTCTGGCTTAATTCATACCAGAACCATGCAATGTCTTTGTTAGAATCAACAATATCAAAAGTTATAACGGGATTTTTGCTTAGCCACACCCCGTCCCATTTTGCATCTGTGTGATTCAATCTAGATGTGATGTGTTCATTGATGTCATCTTGGATGCCGTGTTTGGAAGACATATCACTGGTAACTCTACAAAAAACCTTAAAATGGATTACATTTTTTATTTTATTTGAAAACCATTTGAGTTTCAGAATCTATTTTTCCAAAACATTGTTGTGATTTCTTGTGTAATACACTGTCATTCAAGAGGGGTTTAAAGAAAAACATCATGTAAATGATAAACCATATAGGATTCTGAATCTCAATTTACTTCAGGATTCGTTAAGAAAAATTACATCATAATTAGTTCCATTGTATAATTTCATGGAATTCCCTCAATAGACGTCTCTTGCATGCTCTATGATGCGGGTTGGCAATAACATGCCGCCATGTCTTTTGGATGGCTTTTGCAGCTCTATGTCTTTTTATGATGTTGCAAAGATCTGTCGAAGATAGTAGCATTTGTGGTTGCATACTTAACGACTGCCACTCCCAGCATTCGTCAAGGTTCATCTCTACGATTTGCCATGTGATATTTGGGTTCCTGCTTAATTGTATCCAGTACCAATGTTTGTCTTTGTCTATATTTATAATGTCAAATGCGATGCTAGGGTTTAAAATTAAACCACACAAGTTCCATTCTCTGTCGGGGTTGTTCGTTACAATGTCTAATGTGATGTTTGGGTTCTCGCTCAATGCTCTCCAGTTCCATGGCTTGTCAGGGTTCTCCTCTACGATTTTCCATGTGGTGATTGGGTTCCTGCTTAATCCGTACCAGCTCCAGGGTTTGTGTAGGTTCTCCTCTACGTTTGTCCATGTGATATTTGTGTTCGTGCTTAATCCGTACCAATCCCAAGGCCTGTCAGGGTTCTCCTCAACGTTTTTCCATGTCATATTTGGGTTAAAGCTCAATTCCCACCAGTTCCATGGTTTGCCAGGGTTATCCCCTACGATTTTCCATGTTATATTTGGGTTTCTGCTCAATTCTCTCCAGTGCCATGGTTTGTCGGGATTCTCCTCTACGATTTTCCATGTTATATTTGGGTTCCCGCTTAATTCTCTCCAGTTCCATGGTTTGTCAGGGTTCTCCTCTACGATTTTCCATGTGATGATTGAGTTCTTGCTTAATTCATCCCAACTCCATGGTTTGTCTATGTTATCCTCTATGAATTTCCATGACATGTTTTTGTTAAAGCTCAGTCCATTCCAGTCCCAAGGCTTGTCAGGGTTCTCCTCAACAATTTGCCATGTCATATTTGGGTTATAGCTCAATCCCCACCAGTTCCATGGTTTGTCAGGGTATGAATTAACAATGTCAAATGTGTTGCTTGGTTTCATGCTTAATATACCCCAGTTCCAAGGTTTGTCAGGGCATGAATTTACAATATCAAATGTGATGTTTGGGTTTCCGCTAAGTATGTTCCAGTTCCATTTTGCATCTACGTGATTCAATCTATGTATGATGTGTTTGTTGATTTCGTCTTGGATGCCGTGTTGGTAAACCATTGCAACAAATAAACACGTTTATATATTTTCATTCATGGAAAGCTCTTAATTGTTTTCAGTTTTAAAACAAAACAAATAAAAACTAAAAATAAAAAGTCAATTGGGTTTCAGAATCCTGTTTAGATTATCATTCTCATTCTGTTTTTCTTTAAGCCCTATATTTGATTCAAGTAGAATACACAAATGTTTATGTTTTCATTGTTGTGATTTCTTGTGTATACTGTGTCATTTCAGAGGGGGTTAAAGAAAAACATCATGTAAATGATAAACCATATAGGATTCTGAACCTCATTTTACTTTTGTCTTTTTCAAAACATTGTTGTGATTTCTTGTACAATTTCATGGAATTCCCTCAGCAGCCGTCGCTTGCACACTCTGTAATGTGGCAGCTTAGAATGTTGCACATATCTGTCGTAGATATTACCATTTGTGGTTGCATACTTAAGGACGTCCACTCCCATGGTTTGTCAGGGTTCTCCTCTACGATTTGCCATGTGATGTTTGGGTTCCTGCTTAATGCTCTCCAGTACCAATCTACAATGTCAAATGCGATGCTAGGGTTTAAAATTAAACCACACAAGTTCCATTTTATGTATGGGTTGTTCATCACAAAGTCTAATGTGATGTTTGGGTTCTCGCTCAATGCTCCCCAGTCCCATGGTTTGTCAGTGTTCTCCTCTACGATTTTCCATGTGATGATTGAGTTCCTGCTTAATTCATCCCAACTCCATGGTTTGTCTGGGTTATCCTCTATGAATTTCCATGACATGCTTGTGTTAAAGCTCAGTCCATTCCAGTCCCAAGGCTTGTCAGGGTTCTCCTCAACAATTTGCCATGTCATATTTGGGTTATAGCTTAATCCCCACCAGTCCCATGGTTTGCCAGGGTTCTCCTCTACGATTTTCCATGTGATGATTGGGTTTCTGCTTAATGTATGCCAGCTCCATGGTTTATCTGGATTGGAAACAACAATGTCCAATGTTATGATTTTATGTAGGCTCAATTCCCACCAGTTCCAATCTTTGTCTGTGTTCCTCTACTAGTTTCCATGTGATATTTGGGTTATAGCTTAATCCCCACCAATCCCATGGTTTGTCTGGGTTCACCTCCACGATTGCGCCTGTTATGCTTGGGTTTCTGCTTAGTCCCCCAAAACACCAAGGTTTGTCAGGGTTATCCCCTACGATTTTCCATGTCATATTTGGGTTATGGCTTATAAAATACCAGTCCTATGTAATGTCTTTGTTAGAATCAACAATATCAAAAGTTATGATGGGATTTTTGCTTAGCCACATCCAATCCCATTTTGCATCTTTGCGATGCAATCTGTTTATGACGTGTTCATTGATTTCTTGTGTGATGTCGTGTTTGGAAGACATATAACTCTGGTATCTCTTTAAAAACCTTAAATGGATAACATTTATTATTTTTATTTTTATTTGAAAACCATTTGAGTTTCAGAATCCTATGCAGTTTATCATTTTCATTCTGTTTTTCTTTAAGCCCTGTATTGGATTCAAGTGAAACACACAAATGCTATGTTTTTTTCATTGTTGTGTTTTATTGTGTATACACTATCATTCCTGAGGGGGTTAAAGGAAAATATGTTGCAAAACAGAAACTACACAAGATTCTGAATCTCATTTTACTTTTGGATTTTTCAAAACATTGTTGTTATTTCTTGTACAATTTCATGGAATTCCCTCAAGAGCCGTCGCTTACACACTATGTAATGCGGGTTGGCATCAACATGCCGCCAGTTCTTTTGGATGGCTTGTGCAGCTCTATGTCTTTGTATGATGTTGCAAAGATCTGTGGAAGATAGTAGCATTTGTGGTCGCTTACTTAATCCCGCCCAAACCCATGGTTTGTCTGGGTTCTCCTCTACATTTTGCCATCTGATGTTTGGGTTCCTGCTTAATTCATACCAGCTCCAAGGTTTGTGTGGATTGGCAACAACAATGTCAAACGTGATGTTTGGGTTCATGCTTAACCCCGCCCAAACCCATGGTTTGTCTGGGTTCTCCTCTACGTTTTGCCATGTTATAGTAGGGTTCATGCTTACCCACAGCCACTTCCAAGGTTTGTCAGGGTTGGCAACAACCATGTCGATTGCGAGGCTTGGGTTCGCGTTTACCGCCCACCAATCCCAATCTTTGCCGGGGTTCTCCTTTATGATTTGCCACGTGATATTCTTGTTCGTGCTTAATCCCGACCAGTCCCAAGGTTTGCCTAGGTTTGCATCAACATCACCCCATGTTATACTTGGGTTCATGCTTAATGCATAACAGTTCCAAGGTTTGTCTGGGTTCTCCTCTACGATTTTCCATGTTATATTTGGGTTTCTGCTCAAGCACCACCAGTTCCAATGTTTGTCAGGGTTCTCCTCTACGATTTCCCATGTTGTGTTTGGGTTTGAGCTGATTCCCATCCAGTCCCAAGGTAGGTCCGGGTGTTCTTTTATGATTTCCCATGTGATGTTTGGGTTTCTGCCTAATTCCGCCCAGTCCCAAGGTTTGACAGGGAATGAATTAACAAACTCAAATGTGATGTTTGGGTTTCTGCTTAATCCCCACCAGTCCCAAGGTTTGCCAGGGCATGAATTAACAATGTCAAATGTTATATTTGGGTTTCTGCTTAATCCCGCCCAACACCAAGGTTTGTCAGGGCATGAATTTACAATGTCAACAGTTATAACGGGGTTTTCGCTAAGTCTGCCCCAGTCCCATTTTGCATCTATGTGATTCAATCTATGTATGATGTGTTTGTTGATTTTGTCTTGGATACCGTGTTGGTAAACCATTGCAACACATACACACGGTTATATCTATTCATTCATAGAAATCTCTTAATTGTTTTCATTTTTCAAACTAAAACAAATAAATCTAAAAAAAAAGTCAATTGGGTTTCTGAAATCCTGTGTAGTTTCTCATTTTCATTTTGTTTTTCTTTAAGCCCTGTATTTGATTAATGTAGAATACACAAATGTTTAGGGTTTAAATCCTATATAGATTCCCGAATCCCAATTAACTTTTGTATTTTTCAAAACATTGTTATGTTTTATTGAATAATCTCGTTGAATTCTCTCAATAATCTATGTTTACATACAATATAAGACGGATTTGTAACGACATATCTCCATGTCTTTTGGATTGCTTTTGCAGCTCTGTGTCTTTTTATGATGTTGCAAAGATCTGTGGAAGATAGTAGAATTTGTGGTTGCTTACCTAATACCTCCCAAACCCATGGTTTGTCTGGGTTCTCCTCTACGACTTGCCATGTGATGTTTAGGTTCCTACTTAATTCATACCAGCTCCAAGATTTGTCTGGGTTGGCAACAACAATGTCAAACGTGATGTTTGGGTTCAGGCTTAACTCATACCAGTCCCAAGATTTGTCTGGGTTCTCCTCTACGTTTTGCCATGTTATAGTAGGGTTCATGCTTAACCACTGCCACATCCAAGGTTTGTCAGGGTTGGCAACAACCATGTCGAATGTGAGGCTTGGGTTCGAGTGAACCGCCCACCAATCCCAATCTTTGTCGAGGTTCTCCTTTATGATTTGCCACGTGATATTCTTGTTCGTGCTTAATCCCCCCCAGTCCCAAGGTTTGTCTAGGTTTGCATCAACATCACCCCATGTTATACTTGGGTTCATGCTTAATTCCCCCCAGTTCCAAGGTTTGTCAGGGTTCTCCTCTACGATTTTCCATGTGATGTTTGGGTTCCTGCTTAATTCATACCAGTTCCAAGGTTTGTCAGGGTTGGCAACAACAATGTCAAACGTGATGCTTGAGTTCCTGCTTAATTCTCTCCAGTCCCATGGTTTGTCTAGGTTCTCCTCTATCAATTTCCATGACATGCTTGTGTTCCAGCTTAATCCATTCCAGTCCCAAGGCATGCCAGGGTTCTCCTCAACAGTTTGCCATGTTACTTTTGGGTTATAGCTTAATCCCCACCAGTTCCATGGTTTGTCAGGGTACGAATTAACAATGTCAATTGTGATGCTTGGGTTCATGCTTAACGTACCCCAGTTCCAAGGTTTGTCAGGGCATGAATTTACAATGTCAAATGTGATGTTTGGGTTTCCGCAAAGTCTGTCCCAGTCCCATTTTGCATCTATGTGATTCAATCTATGTATGATGTGTTTGTTGATTTCGTCTTGGGTGCCGTGTTGGTAAACCATTGCAACAAATACACACGTTTATATGTATGTATTCATTCATAGAAATCTCTTAATTGATTTCATTTTTAAAACTAAAACAAATAAAAAATAAAAAGATATAAAGTCAATTGGGTTTCTGAAATCCTGTTTAGTTTCTCATTTCCAGTCTGTTTTTTCTTTAAGCCCTCCAAATGAATGTAACGAAATCCTGTGAAAACTGCTAATGCTTGTTTTGCATAGAATGTTTTACATAGAATGTTCTAATACCATAATCGGGTTTTTCACATATTTCAAATATACATCGACATGTTTTTTGTTTAGTTTCGGTTAAATTTTTGCGTATTTCATAAAGGAACGTTTCTCCACGGCATTCCCAGTCAGATACAGTTGTTTCTATAATATTTGTTTCATCATCCTCTTCATATACACATATTACACTCTCCTTTGAAAGATGTCTGTGCTGTTTTACAAAAGATTCATGTTTATATTGAACCAGCTCTTCTAGTTCTTTCTGCTCGTTTATGAATGTCCCATATTTTAGTACTTTTTCTATATGCCGATATAGATTTTTCCTGTGAAAGAGTGACATTTTCGTGTTTTTCAATGAATCATCATAATCATATTTTCCTTTACAGACTTTTATTATGATGCTATATAATCGCTGTTTACACTTTCTATCATCCGAATCCTCCGGCATTGTATGATTTATTTTTTTGACTACTTTTAATACTTTATCAAAGTATTTGGACAAATTGATCTTTTGTGATAATGTCAACGAATAAGATGAGTCCATCATTGTTGTTGCTTCGTACAAATAACTGCTTTTAGATGTTTTTTCATTTTTTTATCGGATAACATCGACTTCTAGTGTGATTATTTGGGTTAATCCACGGGGGGTTAAAGGAATATAAAATGGAAATAAAGAAACATTTTTACGTATATATATCAAATGACTACCAGGAGTAAGCGCGAATCAACAATATTTATGATAAATCCCAAGACAGGAGTCGAGATGCTTGTCAAGAATGAAGGCGCTCTGGACTCTGGGAAAATCCAGTTTGAAGTAGATCCCGGTCTTTTGAAACTGAGCTTTGAAAGTCTAGGGAAAATGGTGTTTGAAGTAAGAAGCAGAGACCCTCTGCCCCAGTTACCGAATGATATTATTCTTGAAATCATGAAAAAGCGGATAGACGACACACACACTGGTCTTGCTCAGGTTAGCGGTGTAAGCAAGAGTATGACCGCCGCATTGAAGAGTGATTCTCTGAGGTACTCGTCGTTCGGCAATATAGACAAGTTCATGGATGTGTATGGGCGCGCTTTCACGATAAACAACTTGTATGTCTTGCCAATGACTAGAGCACACGTGTTTTTTGTGAATCAGCTCCAAGCTTTGGCGCATGGTTTGATCACCGAAGCGGTATGGAAATTCGATAAAAAGTACGCGTATGACAGGACCTCGCGCACTGGACCCCCCGCCATGTCTGGGTCGCCTCAATCTGCCAAATTGAAATGGGAGAATCTATGGGTGTACGCCAAGCTATTGAGTTATATAGGCTCAAGGGGCATCTATTTGCAACACGAGATCCAAATGTATGACTATGTCCCGGGTCGCGGCAAAACGTCGGGTGAGCTGGTTGACATGTTGAACAATGTTGATTTTACCACTAATTTCTATGAAATCAAGGAGAAGCTGCGTCTAATCAGCGTTGAATCTAAACGACTGTTCCCCATTTGGAAGACATACCCTGTGATGTCCGTGTACGACAATGACTCGTTACGCGAGGGCGTGGGCTACGGTGAAATCTTCATAAACAGGATGCGCTATTCGAGACCAATAGAGGGATGGGTAGAATGGTGATTCGGGTATGTAATCCTATGCCATTCCGGGGCGAAGGCTTAAAGGAAACATTATCCCGTCTTGTCAGGGGTGTACCGATAATGCGCGTGTAATTCTAGGGGTTCATCCCAGGGGGACTTAAAGGAATACGCTTTTATATACAGCCTGTTGTGTAAATGCTGACTGTGAAAAAATTGAACGGGTTATAAAAATACCGACTACTAACAAAACACATACCCACACACCTTACAGGCAAATGGCTATGATTCCCTATATTCCGGTGCATGTCATGGACAATATCGTCTTCATGGCCAGCAGCGACACCGAACAAAAGTACTGTAAGAACAGACTCATCTGCTAGGGAATCAACACTCGTCCTTACCAGTTGGAATGGTGCGGGTATAGATGCTTGACTACCCAAGAGACCATGGATTCTGATATCGCAAAGATCAAGGCTGAGCTTGTGTACACACCATCCGATATGTACAATACCTCTGTTGGCGAGCCTGGTGGCACTAGGAGGAGGTACGAATTCAGCTGCTGGAGGTGGAATTTCCTTGTCGAGGTACCCTATGAAGACGAGGAAGACGATGAATAAATCTTTGTAACAGAAAGGGAAAACAAAAAACAAAAAACAAAAAAGAAGAAAAACTTCTTTTTGGACAAATCCTATTTTTTATAGTACCAAGATTACAAATACAAAGAATAATATATATAAAGCGTTCCCAGAAAACAATGAATAAGAATATATTCGGTTATATGGGGTCTGCTGCATCTTCCTACGATGAAAATGCGGATCACTTTACCGAAATCAGCAACAACTTTTTTTCTCTATATTGTGAAATAAATCCATCCAAATTTATTGGCTACGGGATTCTAAGGATGGCGTATCTTCAACACATGTCTGATCATGGGGTGAATATGAAGAATGAAAGAGAAATCGATCGGATATTAGACAAAATGTTGGGGAAGCGAGGTTGTGTATTATATGGATCGGGATGTAATGCCGTCATTGTGGGGGTAAATCTACACTCGTGGGTGAAACGACAATTTCATACCAATCCCAATCTTTGTCGGGGTTGGTAGAGATTATGCCCAAAGTTATGATTGGATTTTTGCTCAATTCGCACCAATCCCATGGCACATGCCCATATATGGTGGGACGTATATATCTATCATTTTATATTTGTATTGATGGTCTTGGCGCCGGTCTTGGTCTGACTCATATTTTTCTCTATGTAATAAACTATTAAGCGTCTTGCATCAAAGGTTTCTTAAAAACGCGTGTATTATCATAAAAACGCATGTGTCATCATAAAAATGAGCATACTATATTTCAAGGAGTCTGACGACCTGGATGAGAAACTTTCACAGTTTTCAGACGATGAGTTCAAGGAATTGATAAAAAAACTCACAGAAATGCAAGACACGTTATCAGCAGCCAATGCAATTACAGCCACGCATCTTGTAGGTAAAGAAGTATTACATAATGATACCATCTACCAAATAATGTACACTACAAAAACAGACTAAAAGAGATAGATATAGTCCATTGCCGTCAGACCATAAAAACAAGTGTTTCTTGTTTCTTGTTTTTTTTTGTTTTTTCACTCTTTTCTGACTTGACTTGTGACCACTTAAAGGATGCTCTTATTCAGTTTGCTGTTCAGCGTCTTGCATCGAACGTTTCTCCTCCACAATGATAGACTCTTCTTCCTCGTCCTCGTCATCTGGTCCTTTTTTATTCATCATCTCTAGCGCGATGTCTTTCACACTCATACCGGCAGTAGCGGCAAGAAACTGAGCGGTAGACATGCTGTTGTATTTAATTAAACTGGGCATCTTTTGAGTGTTACTTGTTTGGTGTTTTTGTACTGGTAGTTGAAGAACGGTCCCTTTTATTATGGTTTCATTTTTTCAGACATCGGTGCTTTTGACCAACTGTGAAAATTTTGAAATGGTTATAAAAAGGACCGACTATTAACAAAACACACTCGCACAAACTACAAAAATCATCTACCAGTAACAATGGCTTCAATGATTCACAAGCTTCCCGTTGATGTCATGGACAGTATCTTCAAGGTCTTCCTGGCCAACAATGACAGCTGCCGAACGTACTGCAAGAACAGGCTCATCTGCAAGGGTATCAATACCCTCCCGTACCAATTCAAGCTCAACGGTTCTGACAATGTTGATGACTTCTTCAAGTACGCTGCGACACGGTTCACCATCAATCAGCTAGCCGACCCCAAAGGTGATGAAGAAATTGCGTTTGCCGATCAGTGCAGGGCAGTTTTCTTATCCGTGATTGAGAAGAACAAGCAAAATGAGGCATGGAATTCCTTCTACAGCGCGTACAACTCTGATAGCATCGAGTACAAAAAGATCCAGCGCCATTAGCGCCAAAAGCGCTTTCTCCCCAGGATCGTGGCATTGCTCAAGGGTTGCAAGGGTCGTGATTGAACACATTGGGACCGCGGTGGGGAACGACGGAAAAAAAACATAAAACAAAAAAGAAGAAGAAGAAACACTTCTTTTTAATTGCTCGGGTGCATACTTATTTTTATTGTTATCCGCAATCAAATTCGGGTGTATATATAAGCAGTCGCGTAAAATACTGATTGTGAAAAAATTGAAATGGTTATAAAAAGGACCGACTCTTAACAAAACACACACACTCAAAAACTACAAAATCATATACCAGTAAAATGGCTTCAATGATCACCAATATTCCCGCGGATGTCATGGACATTATCTTCAAGGTCAGCAGCGACACCTGCCGAACGTACTGTAAGAACAGACTCATCTGCAAGGGTATCAACACCCTCCCGTACAAATTCAAGCTCGATGGTTCTGCCGCTGTTGATGACTTTTTCAAGTACGCTTCAACACGGTTCACCGTCAGTCAGCTAGCCAATCCACAAGGCGATGAAGAGATTGCGTTTTCCAATCAGTGCAAGGAAGTTTTCTCAGCCGCGATTAAGAATAACAATCAAGAGGAGGTGTGGGATTCCTTAAGCAAGCTGAGGATTTAAGAAGAGAAAGGGAAAACAAAAAAACAAAAAAAACAAAAAAAACTTCTTTTTAATAGCCCCCCGGGTGCATACTTATTTTTATTGTTATCCGCAATCAAATTCGGGTGCATATATAGGCTGTCGTGTAAAATACTGACTGTGAAAAAAAATTGAAATGGTCATAAAAGGGACCGATAACTAATCATAATACCCACAAACACAATGGCAAACTTTACTGAATTATACAACGATGTTGCCAATGTCACTTGGGGCGTTCCGTTGGATCCATTGTGCGCGTTTGGGAGGTACTTGCAAAGCTCGCCGTTCAATCGTGGGACAACGAAAAACACCAGGTGGCTGTTGCCAACGGAGGAATGACTGCCAACGACTTCACCGACGGCAACCACGCCAAGCTGTTTATCAATAGTATAGCATCATCTGCCTTTCCGGATGCGGACGATATTGTATGCGATCCCCGCTTCCAAGGCATGCTTCTTGGCTTGGTTGCCGCCTTCCCGTATAACCCTTCCGGTGATTACGTTGCCCTCACACGTACGATTACAAACAACCTGTTCCTTGAAGTGGATGACCAGATGATCGATTGTATGGCGCGCGATAGACTCGCCAATCAGGAGTGGGGCTTTGTACAGAACATGGCATCCCAGTGGTTGCGAGCGTGGATCTCTGCGCGCAAGATCCAGAGCACGTACCGCAAGTACCGTGAGCACAGAAGGAACAAGCGCCTCCGCATCACGATCCCCAGGTTGGTGGCATTGCTCAAGGATTGCAAGGGTCGCGAATGAACAAACTGGGACCGCGGTGGAACGGAGGAGAAAAAACAAAAAAGAAAAAAGAAAAAAGAAGAAACTCTTATTTGTATTGTATCCGGATGTAAAATGTCCAGCAGGAAAGGGTCAGCAAGTAGGCGCAAATCAACATCATCTGCATCTCCTATGCCCCAGTTACCCGATGATATTATCCAGGAAATCATGAACAGGACAATAGATGGGTCTCATACTGGTCTAGCCAAGGTGAGTGGAATAAACAAGAGTTTGACCGCCGCGTTGAATAAAGGTTCACTAAGGCATTCGCCGTCTGGCAATATTGACAGTTTAGTGGGGATTTCATACGGGCCTCAAATAACAATAGACAGTTTATATGCTCGAATTGATAAAAAACATGCGTTTTTTTTTAATCAGCTCAATCCCATGGTGTTTAGGATGATCACCAAAGAGGTGTGGGAATTCAATAGAAAATACACGTATGATATAAGTACTCATGAAATCATTCCAAACATTCCTATGTCTGACAGACATGTACGTTTGAAATGGGAGAAGCTATGGGTTTACGCGAAGCTATTGACTTAAATAAACTCAAAGGGTAAACTTTTGAAAGAAGAAGTTAGATATCTGAAATCTAACTTCAGATATATGTATTCACATGATCTTGGCGAAGATCTTGGCGAACAGATGACAAACGTTCTTGAGCTGTCACCCGTTTTAGATTTGGATGTAAAGACCACTAAATTGTCTGAAATAACAAGGGAGCTAAACAATGTCAGTTATGATTGTAAAAAGATGTTCCCCATTTGGCCCCACTATGAGTTCTCTTCTTACAACAAAGAAGCCTTCAACAATAGTATATTTTCTAGAGTTTAAAAATAAGCAGCGAAATACATTGATATGACAACGCTTATGGACACAATCCTACGAAACCTACCGCACAACTCCAGAGCGGTATTAAATTGCCTTGATTCAAAATCATTTATATATGTAAGCCGCATGGGCAACACGTTCCAGTTCATTTGTCATGCTATTCCATCCGACACGAGACAAGACTCCCATGCCTCCCATGCCGACATGATCCAGATGCACGAAAGTGTCACGACGATTTTGTTACAAAGCATTTCAAAACTCCGGAAACAAAGCCGAAAAAAAAGCAATGGACCGGACTATACACTTGCTGTTGCTCCCCTGTGTGGGATAGGTGCGAAAGCGTTCGACCAAAGCAAACTGAATGTGCATCGCATGTTTGCTAAGTCTGCTATGGAACTGACATGTCCTTTCCTAGAACTAGTCTTGTATGACATACAAAACTCATACACAGCCCCACCACATGACTGGGTGATCAAGAGGGTATGACGACAACTCAGAATCTCTTTAAGCCCACGTCATACCAACACGTGCGCCATTGAGATCCGTGTGTTTTGCCTATAAAAAAATTGAAATTCTTATAAAAGGGAGACCGTCCTATTACAAACCATACGATTATACACATCTACAATGGACGTAACCGAATTCCGTACACTCGCGAGAAGCTATGATACATGTCTCGACGACAACACATTCATCAAAGACAACGGCGATATAGTCAATGACGAATATTCCGAGATGCTGTACGGACACGCACGCACCTTTTTGACTCCTATTCTACCCATTTGGAAGTCACTCGCACAGCAGTCTGTTCGCAATTGGCCGGCTCCTGATTCGCCTGATCCGCAGTACGCCCTGGCTGGAAACACCAGAATGTACGCTGACGAATTCTCGGACGGACGCAACGACAAATACTTTACCCGCATTACCAACGGTACTTGCTGGGAGAGTGTGGAAGAAGATGAAGACGATGACTACGCAGGGTCAGACTTTGGATGCATCATGGATCCGCGTTTCCAGGGCATGTTGCTAGGGATCTGTTCCCTCCTGCCAAGTGATTGCGTCCCGTATTGTCGATGGGACTATGTGTCCCCATTCATGCTTGGACCTGGTCGAATGGCCACTGCAAGGAAGCTTCTGCAGAACCACCCAATCGAGAAACTCATGGAAGACGGCGAACTGACGGTTGTATTCGGCGGGGTCGAGAACATGACATAGACGTCACTCAGGAGTAGCGGGGTCAAGTGGATGCGAGTGTGGTACTCGGCTCGCGCAATCCAGAGGGCCTACAAGGAGCGTCTCAGGCGCAAGCGGGCCAGGATGATCCAGCTGGTGCTGGTGCCGATCATCGTGCGCAACAAGATATCGCCATGAAACAACAAGGGAGTGCAGGCGGACAAAAAAAAAAAAAAAAAAAACTTCTTTTATTGGTGTAATAACATGTCTTTATTTGTATCTATCAAGAGGGTATGACTTCAACTCAAGCAGCTTGACTACCCAATAGCTTCATTTATTTTTAAATGTACTTAAGATTTCGCCTGAATAATACTATAAAGACGAAAGATAAATTCAAAATTCACAAAACTTCTTACACCCACCTGACCATATGGCACGTAAAACAATAATTTGGGAAAATGTCGTTATGGATGATGAATGTATCTTGAGAAAATGTGGTCTCCCACCAAAAACATCTGTCAAAAAAAGGGTGTATGATGAGTACATAGACATACACACAAAAAAATGTGTTTGGGTACTTAACCCGAATAAAACTCCAGGGTGTTCCAATCGGACTGGTGTTGAGTATGATGAAAAGCGTGGTATAATCAATGTCACATGGTCTCCATGCAATGATATGTATGCACCCCTTCAAGGTACTACATATATGTATATGAAAGGACAGTTTTCATATTGCATGTCATGTGGTAGTAAGTTGCAAAGACCACGGTGTGAGGAGTTCAACACAATATGTGTATGTAATCAGTGTTATGACAAAAATGACACCGATTACATATATAATGCAGAGGAAACTTATCAGTGTGTTTGGTGTTACACAGACGAGATGTACAATCCGTATATGACCACCGTTGTATCTGACACTCCTTCATGCGCACACTGCGCCTATGATAAATGACACTTATGTACGCTCTCTCATTCTTTAAGACTATAGGAAGCCTGTTTAATATATTGTTCTGTAACTGAAATGTAAAGAACATGTTTTAAAAATAAATAACACTACATACAATCTTACGGGCTTCTCTTTGTTTTCTTTCTATGTATTCCTATACACCTATGGCCACTTCCTTTTCC
This sequence comes from Chlamydomonas sp. ICE-L, assembly GCA_013435795.1. Lineage (NCBI taxonomy): Eukaryota > Viridiplantae > Chlorophyta > Chlorophyceae > Chlamydomonadales > Chlamydomonadaceae > Chlamydomonas > Chlamydomonas sp. ICE-L. The sequence goes on from JACBWV010000610.1 coordinate 68,221,973, forward strand.
AATTCATATGACAAAGATGCTTTACTTGCTTTCAGAGCTTCTCGTTTTTTTCTTGCCCGTTCAATATTCTTTCGGTCCAGATCTTCTTTATTATTCTCATAGTACTTGCGATTGAACAAATCATAATATGATTTACCAGTTTCTAGCATAACACGTTCGATCCGTTGCTTATTATAAGTGCTTTTAGTGGGATCAAAGTTGAATGTATTACACAACAAGTTCACTACATCATTCATATGCTCTTTGGAAAACCCCTCTTTTTCGAGAACAAACTTTTCTAATTCTGCACAAAACACCCTATATTTGTCTTTGAAAGAACAACATTTTTAGCACATGTTCCATCACTCTTTGTAATGTGTGTGTCTTGTATAACATATAAGATACTCATTTTTTTAAATGAGTAACACACTTAAGAATTTGGCATGATATGAGATTATTATATCTCATATACAATGCAAAAAATAAATAATCAATGCGCACCGACCAAGACACACATTAATAACAATAGCTTTATGCAAACCTTAAGTGGGTTTCATCATTCCAAAGCGACTCTAGATAAATGCAAGTGTCCCGGCGACAAGTGGATCATCTCTGCTGACTCTAGTCCACACAAGGCATCAAAGTGCTACCTGTGGTTCTCCGACGAAGAACTAGACGCTTTCTTCAACACGTATGCGAACAATCTAGACAACCTGCCGCACTTTTACGAGATCATCCCAGACAAGAGAACGACTCCGGTGTATATCTGTATGGACATAGATAGACCTGTGGACCCGACTGATCCTATGATAGACGACAAGGAATTCGTCGACTTGTTCACACACAAGTTCACTTGTTTTATCAAACAAGTATACGGGTATGACATTGTTACGAAACTAGGATCAAACTTCCAAGTTGCCACTTCACACACGCCCACAAAGTTCTCGTGTCACATCAAGATTGACATACCATGCATGAATCTGCTATGTGTGTTGCAGATTGTGAATAACTTCAATAGTTACATCCTGTCAAACATATACAATACACCAGAAGAAACAGGTATGTTCACTTTCTATGACAAGGACACCCCCCTTCCAAATAGTGTCATAGACAATGCCATCTACTCTAACTTTAGGTCATTCAGACTCTTGTACTCCTCAAAATTCAAAAAGGACAAGAACCACCCTCTGTTGCCATGGGGAACATCATCAACGCGGATCCAGGACCATCTAGTGTGTATTCACGACCCGGAATACAATAGATTTCCAGGGGTAGAGCTGCCAGATGTTGAAGCTATTATAGGTACAAATACTAAACTAATAGACCATGCACATATCTCTCTCAAAAATACGCGCGTAATCCTGCTGGAAACACACGAGTACAACGGCGATTCAAAGATTGCCACGAATGTCGTGGACAATATCAAACACTATATCGCGACTAATAAGCAAATCAAAAAGTTCTTCAACCCCAAGAAAGAGTTCTGCATCACCAATGCGCACGCTTTAAGTCCCCATGTACATGCGTTCTATACCGATGGACTACCATGTGTATACACATCAGTTGACAAGCAAATCGCCCTTGATAGTCTCAAAAAACTCATTGGATGCATTTCAGCCTCACGAGCTAACGACTACAATGATTGGATGACTGTGGGGTTTGCACTGAAGAACTCATCAACACCCGGTGCAGACCTATTGGATGTATGGATCGACTTTAGTAGACAGAGTCCCAAGTTCAACCTTGACGATTGTTACACAAAGTGGAATTCCATGTCACCGGATCGTGGCATCACCTGCTCGACCTTACACAAGATGGCAAGGCAAGACAGCGACTCCGTTCCTGAATTCAAACACACATATACTAAAAAAACAAAGGTTCACTCCGGCGGTATGATGGAATACCACCATAACAAGAACATCCTTGTGTACAAATGCTCTAATCCGTGTTGCAAGCTAGCGCAATGCACGACAAACCCTGTGTTTCAACTGAACTCCCTAGGCGATATGATAAAAAAGCTGAACGGAATGACAAGCAAAGACGGTCTACACAATTGCCACGACATCATACAGTGGGACGAGGTGTATAACGAGCCAATTATGCACGAATATCCCATACATCCAATCGTGTGCATCAGGGCTCAAATGGGGGCAGGGAAAACGAAAGGATTGACTGACATGTTTGCGAAAACGATGAACAAAAAAACAACGTGCCTTGTCATCACATACGGAATCACATTGGCCAAAAAATACACTAAAGAACTTTCTGGGTTTGGATTCATCTCATACCAGGACGTCAAAGGTAAGATAACAGACACAAAGGTAGTCGTTTGCCTAGACTCTCTTCACAGGGTGGACATCAAGTTTTTTGACTATGTCATCATAGACGAAGCGGTATCAGTGTGTAACCATTTCAACTCCCGTGTGATGACAAACAGATCACTGAACTGTGAAGTGTTTGAGGCGATAGCAAGGAAAGCCAGCCACATTTACTTCCTAGATGCATGTGTCGACAACGACATCGTGTACAATATGGTGGATTTCATTGCCGCCAAGATGCCTGCCAAGATAAAGGTCAAACCCATGTGGATCCGGAACGAGTACATAAGAGAAAATAATAGGAAGGTCATTTCAACAGTATGCACAAACACTAGGCTAACAGAAGAACTGCAAATGAAGGCAATTCATAAGATACAGTCTCTCCTACTGCAAAAAAAGAAGGTGGTCGTCAGCGCCAACACTAAATCATTCGCAATAAAGGTTTATGAATTCGTCAAAAAAGAATTCAGTAATATGAACGTCATTATACACACGTCAGATCATCAGGAAAACAATGTTCTCCTCAGAAACGTCGCAGAGGAATGGAAAAAGGCAGATTGTTTGATTTATTCACCCACTGTGACTGCGGGGGTCAGTTTTGAAGAACTGCACTTTGATTCACTGGTAGCCTATGTCCAAAACGGATTTGATTTGGGGACGGCTGACCTAGCGCTACAACAGATGTTTCGTGTCAGGAACTTGACGGACGGCGACATGTCGTTGTTTGTATTGAATACACTAAGTGTTAAAAAAGAGGATTACCCGATATTCGACGAAGACATTGAGAAACTACTAGACAAGAATATTCAAGGGTTGCATTCTTATTACCCAGTAAAGGATGGTCTGTTCAACTTTGTGTCAAGATCATGCGGGAATGAAGGTCTGGTATATGACAAGGATAAACTATCATTCAGCATCCTCAAGGGCATCATATCAAACACGAACAGATCATTGTTGAGCTTTTACAATATTATTGCTAATACATTGACGGAAGACTATGATATCTCTGTTACCACAGAATTGCTGAGCAATACCGATTCGGATATACCAGCAGAGCTCAAAACAGCTATTAAGAGCATCGACGATGCAAAGGAAACAGAACTAGTGTTTTCCAAAGAGCTTGTTATTGATAGAGATCAGTATGAAAAGTGTATTGAGAAAAAGGTGAAGTCAGGAGAGCCACTGACTCCGGAAGAACGCACTAAAAAATGGGTTTACGACATGAGAACACGCTACCAGGTTGAAAAGGACATGGTTGATCAGAATTTCTTGGATGTTTTCATCGGACCATTTGACTAAAACAACACGCGAATAAAGATGGATACATTCTACAAAGTGTTGCGCTTCTCTGATTATCTAAAGCATTCGTTGTCTGAAAACAAGGACCGTTTCTTTAAGAAGATAGAAAGCATAGTCGGCGACGAGAATAAAGACCACAATATAGAATTGTACAAGGACAAGTGTAAAGGCTATTACAAATGATTGATCCAGGGGCATCGTGTCATGAAAAATGTATTTCCCAGGTACAAGAAAACATTGCCTACAAACGACCACATAGCGTCTTCGGACGACACCGTGTCCCGGATGAGAAAATACATATTATCGTTGAGTGATCCCGATTTCAAAGAGTTGCTTGAACTGTTTGATACTAAAAATGTGTATGCTGACATCAAGGAAGATGTAAGTAGCAAAAAAGTAACAGTCCTGTGTAAAAAAATAATCAAAAAGGTATTTGGTTTTAGTTTGACTGTTCACAGTAGGGGTACACGGAAACACGACTCAAGTACATGTAGTGATTCTACGAAAAGCATTATTTCACCTACATGGAACATGCTACTCGAATATAAATCACAACGTTTTTCACCACATGAAGAGGATGACATTAAGATAGCAAAAAAAAAAACCATCCATAAAAAAATCAATGATCTTGAATGATTGCGATTAACAAACGATTTGTTATCACCACCAACATAGTCCGCGCAATTTCAAATATTACACATTAATACGTGTCGCTTTTATGACGACTCCAAAAAAAGCCGCTGCGCAAGTTCGAGCGACACTTATCAAATAGTAATGACATGTTCGCTCGAACGTGCGCGCACACTGTTTCGGAAAGGGTAAATGTCTACTCGCTGAACATGTTTTTTTTTTTTGAAAAACACGTGATTTTTGGGGCATTTTTGGGGCCTTACAGTAAAGGTAAAATCACCTAGGCAAATAACAATAAATTATTCCTTTAACCCCCCCCCTCATTTTTCAAATCAATGTGATCAGCCATAAATTATTCCTTTAACCCCCCCCCCTCATTTTTTACATCAATGTTTTTGATAATATATGCATTTTTCAAGACTTCCTCATTGTTTTTTTGCGTATTTATTGTAACGAGACGTCTCGTCATAACAACGGTATATTGTTCAAACACAGTCGCATTTTTATTGTCAACAATATACCGTTGCATCCATTGTGGGGCTTAAAGGAATTAGCAATACATAACCGATATAAAAAATAGAAATCGTCCTTGCGTTGTTAAAAAACATCTACCTGGTGAATTTGAGAATGGATACACCCCCCACAAAGAAACAGTACAAGTTTTTTGGCGAGTTGGCAAAGCGTTCAACTGTATCTGAATGGTGTGATGTGCGTAGTGAATGGATTTTAACTGATAAGGTATATATAGACGATCATAATGAAGATCATGATGCGGAAACTGAATACCTAGACGACGGTAGAATTGCTGTGTATCTCCCCTGAATACTATATTGAATTACTTTAGTCGTATATGAGTTCATTTTGTTGGTTCTAAAATCTGAAAATTGAACATTTCGTCGTTTTCATGTGTGGTCTCGCGGCATATGCAATATATTGTAACGAGATTCTGTGTGAACTATACTGGATTCACATAATATCATTGTACAAGTTCATTGAATTCCCTCAACAGACGTCGCTTACATGCTCCGTAATTCGGGTTTAATGGGCGTTCCTGCTTCCGAACGGATTTCCAATCTTACAATCACTTTTTGGGGGTCTTTTGATGCTTTTCAAATGCAATCTTACGATAAAAATCGTAAGATTGTAGTCAATTTTGACAAAATATGCTTGAAATGAGCTTGAAAGACGGAGAAACGTACAGATTGCGAATGTTACAACGTTGAAATGCCATATTTTGTAACAAAAGGTGTTAACATCAATTCGTGTCTTACAATTATAATTGTAAGAAATAAAGGGAAAGCGGACGGTTATAAGTCGGCAGGCAGAATTCAGCTTTTACATCTTACAATAAAAATCGTAAGTATAATTCATTTAATTTTTCTAATTTAGTAAAAAACGGCTATGTGTCAAACATCTTATTCCTCCTCCTCCCCCCCCTCCTCGTCCTCCTCCTCCTCATCCTTCTCCTCCTCCATGTCCCCATCCCCATCTTCTTCCTCCTCCATCTCCTCCTCCTCAGCAATGTCTGCATTGTCTCCATCCGATTGCACAGCCTCTGCCCTGGTGTCCTTCTCAATGGATTGACAAGCTAGGAGCATGCTTGTGTGGTACTTTCTCTGGATCTTCATACCCTTGGTGGGTTCGCAGCTAAATTGAAATGCGTCAATGGGAATATCGCCCGTCCATGTTGCTTTTCTCCTCACCCCCACGGTAATAGGCACAAGCTTGTGGTCCATCCAATCTTCTGGCCAAGTTGGGTATTGTGTTTCAGTGTACACCAACTTCTGAGCCCCAGAGTACAAGGGCTTTAAATACACACATTCCACTTCTCCATTCACTGGTAGTGATTTGACCTCCACCACGTCCCATCCTCTCAATCCGCTAGAGTCATCCATTTGTACCTTGACCACAGCGACATGACCAACAACCAAATCAGTAGTGGGCTCGTAGGCTATTCTTCTATCCGGCTTCGTCCCTTGTGAAGAATATAAGTACAACACATCCTCCTCCTCTGGCCTTTCCATAGTAGTCTCCAAAGTGTGTGCGACCTTCATAGTCTTGGCAATCTCGTTACTTGCAGGTAAAATGTCTGACACATCCATGGACAAGTCATCCAATGCTGCTATCAAGCGCTTGGCCATTGATTTCTCAGACTGTGTCAGAACACGACTGGTTGCGGACAACTCCGATGGGAAGTCGACAAAATGTTGGTCTTTCGGGTACTCCCCAGTCACAGCATCATCTGGTTGAGTGCTCCAATAACTCTTCTCAACGTTGAAGAAATCAGTCCACCACTTATTGCTGGCTTCCCAAGTTTCACGAAGCTTCTCTGCAATATGTTTGAAGGACTGGGCATGGGATGGGCCATCGGCTGCTGGTTCATCCATCAGCTGCTGGTCATCGGCTGCTGGTTCTAGAAGGTCCTCCGCTGCGTGTCGTACACGGACATCAGCTACGGGTCCTGCACGGTCGTCACCGGCGGTTTGTACAGGACCATCGGCCATGTGGCCTGCAAGGACGTCACCTCCGGGCTTCTCATTATGAATAGTCTTCCAGACAGCCGCCCAGTTTGCCTCGATATTCTCGAGCTCTTCAATCTTGATCTTGGGGGCTTCCTTAAATACTGTTCTGGTGACCACCAGTGGGAAGCCTTGGAGGACGTAAATAGGTTCAGCGTCATTGTCCCACTGTCCTCTCCAAGATCCTGACTCGTCATACTCCTTGTAATAGACCCCTGCAATTGTTGGTGTGCAAACATGTATTGTATATTAGTGAATCATTTAGGACACCCATATTCCTCCCGACTATACTCGGGAGCATCCCTTGGATAATACATCCTAGGTCCTAGGTACAACTTCCTTTGTATCATTTAATTTCTATTGAAGACTGTACATGTAAATCAATGAGGACATGGCACACCCATATTCCTCCCGAGCATAATCGGGAGCATTGTGCAGACAGTACATACACGCACGGTAGCATTTAATTTGTAAATATCAGTATATCAAGTATTCTTACCGACTCTCCCGTTGGGACCTTTCGTTATCTTGAATGCGTGTAAACGGCGATTAACTCCTTTGACGGTGCTAGTGCCATGACCGAACAACTTGTAAACGTTGTCTAGGAGGACAGCGGAGAAGTCCCCTATAGAGGTCACGACGTCTTGCCTTGTGTAAGGGCCCATTCTCTTGAATAAGTTACCAACAATGCCCATCAGATGGTCCAGGGTGTACACTTCCATGTTCTTTAACCCTTGCGAGATCACAGAGTACTTTTGGTCAAGATTGCTATGTGTGTGTCCGGGAGGGAGGAAATGGACGTACACTTCCTCAAACCAGTTCATCTCAACCAACAAGGACAAGTATGCGAACATGAAAGCGTTCTTGTTGTCCTTTGCCGCGTTGTCCATTTGCAAGAAGCAATACGGTGGAAGCTGCCCCTCTTCTTCAAGGACCCGGTTGAAGAAATGTTGGAAGCATGATATAGTCAGATTGATGGACTGCGAGTAGAGTGGCAAAGCCCAATAACCAATGAAGCCTCTTCCCTGGGAGAATAATCCTGAGTTAACATAGAAGGAAACATGAAGTCAGAATATTAGCATTATTTTGTTAAGTAATCATTTCAAGTTTTAAATACTGTGTATGCTCCCGATTATGATCGGGAGGACATGTCCTACATGCGCTGTATTTATACTCACACATGATGCGTGTCTTTAGAAGTTCACCTCCTGCGGTCTTCTTTGAATGTGAGAAGTGGCGTGACTGAGGAAGATTAGTCTTCTTGTTGTCCATTGCATCAGCAGATGCGTGCAAGAAGAGCTTTGGATACTGTTCATACAGTTTTTCACGGATGTCATACTTACGCCTTGACTGGTTTTAGGATAGCTTTCCCCCTACTTTTCTTCTCCACGGGAATATTTGTCTGGCTTACTCCTTATGACTTGTGTTGTGGAATCCCAGGAATTCTGGTACCCAGAATTCCTGGGATTGGGGGGAATGTTATGATACAGCCTATAGCTGTATCAGTAACGGTGCCGGGCTTAGGTCCGACACCCACTCTAGCAGCTGGTGACCAGGCATCTGCCTGGCAGCTAGCAGTGTAGTAGGTGACTTCAAGCGAATAGGGTCGTTGGGTTTGTCAATGCTCCCAATTATGATCGGGAGGACTATGTGTATTCCGAATTTGGTTTTCTCAATCATTCGCTCGTTGGGTTTGACAATGCTCTCGATTATGATCGGGAGGACTGTGTGTATTCTGAGTTTGGTTTTTCTCAATCATTCGCTCGTTGGGTTTGACAATGCTCCCGATTATGATCAAGAGGACTGTGGGTATTCTGAGTTTGTTTTTTCTCAATCATTCGTTCGTTGGGTTTGACAATGCTCCCGATTATGATAGGGAGGACTATGGGTATGCCGAGTACAAAAAAAAAAAAAAATGCCGAGTACATGTTTTCTGAATCATTCGCTCGTTGGGTTTGTCAGTGCTCCCGATTATGATCGGGAGGACTGTGTGTATTCCGAATTTGGTTTTCTCAATCATTCGCTCGTTGGGTTTGACAATGCTTCCGATTATGATCGGGAGGACTATGTGTATTCCGAATTTGGTTTTCTCAATCATTCGCTCGCTGGGTTTGTCAATGCTCCCGATTGTGATCGGGAGAACTGTGGGTATTCTGAGTTTGGTTTTTCTCAATCATTCGTTCGTTGGGTTTGACAATGCTCCCGATTATGATCGGGAGGACTATGGGTATGCCGAGTAAAAAAAAAAAAAAAAAATGCCGAGTACATGTTTTCTGAATCATTCGCTCGTTGGGTTTGTCAGTGCTCCCGATTATGATCGGGAGGACTGTGTGTATTCCGAAGTTGGTTTTCTCAATCATTCGCTCGTTGGGTTTGACAATGCTCCCGATTATGATCGGGAGGACTATGGGTTTTCTGAGTTTGGTTTTTCTCTTAATCTGAATCTGATTTAGAATCTGAATCTGAATCTGAATCATTTGCTTTACCAACCTATTTGTCTTCCGCAGGGTCTTCAATGACAGTACCGTGGAAGTAAAACTCCAATCGGACGGGAAGGATTTGGGATGCGGCGTCATGGACGAATGGACCAAGGAGCGCCAAGTGCCAATGAACATCGAAGTCGTTGTTGGTGGACCAGACTTCTATGTTACGGGTACGCACGCTCACTGGTTGAGGTTTCGCGGCGAATGCAGGCATATGTGCGGAGCAGATTCATTCTGGTCGACACTCACCCTTGCGGAAGTCAAGACAGCCCAGTTGCTTGAAGTCACTAGCATTCGGAGGCCCATGTTAGGAGCCCTATCATGGATACCAGTTCACATTCAGGCTCTTGGGTTGGTGGTTGACAATGCGCAGCAAGCCTGTCAGGGTCGGCGAGGGCGAATTTATCGCCGACAAAGAGCTTGAGGAAACTAGGGCGTGGGTTGAGATATGCGAAGGAAAGCTCAGGAGCGATTTCGAGGAGTTTGGTCCTAGCGACAGGAGGACGTCACCTCGATGTACACCAAAAGGGCCTTCACCTGACGCCGGTAAGAGAGCAATCGAACGGACTGTACTGCTGCACCGTGGCTCAGGTTAAATTTTCAAATCTGACTGGTACATTTTGAATGTTACGTACGCGGTGGGATGTACACCGTTCGAAACAACCATTGTGTGCTGACCGCACTTGCCGCTTTCAATTTCGATAGGATATTGCGTAACTTCTGCACTCTTTACATTTCCTACAGCCTCCGCGAAGAAGTCAGGAAAGGCGCGACGAGGTCAGCTTCCTACAATCAACGAAGAGGACAGATCGCCGACAACTTTGTAAGGTCATCATATTCAAATTGTTATCTCCTTATAGCCCAGCTCCTGACATGGGCCTCCGAATGCTAGTGACTTCAAGCAACTGGGCTGTCTTGACTTCCGCAAGGGTGAGTGTCGACCAGAATGCTCCGCACATATGCATGCATTCGCCGCGAAACCTCAACCAGTGAGCGTGCGTAGCCGTAACATGGAAGTTTGGTCCACCAACAACGACTTCGATGTTCATTGGCACTTGGCGCTCCTTGGTCCATTCGTCCATGACGCCGCATCCCAAATCCTTCCCGTCCGATTGGAGTTTTACTTCCACGGTACTGTCATTGTAGACCCTGCGGAAGACAAATAGGTTGGTAAAGCAAATGATTCAGATTCAGATTCAGATTCAAAATCAGATTCAGATATAGAGAAAAACCAAACTCAGAATACCCATAGTCCTCCCGATCATAATCGGGAGCATTATTAAACCCAACGAGCGAATGATTGAGAAAACCAACTTCGGAATACACACAGTCCTCCCGATCATAATCGGGAGCATTGACAAACCCAACGAGCGAATGATTGAGAAAAGAAAACTCGGAATACACACAATCCTCCCGATGATAATCGGGAGCACTGACAAACCCAACGAGCAAATGATTCAGAAAACATGTACTCGGCATACCCATAGTCCTCCCGATCATAATCGGGAGCATTGTCAAACCCTACGAGCGAATGATTGAGAAAACCTAATTCGGAATGCACACAGTCCTCCCGATCATAATCGGGAGCACTGACAAACCCAACGAGCGAATGATTCAGAAAACATGTACTCGGCATTTTTTTTTTTTTTTTTTTTTTACTCGGCATACCCATAGTCCTCCCGATCATAATCGGGAGCATTATCAAACCCAACGAACGAATGATTGAGAAAAACCAAACTCAGAATACCCATAGTCCTCCCGATCATAATGGGAGCATTGTCAAACCCAACGAGCGAATGATTGAGAAAACCAAATTCGGAATACACACAGTCCTCCCGATCATAATCGGGAGCAATGACAAACCCAACGAGCGAATGATTGAGAAAACCAAATTCGGAATACACAGAGTCCACCCGATCATAATCGGGAGCACTGACAAACCCAACGAGCAAATGATTCAGAAAACATGTACTCCGCATTTTTTTTTTTTTTTTGTACGCGGCATACCCATAGTCCTCCCGATCATAATCGGGAGCATTGTCAAACCCAACGAGCGAATGATTGAGAAAACCAAATTCGGAATACTCACAGTTCTCCCGATCATAATCGGGAGCATTGACAAACCCAACGAGCGAATGATTGAGAAAACCAAATTCGGAATACACACAATCCTCCCGATCATAATCGGGAGCACTGACAAACCCAACGAGCGAATGATTCAGAAAACATGTACTCCGCTTTTTTTTTTTTTTTTTTTTTGTACTCGGCATACCCTTAATGCTCCCGATCATAATCGGGAGCATTGTCAAAACCAACGAACGAATGATTGAGAAAAACCAAACTCAGAATACCCATAGTCCTCCCGATCATAATCGGGAGCATTGTCAAACCCAACGAGCGAATGATTGAGAAAACCAAATTCGGAATACACACAGTCCTCCCGATCATAATCGGGAGCATTGACAAACCCAACGAGCGAATGATTGAGAAAACCTAATTCGGAATACACACAGTCCTCCCGATCATAATCGGGAGCACTGACAAATTCAACGAGCTAATGATTCAGAAAACATGTACTCGGGATTTTTTTTTTTTTTTTTTTTTTTTTTTGTAGTCGGCATACCCATAGTCCTCCCGATCATAATCGGGAGCATTGACAAACCCAACGAGCGAATGATTGAGAAAACCAAATTCGGAATATACAGAGTCCACCCAATCATAATCGGGAGCATTGTCAAACCCAACGAGCGAATGATTGAGAAAAACCAAACTCAGAATACCCACAGTCCTCCCGATCATAATCGGGAGCATTGACAAACCCAACGAGCGAATGATTGAGAAAACCAAATTCGGAATACACAGAGTCCTCCCTAGCATAATCGGGAGCATTGTCAAAACCAACGAGCAAATGATTGAGAAAAACCAAACTCAGAATACCCACAGTCCTCCCGATCATAATCGGGAGCATTGACAAACCCAACGAGCGAATGATTGAGAAAAACCAAACTCAGAATACCCACAGTCCTCCCGATCATCATCGGGAGCATTGTCAAACCCAACGAGCGAATGATTGAGAAAACCAAACTCGGAATACACACAGTCCTCCCGATCATAAAAAAATCAATCCTAAAACCAGTCAAAGAAAACTTGATCCACTGAATGCCTAGACGGAACAGGCAAAAGGGCTAAATTCTTCTGGGCTATGACATTTCATCAGTCATGCTATGCAAGTCAAGCAGGCCTCAACTACACATCTTTGCTTTACCTATTGCAGTAATGGGCCACTAAAACAAACCTAGTAAATAGGTAGGTGGCCGAGGTGGGCAAGAACACAGTAAAATAGAAGAACTGCAGGTGTACATGATCCATATGTCAATGTCGTGTAAAGTACCAATCACAACATAAACACCCAACCACACTCCCGGCAAAGATTAACCAATAAACAAGGCAACCTGTTGGCAAGCAGTAACTTGGTCAACACAGGCACAAGGCAGCTAAGACTGGGCTACAATTGCAGTCTACCACTACAATGCAATTCATAACCAAACCAGACTCTATGGAAATCTTGGAACGGTAGCTAAGGATGCATGCCATATGGGTATGTAGTAATGTCCGCCAGAACTCTGACGCAGGTGCAGGCGGGTAACCATCATGCAGGTACTCCGGCGCAGGTGCTGGCCCGGCGCGTGTCCTGGTCTGGTCTGGCAGGTGCAGGCGGGTAACCGCCATGCAGGTAGGCAGACCTATCCAGTGCTCCGAGCGCCAGTGCTCCTGGCTATCTGCCCAGCATCCACCAGAGAAGGTGCTAGGCAGGACAGTGACAGTGAAATGCATTGCGCAAAGGGTGCGAGAATTAGAAGCAACTCGGGGGTTATTCACAACCACCCGGTGCTAATGCAGATGCGCAGCAAGGCGATGCAGAAAGCGAAAGGCAAAGCAGATCATGAGAACAGAGCTGAAGTGAATTCCCATAGCAGTGAAATGCATTGCGCAAAGGGTGCGAGAATTAGGTGCAACTCGGGACCATGCAGGGCCAGGATGCGAAAGGCAATTTGCGCAAGGCATGAAAGGAGGTGAAAGCGCAAGGCATGAAAAGAGGTGAAAGCGCAAGGCATGAAGCAAAGCCTTTCCGACTTATCAAAACAGTCTTTCATGCATGCGCAGCAAGGGGGGGCCCGGCAAGGGGGGTCAATCAATGCACATCAAGGGGTCATGCAAAGGGGTCAAACTGCCAGGTCATGCAAAGGGGTCAAGCTGCCAGAGAAGGTGCTGGGCATGGCAATCAATGCACAGCAAGGAGTCATGCAAAGGGGTCAAGCTGCCAATCCATTGAGAAGGACACCAAGGCAGAGGCTGTGCAATCGGATGGAGACAATGTAGACATTGCTAAGGAGGAGGAGATGGAGGAGGAGGAAGATGGGGATGGGGGCATGGAGGAGGAGATTCTAGTGCAGCGATTGTACAGGCGCTGTTGTTACCCAACAAGTTAGCATTGGCCCTCTTTCTACAACGTGATAGCCTGTTCCCACAATCTAGAGTAGACAGTATTGTGTCAGGTAGCACCATGGCGTCACTTAGCACATGACCTGTCAGCACCAAGTGCAGAAGTTATCACCAATGGACTTGTTGGCAGCAGTGCAACATTAGCACCGAGCACAAGTTTGCACGAGTGTACTAGTTTGCCTTATCCAACACACATTTTGAGTGATTTCAGGATTCTAGGATGGCAGTTTGCAGATTTAAGGATATAAATTTGTGTTATGTACATAATGAGGCTATGAGGTATGAAATTATGAATAATAAGTCCTGAGTTAGGAGTTATTAGTTCTGACTTGTATAAGGTACATATAAGTTCTGAGTTGTGAGTTATACATAAGTGAGGTACACATAAGTACAGATTTCGGAGTCATAAGTACTAAGTTGTACTTTCGAACTGTTGAGTTGTGAGTTGTGAGATAAATAATTATGAGCAATGCGTTCAAGACTTTGTAAACAGCTTTCACCTTCCTCTTGACTGTCCTCTACAATTGATTTTGTATTGGAATACTTCGAAGGAAATTTCTCTCTCTCCAAACGAGCAAATCAATGTTACAATTGAAATTGAAGGGAATAGTCTCTTTCTCCGGAATACAACAAAACAATCTTACAAAATAAATTGTAAGATATTTTCGTAAAATACACAAAAAAAGCAAAATCAATTAATTTACGAAAACGATCTTACAAAATAAATTGTAAGATATTTTCGTAAAATACACCAAAAAAGCAAAATCAATTAATTTGCGAAAACGATCTTACAATATTTATCGTAAGATTTCAGTAAAATAAAAAATCCGTTCGGAAGCAGGAACGCCCATTGTTTGTAAAAACATGTCTCCAGGTCTTTTGAATGGCTTTAGCAGCTCTACGTTTTTTCATGATGTCGCGCAGATCGTTTGAAGAGAGTAATATTTGTTTTTGTGTGCTTAACCAATCCCATTTTTTGTCGTTTTTGTTAGTCACAATGTCCCAGTTTATGTTTGGGTTTTTGCTCAATCCCATCCAGTTCCAAGGTTTGTCGGGGTTGGCAATTACATGATCCCACGTAATGTTTGTGTTTTTGCTTAATCCATTCCAATCCCAAGGTTTGTCGGGGTTGGCAATAACATGATTCCACGTAATGTTTGTGTTTTTGCTTAATCCATTCCAATCCCAATGTTTGTCGGGGTTGGCAATAACGATTTCCCATGTTATGTTTGGGTTATGGCTTAATCCATACCAGTTCCAAGGTTTTTTAGGGTTTTCCTCTACGTTTTTCCATGTGATTTCAGGCTTCAAGCTTAAATTCGTCCAATCCCACGGTTTGTCTGGGTTCTCCTTCACGATTTCCCATGTGATATTATGGTTCTTGCTTAATCCCCACCAATACCACGGTTTTTCTGGGTTTGCAACAACAATGTCCCATGTTATATTTGGATGCATACTTAATCCAAACCAATCCCATGGTTTGTCGGGGTGGGCAACAACAATATCCCAGGTCATGTTTGGGTTTCTGCTTAATCCCCCCTCCCAGTCCCAAGGTTTGTCCATGTTCGCAACAACCATGTAAAATGTGATGTTAGGGTTCCTGCTCAATCCATTCCAGTTCCAAGGTCTGTCTGGGTTCTCCCGTACGATTTCCCATGTGATGTTGGGGTTCATGCTTAATCCCCCCCAGGTCCATGTTTTTTCGGGGTTGGCAACAACAATGTCCCATGTGATGTTAGGGTTTATACTCAATCCCCCCCAGCCCCAAGGTTTGGCCGGGTTATCCCTTTCGTTTTCCCATGTAATATTTGGTTTCCTACTCAATTCATACCAATCCCATGGTTTATCAGGTAGAGCACTAACAATACCCCATGTGATGTTCGGGTTTGTGCTTAGCCCGCTCCAATCCCAGTTTGCATCTTTGTGATTCAATCTGTCTATGATATGTTCTTTGATATCGCGTTGGATGTCGTTTTTGTAATCCATTGTTAAAATTGTATCCTTTGTTTCTTTTCGTCTTTTTGTTGGTCATTTTTAATTCGTTATCATCTGATTTCCTGAGATTAAAGAATCATTATTTATATAGTATCGGTGATTCGTGTCTAATCTTCTGCCATCCCTTGGGGGGCTTAAAGCGTCATTGTCGTTTTCCGTGTGTGGCCTCGCTGTATATGCAATATATTGTAACGAGATTCCGTGTGATTAATCGAAACCGTGTTTTGTATATAATGGTATATGTGTGTATTTCCAAGTATCCCAATTTGTTATGTGTGTTAGACTGGTGTGAATCTGTGTAATCCGGAATATTATCTTTATGAAAAGAAAATATGAACAATAAGATTGATCCAGAATCTAAGCATGTGTGTGCGCAATGGAAAAGAAACCCTTTTGTAAATCCCAGAACGGGTAGAGCGATAAAGGAGAGTGGTTCTGTGTATAAAGCTCTTGCGAAGGAGTGTATGGAAAATAACAAGATTTTAACAAGAGGTCGTATGATTAGGGGTGGTGGCAGTAGTGGTCGTAGTGGTATTGGTAATGGTAGTGGTATGAGTTTCAGTAGTGGTTGTAATGGTATTGGTAGTGATAGTGGTAGTGGTATGAGTTTCGGTAGTATTATAAGTGGTAGTAGTGGTAGAAGTGTCGGTAGTGTTGGTATTGATTTAATGGATAAATAAGCGAAAGACATTGATAATATTATCAAAACCTTGCATGGTATGTGTAAAAATCCTCTAAAGTTTGATGACAAAATCAAGTTTCTTAATGAAAGAGTCACAAAAATACTCAAAAAAATGCACGATGATTGGGTTAATGACTCCGATACTACGTCATTATTGCAGGCCAACTACTTTATGGATTATTATTGTTCTACGTTGGTGCGAATGTGTGACAATCTCGAAAACAAAGATTGCGTGTTCTCATGGGGCGATTATGGATCTACGTACGAGATGTTACTTGACGAAAAGCTATTGTATAGCGATGGTTTGTGGGTCGCCCACGAGTTGATAAAAAATATGGCAACGTTGTATGTTTCGTCTTCGTCAAAACGAATACTTGTAGAAGAACACCCCTATGTGTTTGATGCATCATCCGGTATCGTAAAAGATTGGAAATTGTTTTTAAAATACGTTTCTTTGGAAGATTTATTAGTTTTTATAAAAAAGGAGATAGATGATCAAACTGGTTATGCTGCTAATGGCTGGGGTATGTATAGGTTTGTGAATATGCTAATGTTGAAACCCGGTTCTTCGAGTGAAGAAATCCCTAATAAAAAGACATGTAGTTGTATATGCACCACTTTATTGTACATATTGGTACTGAACCAGTTGGGTTATCCGAAAGAGTTGTTGTTCACCCTCCCTCAGGCTGATTCAAATGTATACAAAACAAGAAAGAAATTAACTCATTGGAGCCTTAAATGCAAGCATCCGTATGAAGATATTATTGAGCGTGCTAACAATGTGGCCATGGCTGGTTATATGTCTTTGGATGATATAAGTATGGCATCTACCTATGGATTTTCTCTGTACACACGCGATATAGTAAATTACTATCGCGGTGCTGCTTTCCACTATAATGTGGGTAAAATAGGGGCTAGTAAGTTACAACGAATATATGCGTTTGATAATTTGCTCCTCGCATACGATTCATCCTTTCCTGGAGTTAATCTAAAAACTCCCGATAATTCTCCTTTATTCTAGTTTTAGTTCGTTGAATTCCCTGAGTATTCTTCGCTTGCATGCTCCGTACTGTGGGTTAGTGATGGCCTGTCTCCATGTTTTCTGAATGGCTTTTGCAGCTCTGTGTCTTTGTATGATGTTGCAAAGGTCTGTTGTAGATAACAGTATATTTTTCTGCCTACTTAAAACGCCCCAATTCCATTTTGTGTGTGTTGTGTTATTTTTTACTATGTCAAATGTGATGTTAGGGTTTTCGCTCAATTCTCCAAAGCTCCACCGTTTGTCTGGGTTGTCGACCACAATATCCCATGTTATATTGGTGTTCTTGCTTAATCTCTGCCAGCACCATTTTTTGTCTGGGTTGTCGACCACAATATCCCACGTTAAATTGGGTTTTTCGCTTAATCCACGCCAATCCCATGGAATGCATGGTGTAGTAAGAGCAATCTCTATTGTTATGTTTGGGTTAAAGCTTAATCCAAACCAGCTCCACGGTTTGTGTGTGTTCTCTTCTACGTTTTTCCAAGTGATGTTTGTGTTTGTGCTTAATTTGTTCCAGCACCAATCTTTGTCTGGGTTCTCCTCTACGATTTTGAAAGTGATGTTTTTGTTGTAGCTTAATGCGTCCCAGGCCCACGGTTTGTCCGGGTTTGCAACAACAATGTCCCATGTGATATTGGAGTTAAAGCTTAATCTATCCCCACTCCTATTCGGTCTGTTCATTGATAGAATTGAATCGTTCCTCCAATCCAAGCTCCCAAATGTAGGGGCTGAGCTTAGGGGAAAGATTCTGCAACTGTTACTTTATGCTGATGACCTAGCTATAATGGCAGAATCCCCGGCAGATATGCAAGCGATGCTTGACTGCCTGAGAGATTTCTGCGAGGCTACTAAGATGGCTGTGAATATAAAGAAAACTGAGATTGTCGTTTTCAACAAACAATTCTGTGATGAGGCCCGCATGGATCCTGATTACAAATTTGTCTATGATGGAGCACAACTTTCTACAAAGTTATCTTTTATCTACTTGGGATCCCTCTTTGTGGATGGTGACTCAAGCAATCGTGCAAAAGCTGCTTTTTCTAGGATGCTCACTAAGGCCCAAAAGGCACACCACATGCTTCGTAGGCGATGCCATACTATGGAGATATACAATATTGATATTCTCACCCACCTGTTTGATTCTCTTGTACAACCTATCCTGAATTTTGGCTGTGAGGTGTGGGCTCCTTCTATTCTGAACAACACACTTATCTCAAATGACCATGCTTGTGAGAAATGGCATAGAGGTATACTTAAACAAATGTTGGGTGTTTGCCAATCTACTACATCTAATATTATCATGGAAGAGCTGGGTAGAACCCCGTTGTGTTTTGCTTGGCTTAAACAAGCTTTGCGCTTCTGGAACAAGACCATACATAAAGAACCTGAGGATCTCATTAGAATGGCTCTTGAGGAATCTTTTGACTCCAACACTGGCTGGGTTCATGACTTGCGTTGTGCTCTCCACAAGCTAGGATCCAGTAAAAACATCAACATTTTGGAGGCTGTCGATGTCGAAGGTATTATGTCTGAAGTTTTTGAGTCATGGAGGTTTAAGTACCCAAGTGACACCAATGCAGTTAGAGACATCCCTGATGAGAGAAGGGTTGGCTTTAAACGCCTCCGATACCAAAAATGGTTCGCAGCCAACAGCAATGATGAGAATGGCTTGATTCCCTTTACATCCGCCTTACATAAGCAGGATCAGATTCGTTCTATAGCACAGTTTAGAATGGGTTCCCATTGGCTGAACACAGAAAGAATGAGGGTGGTGGATAGAGCACACATCCCTCGCTCAATGAGACACTGTCAAATGTGTGGGTTCCAAAAAACTGAGGATGAAATGCATATGTTTGAGTGCCCTTTTTATAATGATATTCGCCTCCGCTACCAGAATCTGTTTACAGATATTTATAGGCATGTCCATGAGGATACCGACTTAACCGTATGGAATGTGGAATTCTGCGATTCCACATTCAGAACCTTTATGAATGGAAATGGCACTAAGTCTTTTTGGAGAAACCTAGCCGACTATCTTTCTACTTGTAGAAGAGCAAGACAGGAAGCCCTGGACTGCTTAGTGGCACCGTAATTTATTATCCCTTTTTTTTCTTCTTGAGACTTCTCATTTGTTAGCTTCTTACCTCCGCCACTGTAAGTGGTTGAGATCTGGGTCCTGCTCTAAGGGGTTTAATACCTACGCCACCAAAACGGTGGTTGGGAGTTTGGTTTGTTTGTCCTCGACACACCCCTGATGTAATGGGGTTTTTTGCTTTGTGGGTGCTTTTTCTTTTTGTTTAAAGCACAGAGTCTCATACACCCTCGCGGTGTCAAGTAGACTTTAACATGTAATGTAATGTAATGTAAATGTAATGTAATCTATACCAGTTCCACAGTTTGTGTGGGTTCTCCTCTACGTTTTTCCAAGTGATATTTTTGTTGTAGCTTAATGCGTCCCAGGCCCACGGTTTGTGTGGGTTCTCCTCAACTATTTTGAATGTGATATTTGTGTTCATGCTTAATGCATCCCATGCCCAAGGTTTGTCCGGGTTATCCCTAACGATTTCCCATGTGATATTTGGGTTCGTGCTTAACAAATTCCAGTCCCAATTTTTGTCTGGGTAAGAGATAACCATGTCAAACGAGATGTTTGGGTTTGCGCTGAGCCACCTCCAGTCCCATTTTGCCTTTTTGTGATTCAATCTGTTTATGATATGATCTTTGATTTCTTCTTGTATGTTGTGTTTGTAATCCATTTTTCACAAATACAATAAATGTATGGATGGTAATCCCTTAACTACTGTGATCCACTTGCTGCCTACGTACGCTTTAGGCCTGTTTTAAAGTAATTGGGGTTCTCTATTTTCATCCTGAAATGTAAAATTATTAATATATATTAATATAATATGTCTCGGTCAACAAATGGCGAAAAATGCAATTTGTTACTTGCAAGAAAAAAAACAGTGCTGACTCTTGCCAATATCCGTGATATATATTTACGTATATTTACGCATTATCTATGTGATAAAAAAGGTATACAATATTGTATAGAAAAGTTCAATCCTGATCGTATTGTTTCAGTTATTGACTTTTTATTTTTGGCCCATGACAATCAAGATAACCTTTTTATCTTATTAACCCACATCTATGGTGATTTGAGGGCTTACCCGGGAAGAGACATCGGTAAATTTAAACATATTTTGAATTCATGGATAACCGACATTGCGTACAAATTTCGTAAATCTACTACAAAGCCGGATCTTACTCTTGGTATATTATATGATATATACAAAGATAAATATGTAAACTGTGCCAATATAACATGTTTTCACCCTTACAGTATTTCACAAGCCATACAACAAAATTATCGGGTAATAGAATATCAAGAAGAGCTAACATATATGATACATAAAATCTACTATTATTTGAATAGTCGTTTACAAAAAATTCAAACAAAGGGTCCAATAGAATCCGATGAATTTCAAACTATAATATTGGATAAATTTTTCAATCGTTTTGAAAATAATGTAGTCAATAAAACCAAAACATATCCTTCAGCAAACACACCACATAGAGGTCAATCAGCAAAATCTATGTCTATGTCACCACCACCTAGGAAACCGACACCTAAGAAATCATCACCACAATCGATGTCTATGTCGCCACCACCTAGGAAATCGACACCTAAGAAATCATCACCACAATCGATGTCTATGTCGCCACCACCTAGGAAATCGACACCTAAGAAATCACCATCTCCACTGAAGAAAACATCACCTTGGTCAAAAACCCCAAAGTTTACTTTGATTGATCTCAAAAGTATGTACAAAAAAATAAAAGTTAAATTTCCCGTAAAAAGCAAAAATAAAGCACGTTTAATTGTTCATTCGGATCATTTTCCAAATTATATAAAAGAAGCAATGAAACATAATAGCACATTAAGTAGTAATGTAACCATGGTATTCGAGAGATTACCAACTTACATACGTATTACTGATAAAGAAAGGTACGACGAGATAATTGACAAAAAAATTGTTGATTTGGACCCCTTCTAAGCAAAAATGTCCAAACATGCCTACGTACGCTTTAAGCCCGTTTTTAGCAGTTAATTGTAATAGAAATATGACCGGTCTAAATGAAATTGAATCATCTAAAGCCAGTTTATTGTTATCATTGTAATGAGCAAACACGACACTACCGTGACTTCCTTTACTCTGGACCGCCTTCCTCGGGATATACAGATCCGTATATTGTCTCTATGTGACATGGATGTCCGCCGCATGTGTGGTATCCGCCCTGGAAAACTGCGAGTACCCCCTCCGCTACATCGCAAGTTACACGACATCCTTGTGAAACAACTTGTGTATATAGGTAGATGGCGAGCTGCTTGGAAATACTATTTGTCTGGCCATCACAATATATTTTTAATGCATTTTTTCAATCTGACACAACATGAAATCGACCAAACCAAGCCCTGGTGAACTTGCTGTATCTTTTATTCTTTAAGCCCCATGTCCGTGCATTCTAATTTGATTAGATCAGCGATTACGATTCTTTTTTTAAATATGAAGTCGTGTGTAAGAATTCCATAAAAATCAAAAACCTTGTATATCTTCATTGAATTCCCTGATCAGTCTCCTCTTGCATGCTCTGTAATGTGGGTTTGTGATGGCCTGTCTCCAGGTCTTTTGAATGGCTTTTGCAGCTCTGTGTCTTTGTATGATGTTGCAAAGATCTGTAGGAGATAATAGCATATTTTTCTGCATACTTAAAATGCCCCAATCCCATTGTGTGTGTGTTTTGTCCTTGACTACTATGTGATGTTTGGGTTCATGCTTAATGATGTACCGCACCACGGTTTGTGTGGGTTCTCCTCTACGTTTTTCCATGTTATACTTGGGTTCTTGCCTAATCTCCACCAGCACCATGGTTTGTCTGGGTTGTCCTCAACGTTTTTCCATGTTATACTTGGGTTCTCGCTTAATCTCCACCAGCACCACGGTTTGCGTGGGTTCTCCTCTACGATTTTGAACGCGATATTAGTGTTGTAGCTTAATCCATACCAGCACCAATCTTTGTCCATGTTGTCCTCAACGTTTGCCCATGTTATGTTAGGGTTAAAGCTTAATCCATGCCAGTCCCACGGTTTGTGCGGGTTCTCCTCAACGTTTTCCATGTGATGTTTGGGTTCTCGCTTAATTTAAACCAGTTCCACGGTTTGTCCGGGTTCTCCTCTACGATTTTCCATGTGATTTTGTGTGTGTTCGTGCTTAATTCCCTCCAGTCCCACGGTTTGTCTGGGTTCTCCTCTACGATTTTGAACGTGATATTAGTGTTGTAGCTTAATGCTTCCCATTCCCAAGGTTTGTCAGGATTTGCAACCACAATGTCCCATGTAATAATCGGGTTTCTACTTAGCATCCACCAGTCCCACGGTTTGTCCTGGTTCTCCTCTACGTTTTTCCATGATATATTTGTGTCCATGCTTAATGCTAGCCAGTCCGATGTGTGTACTAGTTTGTCGTGAATAGTATCCCATTTTATATTATGGTTTGCGCTTAATGCCCTCCAGTCCCACGGTTTGTCCGGGTTATCCCTAACGTTTTCCCATGTTATATTTGGGTTCATGCTTAGTACATTCCAGTTCCAATTTTTGTCTGGGTTTGAGATAACAATATCAAAAGAGATGTTTGGGTTTGCGCTTAATCCCCTCCAGTCCCATTTTGCATCTTCGTGATTCAATCTGTTTATGACGTGTTCTTTGATTTCGTCTTGTATGCTGTGTTTGTAATCCATTGTTCAAATACACATGTTTGTATGCCTGACAATCCCTTAACCAGTGCGATTCACGCGCGCTTTAATTTTAGAAATTTCCCTTGACCCATAACCCGCGTCAGCAACCTTTATATTTTTGTATTTGTTTTAAACAGAGATGGGTATACACTCTTATGTCGGTGTCGGAACGATAATAATTTCAACCATTGGTGTTTTGTTATACTATGATAATAATCTTACAAAAACTATAAATGATATTCTAGAATCTAGCAAGGCGATTGTAGAATCTAGTGAATCTCAGCGCGAGACTATCCGTATCTTGTCATCTCAGATTGAATTAACAGAAAAGCTTGCAGTGTTGAAGGTGAAGAACGCTTCCCTGACTAAGAGGTTGAAGCGTATTTTGCGGTCTATTACTGTTGCGGATGCAGATAAATTCTCAGCGGAAGAACGACGCTGGTATGTTGATAATTGTTCTGCGTACAGCGTCCATTGTTTGTTGTCTGATGTTGACTCTTCTTTGCTTACATCCGCTTAAAGCTTTCCTTTATTGTTCAATAACAAAGAACATAACAATGTATGTTGTTACTTTTGTAATTGTTTGTGCTGCAATTTGTGTATATTTGTACACATGAATAAAAAAAAGAAAGATGAAGACGAGCCGATTGAAAGTCTTAAGAATGCGTTGCTGACATTTGCATTGATGCGCGCCCGTGTGAAAGATCGTGGTAATTTTGATTTGAACTATGCGAAATACGACGGAACTAAACTCCCTATGTTTAGCGGTTGTTCCTTGGCCAATACATGTTTCACGTATATTATATCTGACTCCACTATGGTTCCATTTTACAGCATCCAAATGGAACACAAGACGAATGCCGTGAATAAGTACTTGAAGCGTAACCTGTCTACATTGGACCAAGTTGGTCAATTATTTGATGATTTTGTTGCAACCATTGTAGACGATGACATTGTGGACGCTGACATTGTGGACGCTGACATTGTTGAATCAACGCCAGATGAATCTTTAAAAAAAACCAAAGTGTCTAGGGTCTCCCCCTCCTCCACGCTTTTAAGCAAGGAGATTGTATAATCTAGAATCTTCCATCGCGAGACTATCGGTAACTTATCCCCCCCCCCTTTTGTCCTTTAAGCTCGGCAAATTACCTTCTTCATCTCAAAGACAGATTTGCAAATCGGATCTCCAAAAAGATCTACCGGATTTGCAACAAGATGATCAATTGTATGCTTGTTATCTATTCTTGAATACAATGGGTTACTTTCAAAATCAAGTTTTTTTAATTTTTCCATTTCTTCCATTTGCTCTGTGTTTCTTGTTTCGTTATTTTTAATTATTTCTAATATCTCTTCCATTTTGATATTATTACTACTTTCGATGCTTTTGCATTCGTCAAATATTTTTTCTATTTTCGTATTCATGGTGTTTTCAATGTGGTGATTCAATTTATTTAATATTTCTTCTATTTTCGTATTGATGGTGTTTTCAATGTGGTGTTTCAATTTGTCTACTTTATCTTGTGTTCAAATCGTTGATGATTATTCTAGTTTGTTCAGCTGCATTATGTTGAAATGACTGCGACTGTACTGATGTATTTCCAACATTGTAGCCTCTTTAGCGATTACAATGGTCTAGTGGTAGACCAGATTGCTAAGGAACGAAGAGTCGGGGGTTCGACTCCCCCTTCGGTCGCTCTTGGCGTTGCAGGTCGTCGTCAACCGCGATGGTAGCTTGTCCAGTTGAGGTAGGAGACCGCTCCCTACCCGCGTACGACGGGCTCCCTTAACACCACGCCCCACCAGGCGTTATCATTACCTTTTTTCCAACATTGTGATGTATCTGTGTATGATCTAGGTGCTGACATATATGTGTAATTATATCGTTATGGGCATTCAGTATTCCATTGTTGAATTTGAGAGTGAATGACATTATTTTGTGTGTGTCATTTTAGATGTAGTTATGTGAACTACGTGTTTTTTGTGGTAACGGTAAAGCCATTTTTTTTTTGATCAACTGGTGGTCCGGCAAACGTACGCTTTAAGCCCAGAATCATATTGATCTCTTTGCTTTTGAATGAATATAAATATATCATCAACTTAGTAGAAAACTAATGGATAAAGTGACTGATGTCTATCGTCTTGAAGTGGATTTTCTGTCTCTCCCCGAAAAACAAAACGTGAAAATTATAATAGACAGATTGAATGAGAGTGAAATAAAGCATACAATTGCACCTGTGATTGAGAGATTCACATTAATTAATGTGAATAATATTGATAAAAAATTCAAGTGTCCGAAAGGCATGAGTATACGAAAAATAGTAGAAGGAGACAAAATGGACAAGGAAGAGTTATTTTTCAAGGTTGCCCAATCATTGGTAAGTCTCCTCCAAGCTCTCAGTTTGTTAAATGTATCTCATGATAACATAACGGAAGATACTGTGATTATGTGTAAGCAATCACCATCAGAAGCGTCTAAAATACGTAAATAAAACTGATAGATTTTTCACACATGAAACCTGAGGAAAACATCTCTACTTCCAATCGAGGTAGAGCCTCTGTTGTGTTATTGTTGGCATTTATTATAAGGAGAGGAGTGTTCAAATATTCATTTAAAGAACAATGTGCTTGTGATATAGTCAGAATGCTTTTAAATGGGACGAATTGGGATACTATACTACACGTCTTTACTGAAGTAAAACAATTTAACGAGACCGGTCAAACGGCTACAAATTCTATTTCGACATGGTCTAAGAATTATAATAAACTCCGTTCAACATTTTTTACTGACATGATTGATATGAATGATACTCAACATCATTCTCTTACGAACCTAGTTTCGCCTGTTGCACCCGTCCCTGTTTATTATTTGGCCGACATCAAATTCGGATTTGAATATGAAACTCTTGTAAAAGTTATTAATCCTAAATTTTTCAGGTTGGTGAATTTGGCATCAGTGAATATGGTCAATAGATTGGTCAAATGTGATCAGAACCATTTTGACGAGAATGCTTCTGATTCCGGTGATATATAGTTTGGTGATAATCATTCTGATTATTCTGACTATTCTGATGATTTTGATGATTCTGATGATGAAAGACAAAAAAGGTATTTATTTACACATATTCTCCAGTCCATTTCAGATGTTCAATTTAGCTTTTCGTCAGGTTTTCATGGTGAAATATGCGATATTATCTCAGATAATGACAAAATGGATGAAAGCCGGAGATGGGTAGTGGCTAACGATGGGTCTGTAGAATGTGATGCGATTAGTACGGATTGCAATGCATACCTGAATAACGTAGAAATAGTGTCTCCTATATTGTCATATTCTGAAGTGAGTGGTGAATATTTCAGGGTGGTTTTGGATCGAATATTGACT
Organism: Chlamydomonas sp. ICE-L; assembly: GCA_013435795.1. Lineage (NCBI taxonomy): Eukaryota > Viridiplantae > Chlorophyta > Chlorophyceae > Chlamydomonadales > Chlamydomonadaceae > Chlamydomonas > Chlamydomonas sp. ICE-L. Next base: position 68,248,595 of record JACBWV010000610.1, read on the forward strand.
GCTAAGGTTGGTTCGAATATCATAATAATAGAACGACCTCTAATCGTGTGCATCTGTCTCACAACGATAATTTTATGAGGGCCGATATATTGTTCAAATGTGTGATGTGTTGGGTTTTATTTGAGCCTGTATTTATGACTTTTGTGTCTGCTGATAGACGCAGAAATAAGTATTGCATGTCTCTAACAAATCATGTTCATGCCTTTGAATCTTATGAAGACTTAATAAAATGCAAGTCTTCCCTTGATTTCTTCGATATGTATACAAATATGAATGAGAAACTCAGAACTCGAAGAGATTTTATTGATATAGTGCGTTATTTTCAAAATGCTAAATATTTTACCTTGAATTTTAGCAGTTTAGAAAAGTATAAAACGATTGAAGTGCGACTGAAACACGGATCCAATAACAGCAAAGAGAATCAACAATGGATGTTGTTGTTAGGTCATTTCTTCGTGTATGCTATGAATAATCAATGTGTCACTGAAACACATAAAGTTTTATTAAAGCAAAAAAAAGAATTTGGGGGTGATCTGGTTAAACTGAAAGATGCGTTTTGGACCATAATAGATAACGCTGAATTGAAACAATACTGGGAAGAACCTATGAAAAAAGACACTAATAAGAAACAAAGTCCATTAAAGAATGTATATTCTAAAGAAATTGATAATATTATTAAAGACTTGCATGCCATGTGTACAAATGATACAGAGTTTATGGGGGGGGTATTCGAGTTTTTGAATGGAAGAGTCATAAAAGTACTCAAAAAAATGCACGATGCCTGGGTTAATAACTCCGATACTACATCATTATTACAGGCCAACTACTTGATGGATCATTATTGTTCGACATTGGTGAGAATGTGTGACGATCTTTACAGTAAATCTTGTTCATATAAATGGTTAGATGTTGATCAAACATACGAATCATTTATTAATGAAGAGTTATCATATAGCGATGGTTTAAAAAGCGCCCATGCGTTGATTCAAGGTATATCGACGCATTTACTTGATTCTTATTATAAGTATCGAATACCGAGTGAATCACGACCCGATGTATCGAATACATCGCCCGTTAAAGATTGGAAAACGTTTTTACATCACGTTCCATTGAACGAATTGTTAAAGGATATAGAATTACAGATATATCATCACACCGCTTATACCTCTAATGGATGGGGTATGTATTGTTTGGTCAATATGCGTATGTTGAAACCCGGTTCTTCGAGTGAAGTAATCCCTGATAAAAAGGCATGCGGTTGTATATGCATCACATTATTGTATATAACAATGTTAACTATAATGAGTATATGTCTTTGGAAAATATAAGTATGGCATCTACCTATGGTTTTGCTTTGAACACACGCGATATAATACATTATTATTATAATGCAGTTTCCCACTATAATGTGGGTAATATAGGGGCTAGTAAACCACAACGACAATCTGCTCTTGATCATTTACTCAGCACATACGACTCAGCCTTTCCTGAAGTTAATCTAAAAACTTCCGGTAATTCTCCTTTAGCCGCGAACACATAGCCAGGCAAACGTACGCTTTAAGCCCTCCGTGTCACTGCCATTCCTGCAATGCATACTACACTGATGGCTACACCAAGTCCTGCACCAACTGCGCTCATATTGAATACCCCCCTTGAAAACTCTGACCCCCTGTAGCACCAGCTCCCAAAGTGTTGACAGTTTCTTCATAATAAATGATAGTCTGCCCTTTCCTGTTGTGAATACGCTCTGCTGACAACAATATCAGGGTGGAACGCTGACTCAGATGTCACAACCCTAGTGTTTTTTCCCATGGCCATGAATTCCTTGAGTGTGGTCTTTCTGATGACCGGAAGACCTTTATCCTTGGACCACGCAAAGTGCATCACCGCGATGCGTGGCTCTCCTACATCCACCACTATCCCATCATGTTCAAATCGAATACCCCATGAGTTAATGCAATCCTGTTGCAACCACATTCCCGGCTCTATTGTTGCCATCTCTGATGTTTTTTTATTACATAAATTGTATGAAAAATCCTTATATGTCATGTAAAAAAATGATATAATGGTGAATATCCTAGTTTATTATTGTCAGTATGATGAAAGGTATCATAACAACTGTTGTTGAGACGACTACTCGCTATGCTTTAACTGTGAGTGGCAAAAAGAACTTGTACTATGACAATGATAGGCAACTGTTCCCTCCCCGTCTGCAACTGTCTGAATCTGCGTCACGAAAGAAACGTGTCTTTTTCAAGGGCATGCATGTGTCTTTTTCCTGTGCTGAAGGTTCTAATACAATTCAGAACATTTCCGTGGACACTACCCGTTTCGTGTGTCCTGACTTCACTAAAGACTTTAGCAAATACCTCCGCACCCTCTGCCCTGCCAGTCTCCATCCTTGTATAAAGACTATGACCAAGGTCACCAGTTGGTTTTCTTGCATTCTGAATGCCTTGTCTGCTATCCGATATGACACTGCTTTGATAGATGATATTATTTGTGAGTACAAACGATTGTTCGCGCGGATGAATGACGTGTGTACTTTGAAGACTGATATACTGTATAAGAAGAAGTTGGTCCCTGTTGAGGACTACATCATCATCAGGTGTATTAAGAAGATAGTCGACACTCCCGAGTACTCTTATGAGAAATTCCGCCAGGACCCCTATAAGTACCTGTCTCTGGCGAATTGTAATAGTGAGTGCAGCAAGTCATTTTTAGCCATATATATGTTCGGCGAGGCATATAGCGTGGATCAGCACTGTCACCTGAATGGTGTGATAAGCAACGCCCTGTACTATACCATGAGCCAGGGCAATACCTGTTGTCCTATGTCATTGTTGGCCGAGAACATTGACCTGATGAGCCAAAAGCTTTTGCCCGAGTGTAAGCTCGTGTTTACATATGATGACATCCTGAAGGAGTTGAAAGTCAATGACTCTTATTACATATATGAGGGTAAAGCCATGTTCAAATGGATGTATTACCGCGAGAAGGCTATTGCAATCCATGTAAATGATCGTGTGAATGCTTACCATAGCGATGCAAACAGTTTGAGTTTCAGTGTGGACGACTATATAGATGTTTTCCAGGTGGAGAACTCCATCACTCTGAATAAGAAGCAGCGGACTGCTGTGCAGAACGCGTTCGTGTCCACTTCCGGCATCTTCGTCTTGACTGGTTTGCCTGGAACGGTATCAGCTTGGATAACACTCCGGAGAGTGGACTTTGTGTGAGCAGCACGCCAATCTATAAATGCGGAGACGAGAATAAGTTACAAGCACAGGAGACCCATTAAGGGGCACCAGTGGAGGAAGGAGGGCGGTAGCCTGGAACCTGATCAGGGTATAGGCTAGACAGCGCGTGTCAGAAGAACCGATGACGCAGTCAACAGGAAGCTGACATAGTACTGTCAGGACCGATAGTTCTAAGGGAGTACACAAGGAGTCACCAAGACATAAAACAAGCGAGAGCACCGCTATTCATGCTGATAAACGGGAAAAACATCGGTTATTAGATGTATAGAATACATAGCTAATGCAGAAGATATTGCCTATGAGATGGCCTCCCCTACTGGCAAGAGTGCTATTAAGATGGGTCGGAAAGCCATGACGATCCACCGTCTTTTGTCTTCTTCGTTTGACGGCCACGGTTTCAAGTTCCTGAAGAATGAGAAGACCCCTCTGACTGCTTCTCAGTTCATATTGGATGAGGTGTCTATGATGGACATTGAGCTGTTCTACAGTTTCATAAAGGCGTGTCCCCCTGCTTGTATGATTGTGTTGATAGGTGACAATAAGCAGCTACCCAGTGTGAAGTGTGGTGATTTGTTGGGATCTCTGATAAGGTCTGGTTTTGTTCCCCATGTCCAGATGACTAAGTTGTATCGCCAGGGTCCTGGTAGTCACATCCCCTTGGTGGCTAAGAAGGTTAACGATGGTGAGCATTTGACTGTTGGTGATTTGAATAACGCGTCTATCAAGTTCATCCACGCCACTGACGAAGCCGAGGTGCATCAGCATGTGTTGGACTTTTACTGGGCTAACAAGAACAAATGCAAATCAAAGATCTTGGCCCCTAATAACAGTGTTGTCCGTCTGTTGAATGCTGACATCCACTTGGATGAGTATGATACTAGTGACCCAATGTTTGAGAGTGGTGAGGAGATTATGTGTGTTGAGAATCAGTATGCAAAGAATGATGACGGCAGTGTTGATATTGATGCTTCCGTGTTGAATGGTGAATTTGCCACCTTTCGTGAGTATAAAGATGGTGGCTGTGTTCAGATAGAGAAGTTGGATGATTTGAAAAGCAAAATCATTATGAAAGTTGACCATGTGCGTTATGGTTATTGCATAACGATCCATAAATCCCAGGGTGACGAGTATGCCAGTGTTTTGCTTGTATTGTTCAAGCCTCCTTATATAATGCTGAACAAGAATTTGTTGTATACCGCTATAACCCGCGCAAAGGCGCATCTCACTATCATAGGCACCATCGGCTATCTGAACAAGTGTGTGGATGTTTCCCTGTCTCGTTGTGACATTTTGGAGTCCCTGATTCGTGAGTTGCGTGAACCCCTTCCCAGCCACTAATTGACTTGTAGCTTGCATAGGGCTGTGAACTGCAGTAGAATCTGTTGGCATTGTTGGAACTGCGTGACGACTGTCCTTTTGATAGCTATTGAAACCGGTGTGTTTTTCTGTCCCATGTTACATGTGTCTAAGATAAAACATACCACACTATCCTTTTTTATAAGAGTATGTATGTGAAACTGCCTGCCATAAACTTACTTGGATGTCCCTTACTTGTTGATATACTTCCTGGTGGTGATGACCCTCTCAGGCATTGCATCAAACTTGTCTGCTACAGAAGTGTCATCTTGTGTAGGCTGCGTCTCTTTGTCCTTAGCCTCTGTGAAAGCATGTGATAGAGAGCGTGAGTGTGTGTAGATGTATTGATGACTGCTGGACTGAAAAGGAAGATCACACACTTACCAATGTATACAATAATCTGTATGCAGTCAGTTCCCCCCTGGCTGGCCAATCCGATGGCCACATTTCTCCTGGGGAACTGGGAGACCATCACCCCCACCACTGATCTGGTGGGGTCATCACTCTCTAGGATGGTCGCATAAGGCCCTCGAATGGAAGTAAAATCGAGGAACAGTCTCACAACCAGATAGAATGTATTATCGCAGACAATGATGCCCAGGCAGTCGGTCGCCCCATTGAATTTCTTGAACACTCCGTACTCCCTATTGGTATCTCCTTGGATAGCTATTTCGAGAGCCATGATAGTGAACAAAGTGATTTCGGACAGAGCTGGAAAATCCGCAATCTCCAGACCCCTGATCGGATGCCGGGTCGACAGAGGAAAGAGCGATCATGAAACCAAGCCATAACCGAAAAGCCAGCTAACACTGATATATCGCAGTATATATCCATCGACCTCCATGATGTGTTCATTGTTTTCCTCTTTCTCTTAGCTAATTCTTATTTACTTAGTATTCCTTGTCTTTCTCATTGCTCCCTAGTACTCTTCTTGCTCCTCGAACTCACATCGCACCTCCTTCCTCTTCGGAGCTCTGTGTACCCATTCCGCATCTTACTTACATCGCATCTCCCTTCCTCTTTGGAGCTCTGCGCACTTCATCTTACTTTCGCATCCCCCCCCACCCATCTCATCAGCGAGATTACTGTGCTTGCAAAGCAGGCAATTTCATCAAACTCAAAAACGTTTATGTGTCTGCCCTCTTCTCTCATGAGGAACTCATGTCGATGGCCAGAGCCTTGTACGCAGCTCCCCCCCTCGCAGTGTATTCGGGCCTGTCCATTCGCAGAGGCCATCGAGCATGCTTTGCGTCCCGTGACTTCGCAAAGGGCGATTGTATCGGCCCTATCCAGGGCATGATCGTCCCTGGAGGATACGAGCAGTCTGACTAATGCAGACATATGTCACTGGATGCTGGATCGGACTCCAGGATGGTATGTTGTGTTTCCACATCTGCATGCCCCACCCAATGGGTTAACAAGTGCTCGACCCCCAATGCGGAGATTGACTGGATGCATCTTGCTGGAGCACCATGTCTGGTTGCTTTATCAGACATCGAGGAAGGTGATGAGCTGACTGCTGATTTTAAGTGGTACACCAAGAAGAGGGCCATCCCTGTCCAGAAGGACCTGTTGAGGGCTGAAGTTCTTGCTTCATGGCAACCTTACCTTGGCAGAGAGTCCCTGGATACTTCTGTGCTGTTCCTGGAAGCCTACCCTGTCACCTTAGCTGAGGCTGATGTTGCTGCCGCTGACGAGGCTGCATGTTCTGCTGAGAGAGATGCTGTTGCTGCTGGTGCCGTTTATGAAGCAGCTATTGCTGCTGAGGTTTCTGCAGCTGCCAACCTTGAGGCTGTTATCATGTCTTATGCTTATGCTGGACCGTCTACCCCTCTCTCCACCGCCTCTGACGTCCCTGCCCCTGCCCCTCTCTCCACCGCCTCTGACGTCCCTGTCCCTGCCCCTGCCCCTCTCTCCACCGCTTCTGACGACCTTATCCCCATCACCCCTCTTCACCTCACCTCCTACGTCTGTGCTCCGTCTACACCTCAACGCCCTGCCTCTAGCGTCACTGCTGCTGATGCCCTTGCTGTTGACGCCCTCGCCTCCCTTGCCGCCGGCCCGTCCCTTCATCCATCCTCTGACCCTTCCACGGAGTCAGGTGAGATAGTTGAAGACACCCCTGCTGTTGGAAGCAGTGCAACTTCCGCGTTCACCCCCGTCTCCCCCCGATGTGTTACTGTTAGGGACTCTACCTTCCCCCCTGGTCTCCGAGAGTATGCAGCTGCAAGCGCCAGACCAACTCCCTGGACATTGACCGGCGAAGAGTATATCTTCATCAGGAATGCCTGTGACTCCGCTATGGCTTGCGGTGCAGACTCTGTGTCCGCTGTGAGAGCTGCTGCTATTGCTTTTTCTGCAGCATACCCCGCCGTTGCTGCTGCCCGCGTTGCCGCCTACCGTGTTGCTTCCCCCATTGCTACCTCCCCTCCTATCAAGCGCCGTCGATTATGATGTCTCCCTACCACCGCTAAGGTAAGCCTTTTTGTCTGTATTTTTTCTGCATAGATTCGTGAATGTCCAGTCCCGTCTTGTGTAATACTGTACCATTCCAGAGGGGTGAAAGGAAAACATTATGGAAATTAGAAACTATATGGGATTCTGAAACACATTTTACTTTTGGATTTTCAAAACATTGTTCTGATATCTTGTGTAATACTGTACCATTCCAGAGGGGTTAAAGGAAAACATCATGCAAATTAGAAACTATATTGGATTCTGAAACTCAATTGACTTACAGATTTCAAAACATTGTTCTGATATCTTGTGTAATACTGTACCATTCCAGAGGGGTTAAAGGAAAACATCATGCAAATTATAAACTATATTGGATTCTGAAACTCAATTTACTTACAGATTCCAAAACATTGTTCTGATATCTTGTGTAATACTGTACCATTCCAGAGGGGTTAAAGGAAAACATCATGCAAATTAGAAACTATATTGGATTCTGAAACTCAATTTACTTTTGGATTTTCAAAACATTGTTCTGATTTCTTTTTATCTTTGCATCTTTTACCCCCCATTCACCACCTTTATTGTTTTTTATCCATCCATGTTTCTCTCTTACCCCCTCCCGTCCCTTTCTGGAATTGCCTTATAATAATCCAAAAACAAAAACATCTATCTCACAACTCCTTTACTTGTGTTGCTCTGCAGGCGTGCATCTATATATGGAGCGCTGGTGTGACTTTGCTACCCGGTGGTCAACGCATTCCCTTCCGCCGCTGATTGGACGCTTGATACTTACCGCTCTCCCGTCGCTGAATAATAGCAACCGGATTTGTAATGAATTCTACAGATTAGTTTCCGCCCAATTTATTGTAGTAGTAGGCAGGGAGCTGTCTCATCTTATCCCCCTTTTTGTCTAGTGCGTGTAGTTTCTAGACATCTCCCTGCCCAAGTAATAACTTTTTTAGTCGAGCTTGTGTGATATAGACATCCTTCCCTTGGCTCCAAAAACCCTGGTAGTGTGTGTAGTTTCTAGACAGCTCCCTGCCCCAGTGATAACTTTTTTAGTCGAGCTTGTGTGATTTATAGACACCCCTTCCCTTGGCTCCAAAAACCCTGGCAGTGCGTGTAGTTTCTAGACATCTCCCTGCCCCAGTAATAACCTTTTTAGTCGAGCTTGTGTGATATATAGACACCCTTCCCTTGGCTCCAAAAACCCTGGCAGTGCGTGTAGTTTCTAGACATCTCCCTGCCCCAGTAATAACTTTTTTAGTCGAGCTTGTGTGATTTATAGACACCCCTTCCCTTGGTTCCAAAAACCCTGACAATGCGTGTAGTTTCTAGACATCTCTCTGCCCCAGTGATAACTTTTTTAGTCGAGCTTGTGTGATTTATAGACACCCTTTCCTTGGCTCAAAAAACCCTGGAAGTGCGTGTAGTTTCTAGACAGCTCCTGCGTCAGCTGTGCTCTCTGGTGCTTCCTTATATTAGTTATAATCATCTCAGCTCATCATTTTGTATTGTATAAGAACGACAATTGTGATGCAGTCGTATGTCAGACTAATTTTTGAGGTAAAAGCCTTGTTACATAAATGGACTTCATCCCGTGAGACTAAGGTAACTCCTAAAGGAAATGTTCTACCCCCTTCTGATGTGAATGTGAAATTCCCTCTCAATCTGCCCCATTTAAACCGTGTAAAAATCATCCCAGTTTCCGGGCGTGAACGTGATTCGCTGGATGTCCCCCCCACTCCCTGTCATTCCCCCTTAATTACCCCTTACTCCCCCCCACTCCCCCCTTAAGTACCCCGAGACTTAATTAAAAAGTGAAAAATGCTCTTGTCTTGATTATGTACCAATACAGTACTACAATGTCTAACCCAGTGCAGAATCATATGAGACTGCTGTGTCGGACCCGTATGATACTGCGTGATATGCCTACCCCCTATTATACCTCTAAAGTACCCCCTGGAGGCCTACCTTTGCCTGCTATATACATCAGGTCTGATCACTTAGCAAGGTCTATAGACCCCCCTGTGTTTCCTCCTAGTGATTGTGAGAGTGATTGTGAGTGTGACAATATAAATTTGAAATCAGTTAGAGATATAGTGCTGCATCCCAATTAAAATCCAGTTAACATCAGTGAAAGTATGTCAAGTGTAACAATATCCCATGCTGATGCTGCTGAGTTGAAACTAGGGTTAAAGGATGTGGATGTATCGGAATGGCTACGGTTCCCACTGATGAAAGGTGGTTATCGGGCAGGTGGAGACTATAGATCGTGTCTCCGAAGTTTGTTCATGTGGCATAATGAAACGATTAATGCATGGACTATGATTGCAATTAGTGCATTTTCTCTTGCGTTCATGGTGTATTGTTTGGTGGAGTTGTCTCCTGATAACGGTGACATTGCGCCGTTTGTTGCTATGTTTTTATCCGTGTTTGTGCATGTACCTTTTTCTGTAGGCTACCATTTGTTCATGCCAATATCTGAAGACGTTTACAACCACTGGCGTAAGCTTGATATCATGTTCATCTTTGTAGCGTCATGTTTTCTTACATACTCTCTTTCGTTATGCCTGCATGGTTAACCTGGCTTTCTTACAGGTGTCGCTATAGCTGTATCATGTTCTGCTATTATAAAGACAAGGCAATTGGCTCCAGGCCAACCTGTTGACCGGAAAACCCACACTCTGTTCATAGCGACAATCGTGTTTGTCTATTGCATTCCCATTGTTTATCAAGGCATCCAAGATGTATTGGACGATACGTTCACTATTGCAGTAAGCGCAATGTTTATTGTTCCTCTGCTGGTGGTGTTGGGTGGTTATGTGTATACCACCCATTGGCCAGAATGCAGATTTCCTGTGCGTTTTGACTTGCTTGGCCGATCTCACCAAATCCTGCATGTTTTGGCACTTTTAGCGCTTGCTATGGAATGTCTCTTTCTGCGTAGTGTCTATTTGAGATTCCGAGAGAGTCCAAGTAGTTGCATGGTAGATCATGAAGCGTGTGGGACTATAACTTTGTAGTATGATTCTTAATTGTAATTAGTCGTAACCCGTTGAGACCTCCCCTGCCATATAAAAATGAAATCAGTTAAGGCTCACTATCTCTCATATCAAATCAGTTAAAGGTCCGTTACACCCAATTAAAATCAGTTAAAGGTCTGTTGTATCAAATTGAAAATCAGTTTAAGGTCTGAACAATGTCAACAAAGTCAATGGAGCAAGTATCTGGTTTCCTTTGCAATCAGTGCAATAAGCTGTATAAGACTGAATTTACACTTCGAAGACATGTGATGTCCCATACGGGAGAGCGTCATTGGTCTTGTGATACGTGCAAGAAAGGGTTCGTACAAAAGAACTCATTGACCCGGCATAAATGTCATCCGTGTGGTGAATGCTCAGAGATCTTCCAGACTGCTCCTGACTTAAAGAAGCACATGCTGACGCACAATGCTAACCCACTGCAATGCAAGGAATGTAAAAAGCCCACATGGTTCGTCATTTGGAGGTCAAACCATTCCCGTGTCACCATTGCGTGAAGAGTTTCGCAACTAATGCGGAGTTGAAGCAGCACACGGCATTTCACCTTGCAAACCGTGATTATGCGTGTGAAACCTGTGATGCCTCTTTCATCCACCGGTGGGAGTTGGAAGTCCATGTGAAGAACCATGATCCATCCGCTAGGCCATGTCCGTATTGTCACGAACCAATTGCCCCCTCTAACATCTCACGGCATGTATACAAGTTTCACAAGTCACACTTTCTTGAATTCGAGGTATCGTGTTGATCAAAGTGATATACCCTGGTTCATAGCCCTGTCGTGTGTTTGCCGTCATAGCCTATAATCTTATATATATGCCCCATATTCTTTTTGTAGGAACTTACACACCGATACAAATGTATCCTCATGTAAATCCCCTGTGTCGCAGTATATCCCATAGAGCTCTCCAGGTATCCTCCTGATACTCCTCCTGATATCCTCCTGTAATTATCCTGAATCTCCCTACTATTCTAGCACATATGTTAATCTCTCGTATCGTATTGGTATTTCCCCGAGTATCGCGCTCTCTTAATGAATGAAAGGCCCCAGTGAACAACTTCGACCACACAGTCGACTACGATGAAGGTTCAATTAGTAGTTGAATGGTATACCGATTGAAGTACCGTAGAAATAGAGTGAAAGGAGTAATGGTACTTCCACGATAGTTAGTGCAGTACAGCGAAGTATAATGAAGTATTGGTGACACACCCGAAGTACAATACTAGAATTATACGAATTCCAATAGATCGGACGGTGCCATGACAGTAAAGAGATGAATTACTTACCATCGAAAAACCCTGCTGTACGAAGTTGAGCACTGGGGCCTTTCATTCATTGGTGGTGGATCGATTAAGGGACACACCAAGGGGGGGTCGGCTCGAAGATCTGAGAGTTTATCAGCGAGAGAAAAAACACGCTTGAAATCATCCTCACATTTGAGTATGATTCGGTCATGTTTTGTCAGAGTAGCGGTGTCAGCTTGAGCTGCGTTGACTTTGATCGTGTAAAGATCGTCGTCTTCATCGATCTGAGTGACCATGACCTCGAAACATGAGAGGGACTGTTTCGTTTTGCGGATAAGTTTTTTCATGGATCGAGTAGACATAAGTCCGGGGGTAGAGGTGACAATAGATTCGAAAAAATCGATCTTGGCCAGCGTGTAAGCCACCAGTTCGGGAATGGAGTACGGTTCAGATTCAAGACGAGTGGAGTACAATGTCACCGTCTTTTTGGATTTTCGATTCGATTTTCGGGAAGTGCGCAACGCAGCCATGAGCCGTGTTTGTTCGAAACTGAGGCAGCACCCGGATTGCATCATCCAGGAGCGGCCGAGGAGAGCGGTCGTTGTGGGACCAAGCGTGGGGAGGACATAAGCCCCCTTGATTTTCGAACGGTGTTGACCCAGGTTAAGGGTGAAGTCAGCACGTGTCGTTGTAACGACCGAAGTACCATCCGCCACGCGAACACGAACAGGGGAACCCGTGTAAGTGGCGAAACCTTCGGATGCGAGAAATTTTGCAGAAACAAAAACGGAATCAGCACCGCTGTCGATTAGGACTTTGCCCGAGACTCCTGAGAGTGTAGCGTCAAACAAAGCGGTGTCTTGGTCAGCATGGACCCGTGTAGCAGTACAGGCCGAGAGGACTGGCATTGGCGGGGGTGGGGGTAAGGTCGGTTCGAAAACAGGGGCCATGTAGGCGGTAGAGATCGGGACAGGCAGTACCAGAGGTACCATAGGCCCGGGAGACAGGAGAGGGCAAGGGGGGGCCTGTGGTGGTAGCACATCGATTACATCAGGACTGGACCGGGGCAAAGGGCTCGCAGTCAAAACTGAATTCGCTGCTACTATTAACCGACCAGCTTCCTATACACGCCTTCTGTCCATAGGGCAGGTCGGGCACTTGGGTGGAGACCCCGGGGTCAGCAGGCGTAGGGAGCCACATTTGTAGCACATGTTTCGTTGGCGAGCAGTGCCAATCGAAGCCAGGTCCCATGGGGAACCATCAGCTTGGGTCCACCCCTTCCTGGTGGCGAGAGCGAGACTGCGCTCGTTCTTTTCGAGGTCGGTAAGAAGTCGGCCCTCAGGTGGTGAGGCGAGGCGCCTTTTGGCATCTTGCTCAGTACTGGCCGAGTTCGGGCCAGGCCGCTTTAGGGCCTGCGTAGCAAGAGCATGGGCAATATTCGAGGGTGAGGGTAGGGAGATAGCTGCGAGCTCGGCCTCAATTCGACATGCATGGGTAACAAGCTCTTCGAAAGAGGTGGATTTGCCTCTGGGATCTATCGGGTGGGAACGGCATCGGGCCTCAATGGCCGGGATCAACCCGAAACGGAAAAGCAGAAGCTGGGTATCCAGCTTCATGCCTCCCGCAATTCGAACCTCAGTTTGGAACTGCTGAGCGTAGTGGCGAACCGTAGAGGTCTGCACAATTTCGTGGGAGAGCAATCGGGTGAGTGCAAGAGCATCGTCATTGCCGAAATAGGGGTCGAAGTAGGAAATTAACTCGTGTTCCGTCTCATCCCAGGTCAGGGGTACCAATCGGTTAGAGTCATGCATGAGGTGATAGAACCACTGTGAGGCAGGGCCTCCGAAGAAATACGCGAGATATTTCGAATCTCGAATGCCGTTGGCGTCACAGTACAAATCTAGCAAGTGCCACCAGATGCGTCCCCTAGGGAGCTTCTTGTCTTCGATGCCCGTCCAAATGGCGGGACTTTGCAATTTCGAGGTGCGGGGGGCAGGTACATCACGAGGGGCTCTTACCTTGAGGGCGTCAGCAATCTGAGCCATCATGGCCTCCATTGCGGTCGAGGGTTCGGGGAGGGTGGGGCCCGCGTCCAATTTGGCGAGAGCCTCAGCCAGGCGGGCTTCGAGGCGTGCGGTAGTTGCAGCAGAAGAGGCAGCAGCGTCCGCAGCGATCTTGGCGTCAGCCTTGTTAACAAGCTCAAGAGCTTCGTGGTAGGTTGTGAAGGTCTTCATAGTCATGGTCTTGGGGCGGGTCAAAGGTGAGCGCTTTAGGGTGTCAGCGTGGGTCTGGAGGAGTGCGCGAGCCTCGGCCAGTAGTTTGGCCTGGGCGGCAGCTTCCCGCGCAATAGCATCCGCTATAATAGCTTGCTCATCGCCCTCTCTGGGGTCGATTTCGATCTCAATCATCTCGGTATCAGCCATTGTGGAGGTGTAGAACGAGCAGAGCTCCAGAAACCAACTGTGACGTATGAATACGTCTTAACAAACACAGAAGTGTTCAACGAGATGATAGGGAAATGATCCCTAATATTGTCTGCCTTAGAGCATATCAGCCGTGCTTATATGCTCGTCACATCATCTCGCACGTCGCCTGAACTTCAGGGTTCAGGTCGCTTCGTTCGACTTCCCGTCTGTAGGAGTCGTCCTACTACGACTCTTCACCTACTTCCGGGAAGTCGTCGCCCCCTCGAGGGGACGCGGTGTGAGGATCGTTATCCGTCACACGGCTCCTTCCGGCACAGTCCGGCATTGATCCGGCGACGGTCGCGCAACTGACGCGTATTGCTTTCTTCAACCGACCTGCTAGTTTCATTAGCCAGGAGTTTCCGAACTTTTGGATCACAGATCATCTTCGAGCAAGACAGAATCTGGGACATTCTAACAATTTCTTCTCCCCTTCTTCATTCTACTTTTCTTTTTCGTCTTTCATCGCTCTGCAACATGGCGACGGAAGGCTTGTGGGATTATGCCACCGATGCCGAATTGGACGCCGAACTCGCTCAATACAAGACTGCAGCTGCGGTCTTGAGAAGAGGAATAGATGGATCTAGGATGGATCAGCGCAAGAAATTGAACTGTCAACGATCGATCCGTCTTTTCTTGCGACTATTGATTGAAAGTACCTGCGAAGGTTCCCGGTGGTACATGCGTGTATTGCTGCACCCATCCAGTCGCTTGCAATGGGAGTGCGTTTTGGATGGGTGGCCGTGTACGGATGCACGAACCATCCAAAGAGCTCAACGACCCATCCAAAGGGCCCAACCGACAAATACCGACCCATCCAGTACTACAACCGACTTTACCCATCCAGTCCAATGGGAATCCACCCAAAATCCATCCCTGCTATCGACCGAGGGGTGGATTGGAAGAGTCCGGATGACTCGCAAATTTTCCGGTGCAGCCCGGCGCAGCCCGGCGCCGGTCTCTCTAGCGACCTGCCTTCTACCAGTTTCAATTCCCTCTCGTTCCCTCTGCTAGTTTGACCTCCCGAAATCTGCGACCTTCCTCAGTTTGACCCTCCTCACCCCGAAATCTGCGACCTCCCCTTGCTAGTTTCAATTCGATCTGCTGGTTTGACCTCCCGAAATCTGTGACCTCCATCGGCTAGTTTCACTTCCGAAATTTCGAATTGCGTCAGATCTGATTCGAGGAACGGAAAACCCGAGACATTCTGCATCTTAAGATCCTTCGGCAATTAAGCCACAGTGGATGGCCAGGCGATCATTCCCATGCGGACAAGTTGTCGTGCAGCAATAGCTCCAGCTCAAGTTATGGCACCCGGCCCACCCGGCCATTGCGGAACCATCCATGCCGCATTTCCACAGAAGGGGAACTGGATGATCGACTGCCTACGGATGCACGAATCATCCATGACCCATCCACGAGGCGTAACCGAAAGTAAACTGATTTAGCGACCCATACAGTACTACACCCATCCACGGCCTATGGAAATCCACCCTTAGGGGCAAAGCGACAATGGGAATTTTGGGCTCCGGTATACCAGCCATCAAATACTCCAATACCGGAATACCGATCGGTATGTTCTACCCTGGCTGCACATGGATGCTTTGCCGCTGCCCGTTGTGTGCCCGCATTGTATTCGCTACAACGTAAGTGGAGGATTCCCTGCCATCATACCAGAACCACAAGCGTCAGACGAGCCATTCCATAGCTCGTGCAACAGTTATCATTTTGTAACTGTTTGCCATATCGGAATGTGACAAACTGACAACTCCAGCCATCGACTTCTAGCCAACCTTGCCGCTGCCCATTGTGTGCCAGGATCACCCGCTATATAGCTATATATGGTATATATACCATCACCAGCTCACGCGCTGGATTCCTTCGAATCGCCGTTTGCTCCCTGTCCACCTTCTCCACCGCCCAACCAAGAACACACCAATTCGCCACTCTCCACAAATCTCTCACCTCCGAATCGTCACTGCCCTTCTACCCAAGACCCTTTATCACCTCTGCACTTAAATTGCCTGAGGGAGGGCCTTTTAACCGTTGCAAAGGAAGCTGATCCGCTTGATTGCGGCACGCCTTAGCCATACAACAATTCAAGCTTCCAGTCTACAGTGGAGGTCCCACCTATGGTGACCACTGCAAGATGCTTCTCCTCATCCTCAAGTCGACTCGAGGATGCTACTTTGTGGCCATCGACTCTGAGCTTGACGCCGCTCCCCGCAATGAACCAGCCACAGGTGATGAGTACCCCACTGCTGACCTCGTCCAGCTAGATCCTAATAATGCTAACGCGGCCCTGGCTGCTGTTCTTACTCCTACTCGAATTACAACACAGAATAACTTTGCCGCCTTCATGATCATCATGAGCTCCCTGTCCACCAACATCCAACGTGCCCTAGCTGCTAGAACAGATGTTGCTGCTGAGGCCATGAGGAACCTCATGCAACAGTATGGGGTAGTTGCTGGGGTTATGGAGTTTGCATCCTTCCAGGCCATCTACAGCACTGTTATTGGAATGGATGAGGCACTCACTGCTTACTTGATCAGATGCCAAGATATGTATGCCCAGATCCCTGTCAACAATGGAGTGTCCAACATGTCCCAGGCCACATTCCACAAAGTTGCAGTCAAGGGGCTGCTGCCAAGGACAGAGTTTGCAGGATTCATCAACTCCTACCACAACTCTCACTTCCCCGATTTCCTAACTCTCTCTACAACACTCATGCACTTTTCTCAGGTGACCAACATGACGGAGGCATCCATCAACAGCACCTCCACTGCACCCCTGAACCTGGCTGCTGCTGCATATGCCAGAGACAGAGATCATCCTGAGATGACATGCTACAACTGTGGCGGGTTTGTCTAGACGTGTCCACACCTTTTCCAGTCACCGAAGCCACCCATGACCATCTAAAACGCGTTATTGGGTGTTTTATGTCGTCTCAGCCACATGTTTCATGTTTTTTCTTGCCAACTGTCCATGTAACACAAGAATCGATCATTATTATCAATTACAGAACGTCACAAATCTGTTTGGAGTGGTGTGGGACACTCTAGCACCAGCTGCCCAAGTCCCAACACCCGAGGAGCCTACAAGCCTTCAGACCATCCCTCCACCTCTACCACCCACGGCTCCAAGTCCCCAGACCTGAGGAGGAGCTCTGGCAGATTTGCTCCCAGGTCCCCATGGAGGGGCTCCAAGTCTCCCCCTAAGGACAGATATGGGAACAAGACCCTGAATCGGAAGTTCAAGTACAAGAGCCGCCATGCCAACTGCCCTTGTTTTTCACACCAGGAGGTGGGTCTACCGACACAAACCAGCGACACATAGGATTCAGTTTGAATGTGTGTGTGTGTGTGTCCTTGGGGTGGTGGTGGTGGTGGTGGTGGTGGTGGGGCAAAAAGTTGCTGATGGAGACTGCTCCACTTCTGACTCCTCAAAGGATGAGGAGGATAACAGGGAAAATAGCTTCATGGCTCTCACTATGGCACCTCAGACTGACACATCTCACCCCACAAGGTTTGCTGATGACAAAGGCAAGTCAGTGTCTTTTGATCCTCTGGAAAACTTTGCTTTCATGTGTACACATGCTGCTGCTCATGATGATGATGTTGAAATGCCAAGCCTGGACTCAGATTCTGATTACTACCAAGACGCCTCTGCCTCCGGTTCACATTTGCCTCTAAGTGGTGCACTGGAACAGAAATGGTGTTGTGACTCTGGTGCCACTGCTCATGCCACCAGTAACCCCAGAAACCTAAACCATCTCCAAGATCTTCTTCAACCCGTTCACTCGCAGCTGGCCTCTAAAGGAGCTCCTCCCATCATCTGCCTTCAGAAAGGCAAGGCCTACCTCAGGGGCCATGGAGGGTCACTGATCATCCTGAATGATGTGCTCCTAGCACCTCCCAAGACAACCTGCAACATTCTGAGTGTCCAATCAGCTACCCAATCATGCCCTGGACTGCGAGTGACTCTGACAAAGACTGCTGCAGTCTTCTCCATCCCCACCAAAGTTGCCCCCAAGCAGGTACTGACCTGCAGCAAGCAGCATGGCCTCTACCTTGCTGATGTCTACCAAACCTCTCCAGCCTGCTCATCCCTCTCCACTGACCCCAAGAGTGACCCCACTGAGTTAACTCTCTGGATGACCAAGTACACACCTGACGGCCAAGAGTACAGGCGTTCTGCAAAGGTATCAAGCCCACCAGTTTGTGTCATGATGATCTCCCACTCTGCAGTGCCTCATGTGGACTAACCTCCTGCTCCTCTTCCCCATGCTCACCCTGGCCTGCTGTAATATTCCACCAGTTCTGCACAAGAGACACCAAAGGTATGCACACAGGTTCGCTCTCCCTGCTCCAGACCCTCTCCCAGTATCTGACCCACAACCTGTCCCAGACCAAGGTGACAATGAGTTTGACAACCTGCCGGATCTTGTCCCACTTCACAGTGATGATGAGTTGTACAACCTCACACCAGCTCTTGCCAGACTAAAGCTCATCGCCCTCAGAGACCAGTCCAGGACTGTCTATGATGGCTACGAAGGATCCCCTGATGTGACTGAATTGTTTAGCAGTTCTGCATCTCTAGGAGACATCACTAGCCTTGACTACCTTGACTAACAACCAAGCTGACCCATCTGAAGCAGGGGAGGATTCGCCACTGAGTGAAATAGATCCCAATGTCCCTGGTGTCAAGTTCACCAACAACTCTGGGGATTCTCGCTCCAGGTTTGCAGTTACTCTCCAGCACCTCAACATCAAGCCTACTGTCCCTGTAATCAAGATCCCTGTGTTCAGGTGCCCCAGAAAACCCCTTGCCCTGATTGTGACAGAGTTCTCTGACAGATTCCCTGACCTGCTAGAAGCTGAGAAATTAAAATTCCCTTTTAGGGAGATGCACCTTCACAGTCTGTGCACCAATGACCAAGCACCCTGCCAGTCTCCAACAACTTGTCCAGTCATACCCCAAGGTATCCAAGTGTAACAGGGCCACCCTGCAGTGGGGCATGCAAGCTGCAATGGTTCATGCACACTACATTGCCCTGCACTACTACCCCGACTACTACCCCTGCTCATGCATCCCCACAGCTGTGCACACAATGGGGGGGAAATAGTCTGTGTCAACAACCTCAGCATGACCTGGAGCCCTATGGACTTCATCCTAATCACTATGTATCCACCAGTGCTCCCATGCCACACCCCTAGTTTTGATGCCTTCCTGACCAAGATTGCTAAGCAACTGTCCCAGGATGGCTTTCCTCCCCATGGCACTTAGTGGCCATGAACCATAGCAAATTGTCCATTTAATAGGCATGAACACTTTAGGAATTAATCCCTGTACTGCCTCATGTACAGCACCAGTATTTCTCCTCATTAGTTTTCTTTGTCCAACAACCATTGGTACTCTTTTGCATCCCCTAAAGCAAGCCCTCACAAAAGCAACAGTTTATACTGTCCCCCACTATTCTAAAGATGACACTGGAAGTATCTCATACTATAGTTTCACTCCACCTGGAATGAAACTGTGAGACAGCGGGGGGCCTCGCCCATAAGTTTGTCTCATGATGTAAAACATTGATTTAATGTCTCATTCTTCTACTTCCCAAATCATGGGGGGGATAGTTTCCTACGTAGTTTCCTACATAGTTTCCTACACATGTTCCTAACATGCCTTAGTCCACCTGTCTAGTCAGTTAAGTTTACACCTTCCTGACAGCTTATTTTAATTAGCCCATAGGACCCCAGTGAGAACAATAAGGAGACAGTGAGACTTTACAGTTATTCTCCCCCCTGTCCTGATTTGAATAATTTATTATTACCTCCTGACAGGTCAGAACTACCTAGTTAAATGTTTCCTTATATTTTTCACATATTTCCTTTTGCCCCTCTTTCGCTAATCCCCGGAATTCTTGTGTACAAAGAATACCAGGGGTTGGGGGGGATTTTATAGCCTGACTTTATGTCATCTGTAGAGTAGGCAGAGTACGCACTGGACTGAGTCCCATCATGGGCACGTGCCGTCTGCCGACAGGCGCCTGTGCCAACTATGGCCTGCTCGCCCCTATGCAGTACTGTGCAGTACGCATTAGATCTTCTTACCTATCGCTCTTCTGCTATTATCTTTATCTCAACACTGCTGCCACCAGATGCACCAACAGTGAAGTCTACAGAAAACTACATAGCAAATCAAATCCAACCCTAAATACATACGCTTGCTACTTGCTTGAAGCTTGGTTGCAACCCACTTGACGAAGACACGTTTGCAATAAACGGGCTTGCAGCAAACAAACAAGCTTGCAACAAGCAGGGCGCTTGCAGCCGGGTTGCAGCATACAAGCTTGCAACAAGCAGGGCGCCAGTTGCCTGCTTGCAACAAACGAGCTTGCAACGAGCAGGGGGCTTGCAGCCTGCTTGTTGAAAGCAGGCTCCATACGTGCTTGCAACCTGCTTCCAGCCCCTTTGCGGCTATGCTTATGGTAAGCTGCTTACGGTAAGAGGGAAGTGGATTGCAGTTAGCCCGCGGTATAAAACCACCAGTCAACGACGATAATTTGAGTGGAAAACATCATCCAGCTGTTGGCAGTACAGTAGTACAGTCATGCAAGAACATAGTTTAAGTGGAACATATCAACCAGATGTTGGCAGTACAGTAGTACAGTCATTGATCAGAGAAATTCTGAACTTTTGTAAATCAACTGGTTTGAGATGGTGGTTTATTGTATAGATCATTGGGTATATGTATATACCATGTGATGTAGTTGATCACTTGTATACCATGCTAGGATAGCTATTTAAGCGTTGGTGAGATATGAGGAGGGAAATATTTGCTAACTAGGGGAAAAGAGTGTGATGACACACACATAGTAAAATTAAATTAAATGTATATAACTGGAACTCAGGTCCTCTGTTGCAGACTCCAGGTGTGCGATTCTTTGGGGACCAGCTCATCACCAGAGGAAGCTTTATTTACGCAGTCCCTCCTGGTAACCTATAACTATTCTTGCTTTGATTATTCGAGGTTGAGCAAGCCCCTTTAGCCTATCCTAGTAGGATTGTAACATACATATAGGGTACCTGCAAACTTACTATCATCAAGAACATGTTATCCTCGAGGTTCATCCACATGTGTGGCTGGATGGCAGCATAATTCAAGGTGCATGTATAGCCTTTTGATAGTTCCGTAAAAATAATGATAACGCCTGGTGGGGCGTGGTGTTAAGGGAGCCCGTCGTACGCGAATAGGGAGCGGTCTCCTACCTCAACTGGACAAGCTACCATCGCGGTTGACGACGACCTGCAACGCTAAAAGCGACCGAAGGGGGAGTCGAACCCCCGACTTTTCGTTCCTCAGCAATCTGGTCTACCACTAGACCATTGTTATCGCTAAAGAGGCTTGATAGCTCCGTAGTGAATAGCAGATCCGAACCATATTGGGTGCTGTAACATGGACTTCAACTCTTGGGTGTCATGCATCCTGGATTTGGGCGCCTGTAGTGCCTTCCCGCGACACTGGAGTTGAGTCTTGTCTGGGGGTTCGGACGAAGGTGCAATGCTGGCCCAATGATTCGTCACCAATCTACACTCGTAGTGTGGGAGGGAATTTGCAAGCTGCATTAGTTAAAGCCAAGCTTGCAACCCAGATAGTGTGAGGAGTTGAGGACGCAGGAAAGCCGGACTTGTCTCGGTGTTTTCTCGTAAGGCCGGATGAGAGCTGGATGATCTGTACTGCCAGTATCAGTACAGTGCAATCCCGCCGCAGTTATATTAGCAGCTTTGCGGACGCTGCCCCAACAGAATCCGATGCCAGCCGTAGCGTACGCCATCCCTCTAGGTAATTAACCTTGATAGCTAATGCAGCCTATTGAGCCCCTCATCAACCTCCTCCTCCTTTCTGAACTGCAGTGGAGGAAAATGCCGATGGGTGGGGTCCTAGCACCGTCCCCGAGCACCTGAAGGACGTTCCCTTCGCCCCTTTCGGCAAGGGTGACAAGCTTGGCAAAGCGTCAGATTGGACACAGGCAGCCTATCAGAAATACTCCGGTCAGTCGCTAGAATTTAGCTGGATATGTTCATGCAGTCGCAGATTGGTGCTACGCGCGTGAAGGGCAACAGCTCGGCGGCTTATGCTCAGATCTGGGGGCAGAGTTGCGAACGGGGATCGCAATCCGCTAGCTGCGCCCGGTGTGCTTCTATCGCGGAATTTTGCCTTGCCCTTGTGATCAGCCTGGCTATCCAAGCCTTGGTGAAGCACTTCCAGGGCATGAGTGCACAGCCTCGTTCAGTATCTGAGATGTTTCTGTCTGTGCTAGAGGTGGTGGTAGTAACTAGTTTCTTGTAGCCTGAGATCTGTAAGGAGTACAAGTAGGTTCTGTTTCAAATAGCTTGTGAGTATGAAGCTTTGTGACTGCCTAAGGAGCCATCTGATTTAGGGAGGATTGGTCGTGTATCCAGACTTCAACTTGTTACGTTGTTTGTATCTCCAATTCTCCCCCAGCACGCATTGACTACTGCATAGATTTCATTTTCATCTGCCTGCATCATCTTCTAGGCAGCTCCCTTGGCTTGCTACCCAGCCAAAGCAGTGAATCTGTTTGCTGACAATAATATTTCAAATACTGTTGAAATATTGGGGCTTGGCCCAATGGCTGGCTCAGGGAGCTACCTTGAAGCTGCAGCTCGTAGCAGAGAAGAAAAGCTATGGACTTCTGACATGGACTGCTTCTCAATAAGTGCCTTCCTTTTTTGCTTATAGGTCGCTACCAGCAGGGCCAAGCCAGTGGCACACCAGTGTTCAACTTCTTTGCAAGTGAAGAGGTAAGGCAAGCGATGGTGCATCTCTGTTTCATTTTTGGTCTATGCGTAGCAGCTTCCATCCAGCCCCATTAGCCAACAAGTGTGCCAAGCCCTAAGCTTTTAGCTGCATTGGAATGCCTGCCATGTCAGCTTTCAGATACACTTGCTAGCTTCAGGCTCGGCCCAAGGATGGGTGAAAGGAGCTGCCTAGAAGCTGCTACACGTATCTAAAAAAAGAAACAGTGCGGTGCATGTTTTGGATGAGGATGATTGGAGAGTAGCCGGTTCTATTGGGTGTGGGGATGCATGGGGTGAACTTAATGATTGACACAATCAGAATACCTGGACTTGGATGCCACATATGGTATCCTACAACCCCCCCCCCCCCCCCCCCCCCCCCCTTCCCTCCCCAAGCCAACTGGTCTTAGATAAGGGCGGTCAGACTGATCTCCTCTCCCTACAACCTCCCCACCTCTTTCCACCCAACAGGAGGAGTCCTTCCACCTTGTGGATAACAGGCCAGTTAAGACCAACAAGTTTGGTGGCGGACGCGGCCGTTTCCAGCAGCAGCGCTTCAACCAGCAGCGGCGTGATAGGGAGCTGGGCAAGAATGCACAGGGCGAGGACAAGAAGATCAACAAGCAACAGCAGAACAAGGGAAGGCCATGGCAGCCATGGAACCGCGACCAGCAGAGGGTGCGTGTGGGTGGGTGGGGTCGTGGGGTTGTGGGTAGTGTCATGGCAGCCATGGTAGCCATATAACTGTGACCAGCAGAAGTTGCGTTTGTGTGGGTGGGGTCGTGTGTGTGGGGGGTGGGGTTGTGGGTAGTGTCATGGCAGCCATGGTAGCCATAGAACTGTGACCAGCAGAGGTTGCGCTTGTGTGGGTGGGGTCGTGTGTGTGGGGGGTGGGGTCGTGGGCAGTGTCATGGCAGCCATGGTAGCCATAGAACTGTGACCAGCAGAAGGTGCGTTTGTGTGTGTGGGGTCGTGTGTGTGGGGGGTGGGGTTGTGGGTAGTGTCATGGCAGCCACGGTAGCCATATATCTGTGACCAGCAGAGGTGTTTGTGTGGGTGGGGTCGTGTGTGTGGGGGGTGGGTTCGTGGGCAGTGTCATTGCAGCCATGGTAGCCATAGAACTGTGACCAGCAGAAGGTGCGTTTGTGGATTATGTCATGAGTGGGGTCGTGTTGGGGATGTCCATAGCTTTTGGCAAAGTTTGGTGGAGGTGTGGAGACATGTGTGGTGTTGCTGGGCAAGCATGCACAGGGCAGGGAGAAGAAGGTCGACAAGAAACAGCAGAACAAGGGAAGGCCATGGCAGCCATGGAGCCGTGTCAAGTACAGGGTGACTGTGTGCAGGGTTTTTCTTTTCGGCTTTTCATAGCAGCTTCTGGGCAGCTTCCTGAGCCGACCACTTGGCTACACATAACTATTTCAGCAGCTCTGGAAAGCTGATTCTGTGGTCGAGGTTGCGTTGAGTTGGCTGAATTTGACAGGGGAGCTACCTAGAAGCAGCTGCTCTGTCATATTCAGCCAACTTGGTGCAACCTTAACCACCTTCACTGAAAAGAAAAACACTGCATGTGTGGATTATGTCATGTGTGGCGAGATGTCCGTAGCTGTTAGAGAAGTTTGGTGGAAGTGTGGGGGCATTTGTGGCGTTGCTGTTTGGTAATGATACCATTAACTCACACTCACTCACATGGACTTGCTCACTCACGGATTCATTGGAATGCGTACCTACCAACAAAGGATGGCATAACAACACACCCACACGCCACCAACATCAACACACTCACACACGCTCTCTCATCTTTGCAGACCACCACCTTGGCTAGCTCTGTCGAGGTGAAGCCTGAGTGGGCGGTCATTGAGCAAATACCCTTTCTCTCTCTTGCCAAGCTCAACTGCAAAGTTGGCGAGCCCGATGATGTTGTGTGTGCAGGAGAGCTTGAGTTCTACGATAAGGTACGGGCTTGTACTTCAGTGTGTACTTCAGTGTGTGTGAAAGCCTCTCTCCCTTCTCTCCCCCCCTCATGTGTGTTGGTTCATTCCAGGGGTAGAACAAATAGGCTGTAGGGACTTGCCCAACCGTGACAGGAAGGGCTAAAATGGAAAAAACTCTGATGATTTAAACCCTCACTGAGTGTATGTTGTTACAGTTCAGGGGATGGCCAAATAGGTTACAGGGATTAATAAAATAATATTAAATGATGAACTGAAGAAAAACTGACTAACTGACCCCCCCACACACACACCACCACCACCACACACACACACACACACACACTGTATGTATGTTGTTACAGTCCAAGGGTAGGCCAAATAGACTGAAGGGAGATTAAAAAAACTGACTGAACTAATCCCCCTCTGAAAAAACTGAAACCCCACTGAAAACTGAAAACCCACCGGAAAACTGACTGAAATGAAAAAACTGAAAACCCACTGGAAAAAAAACTGACCCCTGACTGAAAACTGACCCCCTTCTGAAATCAAAACTGAACCCCCACTGAAAATTGAACCCCCACTTAAATAAAACTGGACCCCCACTGAAAAACACAACTGAACCCCCACTGAAAACTGGACCCCCACTGAAAAACACAACTGGACCCCCACTGAAAAACACAACTGAACCCCCACTGAAAACTACAACTGGACCCCCACTGAAAAACACAACTGAACACAACTGAACACAACTGAACACAACTGAACACAACTGAACACAACTGAACACAACTGAACACAACACAACTGAACCCCCACTGAAAAACACAACTGGACCCCCACTGAAAAATAAAACTGGACCCCCACTGAAAAACACAACTGAACCCCCACTGAAAAACACAACTGAACCCCCACTTAAACAAAACTGGACCCCCACTGAAAACTGAACCCCCTGTGGAAAAAAACTAGCCCCCCATTGGAAAAATACTGAACTCCCACTTGAAAACTGAACCACCACTGTATACTGAACCACCACTGGAAAAAAACTGAACCACCGCTGAGAAACACAACTGAACCCCCACTGACAACTGAACTTCCACTTGTAACAAACTGACTGAATTTTAAACCCCACTGTGAGCAGAACCCCCACTAAAAAAATATGACCCCCCGGTGGAAAAAATACTGACTGAACTGAACCCCCACTGTGAGCAGACATACGACCGCACGACTGTCAAGCTTGAGACCTCTCTACAGAAGACCAGCAGGGCCTTCCGCAATGTCACCACCTCCGACGACCCTATCATTAAGCGCTTGGCGGCCGAGAACAAGGCCAAGGTGTTTGCCTCCGATAACATCCTCACCACGCTGATGTGCGTGAAGTCATCAGTCTACTCCTGGGACATCATCGTCACTAAGGTCAATGGAAAGCTTTTCTTCGACAGAAGAGAAGACAGCAACCTCAACCTCCTCACTGTCAACGAAACTGCCCCCGAGACAGTTGAATCTGAGAAGGATAGTGTGCACCAGCTCTCTCTGGAGGCAACGGCCATTAACCAGAACTTTTCCCAACAAGTCTTGTCCAAGAGCGGCAACAAGCACAAGTTTGCCGATCCCAACCCATTTGGCTCTCCTGAGGATGACGAGGAGCTGGCAAGTTGCGCGTACAAGTACCGCAAGTGGACTCTGAATGAGGAGGGTGAGGTGGACATCATCGTGCGTTGCGAGTTGGATGGTGCTATGTTGTCAGCCAAGGGAGAAGAGCAGCTGCTGAGCATCAAGGCTCTCAACGAGACTGACATGAAGGCGCAGGTATGTTGTGACACAAGTATCACCCAACTCAACTCAACCTAACTAAACCAAACCCAAATAAACCAAACCCAACTAAACCAAACCCAACTAAACTAAACCAAACCCAACTAAACCAAACCCAACTAAACCAAACCCAACTAAACCAAACCCAACTAAACCAAACCCAACCCAACCCAACCCATTTGTATGACATGAATGCGCAGGTATGTTGTGACATATGTATAGGGGTCGGCTATGTTATATAATATTAGTGAATAAATAATATTATATAATATTTGACAATATTAGTCGGACGAGGCGTCTCACCAGAATTTCGAATTTATTTGAACAAGTCCAATGCAGCGTCGCAAACGACGCGGAAAATTGGCGTTGGCAATGGAACGAAAGGTGGCAACGATGGAGCTGGCCAAAGCGAGTTAGTTACGCGACCGTTGGATGACGAGTCAGGCTAAACCAAAAACTAATATTATCATGACACCGTAATAATATTAGTTTCCAAACACTAATATTATTGCGGTTCCCTACATATGTATGACCCAACCCAACCTATATGTATGACACCAAGGCGCAGGTATGTATGGTATATCAATGTATGTATGTATGTATGTATGCCATGAAGGCGTATTTATGTTGTTATCTGTGATGGTGGTTAGCCCCAGTGAAAGCAAACGGGCTGGCCCCCTGAACCTCACGCCTCGTAATGAGGCGTACTATGTGTTTATTTATTGTGAACTGCGCTGAAGGGAATGCATGACATGCACATTCCACCCCTCATATCTAGGGTTGTCAAGTACGATCATGTATAGATAGTGTATGATATATTGACGCTATCAGATGATATATCGACGCTATTGTATGATATATTGACGCCATCTTATGATGTATCGACGCTATTGTATGGCATATTGACGCTATCATATGATCAATCGACGCCATTGTATGGCATATTGACGCTATCATATGATATAGGGACGCTATTGTATGGTATATCGACCCTATCATATGATATATCAACGCTATTGGATGATATCTGGACGCTATCATATGATATATATCGAACTATATCGTATGGTATATCAACATATCGTACAACATATTCCTTGCACATCCCTCTCCACTCACCTCGCTCCCATGTCTGTGCGCGTGCAGGATTGGCGCAAGAAGATTGAGAGCCAGCGTGGTGCTGTGCTGGCCTTCGAGACTAAGAACAATAAGAACAAGATGGCCCGATGGACAGCTGCCGCCTTGCTGTCCGGCGCCGATATGATCAAGCTGGGCTACGTCAGCCGAATTTTACCTAGGGACCAAGGCAACCACGTAATCCTAGGCACACAGGTTTGCAAGCCCAAGGACTTCGCCGGCCAGATCAACCTGAGCATGGAGCACTGCTGGGGCATCGTACGGGCACTCGTTGACATGATCTTAAGGCTCGACGACGGGAAGTTCCTGCTCATGAAGGACCCCAACAAAGAGCTCCTTCGTGTGTATGCTGTCCCTGACGATGCTTTCAGGAGCAACTACGAAGATGACACTGCACCAGCAACTGAGGCTGCCCCCACTGAGGGCACGTCGTTTGCCACCTCCTTTGCCAGCAAGGGGTAAAGGAAGTACTTGCTCATCAAGGACCCCAGCGAATGCGCGTGCACGCTGTCCCTGACGATGCTTTCAGAGCAACTAAGAAGATGAGACGGCATCAGCTGAGGGGGGTCCGGCCACCTTGTTTACCACCAAGGAGTAAACCAGCCTGACCGCCCTTATCTACTTGAGGTGGACGGCCCATTTTGCTCCTGTGCGTGTATGCCTGACGATGCTTTCAGGAGCAATTACGAAGATGAGTGCATTAGCTGAGGGGGTTCCGGCCACCTTGTTTACCACCAAGGAATAAACCAGCCTGACCCCCCTTATCTACTTGAGTTGACCGGCCCATGTTGCGAGCTCCTGAGCGTGTATGCTTTGCCTGATGATGCTTTCAGGAGCAACTACGAAAAAGGGACTGCGCCAGGTTCAGAGGCTGCCCCCACTGAAGGGTTTCCTGCTACCTCGTTCTGCACCTAGGAGTGATGTACGTATGTATGTTGCAGTCCTAGTTGGCGTATGCCAAATAGGCTAAAAGACTTGCCCAAGGAGTAAACGAAGAGTTGCTGAGCAGAGGTGTTGTGTGAGGTCAAGCTCCCGCCACTGTTAAGAAGGGTGGGACAAGGGAAGGACACACCAAGTATGTGGATCACAGGGTGTGGATTGTGTGTGCCAGCAGTGCACCGGCTACATCTGAGCACAATGTGGACAGCAGGGAAGTTACTGCCCATGATTTGACTTGAGACTTAGTAGCTGTGTAGCTGACTTAGTAGCTGTGTAGCTATACTGTCGAAGCCTCGGTTGGATGGCTGATGGTATCTCAACGAAATGGCTCTAGTCTGGGATCATGTCGAAGCTGGCTTACACTTAGGTTGACTTGTTTTGAACATGCAGGGCGATTAGCGCATTCAATGCTGGACTTGATACGGTACATAATTCAGTGGAGTACGCTTAGGGCTCATAGGATTAATTCCTCTGTGAGCCAATCTGAGTGTGGTAGGAGGTAGCATGGTTGCTCAGGGGGGGGGGGGGGGGGGGGGGTATCTGCTTCTCGAGACGCAGCCTGTTTCAAAATCTGCTTCTTGAGATGAGATGAATCTGCTTCTTGAGATGAAGGGATCCTCCAAAATCTGTGTCTGCAACGCAACGGACCCATTGGGTCTGCAGCGCAGCGGGCCCTCCT
Source organism: Chlamydomonas sp. ICE-L (assembly GCA_013435795.1). Lineage (NCBI taxonomy): Eukaryota > Viridiplantae > Chlorophyta > Chlorophyceae > Chlamydomonadales > Chlamydomonadaceae > Chlamydomonas > Chlamydomonas sp. ICE-L. The sequence goes on from JACBWV010000610.1 coordinate 68,277,737, forward strand.
CACGTTGCGTCTGCGACGCAGGAAGCAGTACGCTGAACACCCCTGGGTGGTACCCTCTCGTTTGAACCCCAGTGTTTCTGAAGAAGGGCAAGCCCTGCACCTTGAAAAATTGTTTTGTAACATGTACAAATGGAATTAGTGCTGGCAATCAGGTTTGCTCGCTGCAATATTGCCTATCTTATTTTGAGGATTAGTCGGAAGACCCTTCCCGGGTGTTGTTGAGGGGGCTTGTCTTGGGTCAACAATGGCCTGTCGATGACAACGTAATGTAATGAACAAGACAGTACATCTCACTGCCCTCTGTGGGTTTGAATCTTTGTATTTGAATTGTCACATGATTATTCAGCCAATTGTGAGCTGCTCACCGCCTGCCAATTCCAAGTTCCACCGAGCGTTAAACCTATGGTAGAAACCAGGGAGCACACTAAGCGGAATAGACGGTCTAAAAACTGTCCAGGGCACACAGGTCAAGACAGTGTCAACTAAAACCTGGTAGCTTGGCTCCAGCCTTTAAGGCTGCTAGCGGTCTTCGGCAGTATCATAACTTGAACTTGGTAACATGGCTCCAACCAGCTATTTGGCTGCTCGCCGTCTAAGGTAGAAACTTGAACTTGGTTACAGTACAAGGCTCCAGTCAGTAATTTGGCTGCCCGCCGTCTTAGGCAGTAAAAGCAAAATAATTGAACAGGTACGGTATCTGTAAACCGTGTTCAAACTTGATCTTGGTTACATGGCTCCAGGCAGCAATTTGGCTGTTCGCTATCTTAGGCAGTAAAAACAATATTATTAAACAGGTATCGGTATACCGTTATTCAAAGGATAGTTCTCCAAAGAAACCAAAGCATATCGTGCTACGTGTAATTGTGTATATTCAGAAATTATAATATCAAAAGTCATACCGTAATCTGGGTGTACAACAGATACATCATAGAAACCAAAGCATATCATGCTCTGCGTCAGGATACGTTCCCAATACTGGTAATACAAATCTCAGTGCATGCAAAAAAAACATGCAGTTCTGATCAACCCCTCCATAGAGGTCCGACGCTAGGGACCCTCAAACATCTGCGCCTTGGACCCACTGGATCTGACGCAACGCAAGACGCAGCGGTCTGGACAACCTTGGATTGATCTCGACGAACATGCTGATGTCATCGGGGTTTCGGAGCTAGCTATCGGTCTCTTCAGGGCCTGGTACTAGGATCGGACATTATTGGAATTGGAGACATGGAAACTATCGACAGCCACTGCCCCTTCCAGACCACCTATGCCGAGTTGCAATTTAACATCTTGTATGTCATAACACAGCGCAGTTTGCACTAACCACCCCCCTATGTTTGCTTGCTTTCATGGTGCAGGCTGTGCCGCTGTCCCGTCTCGGCATTGTTCTGCTGAGTTTATGTAGTGACCCCTCTCTCTCTCTCCTCTTGAGCACATATGTGAATATCCCCCTCACTCGATTCATGTTTGCACCCACCTACAACCCTTCGCCAACCTGGGGTGCGTTCGGACATGTGTCTGATGGAGTCGGTACGCATGCTCGACATGCTGGTAGACAATGGCACGTGTGCAGTCGCAGCAACGCGTCGTCAGGAATAGACGTCCAGCATGGCCGCGAGATGGACGGAGGCCGTCAGCGCCGAGTGTGCTGTTTAGCGAAGACCAGGTGAGACTACGGACAGCATGTAGGGGGCGCCCCCCCCCCCCCCCGCCCCCCCCGGAGGGCTTTCACATGGCAGAATTCCTGATCGGTATAGGTCCCGAATTCACATGTTAATGGATTTAACATGCTTACATGTTAGCATTCACACGAAGTTCGTGATTCTCATGTGCAAGAGATGACGGGCAGTGTTTTCCTTCTCAGCTACGAGCAGCAGCTTCTAGGCAGCTCCCCAGACTGGGTATTCGGCCGAACGTAGCCCAACCTTGAGCATCTTGATGCTGTCATAATCAGCTGTCTAGAAGTGCTGAAATAGTTCAAAGCAGCCTAGTGGCTGGATCAGGGAGCTGCCTAGAAGCTGCTATGAAAGACTGAAAGAAAAACCCTGATGAAGGGAGCATGATTCGATGCCAGCAGCATTTGGAGATGAGCAGTGGCCACACCACAGCATGCATGCTCATGTACATTTTGTTATGTTTTTGTTTACTAGAGGGATTTTCGCCTCCGAGGGCGTGTCTCCCTAAGCTAGCCCTAGACTCAGAGGATTATATGAGATGCGGCATGTGGCTCTGACCATCTGCCCCTCTGCCCCTCTGCCCCTCTGCCCCTCTGCCCCTCTGCCCTTTTGCCCCTCTGCCCCTCTGCCCCTCTGCCCCTCTGCCCCTCTGCCCCTCTGCCCCTCTGCCCCTCTGCCCCTCTGCCCCTCTGCCCTCTGCCCCTCTGCCCCTCTGCCCCTCTGCCCCTCTGCCCCTCTGCCCTCTACCCTCTGCCCCTCTGCCCCTCTGCTCCTCTGCCCCTCTGCCCCTCTGCCCTCTGCCTCTGCCCCTCTGCCCCTCTGCTCTCTCTGCCCCTCTTGCCCTCTGCCCCTCTGCCCTCTGCCCCTCTGCCCTCTGCCCCTCTGCCCTACTCTGCCCCCTCTGCCCCTCTGCCCCTCTGCCCCTCTGCCCTCTGCCCTCTGCCTCTCCTGCCTGCCTCTGCCCTTGCTGCCAACACCCACCTGTAGGGTTACGTCAAAGCCCCATGCTCAAAGACTACCCACCCACACCCACTCACAGCCCCCCACTGGCAAACCACCACACAAACCACCCACACACAACCACACACAGCCCCCCACCGGCCCACCACCAAACCACCCACCCACACACCACCACGCACAGCCCCCCACTGGCCCCCCACCACACCACACACAAACCACATGCAGCCCCCCACTGGCCCACCACCACACCACCCACACACCCCACCCACACACCCACCTCCACTCACAGCCCCCACCTGAGCCCCACCCGCCCCCCACCCCATTCTTCGCATCCACCTTGCCCCACCCGCCCCCCACCCACCCATTCCCTGCATCCACCTTGCCTCACCAGGTACACCATTGATGATGATGTATGCCCTCCACCTGATCCACTTGCCCTTCAGCTTCTGGTGGAGAAGCACATCCAGACTCTCCCTAGATTCATTGAGGCCAAGCCAGTCGCCTCGCATACCAAAGAGGCATTTGCTGCAGTGTGTGATTTTGTTCAGCGTTGTAGGCTGAGGCAGCATAGCGGGGGAAACGGCGTAGGCTGAGGCAGCATAGCGGGGGAAACGCGTCGTAGGCTGAGGCAGCATAGCGGGGGAAACGGCGTAGGCTGAGGCAGCATAGCGGGGGAAACGGCGGGAAGGTGGGAGGCGTCATCCTGGACAGTGGATGTGGAACAGCGGGATCGTCCATCTTGCTGGGGAGCATGTACCCCCACCATGTGGTGATTGGTGTAGACAGATCACTTGCACGACTGAGCCGCAATGTGATTTTCCGAGCTAGCCAGGCGGGTAGCGGGGCTGGCAGCCCCAAGAGGAGGAGCAGTAGTGATATCCATGGTGATACTTGCAGCAGCAGCAGCAGCAAAACAGGAGGAGGCTTAGCATCGGTGAATGATGATTCTGAATCAGGTTCAGAAGCGATAGCTCGCGCTTTCCCCGTCAGCCCAAATATTATAATTTTGCGAGCTGAGCTAGCTGACTTCTGGCGCTGCTGTCTGGAAGCTGGCTGGCAGCTGGATAAGCACTACCTCTTGTACCCCAACCCGTACCCCAAGAAGAAATTGCTGCAGCAGCGCTGGCATGGCCACCCCTCCTCCCACTTATATTGCAGTTAGGTGGGGACATCATTCTTCGCAGCAACTGGCAAGGCTATTTGCAACAATTTGCTGATGCAACCCTGGCTGCAGAGAAGGCTCTGCTCAGACTAGACTCAGAGCAGCACAAGCTAAAACCTGCAGATGGCAGCAGTAGCAAGAAACGTTGCAACAGTGTCAACGAAGGCATTGGTACGAGAGGGAATTCTGTAGGTACCCCAGCCAGCAGCCCAACCCAACCCAAAAGCCCAACCCAGCACAGCACAGCTAGCAGCCCAACCCGACCCAGCAGCCCAGCACAGCACAGCACAGCCAGCAGCCCAACCCAACCCAGCAGCCCAGCACAGCACAGCACAGCCAGCAGCCCAACCCAACTCAGAAGCACAGCACAGCACAGCACAGCCAGCAGCCCAACCCAACTCAGAAGCCCAACCCAGCACAGCACAGCCAGGAGCCCAGCACAACAAAACCCAGAGGGCAGCAGCTGTAGCAGCAGCACAGGGGACAGCAGGGTGTGCACAACGGGCATGTTACGCCACGCCTATGTTGCAAAGTATCGGCCCGCAGCTATGCGGGGACCAACCCAGGTATCCACATGCGTTCAAGTATTGGCACTTACTAACTTCGAGGAAAAGTACTTAGCAGTCGAAGAGCCGGTATACGAGTTGTCACTCCTGATGCAGGATACAACAAGCTGATTTAGTTTTGCCACTATTTGTTCGAAGTCGAAGAAAAGGTGTTTGATTTTTTTTTTGCCACTTACTTTTAAGTACTTCGAAGTCGAAGAGCCGGTATACGAGTTGTCACTCCTGATGCAGGACACTTGAAAATTAAAATTTGAAAATTAGTACGCCATGCCACAGGCGTAAGATTAAGGCAACCCTCCCGTTTGCATGCATGTGTACATACTGGAGAATAGCTACCATGTTGGGTTTATTTGGCCTGAGCTTGGACTACCGTGCTATAGCACAGAGGGAAGTTATCTACCTCTTCCAAGGCGGCAAATCTGATGCAGGATACAACAAGCTGAAACTTTTGTATTGCCACTATTTTTTGTGTGCGATGTGTCGCCACTCCGTTGCATGGGTCCGGCTAAACTAGTGAGAAATGCCCGACCGATCCCCCCTGATAAATAAATTGAAATAAATAAATATATAAATAGCACGTCTTATTACGAGGCCCGAGGTTGAGGGGGCCAGTCTGTTTGCTTGCACTGGGGCCAATTACAAAACAACCCTGATTGTCACTGCTGCATTGTTTTGATCTGTTGACTGTCTGTGAGAGCCTGTTGGTAGTCTGTTGGTAGTCTGTTGGTAGTTTGTTGGTAGTCTGTATGTTATCTGTTGGTAGTCTGTTGGTAGTCTGTTGGTAGTCTGTATGTTATCTGTTGGTAGTCTGTTGGTAGTCTGTTGGTAGTCTGTATGTTGTCTGTTGGTAGTCTGTTGGTTATCTGTTGGTAGTCTGTTGATAGTCTGTTGTTAGTCTGTTGTTAGGTTGTTGTTAGTCGGTTGGAAGTCGGTTGGTAGTCTGGTAGTTTTAGGTATCAGGATCAGCGGATCAGTACACTATGTCCAGAAAGGTTTCTGTTGCCACTGAAACTGCATAGCCTGTTACTCCGTTAGGCAGTTGACTCCGTTCTTCTTGGGCCCCACGCAGACCCCTGACAAATTTTTTTTTTATTGTTTTGATACCGGTAACGATTAAAACATTCCTGGTTCTGATTTTACTACCGACGACGGCGAGCAGCCAAATTGCTGGCTGGAGCCATGTGACCAAGTTCAAGTTCAAGTGTTGGGCCCCTCACAACCCCCAAATATGAAATATCATCACAAATCCACAGGGTATCCCCCCGGTTTGTACACTGGCACAATTGTATGAATGAATGTTAGAATAATCCATGATTTATTCGAATTGTTTGTATTACTGCCGAAGACGGCGAGCAGCAAAAATACTGGCTGGAGCCATGTGACCAAGTTCAAGTTCAAGAATGTCAGATTACAGTCTATGTTTGCCTACAGTCCTATGCTAGTGTAATCTTTTCGCACCTGAAAGCTTCATTAAGGGTCTTTTGGAAAGGAAGGTTTTCGCATCAAAGGGTGGGTCTACCTATGCTAGCCCTAGACTATCGCTGCCTCAATATATACCGATGCAGTCCTAGCGTAACCAGCAGGTCAATTGCACCAACCCCACCACCTTCAGCTCTCTTAATTTCCGCAATTGAAAATTTGCTAAAGTGCCAAATCAACGGAATTCGCCGAAGTCCTGCGCAGCGGACCCCTCCTGGAGGGCGAGGGGGGTCCGCCCCCCAGCCTTGCTGACGTCAACGATATCGTTTAAGGCGTAGTATAGCTGTGCACTTGTGAAATTATGTGATAGTATCTGGTATGATGAAGGATGTTGCCCTTGCTGATCTCAGTATAGCTAGGGAACGCCTAGACTGTTAGAGAAAGGATGTGTCTTCTGCCCTAGCGATGTGGTACTCCTTGGAAGATTCCCAGTATGAATTTCTTGACACCAATTTACATGGAGGTGTGGGACCTCCGAAACTTAGTCAACTAGGATCACAAGGAAGGAAGAATGCTGTGTACCATTCTTGGATGTCCGCTTCATGGGGAACCTGAGATGCCTAATTGAGTAATTATCTCGTCCGATACCTACTCCACAAGGTGGTGCTTAATAGGTATAGATTTAGAACATCATCCAACTACTTGAGGGTGGAAACTGATAAATGGAAACGTCCCATTGTTCCTTGGAAGGATCGAGTGTGTCACCTAAGTGATTCTGGAACCGTTCAAGATGAACGCCATGTGGTATTTGAATGTACTTACGAAGCCTTACTGAATTCGAGATTTTGACTTCCCAATCTGAGAGTAAAATTATTCCTCTACATGACCTGATGTGCAATCCAGTAGTGGAAGCCTGGAAGGTCGAGCGAAGCTCTCTCACTTAAAGTGTTCAACTGTTCATCCATGCATGTATGAAGATAACGGATCAAGAATTTTTTTAATAGGTATGGCTACCAGGGTACTTCAAATGGCCAAATTGGCCAGCGCTTTAGCGCTCTTGAAAACAAAAAAACTGCGCTTTGTAGTGCAAAAAGCGAAAAAATGATTGCAGCGCCCACAAGGGGTTGCAAAAAACTGCGCTTAAAGCGCACAGGGGGTCAAAAAGTCAGCGCTCTAAAGCGCAAAAGCGTGCGCTTTGAATTACCCTGATGGCTACCGTAGTTTATTTACCGTATTGCTTTTTTCACCAAGTTCAAGTTCAAGTAGTTCATTTACTGTTTATTTATTGCTTTTTTTATCGTCCAGAAGAAGATGAAACATTCGGAACATGAAGAAAAGACAATTATTATTTTTTAATGGGGGGAATGATTTCTTCGCGCGGCGTTTATATTTTCGTGGTACAAAATACTGCTGAAGACGGCGAGCAACCAAATTGCTGGCGGAAGCTATGTAACCAAGTTCAAGTTCAACTGACAGTCCCCTAGGCAAATCACTGCCGACTTTGGAAATAACCAGATTGCTGCAGAAAACGTCGGGTGCCTCCTTATATATACCACGGCCCATAACTTTTCTTTTCCACTACGAGCAGCAGCTGCTAGGGATATCCCCAAGTTTTATAACAATATTCGAATGATTTTTCCCTTGGACGGTCTGGCAATTAACTTTACTGACATAGACGGAAAGCAGCCAAATTGCTGGCTGGAGCAAGACGACCAAGTTCAAGTATTCGAAAGATGATTTTGTCAGATGCATTATCAAGTTGCTACGAGCTTGGCTGGGTTGCATGCCAGGGGAACTGCTGCTGGTAGTTGAAATAATATGGTCAAGCCCCACTGTAACAATGCGCTTCTCAGAGGAGGACACCCTACAAGGCTGGAACTGGCAAGGGGCTGCAAGTACGCATTGCTTAATCCGGACATGATACAACTTCGAATGATAAGCACGGCATGGTAGTGCAACGGATACAGTCACAGCTCGGGTTACATGGGGTTTAGTACCTTCGTCGATCGTGACAGAGCCGAGTTCACCGTCATATGGGCCAGGTTTCGGGTTGGATAGGTTGAAGGGAGTTGATATGTAAATACACACATATATACATGTATAGCCGTAGGTATAAGAGTGTTCTGCACTCAAGTGATGTGCACAGTAGTCCTCTTCTGCACAGTTTTTCTTTTCCACTACAAACAGCAGCTTCTAGGCAGCTCCCTGAGCCAGCCACTGGGCTAAGCCAAAGATTTCAACAATATTCGAAAGATGATTAGTCAGATTTCAGATGCACTTCATTGCTATAGGCTTGGCTGGGTAGCAAGCCAGGGGAGCTGCCTTGAAGCTGCTGCTGGTAGCTGAAAAGAATACCTAAGCTCTTCTGTCGGGGCAAGTTCTGTGTCAAGACATAAGAGCTCGAGCACAGGCTCACATTTAACTAGCCAGCTGCCAGGCAAAGCAACAGCAGGGCATACACACATGCGCAATCCGGTGTGTGCCAGGCACAGCATATAAAAATGTTTTACTATCTATCTGCAGTCAGAAGGAAGAAAAATTGGGCCTCGCTAGAGGGATACGGAGGCCAACTGCAACAGCCCAAGAAAAGATACTGGAGCGGCTAGAAGGCTCTCGCTGGATGTAATGCTCAGTGCTTGTTCGTTTTAGCCCCTCCCGTCACGGTTGGGCAAGTCCCGTTAGCCTCTTCGGGCCTATCCCTGGACTGTAACAACATAACATATCACTGCTCATCCATTGGCGTTCAGCTGCCTTACAACAGTGCCACAGCCCCCCCCAAACGTCCGGTGTTCAGGGGGCGTGGATGAACAGTAGCGAGAGGTGGCCAACACGAGGTGGCCAGACAGGATGCGCTAGACTTTCAAGCAGGGAATGGCCTGAAGGCCTGCCTTTTGTTGCGGGGTAACAGGCGGTGCAAATATTAAGGCAGAAATGAACAAGGGTTTTCGAAATAAGGATCATTGTCTCCGAATGCTCATGCCAAGAATCCAAGCTTCTCTCCATTCTTCTTTGCCAGACGAATGACACCCTGGATCTGCTTTCCGTCCACACCCAGCGGCTTGCAGAAGTCCTTGATCACTGCATACAAAAGGGGAACAGGACTTGAGGAAGGGGCTCTGGAACTCAATAGGTGTTGCAATAAGGGTGCAACATATAACAGCTTGATAAATGCCTTTTTAAATGGATAAATTTGACAAGTCTGACAAATGTAACAAGTCTGACGTGTCTTCTCAACTTCACAAATTTGGCTTAGTACCTGAAAGCGACAGGATCCACAAATCGTGCATAAGCAGTAAGGGTGCAATATATAACGTTGTGTTGCCATATATATACTCAAATAATAATATAATGAATGGTGGCTGCATTTATTCTGCATAATGCCTGCATAATGGGTGGTGGCTGGGAGTAAGCAATCATTAGGTGATTGTGGCATGGTGGCAGGATGCTCAAGCAGGGGGACCCATCCTGCACATGGGTGGGGATCGTACAGTGCATGACAGATAAGCGATGGATGCGAACAACAGACATGGAGAACGTTGGATATAACGAGGTGGTTGAGGAGATTATGATGGCCGTGATTGAAGGAAGAGGACAGCACTTAACAACAGATTAGAGGGAAGGGCATCTGACAAGTACTAGACAGCGCCGCAAGCGACGCGGGAAATTAGCGTGTTAGCAACAGAATCGAGCGGACCTAAGCCAGTTAGGTTCGAAACAGTTGGCTGACGTGATAGGCTTCATCTGTGTGAGTGTCTGTGTGTGTCTGTGTGTGTGTGTGTGTGTGTGGGGGGGGGGGGGGGGGGGGGGGGGGGGGGACAAACAGATAACGAGGTGAATCTGGGGGCTCCCCCCCCCATAAAGGGGGAGCTCTGCCAAAAACGAAGCTTGTAGTGGATGACAACTCATGAACAAATCGAGTGATTTATAAATGGTAGCAGCTGTTTTTTATTCTGAAACAACATTTGGCACGACTATCGCTACTTGACAATTGAGCGAATAAGGAACTTCGGCTGGTGGCAAAAATACCCAACCAGGTACTGCTTATCGAGTACGGTGCCATGTCCCGGATTCACATATTAATAGATTTAAAAGAATCATGGCGCATAAACAAAGTTCAGAGCTAGCATAGGGAGACCCACCCTTTTTTCCAACCCAATCGTCAAGAGATCTTGCCCAAAATTCAAATACTGAGACATATTGGCAAAGTCCACGACAAGGTGCAACTCGTAACGGGGGGCACATTAGGGTGAAAGTCCTCTTTGAAAAGAAAAAACAGGCAGCGGTTTGGGAGGAAGCAAGGAGAGCAATGAGGGTACAGCAGAGGACAGGATAATTAGAAATCGTTACTCCTTGCCACGGGGCGCACGTTCGAAGGAAAAAAACTGGCAGCGGTTTTAGGAGGAAGCAAGGAGAGCAATGAGGGTACAGTATAGGACAGGAAAATTGGAAATTGTTACGCCTTGCCACGGGGCGCGAGTTTGATGGAACCTCCCCGTTCGCTTGCAATAAGGAATAGTTATTGAAGGGTTTTGCTTTCACAGGCCGCTACTATGTCTGAGCTTGGATTACCGTGCAACATGTTGAGGAAGGTTCTCGACATCCGAACAAGGCGGGTGGTTAGCAATCGTGACCCTAGCAACAGGTTCGAACCCCTAACCTGTAAGTCGAAGCTGGTACAACTGCTCCAACCAAGCCTATGCTACAGGATACAATTCAGCGCCTGGTCTCACTCATATATGATGTGGCTTTAAATTAGGATTCCCGTTGAACAGTTGGTCTCACTCATTTGTGGTGTGGCTGTGAGTTAGGATTCCAGTTGAACAGTTGGTCGCACTTATATGTCATGTGGCTGTGAGTTAGGATTCACAGTGAACAGTTGGTCTTACTCATATGTGATGTGGCTGTGAGCTAGGATTAATGTCGAGTGGCCATCATGCGATGGCATTCTTGGATAAGTGACTGCAACTGGTCTACATCTATAATGAACACCTTGCGTCATAGTTTTTCTTGTAAGCTACGAGCAGGAGCTTCTAGGCAGCTTCCCTGGCTTGCTACCCATTTAAACCTGTAGTTACACAGTGCATCTGGAAGCTGGCGAAGTCATAATCCCAGGTCTTTTGCAACCTTGGGTCTTAGCCAAATGGCTGGCCCAGGAACCTGCCTGAAGCTGCTGCTTGTAACCGGGGAATAAACTATGCTTTGCGCAGGCTCCCGTTTGCACCATGCAACCTACAGTGTGATGCACTGCGTAGCTTTTCTTTTCCACTAAGAGCTGCAGCTTCCAGGCAGCTCCATGAGCCAAGTCGTGGAGAGCTCATTCTAGCAGCTTCCAGATGAACTACATTGCTTTTGTTTAGCTAGGTGGCAAGCAAGCCTATAGAGCTGCCAAGAAGCTGCTGCTGGTAGCTGAAAAGAAAAGCTATGATGCTCTGGACAGACCCATGTCCATGAGGCCCTCTCAAGAGGTAAGCAGTAGTGGATAGGATGGAGAAGTGCAATAACATGGGTTCGCTGGATGTCCATGACATGTCAGTGACATGCATGATAGATGATTTTTGGCTAACTGAAGCTGATATGCAGCCGTGCTCGGCTAAAAAAGGACGAGCTTCAATCATGCTCGGCACTTAGGAGGGCGCAGGCCACACGCGCCACGCGCGAAGCAAACACGCTGGACACACCTTGAGAGTGCAAGGAGATGGCCTTTCCTCGAAACTTGTTAAACTCCTTCTCTCCGTAAAGGTTCCGGGTAATGACGACGAGGGGGGCGAAAGGGCCGCTGGTCCCCTTATTAGCCATCATGGTCGCACCGCGGGCACCTGGACACGATAGGGGGCACAGAAGTGATGAGGAGAGGGGAGGGATGAATAACAGGGGAAGGGGTCAAGGCATGGGTGGGCAAGGAGGGCAGAGGCCTGGGCAGTCCCCCATGCCTCGTGGTCATGGTTGATTGGCATGCCCATGCGGTTCGGTTGAACGGTGTGGGTGCAATAAAAATACCCCGCACGCTCATGTGTGTCGGAAGTAACGACGGAAGTGTAACAGAGTGAAACACATCTGCTTGTGCGAATTATATCTGCAAGACCTCGGTCATGCCACAGCCGGCTCGGTCAACAGGATACGCGGGCTACGATGTTCGAACAAAGCTGTTAGAAACGGCGACGAAAGCATTAGCGTAGGGTCGCTTAGTTATAGCGATGCAGAAAGAGCAATAAAGGAAGGTATGATAGATATCAAGCAAGGTGACAAATTCCATCAGACTAGGCGGGTACTCGACAAGCACAAAAACACGCTGCGGGCATAGCAGACGGACTGAGGCTGTGAGCAGCGTGGAATGCTCTGCAGGTTGTCCATCGATCATGGTTTCCTGATCAACGTTGGACCGATTGTATTTTGAACGGACTTTCGCATGGTCGAACCAGTCTGGTCCGAGTCTGGACACCAACAGACGGAGAACATGCGCCACAGCTTTAATGCGCAAGCAGCACATCTAACATCGAATTAAGACAAGGACTCGCAGCGATTTGCCAAAAGCTTTTGGACAGGTAGTTCCCGTCTGAGGATTGATTTTCATGTGGTCGACAATAACAGCCACATGAACAAACGATGATGGCATAGACCCTCAAGCGAGCGCAGGCTGAGAGGAGTGGGCTGTGTTTACTGAATTATTGCGCACACAGGCAAGACGTAAGCAGCAGAAAGATAAGATGGGACTTGCGCTTCGGAAACATGCGCTTCGATCAGTCGTCATGATCGCAAAAAGTATAATCTATAATGAGAATCCCTACGAACAAAGCTTAGCATCGGATGGGTTAGGCTGCCTTACCAGTAGCCCTGGAGCTGGTAGGCATGCTAATGCTCAAGCTGTTAACCCGAGTCTGCTCGCCATAGCCCGTCAGATGGACACGAGACGATACTGCTAGTGACCTGGCAGAGCTGCAGGTCACAGCGCTCGTGCGCTGAGAGGGAGCACTCATCCTTCGATTGGCAATCATTTTTGTTATTGATGAAGAGATTAAACTGCACTCAAGTTATCACAGCAGCGGATTGACGTTAGTAGGAAGCAACTTGCGATTGGAGACTGCTCGAGGTTGGATTATAGGATTATGGACTCTACAACCGCACGTTTGCCACCGTACTGCCGTTTGCCACCGTACTGCAGTTGGCTTGGCGCTTGGCGTCCACCTACACTCCCAGGCCAAACACCGCTCACAGTCTAGGGGTATTTGAGGTACATAGGTCGGTCGATCATACTCCAAAGGGCAGGCTACAAGCAGAGCTTATGACGCCTCTAGTCGCCTGAACTAGGTTGACCGACCTTAGTACTCTAGCCTGACAGACCACTGCCTCTGACCCGGGGCTGGCCGGGGCTGGCCGAGCCAAAAGTACATCCCGAAGTACGCAGGTGTCCTGTTGTCACAAAGCAGTGTTTCGCAGCCTTGCTAGACAGACAACAGCCGGGTGCAAGCCACATTTCCCGCGTAATCCGCATTCTTGACACCTAACCTGCATAGCAACTTCTTATAGAGCATCCCTGCAGAACTCGTGTCGTAGTTGTGCGCCATGCCTGGTTACGAGGAGTCCGTTACCTTCCTCAAAAATCTACCAACGACTGAGGGCAACTCAATATACGAGCATTTGTCTCGAGTACTTGCTAAGGTATGTCGCCCTCGCCCCACATGTCAACACTCTTCATCAATTCTGACGCCAACTTCGCCCGATTCAGGTGCTCGAAGATAAGCCCGCTAATGCGATTGATCTTCTTGAAAGCTCGTTGTTGGCGAAGAAGCCACCATACAACCCGCAAGAAGCATCACCCCTTGTCCCACCCACTGTAAGTTGCACTGCTTTGTCCGAACACATGACAGACCAGAATATGCTATCAGCTGCATTATTGCTACTTGGACCGGGCTGATTGGAACCATGCCAAAAGGGCAAGCAGGGATAAGATCCATAACCATGCAAGCCATCTTCAATTCAAGGCAAAATGTGCTCTAGTTGCGGAGTTGCAATGTTTAAGGACTGTGTCCCGTGGATTGATTAGCCTGTATCATCCTGTGTATCTCACACAACTCATTCCTCCATTCCTTCATTGCAATTCTCTTATGTAGGCTGGTGCCGATGCCGCTAGGACTGTTCAAACTGCCAACCTCTTTGGGTGAGTATATGTAGGGAACGGCAAATCCTATGATGTTGACCTAAGACGAGTATGATATCATACAAAAATCATATGATTTAATATCATATGATTTAATATCATATGATATGATGGACCAGGCCAAAGTTACTTAGTCAGACCGCCGGCATCATATGATATCATATGATGACATGATATCATATGATATCATATTGCCGATCCCTAAGTATATGTATATGATATTTTATACAAATGGTAACTTTGGCCTAGACAGACTGCCGGCATCATATGATGACATAATATTATAATGCCGTTCCCTATGTATATGTGCACAAAGAGTGGGATAACATTTCTGGCACTTCCTCCTATTGTGCCGCGGCTTTGTTGCTGTCTCAAATCCATAGCATTCTGTTAGAGATGACTTGGTTTATTTCAGCTGCATGCAGCTGTCAGCCAAGTGACTGCTGTCTTAGAATACTAATGGAAAACAAGTGTAAGGTATAACTGGTGGAATGCCTGCATGTGCTAAGTGTCGGGAAGTGTGCATTTCGCTTTTTCACGCATGAGAATGACTGTCATGTCGTCTTTCAGATACACTAGCTAGCTTGAGGTTTGGCCCGAGGGCAAGGAAAGGGAGCTGCCTATAAGCGTGTAGCAAAAAAACAATGCTGGCCAGCTTATGTGCAACAACTTATGGTACCCACCCCTATTCATTTCCTCATAGATACCCGGACCTTCCCATTGACCCTGATTCTGGAGAGCCCATCCAGCCTGACGACCCCAACGATGTGAGTCAAGAATACAAGCACTGTTTTTGTTGCCAGCTTCCTGTAGGTCCAGTTGTGCAGAAAAGTTGCGACAGGAGCCTTCTTTCAGGATTGTGGCGTAGCACGGTATAGGGCGGAGCGCAGAGCGCGGGGGGGTTCGGTGGGCAGCGCGTTGCACTGGGGTCACACCGAGTCGCTCAATTTGCGATGTGTTGCACAAAAAAATATGTGAGTAGAGAATGAATATGAGCACTATTTGTGTTGCTTTCTGAAGGTCCAATTATGTAACAAACGCTGATTTCATGAATGTGGAGCGCAGAGCCCTGGGCAGGTTTTTTTCACTATATATAGCGATCGTAACCTAAGACCCTGTTTGTGGCAAAAATAATCGCTAAATGAGACCCGATTCCAAAATGTATGCTTCCAAAAGTACCCCTCCACACACACACACACACACACACACACACACACACAAAACAGGAGGGTACACCCCCCCCCCCCCCCCCAACCCCCCAACCCCCCAACCCCCAACCCCCTAAAAAGCAGGATCTTTGCGCGGCGCTTAGTGCTAAATATCGCTATGAGGACGATGTTCTTGGAGGAGGCCTAACAACATTAAGCTACAACATTCCCACTTTCTGAACTGAAAAAAAAACTCTAGCCCTGGGGTGTTCGGGGGCACGTCGCACTGGGGTCACACCAAGAAACTCAATTTGCGACGCGACGCACACAAAAAAAGCATTGAATATGAGTGATGCAATAATGGATTTGGAGCTCGTTGAGTGTTGGGCCTGAATTCTGTTGTTATACTTCTGCTCTTGTGCAATTCATAGCTTTTCCTTTCCGCTGCAAGCAGCAGCTTCTAGGCAGCCCCTTGAGCCTGGCACTGGGCTAAGCCCCAAGATTCCAACAGGATTGGACAGATAATTTTGTTCTCTTCTAGATGCCCTATCTTGCTATAGGTTCCGCTGGCAAGCAAGCCAGTGGAACTGCCTAGAAGCTGCTGCTGATAGCGGAAAACAAAAGCTACGTTACAATGACGTGTGAGGTCTCTGTTGTTCGCCAAACCTTACTCATATATGCTTTTTAGAATGCCAGCTGGTATTTAAATGTTTTTTTTGCTGCCGCTTCCGCAGTATGAGAGCGAGGATGTGTTGAATGATGGCTTGCTCTTTGACGCATTGGGTGTTGGGCTCGGCTATGAGGAGATGTACAACGTTTCATTAGCTGTCAAGAAGTTGGGGGAGGACGCCAAGCGCAATGTTCAGACTGTTAGATTCTTTGGCAAGTTCTTTGGCTTGCAAGCTGACTACTATGTCTTCGAAACCACCCTGAAAGACCCTCCTGAGATTCCTGAGGCTCCAGAGGGACAGGTGCCTTACGAGGCTGGAACCGGAGTCAACAACTACACCTACTTTGTGTGCAACTACCTGGGGGGTCCGTTCTCTGAGCTGCCCTATGTTAAACCTGACGAGATCAAGGCTGCACGTACCATTAAGAAGTTCCTAACAGGCAAGCTCACGTCTCATGTGTCAACATATCCTGTGTTCGAGGGCACTGAGGCCAACTACCTGCGCTGTCAGATAGCTCGTATTGCTGCTACCACTGTGTGCTGCCCTGCTGGAATGTTTGAGGCCGACGAGGAGGGTGCTGTTGAGAAGAACGAAGAGTGGGAAGGCTTAGCTGGGAAGGATGCCACTGTCACTACTGCGTGGGTGCATAGGTACCCTCACTTGAAGATGCAGGGTCGGTGTGAGCTCTTCAAGCGAGAACCCCCTGAGGATGAGGATGAACCGTTTGAGGAGACGGAGGAGGAGAAGGAGGTGGGCCCTGAACCTTTGGCTCCTCTGGAGAAGGATGTGTCCTTGCCCGATGGAGGCAACCCCCCCGCGGTAGCATGGACTCCCCTGGCTAGCTCTAGCTCTGAGAATATTAAGAAGCAGGTGGGTGGGCTGAGGAGCAATCTGTGGCCTGGAGCCTACATGGCCTGCAAAGACAAAGCTTTCTCCAACATGTACGTTGGATGGGGTATCAAGACTGGCCCCTTTGTGCCCCTGCCACCCCCCTCTATGGCCAAGGAGTGGGGCCAGGAATTGGTTGAGCAAGTGGAGCTACCTCCCAAACCTGCACCACCTGGTGCGGAAGACGAGGAGGAAGAGCTTTAAACATTCAAAGCACGCCTCCTTCCTGGCTCAACGAGTCCAAGAGAGGCACCGTAACAGGATTGTTTAGGATTGTCGAAGGGTCCGTCGTGTCCTGAGACGGAAAGTGGGGAGAGTCCGTTGCATCGCAGACGCAGCTTCAGTGGGTTGGTTGCATCACAGGACGCAAGCTAAGGGTCGGCTACGAATGCTGTAAAATTTGTTGTATCTCAGGACGCAGAGCTGGGGCTCCTGAACAACCCTGCACTGGAAGTTGTACTGTTAGGCAGGCCTCTAGTATTAAGTCAGCCGGTCTGTCATGTGCACTCTGCTGACCAGATTAAACTGATTAAATTATGTGTTGGACGGCATATGTGCAGGGCACTGATTCAATTCCCAAGAACTCAGGATTAAAATATGTGAACAAAAAGGTGTCAAGGGGACCCTCCCGTACGCCGCAGCTGGGGAAAATGTAAAATATGTATATATTACCCAAACTAGCAGCCTTAACCTTATGACTGTACTAATTCAATAACTGTGTGTTCGAAACACACATGCACATGTGTAACGTACTGATATGCCTGTTTGACGTGGAATACTGCTTTAGGTCAAATGGTGCGATCAGTTGAGCCATCCGTGTGTGAGCAGATTCATCAGATCAAACATATTTTGTTTGTGAAGCAAGTGGTGCAGAGTGAGCTGCCACCAAAAATGTAAACGTTTCTATAGCACTTCTTGTGAAAGGTGTTGTTTTTGTTGTTTCTCATCACAAGGAGGCAGATATTGGGCTTTAGGGTTTACCCTAACCCTAAACCCTAAACTTGGCCATGTAGAGGGTCACCCCTACGAGTGTTCGTTTATCAGACTCAAGACGAGCGTTTTATCCTACTTGAACTTGAGCTTCTTTACGTAGCATAGGTGTATCCTACAACGTCCAAGCATGGGTATCAAAGATGCTACTACGGTATGCTAGCATGCTCAAACAGCACGCACAGTTTGGGTTCATCTGTGCAGGATGCTAGGGGCAGTGGCGCCCGTCTCGATCGGAAGTGGTCTGGCATGACCCGCCTTTCCAGCGTGAAATTCCTACTTATGTATGACTTTCTCCGCCTTTCGTTCTGAACCCTGTGGGCGCTGTTTGTGTGCGGGGTCCCACTTCCTAGGGTGTAAATAAATGAAAAAGAAAAGTACTCGCCAACTTTATGAATCTTCACCTCTCCATTGCTTTTGGGATAGATCTTGAACTTGAACGTTGTTACATAGCTTCAGCCAGCAATTTGGCTGCTCGCAGTCTTCGGCAGTAAAAAACAATCACCAGGAAAAATGGAAACGCTGGTCTGGGATAGGATCCTTGTGTCCTTTCACCCTCGCGCAGTCGTTTATGCAATCACCTGAACAAGTTTGAGCAAAGCGTTGGACACCGTGGAGAGTCAGCAAGTAGGAGCCCATGCGCATAGGTTCTTTGCCCACTTGAATTTGAACTTTTCTTACAAGAAGGATTTTCGCATCAAAGGGTGGGTCTCCTAGCCCTAGATTCAGATAATTAATTTTGACCGGCCGAGTCTCTCCTAAATAACAAGGGAGTAGGTATCCATAAGTCGTCAAGATTTGCGGACCAACTACCTATGACAGCATGACACCTGCACCACTGGCCCACCACTTACCTGTGTCACTTGGTAACTTGCCATGGCTCCAGCCTTGAAAGTTGCTGGCTGTCTTCGGCAGTAACCTAATCAATTTAAAGCAAATTATTATTACCAAAATATGCTTGATCCAATCTCTTCATGTATTTTTCTTTTTTGCCCACGGAGGAGATGGATATGCACGCTATTTTTGACGGAAGGAAGAAATCAAAATATAAGTTGTTGCAGAGCTGTGTTGGAAGTACCCTTTTTCGTTTTCTTTTTTAACTACATGAGGGCTGCAGCTGTGCAGCACTGCAGTATGCTACGCTGATATGCCTTGGGGCTTGGAACCATTGGTTTCAACGAGGGTCCAGGCTTGGGATGGGCAGGGTGCCTATCTTATATTGAGGATTAGTTGGAAGACCCCTTCCAGATGTTGTGGAGCGGGCTTTACGCTGTGGTGTCCTTAACATCACGTCCTGTGAGTAACTCTATTACACGGATGTAACAATTTCAATTTCAATTTCAAGAGCGGGCTAGTGTTGGGACAACATTGGGCTGTTGATGACAGCGAAATGTAATGTAAGGGAATTCGTGTAGAAACTAGGGAGTTCGTGGGTGGACCTTCAGAGTGGACGCAGAATGGAGGAGCCTGTGGGCTGGCTTGACTAGGGTTGCCTTCCGATTTTGTGGACAGGGCTGGCCGTATTGCTCCGGAAGGATCGAGTCGGTTCGACTGAGCTGAGCGCATCAACGAACTCAATTTCGGGAAGTGTCCCGGCTGAAGCGCCCTGCCCAGCTCAGTTACATACGAAAACGCTAATTCCAACGCTCGCAATGCATGCTTTCTCTCTAAAAGGTGAAGTTTACTTGTCGAGATTCCAAAAGGGGTCCTGGGAAGTGCAGGATGAAACTCGAACATCACCCACGGCGGGGGTCGAACCCGCAGCCTCCTGATTAGAAGTCAGACGCGCTATCCGATTGCGCCACGCGGGTACATGACAACATCCTAAACTAGAGATATATATAAAATTGGTGTTGTTGTTTAGGTACTCCAAATCTCTCAGTTTGTTTTCAGGTTTGTGGGGGTGCCTTAAAAACCCTCGTGCATCCGTGTTATAAAATTGGATGGTCTGCAGGCTGTGCTGCTGTCCAGTCTCGGCAGTGATTTGCTGAGTTTATGTAACGAACCCTCTCTCTCTCTCTCTATCTCTCTAAAATTGGTGGGTGTTTCCAGGATAAGTGGCCATTGTAATCTTCTTCTTCTTATCTCTCGGTGCAATAAATAATGTTAATACCCACCGTGGATGAACACACTGCTTCTCGATTCGGGTCTCTACCCGGCGATGTAAAGATCCTTCACCTCTATCCGGAACACCCTGCTTCAGCCAGTCGTTGAACCCGTGGAAATACCGTTGGACTCAGGTATCAATACGCCAACATGGGTGGCTGTCATTACTTTTAGCCCAGTCTGGAGGGCGGTATGGTCCAGCTCCGTTGGTCCAAGTTACGCTAATCGGGATAAGTTCGAGTCCTACTGCCGGAAGACATTGGGTCCGGAGTCCGTTCCCTCGGGGGCGGTGGTGTTTCCACTACCAGGATAAGTGCCCATTGTAATCTTCTTCTTCTTCTTTTTCTTCATCTCTCGACCCGGAAAAAAAAATCGTGCTCGACCCTCGCAGGGGGTCGAAACGGATGAGCCGCATTCCACTAACGGGAGTTGGATCGCCTTACCTCGGAGGGCACTTAATCGCGTACGGATCTCAGAGTTGTGGATTGTGGACGCGGTGCAATAAATAATGTTATTACTCACCGTGAATGAACTCACTGCTTCTCGATTCGGGCCTCTACCCGGCGATGTAAAGATCCTTCACCTCTATCCGGAACACCCTGCTTCAGCCAGTCGTTGCACCCATGGAAATACCGTTGGACTCAGGTATCAATACGCCAACATGGGTGACTGTCATTACTTTTCTTCAAAACTCTCCTGCTTTCGTGTTATAAAATTGGATGGTCGGCAGGCTGTGCTGCTGTCCAGTCTCGGCAGTGATTTGCTGAGTTTATGTAACGAACCCTCTCTCTCAAATCTGGCAAACAGAAGAGCCCCCTCCTGAGTGGGAGGACACGGTGGGAGATGATCACCCCTTCGTCAGCCACGGTGGGTCCCGTGTTAACATGGGAGTTCCCAACCCTCCACATATGTCAGTGGCGGATCCTCCGATGGCCCAGGACCATCCCCCCGACCATTTGCTTCTCTCCCAGAATGAGCTTCTTCCCCTAATCCTCCCTGACAGCCTGGATGACTAGCTTGGATTTGTTCTTGTCCCTTTGTAGCAACCGTCTTGTTTCTGTCGGTGTAGGTGATGGGGGGTAGCTTCTGTTTTCACTTCTCGAGTCTCCGTTTGACTCTTGACCTGTTTGGCTGCTCTCCTGTGCCCTCTCTCCGTCCTTTAGCTTGTTGGTTTCTTGACAGATAGGCTATGGACTCTCTTAGCTTTTCCCCGCTGGTCTTGGTCTTTCGCTTTTCCTCACGCTTTTTATCGTGTTAGTAGTTCTGCTTAGGTTGTTAAGTGTCCTTTCTTAGCTGTGCTTTTCCTTGTGGCGTTTTGGCTGACGGCTTGGCCTTGTGTTTGCCTTTAGATAGGGAGTGTTAAGGCCGCCTTTTTAGAGCTCTATGCCTCTCTCCTTGTTTGTTTAGTGATTTTCCTGTGCCTTTTGTCCTTCACGTCTTCTTGTAGAATCTCGCCTTTTAGGACTCGGCAACTCTCAGCCCTTCTACTATATACACCTAATTCGCTAGTTTCTATATGCCTTGGTAGTTCGCATTGCTTGTTGTCAAGCCTTTTATTTGCTCTTTCGTACGCTTTTTTGGAGGTCACCTCCTGGACCAGGTTCTGAGGGGTATGTTGCCCTAACCCCCACTGTTATAAAACTGTCCAGCTGCCTCGGCGCTGTTCAGTCTCGGCATTGATTTTTGCTGAGTATGAAACTATATCCTCTCTCTAATCTGGTTTCTCGAGTCCGACTTTAGGGCTATCAGCATGAATAGCGGTGCTCTCGCTTGTTTTATGTCTTGGTGACTCCTTGTGTACTCCCTTAGAACTATCGGTCCTGACAGTACTATGTCAGCTTCCTGTTGACTGCGTCATCGGTTCTTTTAGCACGCGATAAGGGCGGTATTGTTTCACTGCTAGGACATGAGCCCCTTGTAATCTTTCTCTTCTGCCGGAGTTCGAGCCCCGCTGTCGGAAGACGGCGGGTGGTTTCTCGAGTCCGACTTTAGGGCGGTGTTGTTTCACTGCTAGGACATGAGCCCCTTGTAATCTTTCTCTTCTGCCGGAGTTCGAGCCCCGCTGCCGGAAGACGGCGGGTGGTTTCTCGAGTCCGACTTTAGGGCGGTGTTGTTTCACTGCTAGGACATGAGCCCCTTGTAATCTTTCTTTTATCTGCTCCTGGACCAGGTTCTGAGGGGTATGTTGCCCAAACCCTCACTGTTATTAAACTGTCCAGCTGCCTCGGCGCTGTTCAGTCTCGGCATTGATTTTTGCTGAGTATGTAACTGTATCCTCTCTAATCTGCGGTGCAACAAAAAAACAAAATCCTCTCTCTGCGGTGCACACACCGCAAGAAAAGCTTAAGCCTGCGGGAGTTCGAGCCTCACTGCCGGAAGACAGTCTCGAGTAATTTCCCTCGGGGGCGGTGGTGATTCCACTGCCAGGATAAGTGGCCATTGTAATATTTCATCTTTCTGCGGTGCTGGGTTGACTAGCGCTTTTTTCTGTTAGGGGCATTATCGCTGCATATTAAGGTGCTCAGAGCGCGTGCCCTTGATTGGTCCTTAGCTCTTTTGGCTCAGCCCTCTTCTCTTGTGTTTGTTGGGCTTGGTGCTCTGGATTGCCTGCCTCAGCATCCCTCCCCTTCATGAGTTCACGCTCCCCTTTCCGCTCTTCTTTCCGCCTCTAGTTTGTTTCCTTTTTTTTGATTTTTTTAAAAAATCTGGCAAATTGGATGGTCGTCAGGCTGTGCTGCTGTCCAGTCTCGGCAGTGATTTGCTGAGTTTATGTAACGAACCCTCTCTCTCTCTCTGCGCCATTTACATTGATGTTTTTTTGCTAGATAGGCTATGGACTCTCTTCACTTTCCCCCGCTGGTATTTGTCTTTCGAATTTCCACATGCATTTAATCGTGTTTGTAGTTCTGCTTACATGGTTACATGTCCTTTCCCAGCGGCGCTTTTCCTTGTGGCATTGTGGCTGACGGCATGGTCTTGTATTTGCCTTTAGATAGGGAATGTGAAGGCCGCCTTTTGAGAACTCTATGCCTCTCTCGTTGTTTATCTGGTGGATATTCTGTGCCTTTTATCCTGTTCCGTCTCCCTGTGGAATCTTGCTAATTAGGACACGGCAACTCTTTGCCTTTCTATAATATACCGGTACATTATTGCTTGCTTCCATGGCGTTTATGCTCCTTATTTGTTTTCGAGGTTTATGGGGGGGCCTGGAGGTGCCTTAAAAGAACCCATCCTGTTGTACAATTGGACAGTAGGCAGGCTGTGACGCAGTCATGTCTCATTGTTCTGCTGAGTTTATGCAACGCACTCCTCTCTCTCTCTCTCTCTCTCTCTCTCTCTCTCTCTCTCTCTCTCTCTCTCTCTCTCTCTCTCTCTCTCTCATCTTTGTTCTCAGGGAATTTTAGCCATAGTGTGTTGAACCTTGAGGTGTTTGAGATTGGCAAGTTGGAACTCGTTTCTGTCGAAGTTACTAGACTACGAGTGCTCTATAGACATCTCCCCACTTGCCTATTCTTCAGGCCCCACTTGAATTGGCCATTCTATTTGCCAAGACTTTAACCGAGGGCTGAGGGGGCTGAACGTAGGTGCCACATTCTGTAGTTACCAATGGAGTAGGAAGAATCTTCCTCCAATTCGATGCAACGTGCAAATTCTTACCCCCCTTGAGGCGACGAGACAAGACCTGGCCCGATTTGGTCGCTGACACCATGGCAGGCTGACACGGGCTGACACGCGTAATGAATGTGGCGACTGGCGAGGTGACCGGCGCGGACAGCTAGGGGGCATTTCGGCACCTGCAGGTGCACTGCTGGCATCAGGGGCCCCTCCCTGGCTGGCATGGTCCAGCAGTACCGAGGGGCGAGGGACGGGGGCCGACGGGGGCGAGGGAGGCCCGGGATCCACCAGTACTAATGAGAATTGACGCAGCCCAGTCCTCTAAACTACCCTAAAGTAAGGAATACCTTGTTTAGCGCAGTCTCGGTATCCTGGTGCAAGACCTCGTTTCTTTACGGAATCCGACTCTCTGAAATCGCTTTCGACAATCCTTGTCACCATTCAAGAAAATTGTTGCACACGCGCATTAGCTCAGAAGCCTGCCACACGCTCATTTTCGTGGAAAGGTTTTGCTTTCAACGGTACTAACTCACCTTACTAAACCAGTTGGAGCACCGGGCTAGGGGTTTTCTTGTTTATACGCAATGGCTGCCATGCTGCGCTTAGCCTCAGACTTGAAATCCATCAAGCAGAACCCACCAGAGGTGAGTTGCTTGCAGGTATAAGTGGAGTAAGCATCCCCATGTGGATTCCGCCTAGGACTGGGAAGTTCACCGCTGGGTCTCCATAGTTCTCTGCTTCTTAGTACCAGTAGCCTCGACTCACGCGGGTTCAGCACCGTACGGAGTCTATCGCCCAGCTCTCTTCTTCTTCCAATTATCTTACCTGTGCACCCGTCATGTGCCTTCGTAGGGTTGTAGCGCGAGTCCTTCGTCTGATGACAATATGTATGTTTGGTGAGTACGACTCTATTATCGAAGTTATTTCCTGCACGTAGCTCTTGGTGTCTCAGAATACGTACCAACAATTGCTAACCATTTCGACCCTCCTCCCCAGGACCGCTTCCGTGTTTGGTCCAGACGATAGCCCTTTCGAAGGTACGCTGAACAGCGCCCTGTTGCGAGCAGGCCGTCATCACAAGTATTCAGACGAGCGTCAGTAACAAGGGTTTTTGATCTGGAAGACTTTTTTTTGTGGACGCTTGTGTCAAGGGGATGGCCTGTGTGGGTTATCATGAAGCCCAAAGCTATATGGCTGGAGTATATCCACCAGTGTTTTTCTTTTCAGCTAAGAAATGTAGCTTCTGGGCAGCTCCCTAACTGGCTATTCAGCCAAAGCTAATGCAACCTAGTGTGTCTGGAAGCTGACGGAATTCGCTGTCCAGAACTGTCAAAATCTTGGGGCTTAGTCCAGTGGCTGGCTCAGGGAGCTGCCTTGAAGCTGCTGAGTGTAGCTGAAAAGAAAAATCATGATATCTACCACTCACGAGTTTTACTAGGGTCTGCTGTTCAATAGTCCACTACCTCGACCCTGTTGGCCCATGTCGCGTCATGGAAATTGTGTTGACATTCCTGGCGACATTCCTGTCCATGGAAATCGTACATGGAAAATGTGTTGACATTCCTGGCGAGCTCGGTCAAGGAGAAGATAAACATGTGCCTCTCATAGCTCTTCTTTTCAGATACGTGCAGCAGCTTCTAGGCAGCTCCTATGGCCTGCAACCCAGCCAAACCTATAGCAACGTAGTGCATCTGGAAGCTGACAGAATCATCTTCCCAATGCTTTTGAGATCCCAGAGCTTAGCACAGTGGCTGGCTCATGGAGCTACCTAGAAGCTGCTGCTCATAGCCAAAAAGAAAAGCTATGGTGCCTCCCATACTGGCAATTACTTGAAGCCCAGAGGCACCAATGAATGATATACCTGGGTGCCTTCCTCGGAACTTCTTCCTTAAAAGAAGGAAGAAGCCTGCGTTACATTTTCACAAACACGAACAATGCTTTAACATAAACACTAACATTTTTGGGGTGTGTTTAACTTGTGAATGTGCCTGCCTCTGCAGGTGGTATTTTTTCCCTTAGATTCACTTTTGGTGAGCGCTACCCTGACAAGCCCCCCCGAGTCCGTTTTATTTCAGAAATGTTCCATCCCAATGGTAAGAAGAATTATTACAAGGTTCTATTCGACAGCAAATCGGCGTCTAACTGTGCAGAATTCAATAACCCCCCTGTGTGAAAGCCTCGGAAACCAGGGAGTTTGACAGGGTTTGAACTCAGACCGATTATAGACATGTCCAGGTCTCTACACCGACCGTTTAACGACTTGTCAAGGTCCCAATGGTAAGTGACTATGCTTAGGGAAAGGCTAAGTAAGTTAATATTAGTGAATGAATAATATAATTGAATGTTAGTTAATATAAGACTGACAAGCCTTCTCACCAGAATTTTGATTTTTTTTGAAAAACAAATATTATTGTGACACCTCGTGTGGTACAAAAATAATATTAGTTAATATTAGTTTTTCAAACACTTATATTAGTTGCCGTTCCCTCCCCCAGGGGGATGATAGACCCCCCCTATTGGTGGTTGGCCCCAGTGAAAGCAAACAGGCTGGCCCCCTCAACCTCATGCATTGTAACAAGGCGTACTATTTATTTATGATTCATGAGAGCTGGCGCCTGATGGTGTAAGCTGCTGGTCTTTTCTCAAATCTGATAGGATATTAATTGTTTGGGTCAAGATGACCGACACGTGTCTGCGGCATTGTAGAGACCCCCATAAAAAAACAAGGATGTGAACTGATGAAGGCCAGCCTACCAGTTGATACCATCACCTCCTGATGCGCATGCTGTTCAGCTCCCATGCTCCTGCCCAGCCCAGCCCAGCCTCCCAGCTCCCGTGCCCTTGCTGATCCCAGCCTCCCAGATCCCATGCCTCCCAGATCCCAGCCTCCCAGATCCCAGCCTCCTGCCCAGCCCAGCCCAGCCTCCCAGCTCCCATGCCCTTGCTGATCCCAGCCTCCCAGATCCCATGCCTCCCAGATCCCAGCCTCCCAGATCCCATGCTCCTGCCCAGCCCAGCCCAGCCTCCCAGCTCCCATGCCCTTGCTGATCCCAGCCTCCCAGATCCCAGCCTCCCAGATCCCATGCTCCTGCCCAGGCCTCCCAGATCCCATGCCTCCCAGATCCCAGCCTCCCAGATCCCATGCCTCCCAGATCCCAGCCTCCCAGATCCCATGCTCCTGCCCAGCCCAGCCTCCCAGATCCCATGCCTCCCAGATCCCAGCCTCCCAGATCCCATGCTCCTGCCCAGCCCAGCCTCCCAGATCCCATGCCCTTGCTGATCCTAGAAGCCTGGCAAGAGCTGCTGTGCACACTGACCCCAACCCAGGTCCCAGCCTCTGACCCCGAAGCTAAACCTGGCAAGAAACTCAACTCAACGCCCCAACCCAAGGCCATGCTTTCACTTCCTCTCACCTCCTCACTTCCTCACACTTCCAACCCCTTATCTCCCTACCTTTCACCTCCTCACCTCCTCACCTCCTCACACTTCCAACCCCTTTATCTCCTCACCTTCCACCTCCCCAACTTATCACACTTCCAACCCCTGATCTAAACATACTCTCAACTTTCCCCCACCCTGATCCCTACGGCCCACACTGCAGACCATACTACCTCGCCCCCTATCCTCAAATGATCCTTTATAATTATGTAATTTAATTATCAATGTAGCACGAACGCCCCCCCTTGTCGGTAAAAGTTCATCAAAGCTTTTTCTTTTTAGCCCTTCCTGACACAGTTGGGCAAGTCCCTTCAGCATATTTGGCCTACCCCTGGACTGTAACGTACATACACACATACAAACATGTACACACATCCTCACAAAGCTCTGACCTTTCTCACGACTCTCCCTCACCCTGTATTTGCATTCTCAGTCTACAGCGACGGCACCCTCTGCCTGGATATCATCCAGGATGCGTGGTCCCCAATTCACAATATCTGCACGCTGTTAACATCGATTCAGAGCCTGTTGACTGATCCGAACTGTGCGAGCCCCGCCAACCCGGAGGCAGCCAAACTATATAACTCTGACCGTGCAGCTTATAACAAGTAGGTGAAGGCCACTTTTTTCTTCCACTGGCGTTGCATTCCGTTGTTGAGTGGCGACGCATGGGTTTGGCGGTGCCCCCCTGAACCAACCAAGTAGCAACTCAACCTGGACTACATAAATGTCAAAATGTGAAATTAAAAACGCGGGTGAAGGCGAGGATGCTTGAGGTGACATGCTGCTTATGTAGGCTGCACTGCTGCAATGATTAGGGCACGCCATCTTGTGCCAAACCTCGCGCTCTCGCAAGTTACGCGGAAAATTGCAGAGAGTGTTGGCAGTCAGAGCGACAGGTGGCAACTGAATCGAGTGCAGCGGACCAAAGCCATGGTTAATGAGACATTAAGTGCCAGGGTTAGTTGTTTCTTGTTTCATATTGTCTATTTCAGATGGACAATGCGGTGACCCTATGGGCTCCCGCCGCCCAGAAGGGAGGGCTCAGCCAAAAACATGCTGTGGAAGTTTCTTATTTATGGTGTTAAGTTTGCTCATGGGTTTGGTGTCAGAATGAAGCATCCAGGGGGTACCTTCAGTGTTATTCTTTTCAGCTACGAGCTGCAGCTTTTAGGCAGCTCTCCTGACTGGCTATTCAGCCAAACTTGGCGCAACCTCAAGCACCTTGAAGCTGACATAAGCAGCTTTCCAGAATTGTTGAAATAGTCCTGTGTGGCCAAGTGGTCGGCTCGGGGAGCTGCCTGAAAGGCTGGTAAGCAAAGCCGAAAAGAAAAACACTGTGAACCTTACATCTTCACCCCCCTTCATATCTTTGTTTTGTGTGGGCATCAATATCTATGTTTTCTTGCTATTAATATCTTTGTTTTGTGTTAATATCAGTATGTATGTTTTCGTGCTCTTGCAGGCGTGTGAGGCGGCTGGCACAGAAGAGTGTTGAAGAATAGCCTGGTCCTCCCTCGAAGTTGAGTCAGCAAGCTGAAAACTATCCTGCCATGCTATTGTTTGAGCAAGAGCCTGCTACCGACTGCTTTTTTCCGACGACGCGTCGCCGCTCTGTCGCCACCCTGTCGCTGCTAGGCGACATATGGGTCTGTCTAAACTAGTCCGAAATCCTTGCTCCGCGAGGAGCCCCTGGAACTCGGGGGGCAGTGCATTGCACTGGGGTCACACTGAGTTGCTCAATTTGCGATGCGTCGCACACAAAAAATCATGCCGCTACCCTTGAGCCAAGTGGCATCTTGACCGCCAGCTCACTTTTGGCCACTGTTTCTTTCTTGGGCTATGCGTTGGACTATGAACCTTGTAGCAAGTCTTGTTTTGGGGCTACCGAATCTTGTCTTCCCATTCTTGTTTTAGGGCTACGAACCTTGTAACAAATTGTGTTTTGGGGCTATGAACCGTGTAACAATTATTCTCTGGGCTATGTGCAGCAACTTCTAGGCAGCTCCTATCCCCTGTTCCTAGGCTAGACCTGAACTAGGTAGTGTGCATGAAAGCCGGCATGATGGGCATTCCTATGCAGGTGACAGCTTTGGGCTTTACCCAGTGGCTGGGTATTGGGGCTGGCTGGAAGCTGCCATGTGCAGCCCACAAAAGAAACAGTGCTTTTGGCACCGTTCCAATCTGCTTGCCTTGTGTCTTGTAGTTAGGGCATTTACTTAGTGACTTGGAGAAACAGAGGAAAATAAAACGAAACCCAATTAACCACTGGGTTAATATACCGTATTACAATTTGTTAGACGTCTTGGACTGTAAGTTGTTGAGTTCAAGTGGGCAGCTGGGGAAGACGGCTGTGTTCAGTGCCAGGCAATTATGTCAATACATTGGTACACCAATTATGATTAGCAGAAACGGGCTGTAAACAAGTTTCTTAGGACCCACCAATGGCGATGCTCCATTCCTCGTTTCCTCGATTTGAGTGTTTCCTTCTAAATGATCAATTGTTACATCTTCTGATATTTCCTCTGAAATTGAACATTGCAGCTCAGAGGAAGCCCATAATAAAACCAGTTATATATTGGTAGGATATCTGGCTCTACCCGTATACACCATGTTTTCATGCAAACATTGAATCAATACCCAGCCATTCACCCACTGGGCTGGGGGTTGCGGGGGGCTTGGGTGTGGTTTTTTTTGGGGGGGGGGGGGGGGGGGGGGGGGGGGGGGGAGGGGGGGGGATAAGAACCGCACGAGGTCCAAAGTGATGCCAATAGTCTACCATTACCAAGGCCGACTCATTGAGTCATGGGTGGTCTCAGAATGTCATTTGGAGGTCTGAGTAAAAAGTTATCAAACAACTATATGAGGGCTGTCCCCCCCCGGCCCCCCCTCAGAATGACCTGAAAAGTGACTCAAAATATTGCCATGTTCTAAATGCCCCGTTCTCAGAAAAAAACGATCGGCCTGGCCTGGGCCAGACTGAAATTTTTGAGGCCTGGGCTCCTCATGTATCTTTTGATATTTCCTCTGAAATTGAACATTGTAGCTAAAAGGAGCCCATGAGCAAACCTGTTATGTATCGATGATATGCAGGCCTGGTTCTTGCTGTTGCGTGCTCAGGTTGAAAAGTCTCGCAGAGAGCCTGCGCCTCAGCGTAAAACGCGAGCCATGGAGCGAGCAGAAAAAGGCTCGCAGAGGGGAGCCACCCATAAGGAGACCCTGGCCACCCAGGAGGTGTTGGAGCTAGAACTGACCCCTGCCCAGAAGATCTTCTGGTCTGTTCGACTGGACGCCTGCCGAGGCATGCTAATGGCTCTCTTGCACCGCTCTACTGAACTTGCGGAATCGGCGAAGCGGATCAATGACAGGGTCCCTGACAGGCGCTCGCCGCGGGCATCACCATCTCCAGGTACGTTATTCAAGAATGCCCCATATTGGCGCATAATTGGCGAAAACAAAGGTGCGTATCGATTGCATGCATGGACTACTGTAATGGTTACTATCGATTGCATGCACTAAGACAACTAAGACTGTAATGGTTACTATCGAGTGCATGGATTGCATGCACGAAGACTGTAATGGATCGTGTGGGGCTCGACACGCAATCGAGAAATCAGATGCCCATCGACTAGAACATCTTGGGCCAGAGCTTGTGGTTGTTATTCCTCAAGTCCTGCATGAAGTAATGTTGACACATGACATGTGAGAGTGTTGTTATGTGTGGACGCGTAACACATGTGCCAGCCAGGGCTATCGGTAAACCTCTCACTCGTTCAAAAATTCGAGCGTCCCACGAAGCCGGACAAATTTCGAAAAGTCTAGTGCTTATCAAATATTAACTGCATACCAAGCTCGCTCGCACTGTCGCGTTTGCCACCCCACAGGTAATTGAACCCATGCAAAGCAGGATCACCGCTGCCGAACTTTCGTTTGTCGAATGCTCACCCTGGTCCCATCTCCTTCCGCAGCTACGAACTCCTGTAACGCAACTCGTTCATCATGTTTGAGGCACGCTTGGTCCAAGGCAACCTGTTGAAGAAGCTTGTCGATGCTTTGAAAGAGCTCGTAACCGAGGTCAACTGGGATGTAAGCCCCGAGGGCATCAGCATGCAGGCCATGGATAGCTCCCACGTCTGCTTGACTGCTTTCAAGCTTGATGCGGTGCGCGATTGTTCTTCTCAGTCATTGCCCTGGAATGTCTGTCAACTAGATTTGAAATTTGCTGCTGTCCGCCAATTGTCGTTTTGTTCAGGCCACGTCTACCTCTGAATAATGTACCCATACCGATGCCTTCTCTTACAGGACGGGTTCGACCACTTCCGATGCGATCGCAATCTCAGCCTGGGTGTTTCCATGGTGAACCTGGCCAAGATTCTCAAGTGTGCAGGTAATTCCTTTCTTCCTCCAGATTGATGCAGCTTCACACACTTGGCTAGCTTTGCTTGACATGCTTCCGAGCCTTGCATGAATTTGTTGATGCCTCCCTCAACCAAGCCCACATCCCTCCCCATCCTCAACTTGCCCCATGAATGCTTTTGCTCCTTCCAACTTCAGGCAACGACGATGTGGTAACTATGCGTGCCAATGATGATGGAGACACCTTGTCCCTCATGTTTGAGTCGGGGAAGCAGGATCGTGTCTCCGACTTTGACCTCAAGCTGATGTCCATTGAGTCCGACCAGTTGGGCATCCCTGATCAGGACCACTCTGCTGAGTGCAGGATGCCTTCTGCCGAATATACCCGTATTTGCAGGGATTTGGCTTCCATCGGTGACACTGTGCTTCTTTCTGCCACTAAGGAAGGAATCAAGTTCTCAACTGCTGGGGACATAGGTGAGTGTGGCGTAGCTTGCACTAGCTTGCTGCAATATCGGCTTTTGATGACAATGTAATGCAAAATAAGGGCACGCTTTAATGTCTGACGAACAGAAATTCGTGATTGGATTCACATGCCTGTATATGTCTGATTGTGGTGTGTGATTGTTGATAACAATGAATTTTAGCTTGATAAGCGAAGACTGGAATTCTACTATGAGCAAGCTAGCATTCCTGCAGCCAAGGCAAATGAATTGTTGATGTACTGCTTGTGTGTCCTCCTGGTGCACTCTGGCCCATGATACATATCGTGATGAACTGCTAATGTGTCCTCCTGGCGCACTTTGGCTCATTGTACATATCGTGATGTACTGCTTAGTGTCTTCCTTGTGCAATCTGGCTCTTTGTACATATCGTGATGTACTGCTTATGTGTCCTCATGTTGCACTCTCGCCCATTGCACCTATCGTGATGAACTGCTTATGTATCCACCTGGTGCACTCTGGCTCTTTGTACAGATTGAAGATAAGCATGTGAAGTTGGCACCTTCAAAATGTGAATCGGGCCGACAAAGTCATACAGATGGAACGTGGTCTGAAGTCTTCTCATTACTTACGCATGGCTCTGTTCGATTATGAATCCTGACATCACAAAGATCTTGTTTGTTCCCCGTTTGCTTCAACCTCCTCTGAGACCTACTTTTTTTTTTGTAAAATCAGGTACTGCCAACATCACGTTGAGGCACGCAACAACTGCTGACAAGGAAGAGGATAACATCACCATCAATCTGAATGAGCCAGTTGCACTCACCTTCGCTCTACGATACTTGAATAATTTCTCCAAGGCTGCCCCATTGTCGTCGCATGTCAAGGTACGTTGGATCATCTTCTTCTCTTGAATTCTCCTCTTAGAATCTCTGTTAATTTTGCATTCTCCTCTTAGATTATCTGATAATCTTCTCCTCTTGGAATCTCTGATAATTTTGGATTCTCCTCTTAGATTCTCTGATAATCTTCTCCCCTTTGGTTCTCCTCATGTGAAGATAAGTTGGATAAATTTCTTCTCCTCTTGCCCTAAAGCTGTCTATTCATGTAGTGATGTTCAAAGTGAGTTATGCAAAATCACAGCAAATTGTAAGAGTGCCCATCAATTGTTAGAACACGAAAAAAATCTCCCAGGCTGCCCCATTGTCATCTCATGTCAAGGTATGCCATGTCAATGTCCTGGTCTGCCTGCCTCTCTAGGTTTGCCTGGTCTGCCTGCCTTGGTCAATATTATCCAAAGTGCTTTCCATGGAGCACGTAATTCTGTCTAGAGTAAAATCATGGCCCCATGCCTTAAAGTTGTCCATTTATTCTCTAATGTTCAAATTGAGTTCTGGAAAGTCAGAGCAAATTGCAATTGTCCCCCCCCGTCAATTGTTGGAACATGAGAAATAGGGAACTTGTTTCGATAAAACTGATTGTTCTTTCGCCCCTTGGATTTTTGAATCTTTGCAGCTGTCCTTGACAAAGGATCTGCCCATCGTTGTGGAGTATCCAATTGAGAACATGGGCTACGTCAAGTACTTCCTGGCACCCAAGATTGAGGATGACGAGGGAGAGGACGAGGCCCAGTCTTAAATGCACCATAGTGCTTTATTTGCTTCAGAATTGTTTCTCAGCTCTTGGCTGAAACTAGTGGGTTAGTGGGGTAATAGCTGCCCGTCAACAATCTGAGGGTGCAAGAAGATTTTCAAAATGCACTAGTCGATGTGGCATTTTTCGTTGACCCATCCACTCCTCCATTTTCTTCGGTTTGAGGGGTGGAATCAGAAGAATTGTTGCAACGTCCTATATGCCGGCAATTCGGCGCGTAACGGTCTGCATAATACAATACTTTCCCCCGTGCGATAACCACGGAAACCAGGGCTCAAACTCTGGCCGATAATAGACATGGACACGACGCTGTGTACTTATCTAGTTGCATCCAACTAGCTGTTTGAATTTTGACTGTTAAATGGTTGTTCAGCCAACTCTGGGCTGCTCACTGCCTGCCAATCCCTAGCCCTTCCTCCCCGTGCGATACCCACGGAAACCAGGCAGCACATGAAGCGGATTAAACTGTTGAAATACTTGTTTATGTCAAGTATACGATTTTAGTAATGATTGGCGCCCTCAATGTAGCAGAGCACTGACTGTTACACTGGTTACCACGGGTGAGGAGCCCCGATACTAAAGGGTTAGGCCTTTGGCCTATGCCATCTGTGGATGAACCCGTGACAAGGGCCAGTCACCTCAGGTTGGTGAGGGCGGACGGCTTATTTGTACTCCTGTAGATGCGGTTCTTCTTAGTAGTTCTCCTGTACCTTGATTTTGAATTCTTACATGTTTTTTCAGCCAGCTTTTGCCTGCTCACTGTCTTCCAAGTGACAATGTCCTGTACCTTGTGGACCACTGGTGCAGGAAATTGTGATCACTTGTCAAATATCGCAGTCACTTCTCCAAGACCAATGCCCGAATCGTGTTGGTGATGGCCGGGTATACCTGGTGACAAAAGTCCAATTAGCCTTGCTTGCGCAGACTTGTCGACCGACAATAGCCTAAAACCAGACGGAAAAAGCAAACATATTGATAAGGGAAACGTGTTTCACATTGGTCATTGTTGTGCTACATGAATGGATATGTTGTTGAAGCGTTCAGCAGTCTGCTCGCCCGTCTACTGTTGTAAAGACATTCGAACCGTTATTTGCATGAAGGTATCACTAGTCCATCTTCTCATCATTGACCAGGCAGTGCAACTGCTCATCATTGTCCACGCAGTCTTTAAAGGGACGAAAAGCAGCAGAATCAAGGTTGTTGCTTCAGCCTCCCGGGTGAGGGTCCATGGGCTTGAACTTGTTCGCTTGCGGCCTTCGGTAGTAACATAACAAATCAAAGCTTAACATAAACCGGTATTTGATCCAATCTCTTAATTAGGCTGAAGCCCCAAGTTCCACCCGAATCTGCCTGCGTGTTGTCGGTTGAACGACAACGGTCACCCCCGCTTCCAATTTGGCTCAGGCCCTGCGTGCTCAGTATCGCTAGCCTGGTTACAACCAATTCGCGTGGCACTGGGGTAGCACCGAGTTGCTAAATTTATGATGCGTCGCACATAAGGAGTGGTCTCCTGAATTCCCATGCCGTTACAGAAATACAGATACTGTAGTGCTGGCTCAATCCATGAATGCAAAGATCTGTTAGGCCTTGGCGACATTAATCAATATCACTGTTTCATTTTTGGGCTACGCATAGCAGCTTCCCACCAGCTCTAACAGCCAGCCACTAGGTTTAGCCCGAAGCTTTCAGTTGCATTGAAATGCTTATAATGGCAACTTCCAGACGCACTAGCTAGCTTCTTATTTGGCTTAAGCACGGGGGAAAGGAGCTGCCTAGAAGCTGCTACGCGTAGCCCAAAAATGAAACAGCAACCTTTATGTCCTCTTATGGAAGCACGGGGAAAACCTAGGCTGGCCGGGAGAGTGTCAGCGGAACACGCCAAACCATGTAAGTAGACAATCGTCATCTGGTCTGGTCAGATAACGATTGTCTACATTATAAGGTTCAGTGTGTTCTGCGGACAGGGTGGACTTCAAGTGAATTCTGATACTGGTAGCTAATACCCTGTTGTCTATGAATATTGCTGGTAGCTAATACCCCGTTGTCTCATCGCCAATCACTAAACACTTTCAACAATGACACTAATGGACAACTTATGCTCCGTCCGGACCGTAGCTAGTGATAGAGCGGTCTTTAAATATGGTCACCACAGACGGAAGTCACCGATTCAAATCTGCACTGACATGTGCTCTATAAATCTCTGGTTTCCGTGGTTATCGCGCTGGGGGGTATTGTTAACTGCAATGTGCAGACGGTTAGACGCCATACATGGCGTATAGAACCTTGTAACAATTAATGCTCCGTCTTGGTTTCTTCGAAACAAGCAAAATGAAGCTGGACTCTATCTGTGTGACAGTGAGTACAGGGGAGAAGGCAAGAGAGCCATGTGCATGTCACCACACCACCAACCCGCATTACATTACATTACATTACATTACATTACATTACATTACATTACATGTTAAAGTCTACTTGACACCGCGAGGGTGTATGAGACTCTGTGCTTTAAACAAAAAGAAAAAGCACCCACAAAGCAAAAAAACCCATTACATCAGGGGTGTGTCGAGGACAAACAAACCAAACTCCCAACCACCGTTTTGGTGGCGTAGGTATTAAACCCCTTAGAGCAGGACCCAGATCTCAACCACTTACAGTGGCGGAGGTAAGAAGCTAACAAATGAGAAGTCACAAGAAGAAAAAAAAGGGATAATAAATTACGGTGCCACTAAGCAGTCCAGGGCTTCCTGTCTTGCTCTTCTACAAGTAGAAAGATAGTCGGCTAGGTTGCTCCAAAAAGACTTAGTGCCATTTCCATTCATAAAGGTTCTGAATGTGGAATCGCAGAATTCCACATTCCATACGGTTAAGTCGGTATCCTCATGGACATGCCTATAAATATCTATAAACAGATTCTGGTAGCGGAGGCGAATATCATTATAAAAAGGGCACTCAAACATATGCATTTCATCCTCAGTTTTTTGGAACCCACACATTTGACAGTGTCTCATTGAGCGAGGGATGTGTGCTCTATCCACCACCCTCATTCTTTCTGTGTTCAGCCAATGGGAACCCATTCTAAACTGTGCTATAGAACGAATCTGATCCTGCTTATGTAAGGCGGATGTAAAGGGAATCAAGCCATTCTCATCATTGCTGTTGGCTGCGAACCATTTTTGGTATCGGAGGCGTTTAAAGCCAACCCTTCTCTCATCAGGGATGTCTCTAACTGCATTGGTGTCACTTGGGTACTTAAACCTCCATGACTCAAAAACTTCAGACATAATACCTTCGACATCGACAGCCTCCAAAATGTTGATGTTTTTACTGGATCCTAGCTTGTGGAGAGCACAACGCAAGTCATGAACCCAGCCAGTGTTGGAGTCAAAAGATTCCTCAAGAGCCATTCTAATGAGATCCTCAGGTTCTTTATGTATGGTCTTGTTCCAGAAGCGCAAAGCTTGTTTAAGCCAAGCAAAACACAACGGGGTTCTACCCAGCTCTTCCATGATAATATTAGATGTAGTAGATTGGCAAACACCCAACATTTGTTTAAGTATACCTCTATGCCATTTCTCACAAGCATGGTCATTTGAGATAAGTGTGTTGTTCAGAATAGAAGGAGCCCACACCTCACAGCCAAAATTCAGGATAGGTTGTACAAGAGAATCAAACAGGTGGGTGAGAATATCAATATTGTATATCTCCATAGTATGGCATCGCCTACGAAGCATGTGGTGTGCCTTTTGGGCCTTAGTGAGCATCCTAGAAAAAGCAGCTTTTGCACGATTGCTTGAGTCACCATCCACAAAGAGGGATCCCAAGTAGATAAAAGATAACTTTGTAGAAAGTTGTGCTCCATCATAGACAAATTTGTAATCAGGATCCATGCGGGCCTCATCACTGA
The DNA here is from genome assembly GCA_013435795.1 of Chlamydomonas sp. ICE-L. Lineage (NCBI taxonomy): Eukaryota > Viridiplantae > Chlorophyta > Chlorophyceae > Chlamydomonadales > Chlamydomonadaceae > Chlamydomonas > Chlamydomonas sp. ICE-L. Next base: position 68,314,887 of record JACBWV010000610.1, read on the forward strand.
ATTGTTTGTTGAAAACGACAATCTCAGTTTTCTTTATATTCACAGCCATCTTAGTAGCCTCGCAGAAATCTCTCAGGCAGTCAAGCATCGCTTGCATATCTGCCGGGGATTCTGCCATTATAGCTAGGTCATCAGCATAAAGTAACAGTTGCAGAATCTTTCCCCTAAGCTCAGCCCCTACATTTGGGAGCTTGGATTGGAGGAACGATTCAATTCTATCAATGAACAGACCGAATAGGAGTGGGGATAGGGGGTCTCCTTGTTTAACTCCTACAAGGGATGGAAAGGAGGATCCAATGTCCCCATGTAGGCGAACTTGGAAAACAACATGATTATACATGGACTTCAGAATACTGAGATAGGGGTCCTTGACTCCTAGCCTTGCTAAGCAATCCCATAGCAAGATGCCTGCTTAGACTGCCTGATTAGACTTACGCAGCTATCTTCTATCTCTAATATGCAGCAGAGAACTACAAACGCATGATTTTTCCCGCTAAGCCTATAAGCTTTTTGAGCTCATCAACATGACTCACGTACAAAAATAGAAACCCGCTAAGCCTTGAGATCAACGTTATGCGCAGGTTACTACATTTTGTCATTTTGGGTTGCGCTTTTGACGCAACTGCCTCCTTTTAGGTTGCGCTTTTGACTCAACTGGAAACGGAAATCTGCGCGCTGCGCCCAGAGGGGTTTGAAAACTTGCGTCAATGGCGCAGTCGGTTTCCAAAACCTTGCGCGGTAGCGTGCGTCATGTAGTAACCTGGTTATGTGCCCGGCACTGCCAGCATGTAACTTGAAGACCCCCACCTACGTTTTTCACGTAACCTCAAATGGCACAACGTAGTACCCTGGTATGCAGTAGCTGGCTCCTGTCAACTCCAACTTACAGATAAGCAATGCTTCGCAGCAAAGTGAAACAGTCTTTTCAGTTCCATGGTCGACTACTTTGCCGCAGGGAATCGTTTTCTTCTTCGTCTTTTGGTTGACTACTTAGCCTTCGGAAGATCCGTGACAGCAAAGGCACCATTGGGGGTTCTCTTGCTACGAATGCTCATGGCAACCTTTCGACCTGTACATTGATGAGGGGGGATTCTGGTGTCAGTTTTGGGGTATTTTGTGTCAGTATTAGAGATTCTGTGAATGCTCATAGCGACCTTTCGATCTGTTCATGGAAGAGGGCAGATTAAGGTGTCGGTTTAGGGCATTCTGTTGTCAGTTTTGCTGCAATTTGGGGCATTCCGGTGCCACTTTTGCTGCCACTTGGAGCATTTGGGAGCCAGTTTTGCTGCCATCGTGCCATCGGGACATTCTAGTGTCAGTTTTGCTGCCATTGGGCGTTTTTAGTGTCAGTTTTGCTGCCATTGGGCATTCTGGTTTCAGGTTTAAAGTTATGCTGCAAACAGTGTTTTATATTTCAGATTTCTGTAGGCCAGGTTGAGTAGCTACTTGGGCTACCCAAGCCTGATTTCAGGATTGTTGTATAGCCATCGCACGACGAAGCACTAAGCATAGAGCCCGTGGGGGTTGGGGGGTTATGCGTTGCCATGCATCGACGTAATGGCGATGCGTCGTCGAAAACAAACATTGGCTATACAGATTCTGTTGTCGAAAAAAACCCAATGGCTATGCAGATTCTATGGGGAATGCGCCAGGGTGGTTCAAAATGTTATGTTTTGCGTCCACATATTTTAAAGGGTTCATACGATTGGAAACACAGATTTTAGCTCATAAGGCAGGCATGAGGCATAGATTTGGGCTCATGAAACGTACATTGTACCTCATGCATCGTACATTTTAGCTCACGAAACATTGTTTTGGGCTCATGAAACGTACATTGTACCTCATGCAACGTACATTTTAGCTCACAAAACATTGTTTTGGGCTCATGAAACGTACATTGTACCTCATGAAACGTACATTTAAGCTCATGAAACACTGTTCTGGGCTCATGAAACGTACCTTGTACCTCATGAAACGTACATTTTAGCTCATGAGAGATTGTTTTGGGCTCATGAAACGTACATTGTCCTTCATGAAACGTACATTTTAGCTCATGAAACATTGTTTTGGGCTCATGAAACGTACATTGTACCTCATGCAATATACATTTTAGCTCATGAGACATAGATTTGGGCTCATGGAACATTGACTAGGGATCATGAAATGATAATGAAGCACCCTTGAACAATCCAGGCACTGCTTGTTTGTCTGACAACACCTCACCATTCCGTCACAATTCTGTCGCTGTATGGCAACGCATGGGTCTGGGTAAACTAGCCAGCAATGGCCTCCCAAACACCCTGGGATCCGCGCTTTGCGCTCCGCGCAGTTTGGTGGGCAGTGCGTCGCACTGGGGTTGCACCGAATCGCTAAATTTGCGACGCATCGCACAAAAAAAGTGAATCCTGGAATGCACACTCTACATTCTACAACAACTGGCTCAGCCTCATGTGTTACATTCATGTGTAGCACATGTCATCCATGTGCAAAATGCATGTTTCCTGTAGCCCCCCCCCCACCCCCCTTTCCCTCCCCCCAAATCCCCCGGACCCCCTTAATACAAGAGGCGCTTCGCTCTAGGGACGGTGCTACTGCATCGTCCTACAATCAGGCTTGGGTCGCCACTTGTGGCTACCAACATGGCCTCCGGAAATCTCAAGGAAAAAAACTGCCGCATGCCCTCCCATCTGGATTGCAGCCAGTTTCAAGTACTATGTTGAGGTCTAGCCCATGGTCTGGCAATTCAGGTCTTTCATTTTTTTAAAGCTTTTTATTGAAAGGATTTTCACCCCAGGAAGTGGGACCTTGAACACAAAACAGCGCACCGAGGTTTCAGACAGACAGGCAGAGAAATTCCTAGATAAGTTGGTACAAACATATCCCCGTTCAACAAATGGCTCAATGGCTGAGCTCCTTGAACGACGTAGGTGCCGGGTTCAAATCCCCACGGGTGCGCTTAAGTGTTCGCGGTCACTGTCAACCACCATGGTAGCTTTGTCCAGGTAAAGTAGTAGCCCGTTCCCTACCGCCGTAAGACGGGGCTCCCTTAAAACTACGCCCCACCAGGTGTTATCATTACTTTTTAGGTACAAACGATTGACATGTTCATGTTTAGGTCGTTGGACAAGCCAGATGGGCTCTTGCTGCCACTGTCACCACCTGAGCTTCTGTCAGGGTCTTCCTGAGGGGCATGCCCACCTGCTTGGGATCCGGCAGAGGGGTGGAGGGGTGTGGGGTGTGTGTGTGGCGGGGGGGGGGTCGGTACAAACGATGGACTTGTTCACCAACCTAGCTGTACTAACCACGTTTGTTTTGTGTGCGCCGCATCGCAAATTGAGTGAGTCTGTGCGACGCCAGTGCGACGCACTGCCCCCAACCCCCCAGGGGCTCCGCGCTGAGCCTGGAGAGTTCTAGGGGGCGTGTCTGACTAGTTTTGGTAGACCCATGCGTCGCCATGCAGCGACAGGATGGCGACGCATCGTCAAAAAAATCACTGTTGTGATTTATCATTTAATTTAATTTATCATTTAATCTTGAACTAACCTGCCACTCTGTCACCGGTCTGCCAGGGCATCGCCCAACTTGGCACATAGTTGGGATCCTTGGCTGGGTACATTGCTCCGCCTGTTGTAGCCGGGCGAGGAGCCGTGGACAAGGTAGCTGCTTGCGTCATGGCAATCTGAGTTCGTGGGCTCAGTTCAACATACTCAGATGCAGGCGGGAGACTAGCGCAGCTACCGGAATTGGAGGCGGTCCCCCTCCCTTTCATTGTGACGTACGAGTCCTTGGAAAGTGATGACCCCTTGTAACAGCTAAAGGGCGACACATAAGAAGAGGAATTGTTAGGGTGTGGATGTGTGTGTGTAGAGTTTGGGTGTGGATGTGTGTGTGAGGAGTTTGGGTGCGGATGTTTGTGTGTGGTGTAGTGTGGTGGTGGTGGTGGTGGTGGGAGGGAGGGAGGGAGGGGAGTTAGGGTTATATTTAATTATGCGATTCACCAGATATATAGAGGAGGGATATAAAGAATAATTGTTACAATATTTAAAATGCCAGCAATTTGGCGACTAACCGTCTGCAGAATACAATACTCCCCCCTGTGCGATAAGCATGGAAACCAGGGTTCGACCTCATATCAATTATAGACATGTCCAAGTCTCTACACTGGAAGTTAAACTACCTGTCAAGGTCTACGTATAAGGTTCAAGCAAAGATTGAGAGGTGCGACAGCTGTCAAGATCTGATTTGTTTGTCAAGATCTGATTTGATTTGTTTGTAAACCCTGAACACCAGTGTAACAGCAAGGTCTCTGCTACATTAAGAGCGGTAAACACCATTACGCACCTGGGGGGTGGCTGCTTCTCAAATAGAGTGCTGTCGGTACCCCCCCCCCCCCCCCCCCTCCCCCCAAGCGTGTGAGGCCCATATCTCCACCAATTATAACTAGAGCGGTAACCATCATAACTCACCTGGGGGTGGCTACTTCTCAAATAGAGAGCTGTTGACATCCCCCCCCCCCCTTCCCCAAGCTTGTGAGGCCCATATCTCTTTCACCAATCACAATTAGGGCAGTAACAATCATAAGTAATGATAACGCCTGGTGGGGCGTGGTGTTAAGGGAGCCCGTCGTACGCGGGTGGGGAGCGGTCTCCTACCTCAACTGGACAAGCTACCATCGCGGTTGACGACGACCTGCAACGCCAAGAGCGACCGAAGGGGGAGTCGAACCCCCGACTCTTCATTCATTAGCAACCTGGTCTACCACTAGACCACTGTAATCGCTTAAGAGGCTGTAACAATCATAACTCACCTGGGGGGCGTCTGCTCCTCAAATATAGTGCTGTTGCCCCCCCCCCCCCCCCCCCCCCCCCCCCCCTCCTTCCCCCCCCAAGCTTGTGAGGCCCATATCTCCTCCACTAATAATAATTAGGGCAGTAACCATCATAACTAACCTGGGGGGTGGCTGCTTCTCAAATAAAGTGCTGTTTATGTCGCCAAAAAACTGTCCAGCAGGGCCCCGGCGACCCCGGATCTGCAACGCCATTTGTCGGGACTCCAGTTTTGCTTGGTATGCCTCATCCTGAAGTATGCGGGGGGGTGGATGTGGGTGAGGGTTTAGTTAATGAATTGGATTGTTACATAGTTTTTCAGCCAACACGTGGATTGGATGTATGCAGAGGGTGGATGTGGGTGAGGGTCAGGTTAATGGATTGGATTATTACATGTTTTTTCAGCCAACAATGTGGATTGGATGTATGCAGAAGGTGGATGTGGGTTAGGGTCAGGTTAATGGATTGGATTATTAAATATTTTTTCAGCCAACAATGTGGATTGGATGTATGCAGAGGGTGGATGTGGGTGAGGGCTTAGTAAATGAATTTGATTGTTACATGCCTTTTCAGCTAACATGTGGATTTCACTAATGGATTGGATTGTTACTTGTTTTTTGTGGGTGAGGGTTTAGTTAGTGGGTTAGTGGGTTAGTGGTTACAGGGGTGGGTGTGTGGGGAGGGGTGGGTGGGTAAGTGGTAACGGGGGTGGGGGTGGGGGTTGAGGGAAGCATCTAGGATCATGGTTCGGCTTTCTCGTGAATTTCAGAGGTTTGTCTGCGTTTGTCAATAAACCTGTACATGCACCACAGGCCTGCTCCCATGTAGATAAGAAACGTGTAGTAAAGAATAATACAATAATAAATGTAATAATATACCAGGGGGGGGCAGAGAGAGACAGATTTTGGACCGCATGTTCAATATGGTGTCCGATTCAGATGGGAGTTGGAATTGTGGAATTTTCATACAAAAAGAGGGGGGAAATAAGTTGGGAACAAGTTTTTTTACCCCCCCCCCCCCCCCCCCCCCCCCCCCCATCCTAAACCCCGCTTACCTCACCCTGCCCCCCCTAAAATGAGGGCCATTCGAAACATCTTTTCGTGCCCATTCCAGTTATGCTCTTACATCTTTCATAAGGTTGCCCAAACGTGATTTATCGCAAAGTTAAGATTTGGGCCACTTTGGGTGAAAACAACTTTTGACCCCTGAAAGTTGTATATCTCATACAGATCTCATACATTTTTATTTTTGGCTAGAAAAAGAAACTGTTTTTGTTAGTTTGAGGATAAGCTCTATTTAAAGCTAAGATGCGGTACGGCAGCTTTTTTCTGGCCCCCCCCCCCCCCCCCTGTAATATACCTAAAATAATGAAATTAAGTTTATTGCTAGGTTATTAATAATTAACTTATAATAAATAATAATAAACTAATACATTTAATAATAAAGCTATACATACACCGTAGGCCTGCTCCCAAATATAATGTGTAGGGTTGGGAAGCAAATACATTTTCAGATTTGTGTAAGCCATATAATGTATATTGATAAGCCGTGTACGTATAAAAGTGTATGAGGGTTTGTTGCACTTAAAGAGAAAATACTTTTACATGGGTCAAAAGGTATTGCTGCGTTGCTAATTTCATTGGCATCACATACCAACTCTAAAACAATGTCTGGGGAGTTAAGCCTGTCAAAATTTCAGAAAAAGAAATCACGGCCATAAAGCGCGTCGGCCGATAAGCGCGATGCCATTCTGAGGGAGAAGTTAAATACCAGTTAGTCTAGTGTATAGCTGTATCAGTGTACACTTATATAAGTTTATAACTATATTGCATTATTGTCCATGTTCACATTGAGCTAGGCTTGAACCATCAATCCTTCAAGCCCACGTACGGGCACAGCTTGTGGAATGGAAGGCTAGGTGGCGCTCTGATATGTGTGCCATCCTGGCTATCCCAATCAAACTCCAGGCCAAATTTAAACAAAATGGTCAATATGAAAGGTTGTATTGCATATTATGATAGAGCTTTCCAGTGAGATATATCAATACAAAAAATGAAAGAAAGCCAATAAAGTTGTGCCGGGATGCGTGTTGTACTTTTAAAGTACAGCCCATACATTTGTATATGCGTATGAGAATACGTTTTGAGAAGAAAAAAGAAATATATATACCCCCCCAGCCACCACCACCTACCACCCACCCACCAACAGCCAGCCACCACCACCACCCAGCCACCACAATGGTTCCCAAGGTGGCACTCACCTTTTCTGGCTCCTCTGCTGGCTCGTCCAGACTCTGCAGGGAGATGTGGAATTGGTGGGATCAGTTGGTTTTATGTGATGGGACAGACAAGAAACGACGGACAGAGAAAAGAAAGCAAAACACAGGAGGCATGAGTGGTAATGATGCGGCAGACAGGGTAGGACGGGTGGAGAAAAGAAAGCAAAACACAGGAGGCGTGAGTAGCAATGACGGGGTAGGCAGGGAAGGACGGACGGAGAAAAGAAAGCAAAACACAGGAGGCATGAGTAGCAATGACGGGGTAGGCAGGGAAGGACGGGCGGATAAAAGAAAGAAAAACAAAGTAGGCATGAGTAGCAATGATGGGGCAGGCAGGGAAGGACGGACGGAGAAAATAAAGACAAACACAGGAGGCATGAGTAGCAATGATGGGGCAGACAGGGAAGGAAGGACGGAGAAAATAAAGACAAACACAGGAGGTATGAGTAGCAATGATGGGGCAGACAGGGAAGGACGGACGGAGAAAAGAAAGCAAAACGCAGGAGGCATGAGTGGTAATGATGGGGTAGACAGGGAAGGACAAGCGGAGAAAAGAAAGCAAAACACAGGAGGCGTGTGTAGCAATGATGGGGCAGACAGGGAAGGATGGACAAAGAAACGAAAGCAAGGCAAGGTAGGTGAGACAGCTGACGACAGGAGGAAGGGCTCGGGGGATAGAGCAGGTAGCTGGAGAACTGGGGTGAAAACAGAAAACCAGACACAGATCAGCAAACCTGTGAGACCACTGTTTCTCTTAGGTTTGCTGGGGTAGTAGTGGGGGGCACTATCTGGCGTGTTGGTGCTATCTAGAAGTTTTGTTCAGGATCAAGATGAATATTTTAGATTCATCTGGTACGGTGTGGTGGTGTGTGTGGTGTGTAACATTGTGGGTGTGTGGGGGGGGGGGGGGGGGGGGGGGGTGTAGTAGTAGGGTGGGGTGTGGTAGTTAGTGTGTGTGTGTGGTGTGTGGGGGGGGGGGGGGTCGGCGAGGAGGAGGGGGGTGTGTGGGTGTGAGGTGGCTACGGGGGGTGTGTGTGGGGGGCGGTTATAGTGTGGGGGGGTGGGTGGCGGGTGACTCGTGGGTGTTGCTGTCGGGTATAGTAGTGGGTGGGTGTGTGTGTGGGTGTGTGTGTGTGTGGGGTGGGTAGGAAGGAGTGGTGTGGTGTGGTGTGTGTGTGTGTGTGTGTTAGTAGTAGTGTGGTGTGTGTGTGTGTGTGGAGGTGTGTGTGTTTGTGGTGGCGGGGTGGGTAGTAGTAGTGTGGGTGTGGGTGGGGTGGTGGGGGTGTGGGGGGGGTGGGTGATGGGTATAGTAGAGTGTGGGGGTGATGTGTGTGTGTGGGTGTGTGTGGCGGTGGGGGTGTGTGTGTGTGTGATGTGTTTGTGGGGGGGGGGGGGGTTGCGGAGGGAGTAGTGTGGGTGTGGGGGTGGAAGGAGGGTGTGTGAGGTGGTGGGTGGCCGGGGGGGTGGTGGTGGTGGGGTAGGTAGGGAGTAGGGTGTGGGGGGGGGGGTGTGGGGTGTGGTGTGTGTGGGGGGTGTGTGGGTGGTAGGAGGTGTGTGTGGGTGTGGGTGTGGGGGGGGGGTGGGTGGGTGTGAGTGGGGGGGGGTAGGAGGACGTGCGGTGTGTGTGGGGGCAGGGGGGGGGGGGGGGTTTAGGAGTAGTGTGTGGGGGGGTGGGGGTGGGGGGGGGGGGGGGGGTGGGGGCGGTGGTAGTAGTAGTGTGGGTGGGGTAGAGGGGGGGGTGGTGGGGGGGGTAGTGAGTGCGCTGGGTGTGTGTGGTGTGGGTTGTGAGGGGGGGGGGGGGTCGGAGTAGTAGGTGTGGGATGTGTGGGGGTGGGTGTGGCGGTTTTTGTGTGGGGTAGTGAGTGGGTGTGTGTGTGTGGGGGTGTGTGAGTGTGTGTGTGTAGTGGTGTGTGTGTGTTGGGGTGTGTAGTAGTAGTGTGTGTGGGTGTGTGTGTTGTGTGTGTGTGTGTGTGTGTGTGTGTGTGTGGTGCGAATGTGTGGCTGTGGTGTGGTGTGTGTGTGTGTGTGTGTGTGTGCGTGGTGTGTGTGTGTGTGTGTTGTGTGTTGTGTGTGGGGGGTGGGTAGTAGTAGTGTGTGTGTGGTGTGGTGGTGGTGGGGGGGGGGGGTGTTAGTAGTAGTGTGTTGTGTGTGTGTGTGTGTGTGTGCGTGTGTGTGTGTGTGTGTTTGTGTGTTGTGTGTGCTGTGTGGGGGGGGGGTAGGTAGTAGTAGTAGTGTGTGTGTGTGTGTGTGTGTGTGTGTGTGGGGGGGGGGGGGGGCACTATCTGGCGTGTTAATGCTATCTACAAGCTTCTGCTGTTCCGGGTCAAGATCAGAATTCTTGTCTTGGCGTTTGTCTTTAGTATGGGGTTCGCACAATTAAATTATCATCCCAGCTGAGATGACGATTTAATAATATTGTATAATTAAATTATCACTGTAGCACAAACTCAGGGCCCCCGTCGGTTAAACGATTGTTTGGGGCTCAGTTCATCAGTGCTTTTTCTTTGTAAGCCCTTCCTATACGGTTGGGCAAGTCCCTTTAGCCTATTTGGCCTACCCCTGGACTGTAACATACATACATGGGGTGCCTGCTCACCATCTGCCAATTCCAAGTCCCCCCGTGCGATACCCACTGAAACCAGGGAGCACACCAAGCAGATTAGAGAGTTTAAAGAGTTGTCCAGAACTGCATGTTAGAGCACCCATTTCTGCACCCTTTTGGTACCCCTTGGGCACCCCTCTCTCCCGTAATGCACCCTTTCAAGCCAAATCATGTACTCCCCAAATGAGCAGTGCTGGTCACACCCAATGAAAGACCTCTCGCCATAGCTTACATGTCCCCCCTCATCAGAATCCACCCATCTTTAGTGATCTTCCTCATCACACAAAACCCCACCAACAGCCCGAGCGGTACATACTCAGCAAAATCTGTCAACGGTACAAGATCCCCTTCGTACATACCTTGGATGTCGTCGTGGGAGCTGTGACAGCCCTCTTAGAAAGTGTAAGAGAGTAGCCGTGGTGGGGTTGCTCCCAGCCATATGTTCGTGTGTTCTCCTGCGAATCATGCAGCATGCTTAGAACGGTCTCATGAAGCCATCGTGACACCTGGGACCTGCCAAACGTCGCGGTCGACCAACGTGCAAACAGCAACAAACGTGTAACATAAACAAGGACATGGAGCGAGCAAACAGCACCAGTTGTGCACAGAACACGAAAGGAGTCTCATACGACCTCCAGCAGCATCTCGATACTTCCCAGTCGTTGAGGCAGGGACTGGGTTAGCTAGAAGTAGAATTCTATCAGTATTCGTCGGAGGACTATGAGCAGGCACCAAAATACTTGCAGGGTGCATGCGCCGAAGACATGTGAGCGAGCACGACCTACGGATGCAGCTTTCCTTCCCTAATCGATCAGGCAAAATACCATTGAGAACCAGTTCTCACCACGCTCCGGTCGAAGAGCAGAAGATTCAGGTGTTTTTGCCTTCCAGTCGACGTGAGAATTGGACTGTACTGGTCCACAGCATATCCGCATCGTTGAGACATGTTTCGATCGATAGGGGGTGTTGAAACAAGCCGGGTCGCTGCTGAGAGGCTATACAAGGAGAGTCGAGGTGCGACGGTGTACAAAGGATGGAGCGCCGATGATGTACTGCTGATCTCTCACTCGACTCCCGGAACCAGGGCCGGGTGAGGGCCCGGGCCCCCTGCTCCGCCCTGCTCCGAACCGTTAGAGGACCCTCCGCGGGGTCACGTTCGGTCCTTAGACGCGTGCAGCTCCCCACCCTTTCTAGGGCATTGCTGAATCCTCGCAGCACACTGACTACAATCGCTCCAACCCAACCATCAATCGCATCAAGATTGTGTAAACATTGCCCGCATCTGCACAAAAAAACAATACGGTCCAACGGGCTAGCTGCGGCATCCTCCGCCATTTGCAGCATTCTGCTTGGATACTGCTTAAGGCCGTACAGGGTGGTGGCTCTCTCAAACATCCTGGAGGGTTAACTCTGTGAGGCCTGTTTAGGCGTGTCATGGCAGCAGCATGAATTTAAAGAAGCTGCTCATGAAGATGGGCTGCATTCCGGTAGGTGGGTGGGTAGTGTGGTGGGTGGGTGGTGGGGTGGTTTTGTGGGGTGTGGGGGTGTGTGTGTATGCGTGTGTGTATGGGGGGGTGGGGGTGGGGGTGGGGGGTACAGGGAGATGCATGACTTCATTCAATCCATGGTAAATGGTTTGCATGTATGATTGAAGCAAGTAGAACATGGATCTGGCCATAGCTTTTCTTTTCAGGTACGAGCAGCAGCTTCTAAGTAGCTCCCCTGGCTTGCTACCCAGCCAGACCTACAGGAATGAAGTGTATGTGAAATCTGGCAAAATCATATTTCAAATACTGTCACATTGTTGGGGCTTAGCCCAGTGGCTGTCTCAGGGAGCTGCCTAGATGCTGCTGCCCATAGCGGAAAATAAAAGCTATGGATCTGGTATCACATGGACATTGTGTTGGGTACAGGGTGAGGGCATATGTCTAGCAAACAGCTACAAACATTATTTTTTGAAAAGCTAATATAAAATAATAATAGCTTTTATTGTATTTTTTTTTTGTAGTTGGTCGGCCCCCTTAGGGGGACAGACCTATGCGATACTTACGCGATATCGTGTAGTTGGTGCTGTTTTTCACATCTTCAAATCTTCACATTTCCCAAGAACGCCGGTCAAATAAGCCGGTCAATTCAGTACTCTGAAATCTAAGCGACTCGTGCCCGATTCCATCGCAGGGGATGGTTCTTCATCTTCACCTTGTTGCTTGCAACTTTGTAACTGCTCTGCCCTCGATGAACAGTTGCTATCCCGGTATAAGCGTAATACTTGCAGAGCAGTTTGCATGGTCGCAAGTCCAATACGCAACATCGCGCCACAACTTCTCTTCCACAGTTGCTTCTCCCCCCGTGTACCTTGCATGGTAGTCTGTTCTGTCAAGCGTTGAATTTGCAAAGCAAGTTGAATAGTCGCAACACCAGTACATGCAAAGCCTCGCTTGTCCAATAGTCGCAAAGCAGTTTGAATAGTCTGAAAGCAAGTTCAATACCCGCAAAGCAATTCCAATGGTGAAGGGCAGCTTCGCTTCTCAACTTCCTTGGGAGTTGCTGTATCTGCAGAATGGTGCACTTTGGGAACCAGCCTGCTGTCGAAAGCTTGCCCCGGAGAGCACTTATTCGCGTACAGATCTAGGGGTTGCGGACTGTAGACGCGGTGTTTTCATCTGTCGTTTCCCTCGTTTCCCTCCTGTCCTGTGGACTCAATCTAGAGACCTGAAGCATGTCCAACTCAATAGCTGACTAACAAGCTCTCATCGTAGACACACGGAAACCATGTTCCACATCCATCAGAAACAACCCAAGAAAGAAGTCATCCGCCTCATCTGCATTCACACATCTGCTACAATAAATTACATATACATGCGGCTCTCCCACAGTTCTCCAAGTTTTACAAGTAGAAGCATACCATTGGATGCCAATCCCAGGCATAAAACATAACATGACAATCTGCGTTAAATCTTTCAAACAGTCAAGATGTTGGCAATTGCAATTAGCAAATGTACCGTATCTCGCTGCACGTCGTATCAACTTGGCATACCCACGTGGACAACTTTGTCATATTTGTCAACATTCAATCAGAAATGTAACAATTTTATACAACTGAACTACAAACCCAGACGCCATTGTGTACCATACCCCACCCCGGGGCCGACCTCCAGGGGACCCGCCAGGGCCCCCTACTATTTCACAATAATATTAGTTTTTCCGGGTTTTTCAAATAAATTCAAAATTCTGTTGAGACGGCTCGTCCGTCTGATATTAACCAACATTTACCAATATTATTCATTCACTAGTATTAACAAACTAAGCCTTTCCCTACATATGTCTCTTGTTTCTTAGTGAGGGCTTTCCAAATGAGTTTCTGTTGTTGTGTAGTCGATAGGATCGTATAACATGTACATCAGGTAATGTGCGGTACATGGCTTCCTGTGAGTGGCACATGGTACACCAAGGTCCTAGGGAAGCTAAACCCCACTTAAGTTTAGGGTGGTTCAGGGTTTGGGGTTTAGGTTTTGATTTGCAGTTTCAGGGTTTAGGGTTTTGATTTAAGGTTCGGGGCCTAGGTGGGTTAAGGTATCCCTTAAGTGGGGGCTAACTTCCCCACTACTATACCAGGTGTTAGAACATGTGCGGCGCAAAGGGTCATAGTGTTGACGCGGCATCTAGGGCATCACTGTTTCTTTTTGGGGCTACGCATGGCAGCTTCCAGCTAGCTCCATTAGCCCCCCTCACCCCCCCTTACCCTCACCCTCACCCTCACCCTCACTCTCACCCTCACCCTCACCCTCACTCTCACCCTCACCCTTACCCTCACCCTCACCCTCACTCCCCACTTTCCCTCACCCCTCACCCTTACCCCTCAGCCCCCTACCCCCCTCACCCTCACCCTCACCCTCACCCCCCCCACACACACACCCCTCACCCCTACCCCCTACCCCTCAGCCCCCCCCCCCCCCACTCCCCTCACCCCTCACCCCCTCCTCCACAGCTCAAAGCCTCCATCATCATCATTGGCCTCAGCAACAGCGGCAAGAGCACGATAGTGCACACACTGTCCAAGGATCCTTCGGAAGGAGTAGCTCCAACAGTGGGCTTCAATATAGAGAAGTTCAAGTGGCGTAAGATGAAGGTCACCGTGCTTGACATGTCAGGTCAGACCAAGTACCAGAGTTTATGGGAGCACTACTACAGTGAAGCTCAGGTAAACAGGCAAAACCATAGCTTTTTTTTCAGCTACGAGCAACAGCTTCTAAGTAGCTCCCCTAACTGGGTCAAACTAATTACCAGAGTTTATGCGAGCACTACCACAGTGAAGCTCAGGTAAACAGGCAAAATCATTGCTTTTATTTTCAGCTACGAGCAACAGCTTCTAGTCGGGTCAGACCAAGTACCAGAGTTTATGGGAGCACTACTACAGTGAAGCTCAGGTAAACAGGCAAAATCATTGCTTTTATTTTCAGCTACGAGCAACAGCTTCTAGGTAGCTCTACTGACTTGCTATTGAGCCAAACCAAATGCGACCTAGTGCACCTTGAAGCTGACACAATTAGCTGTCAAGAACTGGTGAAATGTTGGGATTTAGTTCAGTGGCTGGCTCAAGGAGCTGCCGAGAAGCTACTGCTCGTAGCTGAAAAGAAAAGGTCTAGGCTAAGCCCACAGTAGGTTGAAGGCTTGAGCAAAGCCAGGCGAAGCAATGCATCACGCACTCATTAGGCGTGCATGCTAAATATCAGGCATTCACTTAGGATGCCCAGTCAAGGCTCATCCAGCCAACAGTTTGTTGGTGTTCCGGTTGTACCGCAGACCATTTTTCACATGCGGTATGTGTTGGTGTTGTACCGCAGGGCATTCTTCACACGCGGCGTGTGTTGGTGTTGTACCGCAGGGCATTGTTTATGTGCGGCATGTGTTTGTGCGCCACAGTGTATTGGTCACATGCGACACGTGATATTGGTGTACCGCAGAGCATTGTTCACATGTGGCATGTGTTCTTATTGTACCGCAGGGCATCATCTTTGTTGTGGATTCTTCTGACCGGTCGTGCTTGCCTGAGGCATCTGCAGTACTTAATGGTGCTCTGTCACAACCAGAATGCAAGGTAAGCAGCACTGTTTCATCGCTAAGCAGCACTCTTTCATCGGTAAGCTGCACTGTTTCATCGGCCCTGTGTGATCTGGACCAGGGGTTGTGGGTGGGTGTAGATGTGGGTGTAGGTTTGGGTGGGTGTGGCTGGGTTTAGGTGTAGGTGTGGGTGGGTGTAGGTGTGGGTGTGGGTGGGTGTAGGTGTAGGTGTGGGTGGGTGCAGGTGTAGGTGTGGGTGTGGGTGGGTGTAGGTGGGTGTAGGTGTAGGTGTGGGTTGGTGTAGGTGTGGATGTTGGTGGGTGTAGGTGTGGATGGGTGTAGGTGTGGGTGTTGGTGGGTGCAGGTGTGGGTGTAGGGGTGGGTGGGTGTTGGTGTGGGTGTAGGTGTAGGTGTGGGTGGGTGTAGGTGTGGGTGTGGGTGGGTGTAGGTTTGGGTGTGGGTGGGTGTAAGTGTAGGTGTGGGTGGGTGTAGGTGTGGGTGTGGGTGGGTGTATGTTTGGGTGTGGATGGGTGTAGGTGTGGGTTGGTGTAGGTGTGGGTGAGTGTAGGTGTGGGTGGGTGTAGGTGTAGGTGTGGGTGAGAGTAGGTGTGTGTGTGTGTGTGTGTGTAGGTGCAGGTGTGGGTGGGTGTAGGTGTGGGTGTGGGTGGGTGTAGGTGTGGGTGGGTGTTTATGTGGGGGTGATGGGTGTGGGTTGGTGTGGGGGTGGGGGTGGAGGGTTGTTTATTTATGAGACCTCCAGTGTGCACATGCGCTTGCCTACTGCTCATTGTTCCATTGGTAGGCTATTCAGGGCAGCTTCCCGCCTGCTCCAATAGCCAGTCACTGTGTCAAATCCAATGCTTGCAGCTGCATTGGAATTCTTTTCATACCAGCTTTCAGACGCACTAGCTAGCTTCAGGTTTGGCTCAAGGACAGGGAAAGGGAGCTGCCTAGAAGCTGCTACTCGTAGCTCAAAAAAGAAATCAGCCTCTAGATGTATCAGCTTCTAGATGCACTGTGTTGCATTAGATTTTCGCTGAATACCCAGTCAGGAGAGCTGCCAAGAAGTTGTTGCTCGTAGCTGAAAAGAAAAAATATGTCCCTGTTGATTTTGTCAGGAACCTGATATCTGTCTGATGTGTTGATTGCATTATGTGTTCAGTGAAAGACTATAAAATTAAGATGTCATTACCATGTAATTGCTGAACAATTACCATGTCATTACCATGTCATTACCATGTAATTGCTGAACAATTACCATGTCATTACCATGTCATTACCATGTAATTGCTGAACAATTACCATGTAATTACCATGTAATTGCTGAACAATTACCATGTCATTACCATGTAGTTGCTGAACAATTACCATGTCATTACCATGTAATTGCTGAACAATTACCATGTAATTACCATGTAATTGCTGAACAATTACCATGTCATTACCATGTAGTTGCTGAACAATTACCATGTAATTACCATGTAATTGCTGAACAATTACCATGTCATTACCATGTAGTTGCTGAACAATTACCATGTAATTACCATGTAATTGCTGAACAATTACCATGTCATTACCATGTAGTTGCTGAACAATTACCATGTATTTACCATGTAATTACCATGTAATTACTGAACAGTTACCATGTAATTACTGAACAATTACCATGCGATTACTATGTTATGTCATCAGGGTTCAACCAATGTTGTTGTTAGTTGTCCAGGGGCAGGCCAAATACGCAAGAGGGACTTGCCCAACCATGACAGGAGGGGCTAAAGCAAAAGAGCACTGGTGAACTGAACCCAAACGATTGTTTTATCGACGGGGGCCCTGAGCTCACGCTACAGTGATAACATAATTATATTATAGGGTTCAATAACATAAATAAATAATTAATTAATCATATCATAGGGTTCAATAAAATAAATACATAATTAATTAATTATATTATAGGGTTCAATAACATAAATACATAATTAATTAATTATATTATAGGGTTCAATAAAATAAATAAATAATTAATTATGTTATACTATTATATTATAGGGTTCAACCTGGTTCAACAGATGAAAAGATGAATAGGCACACCAAAAAGCCTCACTGTTTATTTGTGCGACAGGTCACAAGTGGTAGGGGGTAAAATGATCACTGTAGCACGAACTCAGGGCCCCCGTCGGTAAAAACGATTGTTTGGGGTTCAATTTATCAGTACTTTTTCTTTGTAAGCCCTTCCTATCACGATTGTGCAAGTCCCTTTAGCCTGTTTGGCCTACCCCTGGACTGTAACATACATACATACAGGTGGTGGATGGGTGGGGCCTCCGTGAACTTGGAATCCATTTTTTTTGTGTGCGCCGCATCGCAAATTGAGCGACTCGGTGAGACCCCAGTGCGACGCACTGCCCCCAAACCCTAGGGGCTCTGAGCGGAGCACAAAGCGCGGAGCCCCTGGGGTTGAGGGAGCCATTTATGGCTAGTTTAGCCAGACCCGTGCAGCGACAGGATGGTGATAGAATGGCGACGCGTTGTGGGAAAACGAAGCAGTGACAGGACTGACGAAGTTATAATTAGGGTTGGGTCGACATATAAACGCATAATATATGTTTATACGTTCATACGTATAAAAACGCCGTATTGTTTTTCTCAAATCAACCTTATATACGTCGTTTACAAAACGTATAGTCTGTACTTTGAGAAGTACAGCACACGTCTCGGCACTTAGCTTTCTTGGTTTTCGTTATAGTTTTGATTTGGATAGCTTATTGGTAAGCTTTTGACCTCCTCTATCACAGTATGCAATAAAATGCACCATTCTCGTGCTCCATTTTATAAACAGTGGGCCTAATGGTTGATCTAGATAGCCAGGATGGCACACATATCAGAGCGCCACGTAGCCTTCCATTCCACAAGCTGTGCTCCTACGTGGGCTTGAAAGATTGATGTTGCAAGCCTAGTGCAATGTGAACATGGACAATATTGCAATACTGTTATGTACTTATATTATTATACACTTATACAGTTATATAATAGACCAACTGGCATTTTATGGCTCCCTTAGATTGGCATCGCGCTTCTTGGTCGACGTGCTTTCTGGTCGTGATTTCTTTTCTGAGATTTGGACAACCTAAACTTGCCAGATTATTTTTCTGAGAGTTGATATGTGATGCCAATGAAATTAGCTATGCGGCAATACCTTTAAACCCATGTAAAAGTATTTTCTCAAGTGCCTAATTTGTATATACGTTTTACACGTTTATATGCATACGTTTCTACGTTTATACGTTTATACCGCTTATACAAATAAAAATATACGTTTGCTTTCCAACCCTAGTCATAATCCAAAGGTGGTGGTTAAAATTGAACACATGTCAGGAAGTAAAAAAGCTTGAACAAGCCCTATGCAGCGTCGCAAGCGACGCAGAAAATTGGTGGAGTGTGTTGGCAGCGGAACTACAGGTGGAGCTGACCGAAGCCAGTTAGTTGTGAGACAGTTAACAGACGTGTCAGGCTTCAATTGTTTGTCGGTCGGTCGGTCGGTCAGTCGGTCGGTCGGTCGGTCGGTCGGTCGGTCGGTCAGTCACATAAACGGACAACAGGGTAACACTGGGGGCTCCCGCCCCCCAGAAGGGGGGGCTCCGCCAAAAAGGGGAAAGTGAGGTTGGCAATTGGCATCAATAAGTGTGTTCAACGTGCGATGGCTGTCGCCCATCCAAATCCATCTCCTGTGTTCTAATATTTCTACGTTCTTCATATTTATATGTTCTCATATTTCTACGTTCTTCATATTTATATGTTCTCATATTTCTACGTTCTTCATATTTATATGTTCTCATTTTTCTACGTTCTACATATTAATATGTTCTCACATTTGTAGGCTCTTCATATTTCTGCGTTCTTTATATTTCTACGTTCTTCACATTTCTGCATTCTTCATATTTGTATATTCTCATATTTCTACGTTCTTCATACTTATATGTTCCCATATTTATGTGTTATCATATTTCTACATTCTTCATATTTCTATGTTCCCATATTTATATATATGTATATATATATATTGTCATATTGTCATATTTCTACGTTCTTCATATTTGCATGTTCTCATATTTCTATGTTCGTATGATTTGTGTTTGTACTGTTGATGAACCCAAACCCAAACCAAACCAAACCAAACCAACCTAACCTAAACCAACCTAAACCAAACCAAACCAAACCAAGTCATATCAAACAAGATCACCCAATCATGTTGTGCCTTTCTCCTTCAGGGTCTGCCATTGTTGTTGTTTTGTAACAAGGACGATAAGAGAGGAGCCATGGATACACACGAGGTGACCACAAGCATGAGCATTGCCAACATTACAGATCGGGAAGTACATGTCTTGGGGGGATCAGCAATACGAAATGAGGGGATAGAGGTGAGTGGATGTCATAGCTTGGTTTGGGTGTGGGTGTGTGGGGTGCGGTGGGGTGGGTGTGGGGCGGTGGGGTGTGTGGGGTGGGGTTGGGTGGAGGGGTTGCGGGAGGGGGTTGGGTGGGTGGGAGGGAGGGGTGTGGGGGGTGTGGGGGGTGGAGAGGGGGCAAGGACAAATGCTTATGCTGAATGATGAGGGTGGGACTGGAACAGCAACAAACTGTTGACTGAGCATCCTAAAAAAGGTAATGATAACGCATGGTGGGGCGTGGTGTTAAGGGAACCCATTGTACGTGGGTAGGGAGCGTTCTTCTACCTAAACTGGACAAGCTACCACAGCGCTTGACAACAACCTGCAACGCCAAGAGCGACCGGAGGGGGAATTGGACCCCCGACTCTTCATCCTCAAAGTGATTTGGTCTACCACTAGACCAATGTATTTCACTAAAAGGGGCTACTGAGCATCCTAAGTGAATGCCTAACATTTAGCATGACCGCATTATTATGAGTGTTTGATGCATTGCTTAGCCTGGCCTTGCTCGTGCATTGCTTAGCCTGGCCTTGCTCGTGCATTGCTTAGCCTGGCCTTGCTCGTGCATTGCTTAGCCTGGCCTTGCTCGTGCATTGCTTAGCCTGGCCTTGCTCGTGCATTGCTTAGCCTGGCCTTGCTCGTGCATTGCTTAGCCTGGCCTTGCTCGTGCATTGCTTAGCCTGGCCTTGCTCGTGCATTGCTTAGCCTGGCCTTGCTCGTGCATTGCTTACCTGCCTTGCTAGTGCATTGCTTGCTCGTGCATTGCTTAGCCTGGCCTTGCTCGTGCATTGCTTAGCCTGCCTTGCTCGGGCATTGCTTAGCCTAGCCTTGCTCGTGCATTGCTTAGCCTGGCCTTGCTCGTGCATTGCTTAGCCTGGCCTTGCTCGTGCATTGCTTAGCCTGGCCTTGCTCGTGCATTGCTTAGTCTGGCCTTGCTCGTGCATTGCTTAGCCTGGCCTTGCTCGTGCATTCAAGCTATCAAGCAATACATAAGTGAATAAAGAGTACGCTGTATTGCGAGGTGTGAGGTTGAGGAAGGCAGCCCGTTTGCTTGCCCTGGGGCCAACCACCAACACACGAAGTGGGTAAAAATTGCTGTACCAAATAGGCACCATAAAATCGTTGTACCATCTAGGCACCATAAAATCGCTGTACCAATGTACCCTACGAGCACTTTATTCATGAGAGCCGATTTATAAGATCAATGTACCATATGGCCACCATGAAATCGCTGTACCATACAGGCACTCTATTCATGAGATTCAATTAACTTGTGTGTATGTATGTTGTTACAGTCCAGGCAGCCCGTTTGCTTGCACTGGGGCCAACCACCAACTCACGGAGTGGGGTAAAAATCGCTGTACCAAATAGGCACCATAAAATCGCTTTACCAATGTACCATACTGACACTCTATTCATGAGAGTCAATCAACCTGTGTGTATGTATGTTGTTACTGTCCAGGGGTAGGCCAAATAGGCTAAAGTGACTTTCCCAACCATGACAGGAGGTGCTAAAATGATAAGGCGCTGATGAACTCAACCCTAAACAATCGCTGCACTATGTATAGGCACTCTCTTCAGTTCAACCTATCAACTAGCTTCTTTCTTTCTGTTGCCTTGCCGCGGGGCGTGAGATTGAAGGAACCTTCCCGTTTGCTTGTACTGGGAAATATTTACTGTGGGTTTTGCTTTTGCAAACCGCTACTGCACCTGAGCTCGGACTGCCGCGTGAAATTCCATTCAACTCATCAACTAGATCCTTTATTTTTGTTTGCCTTGGCACCGGGCGTGAGATTGAAGGAATCTTCCCGTATCACTGGGGAATGGCTGCTGTGTTGCATTTTCAAATTCAAGTTCAAATTCAAATTCAAAGCAGATGAGATAGCCGCCTTGTGCTGTCTAAAAAGTAAAAAATGTTACGCCTTGCCACTAGGGAACGGCAACTAATATTAGTGTTTGAAAAACTAATATTGAATAATATTATAAAAGTTTCACAACAGGGTGTGTGCAGAGAGACAGATTTCGGACCGCATGTTCAATATGGTGTCCGATTCAGATGGGAGTTGGAATTGTGGAAGTTTCACATAAAAAGAGGGGGGAAATAAAGTTGGGAAAAAGTTTTCTTACCCCCCCCCCCCCCCCCCCCCCCCCCCTAAAACCCGCTTACCTCACCCTACCCCCCCTAAAATGGGGGGCACTCGAAAGATCTTTTCATGCCCATTCCAGTTATGCTTTTACATCTTTCATAAGGTTGCCCAAACGTGATTTATGATTTAAGTTAAGATTTGGGCCGCTTTGGGTGAAAAAAACTTTGGACCCCTCTATCTATTGTACAACTTTATTTTTGGCTAAACAGAAACTTTTTTTTGTAGTTTGAGGATAAGGTCTACCGTACGCGCAGGATTAATTGGCAAGATTAAGAGTTGGCAAATGGCTGTTTTTTTCATTTTTGGTGTCTTCAAATATAATGGCAAGAATAACTTGGCAAACGTGATTTTTTCTTGACCTGAATAAAGCTACTCAGGTTTAGACCTGGAAAACATTTGGCAAATGGGAATTTGCCTAAATACATTCCCTTGGTACATGTTTATGATCACCAGCTTGCCAGGCAGTGAGTGATTGGGGGGGGGAGAGACAGAGGGGGAGAGGGAGAGAGGGGAAATGAGTAACTAATACACTTGTTACAGAACTTGTCCAGTGTCTAGCAAAGGCAGTCAAGGTATGAAATACTGCATTTCAGTTCAAGTGTACATCCTTTATCATGGTGGATCTCGTAGCCATTGCCCCCATCCTTGATAGTGGGAAATCTGATGACCTCGTTAGTATTGTTGGTGGTGTTTTTGTTTTTTTATTTGGTGGGGTATGGTCGGTGCAACAAATCTTCTTTGCAAGATAGTAATGATTGTGTTATCTCCTCCATAGGTACTACTCCAGGCTCGGAGCGAATCCATGCAACGGAACGATGGTGGGCGAATCACCCCGATAAAATGGTTGATGGGCCGGACCGCCTTCGGGTCTGGGACATAGAAACGTGGCATCTGACTAGCGTTCAAACCGCTGGCGGTCAAACCAGTCAGTGAAATAGGCGCGTCCAGCTTCGACAGGCGCGACCAGCTTCGACAGGCGCGACCAGCTCAGTGCATCTCGAAATCAGTGCATGCAAGGAACGATCAAGACGATCCGGACCAGTCGAACTGAGTTTGTTTGAATCGACGGTGTTGGACAAACTTGGCAAACGCCAGGCAGCTAAAGACCCACCCAGCTGGCTCGGTTCTGGTATAATTCAGTCTGGCAAACGGTTGTTTGCCAACCCATTTGCCAAAACTTTCTGCGCCTACGATATTTAAAGCAAAGATGCGGTACGGCAGCTTTTTTCTTGCCCCCCCCTCGCGTCACAATAATATTAGTTTTTCAAATAAATTCAAAATGCTGGTGAGACGGCTCGTCCGACTAATATCATATAACCTTATTTACTCACTAATATTATATAACATAGCCGACCCCTACTTGCCTTCCCGTTCGCTTGCACTGGGGAATGGTTACTGTGGGTTTTACTTCCGCAGACCGCTACTGCGCCTGAGCTCGAACTACCGAGCGAAAGCATTGAGGAAAGTTCTCGGCCTCTGTCAAGGTGGCAGGTCGGAAATCGTGAACCTAGCAGCGGGTTCGAACCCCTTTCAGTACTGTCCTTTGCCGTGAATTGGATATCAATATTCCGTTCATCCATCCTGTCAAGCGTTATTTACACAACCCCCGACCAGGGTACTTCCATTGACCAAATTGGCAAGCGCTTTAGCTCACTTGAAAACTAAAAAATTGCGCTTTGTAGTGCAAAATGCGCAAAAATTGCTTGCTGCGCCCACAGGGGGATTAAAAAAACTGCACGAAACGCGCAGTGGGGCTCAAAAAGGCAGCACGCCAGCGCGCAAAAGCGCGCGCTTGGAAGTACCCTGCCCCCGACCTGTCAATCGAAGGTGGTACTACTGTACCAACCAAACCTGACCTGTCAATCGAAGGTGGTACTACTGTACCAACCAAGCCTGAGCTGTCAATCGAAGGTGGTACTACTGTACCAACCAAGCCTGAGCTGTCAATCGAAGGTGGTACTACTGTACCAACCAAGCCTGAGCTGTCAATCGAAGGTGGTACTACTGTACCAACCAAGCCTGAGCTGGATGTGTGTTTTGGTATGATACTAAGCACAGTTGTTTATGTATTGATGGTTGCACATTCAACCTATCAACTACTTTGTGCCTGCCTTGGCATTCCTCCCCTGTCTGCTCTCCTTTCTGCCTACTTTTTGTTTGCTTTCTGCTTGCTTTCTTTCAGCTTTTTGCTTTTGCTTCCTTTTACTGTTATGCTCTTTGTTTCTTTTCCAGGTTTGTGGGGGAGCCTACAAAACAAACTCATGCTTCCTGTTCTAAAATTTGACGGTTGGCAGGCTGTGCCGTACGGTGCGGTCCTGTCCTGTCCCATCCTGTCCTGTCCTGTCCTGTCCTGTCCTGTCCTGTCCTGCCTTGGCACTGTTTGTTTGCTGTCTGCTTTTCGGCCACTTTTTGTTTGCTTTCTGTTTGCTTGCTTTCTGCTTTTTTATTGCTTTCTGCTTTCTGCTTTCTGCTTTTTGCTTTCTTTCAGCTTTCTTTCTACTTTCTGCTTTTGCTTTATTTTACTGTTATGCTCCTTGTTTGTTTTCCAGGTTTGTGGGGTTGCCTCCAAAACCCTCATGCTTGCTGTTATAAAATTTGATGGTAGGCAGGCCGTGCTGTGCTGCGCCGTGCTGTGCTGTGCTAGTGTCCTGTCTCGGCACTGTTTTGCACTGTTTTGCACTGTTTTGCACTGTTTTGCACTGTTTTGCACTGTTTTGCACTGTTTTGCACTGTTTTGCACTGTTTTGCACTGTTTTGCACTGTTTTGCACTGTTTTGCACTGTTTTGCACTGTTATGCACTGTTTTGCACTGTTTTGCACTGTTTTGCACTGTTTTGCACTGTTTTGCACTGTTATGCACTGTTTTGCACTGTTTTGCACTGTTTTGCACTGTTAGATAACATTCCCTCCCACTCTTTATTTCTTTGTGCAGGAAGGATTAGCTTGGCTGACTAAACGCATGATCGCAAATTTGTGAAGGTGTGGGTTTTTGTGGGTGTGTGAGTGTGGGTGTGTGAGTGTGGGTGTGGGTGGGAAGAGCCCAGTGTCAAAATTAGCTTGGCTGACTAAACGCATGATCACAAATTTGTGTGTGGGTGTCTTGGAAGAGCCCGGTGTTAAATTAGCTTGGCTGACAAAACGCATGATAGCAAATTTGTGAAGGAGTCTATTTGTGACGGTAAAAGGTCATTGAGATATCCATGCAAGTGATCATGGCCAGGCATCTAATTAGAGTAAGTAGAGTAAAAGGTAATTAATTAGATTAAGTAGAGTAAACTAGAGTAAGTAGAGTAGAAGGTCATTAATTAGAATCTTACTTCGGACTACTAATTCATTTTTGGGCTATGCGTAGTAGCTTCTAGGAAGCTCCTTTCCCCCGTCCTTGTGTCAAACCTGGAGCTAGCTAGTGCGTCTGAAAGTTGACAGTGTAGTCATTCCAATGCAGCTGCAAGCTTTGGGTTTGACCCAGTGGCTGACTACTGGAGCTGACGGGAAGCTGTTGTGAGTAACCCATCAAGTTCTATGCAGCGTCGCAAACACGCACAGACGGACAATGGGGTGACCCTGGGGGCTCCCGCCAGGGGCTCCCGCCCCCTTGAAGAGGGGGCTTTGCCAAAAATGAAATAATGATTTTGACCACACAACCTGTGTGCATTCGTACCAATTTGAATTTGAATTTGAATTTGAATTGCAACCTGTGTGCATTCACACCAAGATAGCGAGATTGTTTGAATTTGAATTGTTGCATGGTTCTCAAGCCAACTCTGGGCTGCTCACTCTCTGCAAATTCCTAGTCCCCCTGTGCGACACCCACGGAAACCAGGGAGCACTCTGTGCATTTGCATCAATTTGAATTTGAACTTCATCTTTTGGGCATTCACACCAATTTGACCCAAAGCAGGGTAGTTCAACACGAAAATGTCTGCGTGTCAACACGCACACTCCAGAGGGGTGAGTGCGTGTCTGCACTCATGATAGTTTTTTATATTTTGACTGAGACGTGCGAGTTTTTAGTATTCGGTGCAGGGACTGCAGGGACTCGGTCGGTGTCGTAGGTTGCGCTCTTACAAGAGACACGATAGATAGCTAAAGAGGGTAGCAGAAGAGTACTAGTAGCGGAGGCTGGGCAGAACAGGTGAGTACTGCTCGGGGGCGGCAGGCGGCGTCATCCCAGACTGGGGGCGTCGCCCTTACTAGACTGCCAGCTGAGACCAGAAGGGACTCAGACCTGGGTACACAAAGCTACTCTATGTACTACATATAATCGTACAATAACAGTTTTCCCCCTGGTCTTATCACCAAGACAGCAAGATAGCAAGATAGTGCATGCCTTGCCTGTCTCGGAGCATTCATTACCGCCCTCAATGTAGCAGAGACCCTACTGTTACACTGGTCAAAACCGAATAACGTGCCAGTTATACCTTCTAATGTTCGGCATAGACCGAGGCCTTCGGCCCACGCCACCCGTGCATCAACCCGCAACATGGGCCAGTTATCTCACGTTGAATAATACACAAATAAATCAATGAATAACTAGTACGCCTTATTACAAGACGTGAGGTTGAGGAGGCCAGCCCGTTTACTTGCACTGGGGCTAACCACCAAACCTCAAGTTGACTAGGGTGGTGAGGTTGTTTGAATCGGCAGGCGCCAATGAGACAAGCCCTCTTCTCCGAGACCAATGCTTAGCTTTTATTTTCAGCTACCAGCAGCAGCTTCTAGGCAGCTCCCCTGGCTGGCTACATAGCCAAATCTTTAACAAAGTAGTTCAGATGGAAGCTGACACAATTGTCTCTCCAGCACTGCTGAAATCTTGGGTCTTAGCCCAGTGGATGGCTCAGGTAGCTGCCTAGAAGCTGCTGCTTGTATCTGAAAAGAAAACCAATTGACCTGTAGAGCTCCATTTCGCCCTGTTCACCCTTAGTAAGTTTTTTTTACAAGGTCCTATACGCCAGGTTTGGCGTCTAACCGTCTGCACATTGTAGCGAACAATTACCCCCTGTGCGATAACCACGGGAACCAGGGAATTCTAGTGCACATGTCGTCATGTCGGGGTGCAGATTCGAACCGGGAAGTATATTGAACTTCAACTTGAACTTGGTAACATGGTTCCAGCCTTTAAGGCTGCTCGCCGTCTTCGGCATTAACATTCGGTCAATGTAGCACGAATTCAGCCCCCCCGTCGGTAAAACGATTGTTTGGGGTCCAGTTCATCAATTATTTTTCTTTCGAAGCCCTTCCTATCACGGTTGGGCAATTCCCTACAGCCTAAATGGCCTACCCCTGGACTGTAACATAAAAACATATGGATGGATGGAGTAGATAGCATCCACCATTTGAACTTGAGAAGCGGGGATTATCCTGCTGCTGGCACATTTGTTTGAAACATCTCAAAGCAGTACGATTACCAATTCACCACATGTCGCATTGTCGGCCCTGGATCTGGTTGCGGGGTTACCCATAACCGTACCCTGGTCTTATGGAAACAGGCTGTTAGCCCCCTAGGGGCTGACCACCTAGCGATCGCTATACATAGTGGGGAAAAGCCCTGCTAGGGGTCCCCCATGAACAAACCTGCTCGTAGATAGAGGCTGATAAACAAAACTGGCACGAGGTTAGTCATGGTTGAGAATATCTTATACATTTATTTGTAAATGTGATGAGAATCATAAAATGAAATGATCTCTACAGCATGAACTCAGTAGGGCCTCGTCGGTAAAACGAAAAAATGAATCCATGTATGAATTGTTCGCGTTCACATTTTCTTGTAATTGGTCGGCCCCCTAAGGGGGCGGACCAGAGAGAGAGAGGGTTCGTTACATAAACTCAGCAAATCACTGCCGAGACTGGACAGCAGCACAGCCTGCCGACCATCCAATTTTATAACACGGAAGCACGAGGGTTTTGAAGGCACCCCCACAAACCTGGAAACAAACTAGGACAAGTCAAAAAAAAGGAAACAAACTAGAGGCGGAAAGAAGAGCGGAAAGGGGCCTATGACGATACGACCTATGCGATACTTCCGCGAAATCGTTTAATCCTCACATCCTCACATCCTCACATCTTCAAATATTCCCACCCTCCCCCCTCTCCTCTTACCATTACCCACCCCTGTTTTTACCTTGCTACCCCCTCCTCTGGCCTCCAGGTCTACACAGATGGTAGCCTAATAAAAGGTAAACCAGGGCATCCTAGCAAAATAGGTGCTGCAGTATATGTCCCGGCTGCAGGACAAAGCTACACCATCAACCCTGGGGGAATAGGGGCCACCAAAACTAACAACCGGGCAGAACTGGTAGCCATCCACCAAGCCCTTCTCAACATTGATTATGACAAATCTCTTACCCTTCATACAGACAGCCTCTGCTCTCTTCAACTTATAAAAAAAATGATTCATGACCCCACCACAACAACCCGTTCCATTCATACTGAATTACTGCAATCAATTCAAAAACACCTCATTCAACGCATCCTGCATGGCTCACACACCACCCTTTGTAAAGTCCGTTCCCACACAGGTATCCTTGGAAATGACAGAGCAGACACTCTGGCACGCAAGGCAGCTGAGCACCCTACTTCAACTAATTTTACTGATAACACTGGGGAAATCCCCCGCCACAATGTTTACTGGCCTACAGTTCAACCTCCTCGTACACCCATGGGAGATATCCCCCCAAGAATTTTAGCACCTAACCTTACACAAGGTATCACCTCTAACCTACCCACTAGCTGCCACCTTGGTCAACACCCTCTTAAAGGGATTTATGCAACCACCTGGGCTGAAAACACCCCCCACCAACTTCCTCAAGCAAGTAACAAATTTTGGACCTCAACCCAGCATAAAACTAAATTCCACATCCTTAAAGTCCGCTGGGGTAGACTGTGGAACCGTAAACTTGCATTCCGCTGGAAACTCCCTTATACTACCAGCACTCACCCACCCACGAACTCCCTATACCCCATCTGCCACACCTGTGAGGGCGGAGCGGGCCACATCCTGGCGGGTTGCACACACCGGACTTTCAAGGGGCTCTACATCAAGAGACATGACGCCGCAGTGCGACTCATCCACAAGGCCATCTGCACAGGAGCCCTAGGATCTCGCAGAATGATCATGGACGCTGGCAAGGAAGAGGACCTTCCCAGGGGGGTCCTGGGCAAACGTCTCCCCGACTGGCTACGCCCCTCCACTATTACTTTAGCGGATTGGAAGAGGATGAGACCTGATCTTGCCGTCCTACCTGACATAGACTCTCTTACCTGTATGTCTGATAAAGAACTCTGGATTCTTGAGCTTGGATACTGCTCTGATACTAATCACGCTACTAAGTTTATTACTAAACATGCCCAACATGTTGAATTAGTCAATGGCCTTCGATCGGCTGGATACCTTGTTCACTATGAAGTTATTACCGTTGGTACAACTGGTACTATTCCTACCTCTTTTTTGACTTCTATGACCACTCTTGGACTTCAGAGATCCTGTGCCCTCAAACTGGCGGACACAGTCCATTCTCACACCATTACTAGTTTCCAGAGTATTTTACAGTGCAGACGCTTTATGGAAACACACCCCGGGTCGATACCCGGGGACTAGCACACAGACCGTCCCCCCTCTCAGGTTTTGTCTTACTGGCTGTATTGTGCCGGTGCTTCCCAACCGGGGTGAAAAACCCCGTAGTAAGCTGCACTGGTATGATGGGGCTACGGTGCCTGTTGTCCAGGCATCGGTGGTAATTCTTTTTACTGAGATGGTCCTACGGTGACTATAGCTAGCTCCGGCTTACGCTATGGTGTCCTTAACTTCACGTCCTGTGAGTAACGGTTCTACACGGATGTAACAATTTCAATTTCAATTTCAATTCCCAAGATCGCCGGTCAAAATTGCCGGTTAATCTGACTGGCCTGAAATCTTACCGACTCGTGTTCGATTCCCGTCGGGGGCGGATTACCTTGGAGGGCACTTTTTATCTCAGGTTTGCGGACTGTGGACGCGGCGTTTTCATTTGTCGTTTCCCTACTGTCTTGTGGACTCAATCAAGGGACCTGGAGCATGTCTACGATTTCCCCTTCAAAATTCGCTTCTTCGTGCCTCTCACAGCTCATTGCATTAGCGCATTGTGCTTGACAAGGAAATCTACTACTTCGCACTAGCTCCTGCAGGTTGCGCAGTAGCAACTGTAGCCTCGGGAGTTGCTGCACCTGCCTCCACTCCCTCCGGGGAACTTCGGGAAGTCAGTGAGCTAATAAGTTCATTAGCCTTACAGGCCACCAAGTTGAATAATAATGCCATGCCATGCTACATTGATTCTTGACCCCCCCCAATATTAAATTATACGGATAAGTAAGCAACTGCTTGTGCATCCATCACCAAGGAGGCTGCCACTGCTGCTTGACGAACATTCCACCACCCCCGGGGCCGACCTCCAGGGGACCCGCCAGGGCCCCCTACTATTTTGTTTTACAGCTGTAGACGCCGTACAGCCAAATTGCTGGCTGAAGCCATGTAACTAAATTCAAGAACATTTAATTATACGATACCATGTTATCATAATCTCAAGCGGGATGATCATTTCTAGCAATTCAGCGGATGATTTGGGTTCGGGTCTTATGGTTCGTAGTTCGTGCCCCCACTTTTTCAGGCAATTTTTCGACCATTCTCAGATTCCTCATAATTCTCGATTCTCAGGCCAAAATTTAAGAATTCCCAGGCAAAATTCTGAATTTCGAGGTAAGAACTACAAAACCCCCAATCATCCGCAGAATGGTTGAACAAGATATTTCCATCCTTCCTAGGAATCAGGAAACATAAAGCAGGGATGAGTGTGTAATATATGAGTCTCAGGGTACTCCTATATTAAAGTACACGCTGGAAGTGATGGTAATCATTGCAGGCACTGGGCGTGGAATCACTTGTATGCATTTGCATTTTCCTAATTAAAGCATTTCTGTTCGTAGTGATGGAGATCGGTTCATCAGTGTCCATGTCTAAGTCTCTTCACCATTCGAACCCTGTTTCTCGTGCTGGCGTATACCGTAACAACAATTACAAGGACCTTGCAATTGTTGTTCTTCTTCTTCTTACAGCGAGGAGTGACGGCGACCGGTTCAGCAGTCTCCATACCGTATCTAAGTCTCTTCAGTCTTCACCGTCTTAACCCTGTGTTCCCGATGTTCTTGTGAGGGGGGGGGGGGGGGGGGGGGGGGGGGGGGGGGGGGGGGGGGTCTGCAGACGGATAGATGCCGAATTGCTAGCGTATAACAACAAATACAAGGACCTTACAATTGTTGTTGTTCTTCTTCTTACAATGAGGAGTGACGGAGACCGGTTCAGCAGTCTCCATAGCAAAGCCTGTTCACCGTTCGAACCATGTTTCCCCTGGTTCTCGCACGGGGGGAAGAATTGTATTCTGCAGACGGTTGGATGCCGAATTGCTGGCGTAAAACAAAAATAACAAGGACCTTGCAATTCTCCATATACAAGCCTGTTCATAGGTAAGCATGTTCACGCGGTGAGCTGCCAAATTGGTGGCTGGAACTATGTTACCAATGTTCAGGCTACATAGCAAAGCCTTGGTGACTATAGCTAGCTCCGGCTAACGCTATGGTGTCCTTAACTTCACGTCCTGTGAGTAACGGTATTACACGGATGTAAACAATTTAATTTCAATTTCAATAGCAAAAGCCTGCTCACTTCTTCCTTGTAAGAACCTTGACAACAATCTCTATGTAACCAATGCTCTACATAGCAAAGCCTGCTACATAACAAAGCCTGCTCACTTCTTCCTTGTAAGAACCTTGTCAACAATCTCTATGTAACCGATGCTCTACATAGCAAAGCCTGCTACATAACAAAGCCTGCTCACTTCTTCCTTGTAAGAACCTTGTCAACAATCTCTATGTAACCAATGCTCTACATAGCAAAGCCTGCTACATAACAAAGCCTGCTCACTTCTTCCTTGTAAGAACCTTGTCAACAATCTCTATGTAACCAATGCTCTACATAGCCAAGCCTGCTACATAACAAAGCCTGCTCACTTCATCCTTGTAAGAACCTTGCCAACAATCTTTATGTAACCAATGCTCTACGTAGCAAAGCCTGCTACATAACAAAGCCTGCTCACTTCTTCCTTGTAAGAACCTTGTCAACAATCTTTATGAGAGCTGCTCGGCACTGGGCTGCGTGCTCAGTGGCTGGTGGAGGCAAGCCGCGTATCTGCAATGGTAAAAAAAAGCGACAACTGTGAGAGGCAACGGTACCTATTGAATACATATATTAATGTTACTGCTGAAGACGGCGAGCAGCCAAATTGCTGCCTGGAGCCATGTGACCAAGTTTAAAGTATCGAGGATATAAAAAAAAAAAAAATGCAGTACAAACCATCAAATTCAAGTTCTAGTGAGAGGCAAGTATTGTGGTGGGGGGGAATAGGCCCTCACTTAAGTTTGGGGGGTTTAGGGTTGAGTGGTTCAGGTTTTGATTGAAAGGTTCAGGGTTTAGGTGGTTGTAGGGTTTAGGGTCTATGTGGGTTTCCGGTTTAGGTAAGTGGGGGATACCTTAAGTGATGGCTAACTTCCCCCTACCAAGCATTGCGCTCTGTAGGTGGTGAAGGCAAGCTGCGTAGCTGCAACGTGACAAGAAACTTAATGTTAAATTGCTATGTTAAATTATATAAATTAAATAAAAACATAGTGTTAAATGATATGCATAGTACAAACTCCAGGCCCCCGTCAATCGATTTGCTGGGGTTCCGTTCACCATTGCTTGCTTTTCCTGCCTGGAAGGTTTGGCAAGTCCCTTAAGCCTATTTGGATACCCCTGGATGGTGCAAATACATGCATACATTTAGAGGATCAAACATCAGGAAGACAAGAAAAGGTAACAAAAACTGTTATGCTACGGCATGTAGCCGTAGTTCAGCGCATTACATAGACGCACGTACAAGCCGCGTGACCGGTAGCGGTGACTACCTGCCAGGTCATAGGCCAGAGCCAGCTAGGGCTACATTCCGGCGCCGTCCGGTAAGCCCTGCGGAAGAACCTAACCTGTTCTACCATCTGCTCTGGGAGCTACTTAACTAGCTCCACTCTTTGTAATACCATGTATACCCCCCCCCCCCCCCCCCCCCCACACACACACACATACACACACACTCCTTGTAATACCATCTATACCTCGAGTAAACAAAACAGACAGGATGCAAATGCAAATGCATAGGCCTATGCAAAGATGCTACCCAAGAGGTGCTCGAGTCAGACTTTACTAGCAATGGACCAACACAGTGCATGACACCGGCACGCAAGGTATACATACATTCAAGTGACAAGTTACAGACAAGATCAGGCAGGTATACATACCGAACAGCAATGTGATGTCATACTCGCCTAGTCTGACTAGGCTAAAGTTACCATTTATATACAATACCGATATCATATGATGCATTTTTTATGATATCATATGATATCATACTCGCCTTTGGTCGACATCATATGATATGCCAGTCCCTAGGTATAAGTACACACATACATACGTACTGCAACAGGCGAGGAGAAGCGATAACTGTGAGTGTCAAGTATCGTGTGAAGCGAGCATTGAGAAGCAGGTGCGTCATAATTCGATGAGGAGCACGGAGTGGGTGCAGGCAGGAGCATAACCCCAGTAATAGTTTCCATCTCCATACGCGATATAAGGGAATACATTTTTTATCAACGACGCGTTGCGCTGCGTCGGCATTCTGTCGTTGCATAGCGGTGCATCAGTTTGGCGCTGCCCCCCGGGCTCTGCTCTTCTCGCTCTGCCATGCCCTCTGCCATGCGATGGCTGTGCAACAATCCTGAAGTCAAGCTTCAGTAGCCTTTGTAGCTACTCAACCTGGCTTAAAGAAATCTGAAATACAAAAAACATTGCTGGTATATCACTGAGCCTCTCATGTACGCATAGGTTGACAGCCCCTTTCAGTGATATACAATGGTCAAGTGGTAGACCAGACTCTTGAGGATGAAGAGTCGGGGGTTCGACTCCCCCTTCGGTCGCTCTTAGCGTTGCAGGTCGTTGTCAACCGCGATGGTAGCTTGTCCAGTTAAGGTAGGAGACCGCTCCCCACCCGCGTACGACGAGCTCCCTGAACACCACGCCCCACCAGGCGTTATCATTACCATATGTTGAAATCCACATCCCTCCTCCATACTACTGTTTTGTGGCGGAGCGGGTGGGAGCCCCCAGGGTCACCCCGTTGTCCGTATGTTTTTGCGACCGCCCCCCGAGACAAAGCCTGACACGTCAGCCAATGGCCTCGTAACTAACTGGCTTTGGTCCGCTTGATTCCGCTGCCAACATTCTCCGCCAATTTTCCGTGTCGCTTGCGACGCTGCCTAGGACTTGTTCTTAAAACTCCATCAAAGCAAGCAAACAAGAAAAGGACGAAGAGAGCGCGGAAAGGGGTGGGGTGCCAGTCTCTGCCCATCCCTCCTAGGGTGAGAAGGGACCCACCCACAACGGTCGGGCGTCACTGGGTTTTGTATTCTTCTTTTTCCGTCGCATATTGAGCAACCCCAGTGCGACGCGCTGCCCCCCAAACTGTGCGGAGCGCGTAACCCGGGGTTTCGGGGGGGGGGGGGGGGGGGGGGGGCATTTCTGATTACTTTAGCCAGACCCATGTCTCGCTATGCAGCGGAGGAATGGCGAGGCGTTGCTGAAAAGAAAAACAACAGTGGAGCCCTGAAAAGGAACGAACGGAAGGGCCTCGACCTAGACGTTGACATGGACAAGTCGTTAAACAGTCTAACCCTCGACGTAGACGTTGACATGGACAAGTCGTTAAACAGTCTAACCCTCTACCTAGACGTTGACATGGACAAGTCGTTAAACAGTCAACCCGTGTCAGAACTGCTAGGCTACGGGAGCTCATTAGGATATCTATATCTAGATGTCCTAAAGAGCTCCCGTAGCCTAGCAGTTCTGACAATAAGGAAATAATAGTAGACTTAATGCAGTAGCGTATGTTAATTAGAGTTTATATCCAAAAGGGGATCCTGCCACCAAGTCTTAGGCAGCTAAAGGCTGCCTCAAGTGGGCCCATCCCCTTGCAACTTCCTAGATCAGTAGTTCTGTTACTGCGATTCCGCCTTCACTTCGGGCTTCTGTTCCCTAGGGGAGTAATGCGTATTCCGGAGTGGAACAGATTACCCAGCGGTCGCGGGCAGTGCCACTAAGGGTCTTACTATGCGGCGACTTAGTACTGATCTAGATTCCACCTTTGTCTTGCGTCCGACTGGACTCGAACCCACCCACTTCAGGATAATCCCGTAGCCTAGCAGTTCTGACAACCCGCTTTATATGTAGGGGGTGGGCTATGTTATATAATACCGTATAAGTGAATAAATAATATTCTATAATATTAGTCGGACGAGCTGTCTCACCAGAATTTCGAATTTATTTGAAAAACTAATATTATTGTGACACTGTAATAATATTAGTTAATATTAGTTTTTCAAACACTAATATTAGTTGCCGCTCCCTAATTATATGCTCCCCGAGTCTCAGGTTTCAATGGGAATTGCACGGAGGTACTTGGAATTGGAAGACTGTGAGCAGCCCAGAGCTGGCTGAAAAAGAATGCAATAATTCAAATTCACATTCAACTTGTCAACCTAGTAGTTGTTGAAGGTCATTTTTTTTATTGCACTAATGACATTGACAAGTCTTTAGACTGCCTAATCCGCTTCGTGTGCTCTCTGGTTTCCGTGGGTATGGCATGTGGGGACTTGGAATCGGCAGGCAGTAAGCAGCCCAGGGTTGGCTGAAGAACCATGCAGCACACCCTTCGGCGAAAATCCTTGTAAAAAAAAGAAAAAAGTATGTTTTATTTAAAATAATACATTGCACTCACCAATTCTTTAGCAGCCTCGCAATGATGATTCGCAAGCTCTTTTGCCCTCTCATATGAGTTACTCTTCTCTACTAAGCTCACAGCCTGGAGGAAGGGAGATGAAGGAAACAAGGAAGAATAGAAACATGCACGTGAGACAAAGAGGATGAATAGAAACATGCACGTGAGACAAAGAGGATGAATAGAAACATGCACGTGAGACAAAGAGGATGAATAGAAACATGCACGTGAGACAAAGAGGATGAATAGAAACATGCTCTTGAGACAAAGAGGATGAATAGAAACATGCACGTGAGACAAAGAGGATGAATAGAAACATGCATGTGAGACAAAGAGGATGAATATAAACATGCACGTGAGACAAAGAGGATGAATAGAAAAATGCACGTGAGACAAAGAGGATGAATAGAAACATGCACGTGAGACAAAGAGGATGAATAGAAACATGCACGTGAGACAAAGAGGATGAATAGAAACATGCACGTGAGACAATAAGGATGAATACCATGACTCTTCCTCATATTCACTGACCAAGCCGGTTGTTCCCCCCCCCCCCCCCCCCCCCCCCCCCCCCCCCCCACACACACACACACCCCCACACAACCCACCCCACCCCACCCACCCACCCACCCACAACACACACTCTCCGCCAATTTTCCGCGTCACTTGCGACGCTGCCTAAGACGTGTTCCCTATAGCCTGTCTTGTCATGGTTAGGCAAGTCCCTCTAGCCTATTTGGCCTACCCCTGGACTGTGACAACACACGCACATAGGCAAGTAAATCTTAGACAACACCAACAACGCTTGGAAGTGGTCCATCGAAGTCTGGATAAGCCCCTTTCAGTGATATACAATGGTCTAGTGGTTGACCAGATTGCTTGAGGATGAAGAGTCGGGGGTTTGACTCCCCACCTCACACACACCCATCCCCCCCCCTTCCACACACCTACCACATACTTAACAAAACAGTGCCCACCCTTCCCCCACACTGACCCACCCACCCACACATACAAATACAAAAAAACATTTCCCACCCTTCCCCCACACTGACCCACCCACCCATACACCCACCCACACACATTAAAAAAAACAGTTCCCACCCTTCCCCCACACTGACCCACCCACCCATACACCCACCCACACACATTAAAAAAAACAGTTCCCACCCTTCCCTCACACTGACCCACCCACCCATACACCCACCCACAAACATAAAAAAAAACAGTTCCCACCCTTCCCTCACACTGACCCACCCACCCATACACCCACCCACACACATTAAAAAACAGTGCCCACCCTTCCCCCACACTGACCCACCCCCACCCACACATTAAAAAACAGTGCTCCCCCCTCCCCCCTCCCCCTTCCCCCAGCGCTCACCCCTCCCCCACATACATACATACACATACAAAACACAACAGTGCCCACTCTCCCCCCACACTGACCGACCCACATACATACATATTTACACATAGCCCCGTTCGGAACGGGATGGCTCTATTGTGGAGAATTCACGGATCGAAAAGCAGGTGCGGGGTCTTATCAGGTTGCTGGTTCAAACCCCATCGAGGTCACCTGGGCCCACCCGGAGGGTCGTCCACCGGCATGGTAACTGGACTCTAGGTGTGATGTAAGCCCGTCCATCGCATACTGACGAGCCGGTTCCCTTAACCCCAAGTCCTTAAAAGTGTCCTTGTGACATATCTTGGAAGTAAAAAATTATATTATTTATTTATTTATATTTACACATCCAAAACAAAACACACACATACATACACATACAAAACACAACAGTGCCCACCAGGGCTATTATTTTCAAATCTGAAAGTGGGTTTTCCCTAGCTTTCCTGTTTTAGGCCTCCTCCAAGGACCACGTCCATGTAGCTATGTCTAGGTGGCCCAGAAGAGCTCACTGGGATGGTGGGGTCGAATTGAGTTCTCTGTAGCGATTTGTGTCGAATTGAGGTCTTGTATAGCGAATTGGGTCTGAGAGCTGAATTCTCAAATCAGATCTCATATAGCTATTTGTTTCGCCCAAACAGGGTCAAATCTAGCTTTAGCTATATATAGCTAAAAATAACAGCCCTGGTGCACACCCTTCCCCCACACTGACCCACCCACCCACATACATACATATTAACACATCCCAAACAAAACAGTGCTCACCCTGGCAACATCTCCATCATTCTTGAATCGTCGCAAAATCAATGGTCGGAGTTCAGGGAATTCCTCGGCAGCAAACAAAACAGGAGCCGTGGCGATACCACTCCGCAAATCACTAAGAGCTGGCTTTCCCAAGATGAAGCTGTTTGACGTAAGATCTAAAATATCGTCAACCACCTGCGATAAAACAGCGGAGACTAATTTCATTTTCATTTCGATTTGAAATTCATTTCATTTTCATTTCATTTCAAGTGCAGGAAATCTCCACTGAGTTCAACCACATGCAATGCAACAGAGATTCATTTCACTTTCATTTTGTTTTCATTTTGTTTTTCATTTCATGTCAAGTGCAGAAAATCTGCACTGAGTTCAACCACCTGCGATACAACAACAGTGATTTTATGATAGCAGTTCAGCGGATGATTTGGATTCTTTTGTAATTTTATTTTTATAACAGGAGCCGTGGCGATAGCACTCTGCAAATCGCTAAGAGCTGGCTTCCCCAAGATGAAACTGATCTAACGTAAGATCTAATATATCGTCAACCACCTGCAATACAACAGCGGAGGTTTTATGATAGCAACTCAGCGGATGATTTTATTTTATTTTTAAATAGGACCCGTGGCAATGCCACTCCACACATCACTAAGAGCTGGCTTTACCAAGATGAAGCTGTTTGAAATTAGATCTAAAATATCGTCAACCATCTGCAATGCAGCAGTGGAGATTTCTTTTCATTTCATTTTTATTTCGTTTCTAGTGCAGGAAATCTGCACTGAGTTCAACCACCTGCGATACAACAGCGGAAATTTCATCATAGCAAATCAGGGGAATGATTTGGATTTATATGTATTACAAAACAGGAGCCGTGGCGATAGCACTCCGCAC
This sequence comes from Chlamydomonas sp. ICE-L, assembly GCA_013435795.1. Taxonomy (NCBI): domain Eukaryota; kingdom Viridiplantae; phylum Chlorophyta; class Chlorophyceae; order Chlamydomonadales; family Chlamydomonadaceae; genus Chlamydomonas; species Chlamydomonas sp. ICE-L. Next base: position 68,353,184 of record JACBWV010000610.1, read on the forward strand.
ATCACTAAGAGCTGGCTTTATCAAGATGAAGCTGTTTGAAATTAGATCTAAACTATCGTCAACCACCTGCAATGCAGCAGCGGAGATTTCTTTTCATTTCATTTTTATTTTCATTTCATCTTAATTTAATTTCAAGTGCTAGAAATCTCCACTCAATTCAACCACGTGCGATACAACAGCGTAGATTTCATCATAGCAGTTCAGCAGATGATTTGGATTTGGATTTGTTTTTAACAAGAGCCGTGGCGATAGCACTCAGCAAGTCGCTAAGAGCTGGCTTCCCCAGGATGAAACTGCTTGACGTAAGATCTAAAATGTCGCCAACCACATGTAAAAAAACAGCGGATATTTTATAATAGCAATTCAGCGGATTTTTGATTAAGACAGGAGCCGTGGCAATGCCAATCCGCAAATCACTAAGAGATGGCTCTCTCAAGATGAAGCTTTTCAAAGTAAGATCTAGAATATCTAGATCGACAATCCTTGTTATAAAAAACGTACTAATATAAAAAACGTTACGTTACTATATCGAAAATCCTTGTTATAAAAAACATTTTCCCACGCTTAGGAACTGTGTCAGTTGGCATAATAAGATTCTGATCGCTTTACCTCCTTTATTATAGTCGTTTATAATATTAGTAGTTTATTATTGTTTATTATAATCGTAGATGTCTTTTACTGTAGCAAAAACTCAGGGTCCCCGTCGGTAGAACGATTGATTGGAATTCAGTTCATCAGTGCTTTTTTGTTTTAGCCCCTCCTATCAAGGTTGGGCAAGTCCCGTCAGCCTATTTGCGTTCCCCTGGAACGTAACAACATACATACATTCATTTCAACATCAGACCCATAAATCCCTAAATTAGAGGCTTCAAATGCTGGTTGGCCAGGATACAATTTGAAAATTGACAAGTCCTAAGCAGCGTCGCAAGCGACGCGGAAAATTGGCGGATTGTGTAGGCAACGGAGCGACAGGAGCTTATGGAGCTGACCGAAGCCAGTTAGTTGCGAGACAGTTGCTGATGTGTCAGGCTTACAATTTTGAGTCGGTCGGTCAAACGGACAAATGGGTAACCCGTAGGGGCTCCGCAAAAAAATTGTACGAGCTGCCACAGGATGTGGAATTGAAGGATCCCTCCCATATGCATGTACCGTACATATTGGAGGATGGCTACTATGTTGCGTTTATTTGGTTTCGCAGACCGCAACTGTGCCTAAGCTTGGACTGCCTTGCGACAGCACGGGGGGAAGGTCTCTACCTCTTCCAAGGCGGCGAGTCTGACATTTGCGAACCTGGCCAGAACAGGATATAATTTAATATAACATAATAGAATAAAATACAATACAACATAATAATAATATATAATATATACCTGACATTCCATGTAGCCCTAGCCTAAACCCTCCACTACTGTTTCTTTTTTTAGCTACATGTAGAAGCAGGGATTTATTTTCAAATAAAAAAGAGGAAATCTTATTCCTTTTTCTTTTTCCCCCTCCTTCTCTCCCTCCCAAGACAGAATCCTTATTCCGATTTTGGTCGATTTGGGTCATTTTTAGTCAATTTCAGTAAAAAAACAAAAAACTTTTTATTTTTAGGTTTCGTATTCCGGCAATTTTGGAAAAAACGGGGTCTCGTATTCCGATCGGAATGTATTCCGGAAACAATATCCCTGTGTAGAAGCTTCTAGGCAGCTCCTTTTCCCCGTCCTGAGGCCAAACCTGAAGGTAGCTAGCGTGTCTTAAATCTTAATGCTGACATGACAGGCTTTCCAATGCAGCTGAAAGCTTTGGGATTGACCCAGTGGCTGGCTAATGGAGCTGGCTGGAAGCTACTACGCACAGCCCTGGTAATTTCCCCCTGGTAATTAATTTGACTGCCGAAGATGGTGAGCAGCCAAATTGCCGGCTGGCGCTATTTAACCAAGTTCGCGTTCAAGATCGCAGCCCCCCAAAGAAATAGTGTCCTACATACATTGAAAGCAGGATGGTGGTTGGCCCCCTCAAAGTAATAAGGCAAACTATTTAATAATTTGTAATAAGGCGAACTATTTAAAGCTTTACACACGTCGCATGAAGAAGTCCCTACCACCTGGAGGGTGACACTAACTATGTCTGCCATGGTGACTTTCCCCAGCTGCAGTGTACGGGAGGGTCCCCTTAACACCACACCCCTCCAGGCGATATCTTTTGTTACATACCTGGAAAGCAATCCCCAGGTGGCGTGGCCCCCTCAACCTCATGCCTCGTAATAAAACGTACTGCATATTTATTTGTTTATTAATCTGGAAAGTAATCCCCAGGTGGCGTGTCCAACATACCTGGAAAGCGATACCGAGGTGGCGTACGCCTCGTAATAAGGCCTACTATTTATTTATTTACCTGGAAAGCAATCCCCAGGTGGCGTCCGAACCCCCAAGCGGCATCGCAGACCTCATGGCTGCTGCCTGACAAGATTGCGACGGAGCGAGCACTATTAGCCATCAGGGATGCTGTCTTGCAGTACGTCTTTTCGAGGTAGAATTCCATGTCCAATTTTTGGTCGTCTGTAGCTGTCATCTGGGCAGGAGGAAGGGTTTAGGGTTTAGGGTTTAGGGTTTAAGGAGAGCACAAACAGGCACAAAGGATAAATGATTGATTTAGAGATAGTAGGCTTGTACGACAGTAATGTCATGCCTAAATCTAAAAAAACCTCAAATTCCTTTCAGTAATAACGTGTGTCAGCACACCATATGTGATATATATGATCCTTTGTAATCTATGCCACATTAATAGGGACCGGCGTATCATATAATGCTGACCAAAGGTGAGTATGATATCATATGATGTCATACAAATTGCATCATATGATATAGTATACAAAATGGTAACTTTGACCTAGACAAACTGCCGGCATCATATGATCTTCTATTATGACATGATATCATATTGCCGCCCATTAAGCAACCAGGAGCAAAACTTCGAAAAACCAAATCCCTGATTGCTACCACAAGATTCCCTTTCTCAAACGAACAAGTTCTATGCAGCGTCGCCTGCGACGCTAAAAATTGGCGGGGAGTGATCGCGAGGGAGCGACAGGTGGCAACGGAAGCGAGTTAGTTATGAGACCGTTAGCTGACATGTCAGGCTTCATCACGGTTAGACAGTCAGACAGATTAATGGGTAAACATGGGGGCTCCCGCCAAAAAAAGCTCTGAGCTACCCCAGTGCAAGCAAACGGGAAGGTTCCTTCAATCTCACGCCACATGACATGGCGTAACAATGATCAATGCTTGATCCCCTGAGATACAATAACTCAGGCACTAAGCCCAACCACACACTCTGATCACATCTAGTTTATTTATTTATTTATTAAATTAAATGTATTATTTATTTATTTATTTATCACCTCCAGTTTGTTTTGGCGCAGTGCTCTACCCCGTGGCAAGGCGTAATAATGATCAATGTTTGATCCCCCAAGATACACTAACTCAGGGACTAAGTCCAACCACACACTCTGATCACATCCAGTTTATTGATTCATTAAAACAAATTAATTATAAATTTGTGTATTTATCACATCCAGTTTACTTATTTAATAAATAAAATGCAGTCATTCTTTCTTTATTTATTTATTTATTTATCACATCCAGTTTACTTCTTGATTAAATTAAATGTATTTTTTATTTATTGATCACATGCAGTTCAATGTTTTTCAAATCCAGTTTATTTTGGCGTGATGCTCTACCCTCCGCATGCCCTGTGGCAAGGCGTACCAATGATCAATGTCTGATCCACTGAGAAATACTAACTCAGGCACTAAGCTCAACCACACACTCTGTTCACATCCAGTTTACTTTGGCGCAATGCTCTACCCTCCGCATGCCCCGTGGAAAGGCGTAACAATGGTCACTTGTTCATCCTCTGTGCGACACAAACACAACTAAAAAAACAAACAAACAACACAACACATAACATAGAACACTAACTCACACACATATAACACTAACTCACCCAGATAACACTAACTACTAAAAACCTAATCAATTTCAATACTTATGAATGTTTTGTGATTGGTCAAACAACAGCTGGATTATTTGAAGAATAGCTGAATAATTTGGTTTTAAAAGAATTCAACCACTGAAAAGAGGAAGCGTCATGAGGATGAACCGACCTTGACACACCTGACAAGAGTCAAACCAGACCAGAGTCACACCAGACCTGAGTCACACCCGACAAGTGTCACACCTGACAAGAGTCACACCTGCATGATACATTTTAGGTGATCTTATCAACCCATTGAAACAGGTAATAAAAATAAATAGTTATGAATGTGTTGTGCTTGTGACAATAGCTGAATTCTTTGGTTTAAAACGAATTCAACCACTAAAAAGAGGCAGCATCATGAAGATGAACCGACCTTGATACAAGATTTAAGAGGCACACCTGACAAGAGGCCCACCTGCATGATCTCCCCAGATACAAGGCATTCCAACACTTGCGACATGACTACAACCACAGGAGCGTTGTGTAGCGCTGCTAGTGTGACAGATGCACGGGCCAACAAGAAGTCCCCTGCGAGGATGGCGGTCTTGTTTCCCATCACTGTGTTCAACGATGGCAGGCCCCTTCGAGTGGCCGCGTCATCGATCACATCATCGTGCAACAACGATGCCACGTGGATGAGCTCGGCGATTTCGGCCAGGCGCTGCTGACGTCGTCGGAGCTCCGGCGCGTACTCGGAGGCGGGCCGCAAATCCACTGAGGTAAGATCTTCGCTGGGTGCTGAGCTGGACAGCGCGGAGGCCATAAGCATGACGAGGGTAGGTCGCAGTCGTTTGCCCTCGATGCCTCGTTGGAAGAAGTACTGTGCGGCAGTACTGAGCGCAGGGATACTGAACGAGGAAGAGGATAATTAGAATGAGAATGAGAATTATAGTTAGAATTATAGTGAGGATGGGAGTGAAGGGATGAGGATGAGAATGAGGATTAGAATGAGAATGAGAATGAGAATGAGATATTTTTTGTACCAGACCCTCAGGGAGCTACCAGCTATGAGCATTCAAGTGATGCCACGCTGGAAGAAGTACTGGGCTGGAGTAGTGAGCGCAGGAATATTGAACCAGGACGATAATTTGAATTAGAATGAGAGTGAGGATGAGACTTAGAATGAGAGTGAGGATGAGAATGAGAATGAGAATGCGTATGCGAATGCGAATGAGAATGAGATATTTTTTGTAGCAGGCCCTGAAGGAGCTGCCAACTATGAGCATTCTAGTGATGCCACGCTAGAAGAAGTACGAGGCTGCAGTACTGAGCGCACGAATACTGAACCAGGAAGAGAATGGGAATTATAATGAGAGTGGGGATGAGAATGAGGATGAGAGATTTTTTGTAGCAGGCCCTGAAGGAGCTGCCAACTACGAGCATTCTAGTGATGCCACGCTGGAAGAAGTACAGGGCTGCAGTACTGAGCGCACGAATACTTAACCAGGAAGAAGGAAAGGCAAGTTCAACGTCACCACCATCAAATTCATCAAGCTCATCACCACCATCAAGTATTTTCCCACTTCGACAACATACCTTGTCAACACACTTTGACGCAATCGCTCTGACACTATGTCAACTTCTTGTTTAACCAATGCGAAGGGCTCCACATCGTCCAAGCTATCCCAGGTCTATCCATGTGAGAAACAGTGGACATGGAAGACTGGTTGGTGTTGGTGTTTTTGGTGGTGGTAGTGGTGGTGGTGGTGGTGGTGGTGATGTTGGTGGTGGTTAGAAGGGGATCAGAGTAAGGTGAAAATGGGGTAGGCAGGAGCAAGGAAGAAAATGGGGAGGAAGGAGGAAACATTAGCAGGAAGGAGGACTTTCCATGTGAGAAACAGTGGGCATGGAAGACTGGTCGGTGTTGGTGTTGTTGGTGTTGTTGGTGTTGTTGGTGGTAGTGATGTTGGTGGTAAGAAGGGGATCAGAGTAAGGTCAAAATGGGGTAGGAAGGAGAAGGGAAGAAATGGGGATGAAGGAGGACTATCCATGTGAGAAGCAGTGGGCATGGAAGACTGGTTGGTGTCAGTGGTGGTGATGATGCTGTACGTGGTGTTGTTGGAGTTGGTGTTAGTTTTGTTGGTGTTTGTGGTGAGGTTGGTGTTGGTTAGAAGGGGGTCAGAGTCAGGTAACAAGTTTAAGTAACCTCTTTCGTCGCAAGCAACACGGAAAATTGGCCGAGAGTGTTGGCTATCGGAGCGGCAGGTGGCACTGGAATCAAGTTCAGCGGACCGAAGCCAGGGTTTACGACAAGTCCAGTGTTAAGTGCCAACACCACGTCAGACTAACTACACAACAACACGGACAACGGGGTGACTCGGAAGGGTACCGCCCCCCAGAAGGACGGGCTCCGCCAAAAAAATGGGGTAGGAGTGACATCATGAGATGGGTTGTTGAGTATGATATTAATATTTAATTATCAAATACGATATTACAAAATAATTCTACATGTCACTCCTACCCCATTTTTCACTCATCCCCATACTTTAAAAAATAAAATCATACTTGACAATTTAAATTTTAAATGGCGTAGGAGTGACATCATGAGTAGGGTTGTCAAGTACGATTTGCTGATATATCGTACAATATTGTACGATATCTCATACGATATTGTAAGATATCTCATACGATATTGTACGATATGTCATACAATATTGTACGATATGCCATACGATATTGTATGATACATCATACGATATTGTATGATACATCATACGATATTGTACGGTATATCCTATGATACAGTACGATATGTCATAGAATATTGCACGATATATCATACGATATTGTGTGATACGTCATACGATATTGTACGATGTATCTTACGATGTAGTACGATATGTCATACTATATTGTACGATATATTTCCCAATCATCTCGGAGCCATAACGATATTGCCAACCCTAATGATGTCAATTAAAGTTATTAACGATTATTATTATATATTACATTATTATTCTTATATTATATTAACGATATTGCCAACCCTAATGATGAGACAAGGCAGGTGGGTAGCACTGTTTTTCTTTTCGGCTACCAGCATCAGCTTCTAGGCAGCTCCCTGGGACTGCCACTGGGCCAAACCCCAAAGATTTCTGGAGCACTGGAAAGCTGACAATATCAGCTTCTAGGTATCCAGGTTGATTTAGGTTTGGATGAGGAGAGAGCCTAGGGAGCTGCCTAGAAGCTGCTGCTCATAGCTGAAAAGAAAACTATGGTAGGTGTCGTGTGGTTATCCATGGTAGGCAGGCAGGGAGAGGGAGGTAGGTAGGTAGGTAGGGAGACAGGTAGGCAGGCCGAGGCATGAAGGCAGGCAGAGGGAGGGATGCTGGCAGAGGGAGGCAGGGAGGCAAACTTGGATGCAGGGAGGCAGGCAAAGGGGCAGGGAGGCATGCAGGGAGGTAGGTAGGCATGCAGAGGCATGAAGGCAGGCAGAGGGAGGGAGTGCAAGCACAGCAAACAAGCATGGAGGGGTTTTGGGCGGAGCCCCCCCAGAAGCGGGAGCCCCCAGGGTCAACCCGTTGTCCGTTCGTGCGACTGATCACACGCAGTTTTTTTTTTTCAAATCAGAAAGTGGTTTATCACTAGCTTTTTGGTTTGAGGCCTCCTCCAGGGGCAGCGTTTTAATGCTTTTAATAGCTTTTTGTAGCTTTTATGGGCTTTGTAGCTTTGTAGGACCATTTAGGGCAAAACAAAACTTTGTTTTCTTTTTTATAGCGATAATTTCTCTAAAACTGGGTCAAAACTAGTGATCACTATAGGGGTTGGTGGGGGGCGGGGGGGATCCCAGAACACACGAAGCCTGACACAAAGCCTGACACTAAGTCAGGCAACTGTCACGTAACAAACTGGGTTTGGTCTGCTCGATTCCGTTGCCACCTGCCGCTCCGAGAACACTCTCCGCCAATTTTCCGCGTTGCTTGCGACGCTGCCTAGGAATTCTCTCCAAGTTGTAATCCCATAGCTTTTCTTTTCCGCTACGAGCAGCAGCTTCCAGGTAGCTCTATGAGCCAGCCACTGAGCTAAGTCCCAATCATTAACCCCTGAACAAGTTCGATGCAGCGTCGCCTGCGACGCTAAAAATTGGCGGAGAGTGATCGCGAGGGAGCGAGGTGGCAACGGAAGCGAGTTAGTTACGAGGCCATTGGCTGACGTGTTGGGCTTCATCACGGTCAGATGGACGGACTGACAAATGGGTAACACTGGGGGCTCCCGCCCCCCAGAAGGGGGGGCTCCGCCAAAAACATCACTTTTTTGAATTGCAATGCTCTTATGTGCTCTCCTGCACATCTGTCTCATGTAAATATATATATTAACATTGTTGTATAATGTTGAATATCCAGTTTTCAGGAGTATATAAATGAGTATGGAGTCAGTAATTGTGACAGACACTTTACAGGGTGTAAAACTGAGCGAAATTAATATGCGTGGTATTAAGGGAGCCACGTCTGCCGGCGGTAGGGAAAAGGCTGCTACTTTACCTGGACATAGCTACCATGGCGGTTGACAGCGACCGCAAACACTATGGCACACCCGTGGGGATTCAAACCCGGCACCATCGTCGTTCAAGGAACTCTACCATTGAGCCAATCGTCGAACGGGGATAAAAAGGAGAAAACTTGTTTGGCATTTTGTTGTCCCGCTAAAAAATAATCCCTCAGCTCCATACATCAACAGTTGGAGATTCTGTCAGCTTCCAGGCAGCTCAATGAGCCAGCTACTGAGCTAATTCCCGAGATTTCAACAGTTCTGGATAGCTGATTCTGTCAGCTTCCAAATGCACTACGTTGCTTTAAGTTTAGCTGAGCACCTGAGCAGCAAGCCAGGGAAGCTGCCTAGCAGCTGATAGCTGAAAAGAAAAGCCATGTGTAATCCTCCTGTCCAATGACCCAGGTACCAGCACCACCCCGAAGGTCACCGCCACCACCTTACACACCATCAACTATAGCACCATCACCCACACCATCACCCCCCACACACACCACTCCACCACCATACACACCATCACCCCCACACACCCCTCCACCACCGCACACCATTACCTCCCCACACACCCTTCCACCACCACACACACCATCACCCCATTAGACACCCCTCCACCACCACACACACCATTACCTCCCCATACACACCACACACCTCTCCAAGCACCATCACCCCCCCCACACACAACCCCTCAACCACCATACAAGCACATCACCACCACACACACCTCAACCACTACACACACCATTACCTAACCCCACACACCACACACCTATCCAAGCACCATCACCCCCCACACACATCCATGACCTCCCCTCCCACCCCTCCACCACCACAAACCCCTCCACCACCACACAACACCATTACCTCCCCTCCACACCCCTCCACCACCACACACACCCTCCCCACCACACGCACCAATTTAACTCTCCCACACAACCCCCACACACCTATCCAAGCACCATCACCCCCTACACACACCATTACCTCCCCTCACCACCCCTCCACCACCACACGCACCATTACCTCCCAACGCACCCCACACACCTATCCAAGCATCCTTGGTAGGTCAAAGTTAGCCCCCACTTCAGTAAAACCGTCTAGACTCTAAACCCCCAAAACACCTAAAACCACCTAAACCTTTGACTCAAAACTTTAGCCACTTAACCCTGGACCCTCTCAACTTAATTGGGGGTAACTTTTCCCCACTAACACCCCTGATAAAGACTGGCACCATGTTCGAAGTTCTCGCATGCAATTAGGTTGTTTTGTCTGCACTCCTGTAGCGTTTTGATTTTCCAAAGAAGAAGTGCTGTCATGCAGATCATAGCTTTCCTTTTCGGCTAAGAGCAGCAGCTTCTAGGCACCCCCCCTGATTCAGGGATTTTTATTTCCGCGTTATAAAGCAATTTTTGACCCCGTTACAGCAAAATTATCGCTATAAATAAAGTCTAAATAAAGTTTTGTTTGCCCTAAATGGCCCTAAAATGCTACATATAGCGGTAAAAAGCTGTAGAATGCAGTAAAACGCTGTCCCTGGAGGAGGCCTAAAACCATAAAGGTAAGAAAACCCCACTTTCAGATTTGAAAAAAAAGAAACTGCCCTGATTGGCGTCAGCCATACCAAAAGCAAGTTAGTGCATCAGCTTATCACCAGCTTTCCAGAGCTCCGGGAATCTTTGGGTTTGGCCCACTGGCAGTCTTGGGGAGCTGCCTAGAAGCTGATGCTGGTAGTCGAAAAGAAAACACAATGAGGCAGATGCAGTACAACTCCAGGGACAGGGGGTCACAGGGAGGGGGGAAGTTAGACCAGACTTTCCCAGCCCGGGGGTAACCGGTTACCCCTAAACCCTAAACCCCACCCCCCCGCTGGAAAAGTCCGGACTAGCTTCCCCACACTGCGGCACAGCCTACCTCCATGGGACCCAATTAATTAGTCACTCTGGTCACTCTTTCCAAAAAAATAAAAAAGCTACATGCATACATACATATATGTACACTCAGCCAACCTTTCCCACCTAAACCGTCCATGAAGCACACTTATAACACATGAAAACAACAAAACATGTTACATGCCCCCAACGAACAGCAAACCTGGGCCAGTGGGCAGTTGTGTGTTCAATTCCTCCTGATTATGTTCAATTCCTCCGTAACATGTTCATTTCCTCCTCAACTCACCTGGGCGAGACCTGGACTAGGCATGGGAGCTGTGTGGAGAAGGCTCTACATAGAGCACATGGAGGTTGGAGGTGGTGACAGGTGGTCAGACAGGTGGAGACAGGTGGTAGACAAGATCACAATGTATTCAGAGACAGTTGGGAGCTTTGGAAGAGTGTGTTGGACTCAGGAATGTTCAGGTGGGTTTTATCAAAAGTGGTTGGTGTGCGACGGATCAGGGAACTTGTGTATTGTTGAGAGGTACTTATATCGTAAGCTCTGTTCGTCGAGCGTCTTCTTATGCCTCGCCCACCTGCATGCTCGAGAACAAGGTCGAGCCCGACGCCGAGGCCAGCACGCCTGAGAGGTGAAGAGAGTGATCAAACACGATTCCAGCATGGTAGTGCGCCGAAAGCTTTTCTACGTACTTGTCCCAACCACTCGTCGCCATGGTGCAGAAAACGAAGAGAGCATGGCCACACAGTGCTCTGAACAATTTAAACGCCTACTCGCTAAGCTTCAGAGCGCATTGTAGTGGGGCGAGCCTAGGCAACGAGTGTGTGCGGTAGCGAGCAATAAATCCCGACGAGTAGATTTGTCAAAGGTTGTTATTGATACCGGTTGGCTTGGCTTGGTTACAAAACTGGCTCCCATCCGCAACCGGTTAGCCGTGATTACGTAATACGGTACAGCAGTACTCCACACAGCCCCATACACAGAATGCGCGCCCGGTTACCGAGTACAGAGCAGAGGGGGCAGCTACTGCTGCAATCTCACACTTCATTCCGAATTCAATCCCTAACTCGAGGATCGCCGATTCGCTTTCTTTTCTCCATGCCTCAACAAGTGTAACTGTCACAAACTTGGTCAGAATTTCTTGGGCTTCTTAAAATACAGTTTAATACAGTATATCTATTGTATACAGCTCGTCTATTGGAACACCTTGGATTGGATTGGATCGTGCTATGGATCTTAAGCGAACTCTGGGCTGCTCACAGTTTTCCGATTTCCCATGTATATCCCCTGCGACAAGTTAAACCCCCATCAATCCATTATCACGGAAAACAGGGGGGACTTAGTACCAAGCTGATGAGACAATTCAATAACTTGTCCAGGAGCACCTTGGCGCGAGGCGACGAACGACCCCCCCCCTGGAAAAAAACTACCGATGATGAGAAGTAGCAAAAATATGGCTGGCACCCAAGATCAACTTCAAAAATGGCGCGGGACTTCTCTACTCAAGGAAACAAGGAAAACTTAAGCAATTCGGATCACTGGGCCCTGCCTAAGTGCCTATGATTATTTATAAGTGAAGCTACTAACCTAACATATATTCTTTCCGAATTAGATCCGTTGTCATTACAGAAAGAGTGGAGACAGATGAATTGTTTCAGTGTTTTCTTACACAAGCCATGCCAATTTTACAGTTTGAAACGAGTTCAGAACTCCATTTGTAACAACAATAAAGAATACTACACAATGAATGATGTACGCATACAGGCCAGCATGCGACTTTGTCCTTTCCTTCTGCATATTAATAGTCCCCCAGTGGTGGATCACAATTTAAAAAATGAAGGGGGAATGTCGCCTCAAAGACTGGGTCTCCCTAAGTTGGCCCTAACTCAAAATATTTGAAGTGATGAACATAAAATGCAAGGAACACATTATGTGAGGAGAAGCAAAGAGCTTCACATAATGTCCTATGATATTAAGCATGTATACAGGGAGGTACATGGGACTGTTTCAATTTTGGGGTACTTAAGCTTGGCTTAGTGGCTGCCTGCCAGCTCCAATAGCCAGCCACTGAGTCAAGCCCAATGCTTGCAGCTACATTGTCATGCATGTCATATCAGCTTTCAGACGCACAAGGTAGCTTCAGGTTTGGTCTAAGGACAGGGGAAAGCTGCCTAGAAGTTGCTATACAAAGAAGCAGTGGTACATCGGAAGCTGTCCCACCGATAGTTTTCTTTCAGCTACGAGCTGCAGCTTCTATGCAGCTTCTCAAGTCAGCCACTGGGCCAGGATGTCAACGGTACAAGAACGCTGGGTGAATTATCCATCCTGTACAGTGTAAAGTGCACTGGGCTGCATCAGGTTCAGCTTAACAGCCAGTCAGGGGAGCTGCTCAGAGGCTGCTGCTCAAAGCTGACAAGAAAAGCTGTGGTAGATGGGAAGCTGTCCCACCGACCCACGCATGCTTGCTGCTTGCTGTCAATCCATCTTCCTTGCGGTCAGCAGGAGCAGCCTTCTTGCCAGCCTTCTGGGCAAAGGCCTTGCTCACTGGTGCCGTCAGTCCTTAGCACCATCCTTGGCACAGACCTTGTGTCCCTACTTGGATTCATCCTTAATTAGCACTCTTCTTGGCAGCAGCCTTCTTGGCAGAGCCCTTCTTGGCAGAGCTCTTCTTAGCAGCGCCCTTCTTAGCACCAGCCCTGGCAGAACCATCGTTGGTGGCAGCCTTATTGCCAGATTTCTTCACAGCACCGATCTTGGCAGCGCCCTTCTTCGCACCAGCCTTGACACCAGCCTTAGCACCAGTCTTGGCACCGGTCGTAGCGTCCGCACGCAAGGAGCGCCCGCCATTAACAAGGCCAGTAGCTCGCTCGGCAGCGTCACTAGCATCCACTCCAGCCAATGCCAGGCAGATGCCGACAAATACGAGGAGAGCGAAACGGACGAAAGAAATCATTCTGCGAGGTGGAGATGTGTGGGGGGCAGGGAGGTAAGAGTCGGTATCGCAGTCTCTATGCAATGCTGTGGACATCTTCCTTTTCAAGAAACTTGAGAGCTATCAGGTATGCATGTGGTGAGGGATCAAGCATATGTGGTCAGGCAGGCGCCTATTTGGTCTAATCCAAGACTATAAAAACATATACAAGCATATGTAAAAAGTTGTGTGCCTCTTCGGTGCCCACATGTGACAGCTTGTTTGTTTGTTACAGTTCAGGGTGTAGCCAATAAGCCAAATAGGCTTCAGGGACTTGCCCATGCTTGGAATGCCCACATGTGACTATATGAATACGTCTGAGTGCATCGATCCGAGAGGGTGAGAAGGATTGGACATTTTTTGGATGCCCCCCACAGGATTTGTGGTATGGGCTTTCCATGGCTCAACACTGGCCTGACTATGGCATTGTAAATGTGTGATGATTCTGATTTTGGTTGGTCTATGTGAGCGTGTCTATCTATGTCAGTCTGAATATGTGGGAAGGCTTGGACTATGTCGGCTGAGAGTTTTAGATCTCCTCGAGGCGAGCGTAGATCGCCTCGAGGCGAGGGTAACGAGCGCGAACGAGTGCCTAGAAGGATCTTGCGGGCGGGCGTGCGTGACTGGGTGGGTGGGTGGGGTAGGGGTGGCCGGGTGGCCGGGTGGGTGGGAATAAGGGGGACGGGTAGGGCAGGACCGCAGGAGTGGGCATCTGTCCGTTGTGAGAACGTTGCATGCGCGACTAAACAATGCTGGATGAGTACTGGGTGTGTGGTATGGTAGCCTGGTGTTCGGTGCAAGTGCGCAAGATCTAGGAGTAGATAGGATCATAGGACATCTCGCCAGGCACAAAGCTGCGTCTCAGGCCAAAAGAGTCGCATTGGAACTCCAAGTCTCCAACAGCCTATCTATCTATCGATGCTAATGGACCATGGCCTGGCATGAAACCTAGCACCTAGCATAATGTTGAGCCAACCCACCTTAAGCGGGAAGTGGGGCGTTGCAGTCTCGGTTGTGCGTGTGGAGAGGGCGAGCGAATGACTTCCGAGTGGTGAGAAGGCTGACGTTGGAAACTTAATTACTCGCTGGGTGTGCGACCGGACTTTATACTGCCCGGTGTACGTCGGAAGCGAGGCAACAGGTATTGCCGGGTATTGCCGGCAATTCGAAATGTGTATCGATTTGGGGCGTGATGAACTGATGGACGGTGTGCGCGCCCCGCGCATTACACACACACACACACACACACACACACACACACACACACGACACACACCCAAAAGAGCCCCCCCCCCCCCCCCCAATTTCAGGATGTGCGCGCACATGCGCGGGAGAAGCAGGTTTGGGGTTTGGTACGTAAGTAGTTACTCCTGGTTGCCGCGATTTCGACCGGTACAGCTGGGAGTAAGTTACGTACAGGTGTAAAACAATGTCCAAATTGGTGTCGCTGCATAGGTCTGGCTGGCCGACCAACTGACAGCTACCGGGTAGGTGAGCGACAGGGGTGGGCCCCGGGGTGGGCGCGTAGCGGCGTAGGCGCGCGGTGGCTGCACACCGCGCACGGGGCGGTGGCACGTGGGTGGGTGGGTGGGTGGGGGGGGTAGCTCCGGGGGGGGCGGGCCAAAGTTGTCGAACACGTTGATCAGAGTGACTGATCCAAGAAGTTGTCTTGTCATCGTTATGGCCAAGAGTTGTCACGCCCGACAATCTTGACCAAATCTCGTCAGGGTCAAGACCGAGTCACGTCTTGGCCAAACCCACAAGACTTCCACACGTTGTGCCTCGTTCGTATCTCTCTGGTTAGTATAAGCTATCTCGGTCGCTCAGAGAGTGTGAGTCCACGGCTATAAATGTCGTTTGCGTTCTGTAGAAGTCACTTAAAGATAATAACATTAACGTTGTTGCTCAATCGTTGAGTCCGGGTTCATTTCCAGCAGAAAGCCTTAACAGTGAGTTCACTTTCTATTCCCTTCCACGGCTTACAACCCCAAACAATCGTATTACCGACGGGGGCCCTGAGTTCGTTCTACAGTGATCATTTAATTGTACAATATAATTAAATCATCATCTCGTCGGGGATGATAATTTAATTGTGCGACTATTATCTCATGTTTAGATATGTCAGGCTGTAAGGGAATGGTCTGGCGTGGTACTTGTGTAGGTCCAATGGGTGACCTTCTCAACTTCTACACCAAATCCATCTGGGTAGAATATGCTGGGAGGGTACAAACTAGTGATTAGCAACTTGGGTAGCGTTTCCAACTTGACTGAGACTTACGAAACATGATAATTGTGCAAAATATGCGATATCTGCCTTTTCTACGGTAGTCGGTATTCCAAAAACGGACCTTTCAAATTTCTTGCAAGCGTTAAACATTTGGGTAATGCCGATATGTGTTTTTAGTCGAGAATAATACATTGGCTGGGGGAAATGTGTAAAAAGAGTAACTTTATTTGCCATGTTCAGGCCAATATTTGAGCGTTTAGTGACAACCGCGCCCGTAACCTTTTTAGCGATGCTTCACCACGAGGTTGTCAACTGATGATCTGCCGGGGGAAATCCGGAGCACGGTTATTTCTTAACCGATCTACAGATATGCCAAAACGTGGAACTCGATCTGGCCCTAGCTACCCCCCCCACCCCACCCCACCCCCCACCCCCCATTTATTTTGCTCATCCCAATGGTCTTGAAATTCGACCAAGAGCCTTCCATAGGTCCATTCATGAGTTCACCCAGTAAGTGCCCAGGCTTCCCATGTTTGCTTCATGCCGATCGATTTAGTTTAAGAATTGGGCTATAGTGGAATGACTCATGGCGATATTTTGCCCCATTTCCAGGTTTCAAAGGCGCCTCAATGGGGCAGCCATTCAATTACTAGTTCAAGGAATCAAGAAGGTGCTACCCCATCGAGTTAATGCAGCATGGCCACTGGCACCCCCTTTAACTTGCTCCGCATGCCTTCAAAAGCGCCTCACTGGGGTATGGGCGGATGAATGAGTGGTATGTAATTATGGATGGGTGGGTGTGGGTGGCATGGATGGGTGTGCATGGGCGGGTGAATGATGGGATGAGTAATGTGGGTGGGTGGGTGATGTGGATGGGTAAGGTGGGTGGGTGGGTGAATGGGTGAGTATTTTGACTACCACACAATTCCCGTTTGGGAGTTTTGATGATTCCACTGTGTGCGCCAGAGTGCACCAACCCAGAATCCAGATCAAATTTCAAGCTCTTTGTGGCTTTTGTCGATTTCAAGAAGGCATATGATTGGGTCAACAGAGACTTGCTATGGGATTGCTTAGCAAGGCTAGGAGTCAAAGACCCCTATCTTAGTATTCTGAAGTCCAAGTATAATCATGTCGTTTTCCAAGTTCGCCTACATGGGGACATTGGATCCTCCTTTCCATCCCTTGTAGGAGTTAAACAAGGAGACCCCCTATCCCCACTCCGACTCGGTCTGTTCATTGATAGAATTGAATCGTTCCTCCAATCCAAGCTCCCAAATGTAGGGTCTGAGCTTAGGGGAAAGATTCTGCAATTGTTACTTTATGCTGATGACCAAGCTATAATGGCAGAATCCCCGGCAGATATGCAAGCGATGCTTAACTGCCTGAAAGATTTCTGCGAGGATACTAAGATGGCTGTGAATATAAAGAAAACTGAGATTGTCGTTTTCAACAAGCAATTCTGTGATGAGGCCCGTATGGATCCTGATTACAAATTTGTCTATGATGGAGCACAGCTTTCTACAAAGTTATCTTCTATCTACCTGGGATCCCTCTTTGTGGATGGTGACTCAAGCAATCGTGCAAAAGCTGCTTTTTCTAGGATGCTCGCTAAGGCCCAAAAGGCTCACCACATGCTCCGTAGGCGATGCCATACTATGGAGATATACAATATTGATATTCTCACCCACCTGTTTGATTCTCTTGTACATCCTATCCTGAATTTTGGCTGTGAGGTGTGGGCTCCTTCTATTCTGAACAACACACTTATCTCAAATGACCATGCTTGTGAGAAATGGCATAGAGGTATACTTAAACAAATGTTGGGTGTTTGCCAATCTACTACATCTAATATTATCATGGAAGAGCTAGGTAGAACCCCGTTGTGTTTTGCTTGGCTTAAACAAGCTTTGCGCTTCTGGAACAAGACCATAGATAAAGAACCTGAGGATCTCATTAGAATGGCTCTTGAGGAATCTTTTGATTCCAACATTGGCTGGGTTCATGACTTACGTTGTGCTCTCCACAAGCTAGGAACCAGTGAAAACCTCAACATTTTGGAGGCTGTCGATGTCGAAGGTATTGACATTGAAATTGAAATTGTTACATCCGTGTAGAACCGTTACTCACAGGACGTGAAGTTAAGGACACCATAGCTTAAGCCGGAGCTAGCTATAGTCACTGTAGGACCATCTCAGTAAAAAGAATTACCACCGATGCCTGAACAACAGGCACCGTAGCCCCATCATGCCAGTGCAGCTTAATACGGGGGTTTTTCACCCCGGTTGGGAAGCACCGGCACAATACAGCTGGTAAGACAAAACCTGAGAGGGGGGACGGTCTGTGTGCTAGTCCCCGGGTATCGACCCGGGGTGTGTTTCCATAAAGCGTCTGCACTGTAAAATACTCTGGAAACTAGTAATGGTGTGAGAATGGACTGTGTCCGCCAGTTTGAGGGCACAGGATCTCTGAAGTCCAAGAGTGGTCATAGAAGTCAAAAAAGAGGTAGGAATAGTACCAGTTGTACCAACGGTAATAACTTCATAGTGAACAAGGTATCCAGCCGATCGAAGGCCATTGACTAATTCAACATGTTGGGCATGTTCAGTAATAAACTTAGTAGCGTGATTAGTATCAGAGCAGTATCCAAGCTCAAGAACCCAGAGTTCTTTATCAGACATACAGGTAGGAGAGTCTATGTCAGGTAGGACGGCAAGATCAGGTCTCATCCTCTTCCAATCCGCTACAGTAATAGTGGAGGGGCGTAGCCAGTCGGGGAGACGTTTGCCCAGGACCCCCCTGGGAAGGTCCTCTTCCTTGCCAGCGTCCATGATCATTCTGCGAGATCCTAGGGCTCCTGTGCAGATGGCCTTGTGGATGAGTCGCACTGCGGCGTCATGTCTCTTGATGTAGAGCCCCTTGAAAGTCCGGTGTGTGCAACCCGCCAGGATGTGGCCCGCTCCGTCCTCACAGGTGTGGCAGATGGGGCATAGGGAGTTCGTGGGTGGGTGAGTGCTGGTAATATAAGGGAGTTTCCAGCGGAATGCAAGTTTACGGTTCCACAGTCTACCCCAGCGGGCTTTAAGGATGTGGAATTTAGTTTTATGCTGGATAAGGGTTGAGGTCCAAAATTTGTTACTTGCCTGAGGAAGTTGGTGGGGGGTGTTTTCAGCCCAGGTGGTTGCATAAATCCCTTTAAGAGGGTGTTGACCAAGGTGGCAGCTAGTGGGTAGGTTAGAGGTGATACCTTGTGTAAGGTTAGGTGCTAAAATTCTTGGGGGGATATCTCCCATGGGTGTACGAGGAGGTTGAACTGTAGGCCAGTAAACATTGTGGCGGGGGATTTCCCCAGTGTTATCAGTAAAATTAGTTGAGGTAGGGTGCTCAGCTGCCTTGCGTGCCAGAGTGTCTGCTCTGTCATTTCCAAGGATACCTGTGTGGGAACGGACTTTACAAAGGGTGGTGTGTGAGCCATGCAGGATACGTTGAATGAGGTGTTTTTGAATTGATTGCAGTAATTCAGTATGAATGGAACGGGTTGTTGTGGTGGGGTCATGAATCATTTTTTTTATAAGTTGAAGAGAGCAGAGGCTGTCTGTATGAAGGGTAAGAGATTTGTCATAATCAATGTTGAGAAGGGCTTGGTGGATGGCTACCAATTCTGCCCGGTTGTTAGTTTTGGTAGTAAACCCCCTATTCCCCCAGGGTTGATGGTGTAGCTTTGTCCTGCAGCCGGGACATATACTGCAGCACCTATTTTGCTAGGATGCCCTGGTTTACCTTTTATTAGGCTACCATCTGTGTAGACCTGGAGGCCAGAGGAGGGGGTAGCAAGGTAAAAACAGGGGTGGGTAATGGTAAGAGGAGAGGGGGGAGGGTGTTGGTGGAGTAGAGGTTGCCAGGGATTTTTGGCAAGAGATTTAAGTTTCCGAGGGTAGGTGATGACAATGTCAGTGAAAGTAAGTGTGGAAGGTGGTGTGATAGTAGAGGGCTCCCAGGATGAGGAGAGGCTTTGCATGTAGTATGTCCATTGGTCAATAAAGTCTGGGAGTTTAGGAAAGTAAGTCTCTTGGCTGTGAGGGTTGCATATAAGGATGAGGTGTAATTTTTGAGTGGAGGGTGGGGTGTGAGATTTGCTGCCAAGCCATATTTCAGAGGTGGTATAAAATTCAGACTGTGGTCTAGAGTCAATGTAATGGATCCAGGAGTGGTGGAGGAGAGTTTTGTAAGGGGCAGCAAGGTCATCAGGGAGGAGCATCAGGGTGCAGGTAGGGCTGAGAGTATTTTCAGCATGGTCAGCACTGGCTAGAGCCCACCTTAGAGCTTGGTGTGCTTGTGTGGTGGAGTAGGGAATGTCCACCAGTGAGCCCCCAGTCCAGATGGTAAGAAAGGGGTCTTGGTTGGAGCCAAAGAGCTGGTCAGCAGGGCTGGTAGAAGAGAAGCTGGTGAGGCTTTGGTCGTAGCTAAGAGGATTGGAGGTACGATGGTGAGTAATGCCCAGAGCAGCTGCTGCTTGGTAGAGGAAGGGAGACAGAATGTTAGTGGCAGCAGGAGCAGCTCTGTATCTGGTGAAGAGGGCAGCTAGGTCAGTGTGGTATGTTCCTCTTTGGGTCAGTTGGTTCCATTTGGTTGGGTGGTGATTTTTAAAGTGGTCATAGTTTTGTTTAAGAGAGGTGAGCCTGTCGTTGGGAATGTGCCCAAGACAGTGACCTGTGGGCTTATAAAGATATGAAACGTTGGTATGTGTTTGTGTGGATTGGCCATCCAGAGTAGTGAGGATGCCTGTTTGTATAATGTAGGCTGAGGGTGGTTGAATGTCCCAGTCTGGGTGCCTGTCGTGTGTGTCAATTTTCAGAAGTTTGTGAACAAGGTTGTGGTTGTCAGCATTAAATCCTGGGGAGGTGGCCCATTGGCCTTGTTGCTGGAGGTTACATTACATTACATTACATTACATGTTAAAGTCTACTTGACACCGCGAGGGTGTATGAGACTCTGTGCTTTAAACAAAAAGAAAAAGCACCCACAAAGCAAAAAACCCCATTACATCAGGGGTGTGTCGAGGACAAACAAACCAAACTCCCAACCACCGTTTTGGTGGCGTAGGTATTAAACCCCTTAGAGCAGGACCCAGATCTCAACCACTTACAGTGGCGGAGGTAAGAAGCTAACAAATGAGAAGTCTCAAGAAGAAAAAAAAGGGATAATAAATTACGGTGCCACTAAGCAGTCCAGGGCTTCCTGTCTTGCTCTTCTACAAGTAGAAAGATAGTCGGCTAGGTTGCTCCAAAAAGACTTAGTGCCATTTCCATTCATAAAGGTTCTGAATGTGGAATCGCAGAATTCCACATTCCATACGGTTAAGTCGGTATCCTCATGGACATGCCTATAAATATCTGTAAACAGATTCTGGTAGCGGAGGCGAATATCATTATAAAAAGGGCACTCAAACATATGCATTTCATCCTCAGTTTTTTGGAACCCACACATTTGACAGTGTCTCATTGAGCGAGGGATGTGTGCTCTATCCACCACCCTCATTCTTTCTGTGTTCAGCCAATGGGAACCCATTCTAAACTGTGCTATAGAACGAATCTGATCCTGCTTATGTAAGGCGGATGTAAAGGGAATCAAGCCATTCTCATCATTGCTGTTGGCTGCGAACCATTTTTGGTATCGGAGGCGTTTAAAGCCAACCCTTCTAGGTTAGTGAGGTGGGTGTCCTTCCTGGGATTGAGGTATGTGGTTGTCAGCATGAATTGCGGTGCTCTCACGCGTTTTATGACTTGGTGACTACTTATGTACTTCCTTAGAACTATCGGCCCAGACAGTGTTTCTGTCTGTACTGTGTCAGCTTCCCGTAGACTGTGTCATCCTTCATGACACGGTGACAGCTTCCTGTTGACTGCGTCATCGGTCTCTTGCTGACACACTCTGTATAGCCGGTGCCTGGCTTAAGTTTCCTGACTTAGGGTCTAGTCAGGTTACAGGCATCCGCCTCTCCCACCGCTGGTGTTCTTTGGCGTCCGCCTGTCCTTGTACCGCTATTCTTGTCTCCGTGTATAGATTGGCGCGTCTGTCTCCGCTGCATACATCTCTCTCCACTCTTCGAAGTGCTTTCTAGCTGATAGGTTACGGGCTTATTACTTCTACCACTGCTTTACAATGCAACTTCCGCGTGGGCCTCCTGCCGGCTTCGAGAAACTTACCCCACAGAATGGTATTTCCTGGTCGCGCGGTATGGAGAGCGTCATTATCAGTAATGGATGCGACCGAATTCTTCCTCTAAAGATTCGTGTTCCCACTGATTGGCTAGATGATTGCGCGCCAGCGGCCTCTGCTGCCGGAGATGAGTCTCCTTCCGCCATCATGGAAGCCACCCCCCCCTCCAATACCTCCATTTCTCCGTCTCCTTCTCCTTTTGTCCAACGTCTCCGACCTGAGGTTGAGGATATTCTGATGCGCCTATGCTGTGTTTCCACACAGATTATCCAGTATGCAAGGTCGCCTCCACCCGCTGATGCCCGCTTTACCTACGACACTGTAGACCTTGCTCTCCATAGCCATGAAGATGGCTATGCTTACGGCAAGTCTGACGACTCAGAGGAAGATTACTCTGATGATTGTATGGAAGATCTACAGAGTGCCAGAAGTGGCGACTTCGGTGGAGTCACTCCCTCTTCTGCTACTAGGGTTTTCCACACCTCCACTGTCTCTCCGGTGTATGAGCCTCAATTGGCACCTTCTCCTGCGGTCTTCAAGCCTCCGTCTGCCGCTCTGCTTGCGCCGCTTCCACCGGACCTACCTGAGGTGGTCAAGCCGTCTTTGCTGCGGAGTTCGTCTCTTGGTCCTTTGGGTCCTCTACTCAACCTTGCAGAGCAGGCTCGCAACCCTGCAGAGCGGGCTCTTGGTGCTTACCATACTCGGGCTCGCGAGGCTGCTGCCACGAGTGTCCACAGATCTGCTGCTGGCACCTCGCAGGAGCCCCCTCCACCTCCACCGGTGGATCTGCCACCTGCGCCTGGCCCTCCGCCGTCTATGAATCCTACGCTGTCCGGCATATCCTGGGAACATCTGCTTGATGGCACACCACCTGTGCGGCTGGCTGTGCGGGACTGCCGGCTTATTCGCCAAGCCCAGTATGCTGGAGATTCTCTTGATCGCACTTTGTAAGGTAGGCTGGATGAGGCAGCCACTCGGGCTAATCTAGATAGAAAGGGTCGCCCTAAGCGTGTGATGGCTTACTCTGAGCTGGGTCATGAGTGTCGTGCTTTTCTAGGACCTGTGAAGGCAGGGATTAACTACCCTTCCCCTGGAGGTGTTACCTTTGGTGGGATTGGGCGTAGGAACAATGATCTCCGAGGGTATCAGTATGTGAAGGTCCCTCTCAGTTTTGTTCCTGTTAGGCCTGATTTCGAGCTCGTTGCGAGTGTTGCGCGTTCCTTAGATCTCATTAGGAACTTAGTTGATCAGCGCGCATATGATGCTGGCATTGCTGCCGAGTATTTTATGTCGGTTCGTGCCTCGTATGCTCCTGTGCCTGATCCTCTTGCTGCTGGACCCTCGGCCTCTCATGGTGATGTAGCCTTTGCCGATAGTGCAAGTGATGATCTTGATCATTGGTCAGGCTCCGATACTGCGTATGGCTGGGGTGTTCCGGTCGACCCAGGCTTCGTTGAATTAGAGGCAAATAAGGCCGGCCCTGTTCAACCAGGCAGTAGTTCTGCACTGGGGGCTCTACTACCGGTTACTGCTGATACTGCTGATATCCCCGCTGCTCATGTACAAGTAAACTGCTTGTACGTGGGAGCATCTGTTGCCCCCTCCACTGAACTAACCTATAAAGCTGCCATGCTCCCTACCAACCCTGACAGGGATCAATGGCTTCTTGCTATGAAGGATGAGATGGCTTCCCTACATGCCCATGGTACTTGGGTACTCACTCCACAGCCTCGTAAGCAAAAGATCCTGTCAGGCAGGTGGTTATTTGTGAAGAAGATTGGGGTTGATGGTTCTATACGCTTCAAGGCACGTTTTGTGGTACGTGGCTTTCTGCAACGTCCTGGGCTGGATTTTCATGACGTATATGCCCCTGTCTCCTCTAAAGCAGGTCTTCGGGTGCTCCTGGCTGCCATCACTCATAGAAAGATGTTTGTTCGGCAGCTGGACATCAAAACTGCGTTTCTGAACGCTAAGCTGGAACCTGGTCTGGACCTGTACTGCCGCCAGCCTGAGGGCTTTCAGCACCTTGGTCCCAACGGTGTTCCCCTTGTGTGCAAGCTGCTCAAGTCTCTTTATGGATTGAAGCAGGCACCCAGGGCTTGGAGTAGGGATGTCAAGCGGGTTCTGGTTGCACACGGCTTCACTATGTGCAAGGCTGAACCTGCTCTGTATTTTAGGAAGGATTCTGATGGTGGGTGGAGCTATGTTCTGACCTATGTTGATGATTTTATCTGTGCTTTTAGTGAGCTGGATAGGTATGTGTTGCTTATCCAGGCTATGGAAAAGGCTGGCTGGGAGGTCAAAGAGATGGGTGTTCCGGTTCAGTTCCTCTCTTTGGACATGCATGTTACACTTGATTCTGAAGGCAGGTGTGTTCAGATCAACATCTCTCAGCACACCTACATTGTTGATCTGGTGGAGCAGTTTGGTCTTACTGATGCTGCCCCACCCAGGTTTGCTGCCCCCATGGCCAAGTCCACCGTTTCTGACGCCCCTGGAGAACCCCTGCCGTCTAATAGCCAGTACCTCTCTCTTGTGGGTGCTTTGCTATACCTGGCTACTTGCACCAGGCCTGATATTTCTTTTGCTGTGAGCTACCTGTCCAGGTTTTCTGCTCACCCTACCGTCCCTCTCTGGGGGGCTGCCAAGCGGTTGCTCTTGTATTTGAGAACACATTCCCACCTGGGTCTCACTTACACCCACAAACCTGAGTTCTCTTTTACTGTCTTTAGTGACTCATCCTTTGCTGATGATGGGTCTGACAGGCGGTCTCAGACTGGCTTTGCTGTGCTAGCTGGGGGGTGCATAGTGAACTGGATGAGCAAGAGGCAGCCTACTGTTGCCATTAGCTCTAGTGAGGCTGAGTATCAGGCCCTGTCCCAGGCTGCCAGGGAGGTACAATGGTTGAAGAAATTGAGGGTGGATCTGGGTCTGCCTTGTGCTTTGGTTACCATTCAGGGTGACAACTTAGGGTCTCTAAGTTGGGCCAAAGACTGGCAGCTCCTGCCTCGCAGCAAGCACATTGATGTTATTCATCACTACATCAAGGAGCTGGTGGAGGATGGTTCACTAAATGTTGCCTATGTTAACACCGTGGATAACTGTGCTGACCCCTTCACCAAGCCCCTTGATCCTGCTGTGTTCTGGAGGTTTGTCCGCATGTTAGGTATGACCGCTTCTTCTTAGGGTCATCCTTGCATTTGGTCATATTAGTTTCTTTTCGTTATCAAAGTTTGGCATTAGGTTCCTATTCCCGGATCGGGTTTTCTATACCGTTGTTACCCATTTTTGATATTAGTTTTCCCTCTCTTTCTAGCTTGGCAAATTGTTTTAGAATTTTTTGCCTTGTTTCATTCCTTCCTATAACCCTTTGGGTTCCATTTGAAGTTCTCTCGATTTTTTCGGAGTTCTTTGATTTTTTTTTTTTTATATATGTTACATATAGTTCTATGTCCCCAGTGCCATAGGTGAAGAGGTAGTATTGTATGTCACCTGTGTCATAGGTGGAGTGTCAGCATGAATTGCGGTGCTCTCACGCGTTTTATGACTTGGTGACTACTTATGTACTTCCTTAGAACTATCGGCCCAGACAGTGTTTCTGTCTGTACTGTGTCAGCTTCCCGTAGACTGTGTCATCCTTCATGACACGGTGACAGCTTCCTGTTGACTGCGTCATCGGTCTCTCACTGACACACTCTGTATAGCCGGTGCCTGGCTTAAGTTTCCTGACTTAGGGTCTAGTCAGGTTACAGGCATCCGCCTCTCCCACCGCTGGTGTTCTTTGGCGTCCGCCTGTCCTTGTACCGCTATTCTTGTCTCCGTGTATAGATTGGCGCGTCTGTCTCCGCTGCATACATCTCTCTCCACTCTTCGAAGTGCTTTCTAGCTGATAGTGGTTATCGGAGGAGTGGTTTTAAAGGTGTCGTTTAATTGGTCATATGTTGGTTGTCCTACCAGTTCAACAAGGTGAGCCGCATGGTGAGATTGAGGCTTCCAGTGTATGGTGGAGGTAGTGGGGGTGAGAGGTGTGCAGTGATGGATGCTGTATCCCATGCGTGTGTAGGAGTTCATATGGTCGTTGTGCATGATGGTTGGGGCCCATTGGACGTGGACAACGGTGGTGGTGGCAAGTTTGTCGTCGTTGTAAGAGCGCTTGCCCCGCCAGCTCGTAATGTGCAGGGCTCTGTACTGAGATCCGTAAGTAAGGTGAAGCAGGCGCGCCGGTGGTGCAGGTGCGCTGCTGGCTGGGAATGTCATGGCCTCGCGGATCCTGTCAGGGTGCGAGGTGGAGGTTATTTTATATGCGCGGTAGAATTTGGAGGAGGAGGAGTGTCGGATCCAGGATTTGCACAAGTAGTGGCGCGCTGACCAGGTGGCGTCACTGTTGGGGCAGCCCCATGCTTGGTGCGCGTGACTGCCTGCGATCTGCGTGGGCCACGCCCACCATTGGTTTCCTTCCAGGTCCCCAGTGGGGTCCGCCTCGTAGTCTGCATCAGTAACGGAGGCGGGAGGTTGGTAGCGCTGGGTAAGTGGGGTGGAGGATTCGATAGGAGCAGGAAATTTAACGTTGTCTGTCGTGTTCTGCGAAATTGCGTAGCCAGGCGCAAGTTGCCTGTGGGAGAGGGGGAGTGGGTCAGAGTGAGTTGGAGGAGTGACGGTTTGGAAGGAGGAGAGGTGTGCGGTGAGGCGGTTCAGGGATCGTTTGTGGTGTTTAGTAATTTTGTGTGAAGTAATAAGAGAGAGGTCTGTAGTGCTGATAAGATGAGTTCCCATGGGGGTGACCAGGTCGTGGTATGAGTAGATGTCCAGGTCGTGAAAAGGAGTCATGAGTGAGACAGGGATTGCCTGTGGTGGAAGAGGGAGAGAGTGTATGTTAAGTTTGTCAAGGAGTTCTGTGTCATTCCAAGAAATTATTATGTCAGATTTTTTAATAATTTCCAGCTGGCGGGCTAGGGACATATATTTAAGTTGCTTGCTGGAGAGAGAGAGAGGATCTAGAGTGGTCATGGTGGAGGTTGATTTGTCAAGAAGAGCCCTGGTGAGAATTCCCAGGTGACCTTGGTCGTTCATGGACTGGGTGAGGGCTGTTGCAGTAATCTGAGTATATTCAGTGAGTAGAGAAGGCACCCCTAGTCCTGCCTCTGTTTGAGGGAGGTGGAGTGCTCTTGTCGGAAAGGATCTAGGAAGGGAGCAGCAGAGTTTAACTGTTTTTAATACTGCTCTGTCAATGACATGAATGTCGGTTAGTGAGAAGGGAGCTACTATCATGGGGTATTTAATAGCTGCTCTGACACATTGTGAGATTATTCGTAGACATTGGGTGGGGGTTGCCCTATTTTTAGCTTTAGTGAGGATACTCAAGCCTTTGTTGTGGATGGTTTCAATAGTAGAGTGAATTTGAGTTTTCCAATTTAAGGTGAGTGAGATGTGAACCCCCAGGTATTTATAGGCTTGGTCTGGCGGCTGGTAGGTAGCATAAGAATTACCTAGAGGAATTTTTTCTAGCCTTTGTTTGAGAGTGTTGTTGTGAGTAGGTTGTGAGGGGTGTGATTTGTGGAGTATGCCACTAACCACACATTTAGTGGCGTTAAGAGGAATGCCCGACCAGATACTAAAAGTTTGAACTTTACCACATTGGATGCGAAGGTCCTCTGAGCTGCCGGTTAGGACGGCAGTAGTGTCGTCAGCATACCCCAAGCTGCTAGTGTGGTTTTCATCTGCTGTTGTGGAGGGTAGGGATGCTGCTCTGTATCCTCGTCCTCCAGAACGGAGCCATCTGTGTAGGGGTTCTAGAAAAATAATGAAGAGTAAGGGGGAGAGGGTGTCCCCCTGGATAGTGCCCCTAGTGATGGGGATAGGGGAGCCAGATGTATTGTTAAGGAGGATATGTGTAGTAGAGTTTGTGTAAATTCCTTTAATTGTATCTATAGTATCATGGGTATAACCCAAGCTGTGCATAATGCAGAGAAGTTTTTGGTGATCAATCATGTTGAAGGCAGAGCTAAAGTCAAAGTAGGCAGCATAAAGGTCCTGGTGGAAGAGGGCAGCATCCTCAATGTTGTGGAGTAGGGTCAAGAGTTGTCTATAGGTACTTTTATCTTTTCTGAAACCCTCTTGGCAGGCACTGAGAATGTGATTGGTTTCAGAGTAGGTAGTAATAGTGTTGGTAACAAGAGAGGTCCAGAGTTTGGCTACAGCATTGTTAAGGCCTATTGGCCTGTAATTTTGGGGTAAGCAAGGATCTGATTTTTTGTAGAGCATGACTGTGTGGGAGATTTTCCAGCAGTCTGGTGTTTCTCCCAGGATCCATACTAGCTGCATGAGTTTGTGTATGGTGAGGTGCATTTCCTGTGGGAGGCACATAAGTAGTTCATTAGGTATGCCGTCTGGGCCTGTGGCTTTGTTAGTGGAGAGTTTCCTGATGCAGTCATCATAGGTGGTTGAGGAGGAGAGATAGGTGTAAGGGGAGGCAGTGGTTTGTATGGAGTTGGCTGGAGTTTCAAGGTGGTATTTGTCTGTGTGTGTTTCCCATGGAGGGGGAGTGGCATGTCGGGTATAATCATCTAAGATGGGTGGTGTGGGAGGTGACATAAGTGTACCCATGTGTTTGGTCAAAACTTCCAGGAGACCCTGGGTACTGGTGCTAAGTGTGTTCGAGGATGCGTCCAGTAGGGCAGTGGGTGTGTGTGTGTAGTTTTCAGGAGAGAAAATATACCTGTGAGTTTGTCGTGCCTGTGTGCTGAGGCGGCGTCTGAATTTCTTGATGGAGGCAGTTGCTCTCTCCTCTTTGAGTGCAGCCTGCATGTGACGTAGTTCTGTAATACTTTGTTGAATATCAGCAGTTAGAGAGAGGCAGTAGTCAGGGAGGAGTAGGTTTTGTAGGTGTTGTTGTATTTTGATTTTAGTGGTAGGTGAGTATGTACCTGCCGTATGAGGTGTGCTTCTGAGCTCCATGTATTGTTGTTGGTCAAGGTGGGTGGAGGCTGTTCGAAGTGCTTTAATGTGTTTAATATGGTAGTTAAGACGTCTGTAAGTTTTAGCAGTTTGTCTGGGCAAAAAAATGCCTGGTGCTAGACTTAATGGGGCAGATGTCAGTCATGATGGAAAGAGCTTGGTGTAGAGTGATCATGAGATGATCTGCCATGCTGTTAAGATTTTCTGGCATGGTGGCTGTGAGTTCTTGTCTAATAGATTGGATGTGTGCAGATGTTTTATCTTCTCCCAGTAAAGTTTGTGCTATAGTCCAGGCTTTATTTATGTTGATGTGGCTGTGTTGAAATTGATGGAGAAATTTATTTGAGATTGCCTCTTTGGCTTTGGCCATGTCCTGTTGCTTGAGAGGAAGTTGCAGTTGGGGTGTTGGATTGTGAGGTGGTGTGTCCAGGTTGGGAGGAGGAAAGAGAGAGGAGGTAATTTGTTGTTCCAGGGTCAAGTGGTCAAGTGTGTCTCCCATTTGGTGTGTGGTTTCTGTCACCATGGTTGCAGGTGGAGGGTTGATGAGAATGATGTCATCTATCCTGCTGCTGTAGGAGGTGTTGTCTGAGTAAGTATGGGGGCGTGGAGATGGTTGGATGTGAATTGAATATTTATTAAGATGCTGGTAGTGAGGCTGGTCCTCCAGGTGATGGACTGTGTTGCTTCTATCAGTAAGGTAGTAAGCTGCATTCCAGTCTCCCCCTGCAATCTAGTGGTGAGAGGGGTTCTGGGATATGATGTAGTGGATGTGTTCATAGATGCGGGCTCTTTTGGCAGGATCATTGCAGGGCATGTAGACACCTAGGATGTGAGTGATGTTGTTAATAGTTTGATGAGTGAGATGACCAGCTATGTCAGTAGGGATTTCATGTTTAATTAGGTGTGCAGTAAGAGTCTTTTTGATAAGTGTGATGACTCCAGCTGAGCGGGTAACAATGTTGTCTGCGTTGGTAGCTTGCTTTATGGTTTTGCTGCTGTGATGAAAGTGGTAGTCAGAGAGGTCTTGTTTGATCATATTAATTATGCCTGTATTGTTGGAGGTGAGTTTTGTTTCGGTGAGAATAGCAATGTCTGGCTCATTAGTTCGAATATGGTCATAGAGTGTTTCCAAGGATGAGAAAATGCCTCTGCAGTTGGAGGTGATAATGTTAGTGAGATAGAGTGCAGTTTGCTGTTGTTGAACAGGATATGAAGTAGTATGAGTAATTTTAATTCTTTTCGTTGGAAGAGTTTTGGTGGTGAGTCTGGAAGGAGCAGGTTTCTTGGTAGGAGGTTCTGCCCCAAAAATTCTGCATTGGCGAAACTTAGTGAAGTCAGGAAGGACAACTTTGCTAGGTATAGGGAGAGGTGTGTTGTGCATCTGGTGTGTGCAGGGGTGTGAGCGTTTGGTAGTTAAATTATTTTTCTTTGTAGGAGATGTTTTTTGTTTTGATTTGGGAGGTTCCTCATCGTCAGAGACTAAGTAGATAGTTCCTGTGGGGTCTTTTTGATTTAAAAAGGGGGAATCTATGGGATCTTCTTGATCTGATAGGGTGGAGTCTAGGAGATCAGAGAAAGTTAGATCTGCTGAGGAGTTATCCTGATCTGGTAAGTTGTGATCTGTGAGTTCTGCAGGCCATGGGGAAGTTATGTGGTCCATACTGTGGGGAGAGTCAGGACGGTTGTGAGTGGGTGTGGTGTTACTAGTAGGGGAGATCATGTCAACAGTCTCCCTAGTAGGGTGGCCTGGTGTGTGGTTAATTTCTGGTTGAAAAGGGTGTGAAAGGAAGGAGGGTGATGTTTTGGTAAGAGTGTAGATGTGCCCTTGTAGTTTTATCCAATCTTGTGAGTGGAGAAGACTAGGGCCGTTGTGTTCAGAGTTCATGTCCCACCACTTACCATTAATTTGCTTAATGGTTGTAGCATGTCCATATCCACAGTTGTAGTGGAGGATAAACCTTGTGCAGCTGGGAGGAAGCCGAGATAAAATTTGCTGTTTAGTGCTGCCAGGCATAACTCCTGCAGAATAATTCTCAGATGTGTCTTCAGTTGTTGGTGTAGTAGGGGGAGGATGGGATGGAGTATATGTTTGTGAGTTCCTGTGGCCAGTGAGAGAGCCTAAGTGAGATTTTCCTGTTAGCCATGTAATAGTTGACTAAAGGGATTGTGTAGTTACCGGTTAGTTTGTTGAAATAGCAACGTTCTAGATCCCACTCATGTTGAGTGTAGTTAGTGACGTGTGTGTTGAGGTTTATGGAGAACTGTAGGACCTCTTTGTAGTCCAGGGCCTTGTATCCGAGGTAGGCGTTAATAGAATGAACTTGACAGTGACAGTCTATTTGGGGTTCCCAATAGCTAGAGCTGTTTACAGGAGTGGAACGAAGTCTGGAAGTAGGTCTACCTCCCCTAGGAGCTGTATCCCAGGTAGGATGAGTCAAGGTTCTAATGTCCTGAGTACAGGATTTCCTATTAGGTTCACAGCTAGAATTCTGCTTTGCAGAGGGTTTCAGAGGAAGGAAGCTGTTCACGATTGACTTATCAATAGTGGGTGTACTCTGTACTGATGTCAATAGCTTGGTACACCCTATGATCCAACAAGTAGCCATAAGGAGAGGGACAATCAGAAGAGTGCTATAGAAGTCTATGACTAAGAAGCAGGGGATCATAATGGGTGCACATAAAATCCCTATGGCTTCTTCCAGACCGTCTTCTTGGTCACCTCCTTCCACTGGTTGGTGGGAGCTGACTGTCTTCTGGGCTGGCTGGGTCCAGCTGCTGGGGCAGGGGCGGCTGCCTGTGGAATTAAAAGTATAGTTATGTAGCTGCTGGCTGTCAAAACGGGAACTGCAGGGGGAGAAATTGTTAGAGTGGTTTACCTGAAGGGGGGTATAGGTCTGGAGCAGTTCCATCCAGGTGGTAGGTCCTTCCGGGGTAGGAGCAAGTCCAATCCCTGGGTGGAGAGCAAGGTCAAGCTCAACGTTAGCCGTGGGACATGGGGCAGGCAACCCATAGGGCTTGGCTTTGGCCAGGGAGGCGAGGGCATGGAAGTAAATAGTCACGTTCTGCCCATAGGAGTTGATGTTGAGGCGGCTCTGGATCTCCTTCCAGCTGGCCAGGTCAGCACCAAAAATGGTAGGGTCAAGGGGGACAACCTTGCCAGTGCTGTCATGGCCGATCTCCCTTGTAATGAGGTAGCCTGCCAGGGCTACCCAGTCTGGGAGGTTGTCCTTCTTGGTAGGGTCCAGGTCAGGCATGAAGCCAGGACGGAAGTAAAACTGGATGTCGTTGACTTTGACTTGTCCTTTGCAGCAAATGAATGCTGTGAGGACATGCAATCTGCTGGACTGGATGATGCGGATACCCCTCTTGATAGCCAATTGGACTTCATAGTTCGAGAGCAGTCTCAGAGGGATGAGCTCCCTGGTGTACAGAGAGTGCTCTGGGGCAGTAGCCTGGTCCCTGGTTTCAGCATTCCAATAGGAGAGGGAGAAGTGGTCGAGGCTGTCAACCGTGGAATCACAGCACTGCTTGTCGTTCATGAGGTCAACGGTTGCCTTGCACAGCCGATTCACCTCTTCGGTGAAGTCCGTCATGGATCTGAGGGCAGTGTTGGCCTCAGTCTTCAGAATCAGGGAAGAGTTGCAGATATCTGGAGGAATCTTGGAGTGGGTGAAATATGCAGAAAATTGCATGTTAGAGATGTAGAGGGGGAGTAAGGATTCAAAGTGTTCCTTGTCCTCTTGAGTTGCAAAGTGCAACTCTTCAGTGACCCTGCCGTCTCTCCCATTCTTCAAGTATCTGAAGTTGAGTAGCCTGAGGGCCGACACTTGGTCATCACATTCCTCAAACTCTGCAGCCATGCGCAGGATGTTCTCCAACTTGGGAAACCATGCTGGCTTCTCAGGCTGGGACCTCCAGCTGGTGGTGAGGTAGTGACCCTGCTGCTCCATGATCCAAGCAACTGAAGGGAAGTCAGTTTCTTCAGGGAAGGGGTGGTGCGGGAGTAGCTGGGGGTCCATGTGAGGCTCAGTCCTCTGCTTTTTAGAGCCATCTGACTGGTCTTCATGGTCAGTCCTATTGTAGTCGCTGCCTTCTGCTGCGAGATTGGGGAAGACGTAG
Source organism: Chlamydomonas sp. ICE-L (assembly GCA_013435795.1). NCBI lineage: Eukaryota > Viridiplantae > Chlorophyta > Chlorophyceae > Chlamydomonadales > Chlamydomonadaceae > Chlamydomonas > Chlamydomonas sp. ICE-L. Next base: position 68,386,072 of record JACBWV010000610.1, read on the forward strand.
GGGATCTCCTTCAAGGTTGAGTTAGCAGTATCCAGCCCGTCCTGGGCACTGGATCTCCCTGTTTGGCTGCTGCCAGAGGGGTTAGCTGAACAGATCCTGGTACCCCCGATGGTAGACAGGATGGTTGGTCCAACCAGCATGGAGATAGCATATTGCCGGTTGTGCCAGTTGATCTTAGCTGAAGGATCTGAGGGGAAGGGAAGGTGGAGGAGAGAGTCCTCCACAATGCTGAAGTGCGTTTTGCAGTTCAGGATGTGTTGGTTGGTTACCCGAGGAGTGGTGATCCTGGGAACCCCCTTCTCCAGCTTGTTGGCTGTGGAGAGGACTGCAAAGTTGTTAAAGTCCTCTATAATAGCCAGGCCAGCCAGGGAAAGCATGTCGTTGTTAGCAAACAGCTTGATTGACCATATTGGTGGCTTTCCAGGCATGGAGGTGTTAGTAACTTGGTCCACAGATACTCCACTTTTGAAAAGACCGTCATCTGGTCTGTTCGCGATGATATCGCATATGGTCCGGACCACCGCAGCTGCGTCCGTGCACGGGTGTGCGCCGACAGGAAAGGTCAGAGATTGTGGCGTAGAAAGGGGACCCTCAGCAAGGATGCTAGGGTCGCGTCCATAGATGCCACTGAGAGTTAGCTCGTAAAACTCCTCATTGTCGGTGGTGTTGTGCACCGGGAGGATTTTGTATTTGGAGAGCGTGTCAGCGAAAGGATCAAGATGCTGGAAGGTTGACTCTCCAAGGGGGGACGGAGGTTGAGGGTTGGACTTGAGTCTCTCAGAGATCAACTGGATGTCCCTTGCTTTGCGGATGTGTTTAGGACGGTAGGGAGGAGTGGGCATCGGCCTCCCTTCGCTGTTGTAGATCTCTTCACCCTTAGAACGGATGATGAAGGGATAGGCGATCAGGGCTGCAGGGGAGTACGAGTTTTCGTTAGTTTTGCAGAAGATGGGAGAAGAGTTGTAGGACACAGTTGTCCAAGGTTGATTGTAAAGTTGGTTGTGAGCATAAGGACTTGCAGCTTCGTTATTGGTTAGTTTTGTCGGGAAGGACAATGCCGTGAGGGGCACATCGGGACTTGCACCCACGCCATGGGAGGCTGTGTTAATCGTCAGAGACGATGATGCCACGAGGGGCACATCGGGACTTGCACCCACGCCATGGGAGGCTGTATTAATCGTCAGAGACGACAATGCCACGAGGGGCATATCGGGACTTGCACCCACGCCGCGAGGGGCGGTATTAGTAGCTGTGGGAGCTTAGGGAGTATGGGGTTTCGAAGATGCCAATGGGTGTATTGTTGAGATGTTTGCAGTTTGTAAGGTAGTGCGGTGTGGTAGTCAGGGGGAACGAGGTATGCGGCGGTGTGGTGGGAAGGTGGGGAAGCGAGGCGGGATTGAGAAGCTTGTTTCTCGCGGCGGTTCAATTTCCTATCGATCTTACCTTGTTGCACCCTGTTTTGTTGAGCTCCCATTGAATACATGCTGGTGGCTGGGTAGGTGTTAGGTGCGAAGAAAGATAAAGGAGTCCGGAGATAGGCTGTTGAAGCGGCGGCTTAAATTCAGGCAGTTGACGAGAAGAAGGGCAATGACAATGGTGAATGGCAGAGTTCGTGGTAGGAGGATTTCGTCTGTCTTGCTTGTTCCGGATATTTTTTGATTGAGTAGGGTTGGGATCATTTTTAGGTTTAGCAGAACTTGGTTCAGAATGAGTCCTAGGTAGATTCTTGGAGCTTTTGCTCTCTGCCCGGAAGCTGCCTGTAGGATCTTGTTGTCCAGGTTGTCCATTGAAAGGTGAGGATATTTTAATTTTGGGGTGATCTGTCACTTTCGCAGATTTGGTATTGAGTTTGTGGACAGGGTTCCAAGCACTGGCGTTGGGGGCTTCGCATTCCCCTACCTCCCTCCTGCGGGCAATCTGCGCTTGGACTTCTCCAAGTGCTTCTTGCCCGGAATCGGGATGCTTGGTCGCCGGCAGTTGTTATTGATCATTGGGGAGGAGAGGGGGGTTAGAGAATTCGGCAAATCTGGTTTGAGTGGACATCTCAAATTAGGAAAGTGCGCGAATTGATGATCATTGCAAAGCCTAGCGGCGTCGCATCCCCGATTCCAGTCTCCGCTTATGCGGAGGAAGTAGCGTCCTACGAATGTGCTCGGAAAAAGTTGACTGTCAAAGGATGCGCACGTATGTCGAAGGATTTGTCTGAATTTTTGGTCATGGAGGGTTTAAGTACCCAGGGTGGGGGTATTGAAACACAAATCATCAGAAGACATCCCTGATGAGAGAAGGTGTGGCTTTCACGCCTCCGATACCAGAAATGGTGCGCATCCAACAGGCCATGATGAGAATGGCCGTGATGTCCCTTTACATCTGCCTACATAAGCAGATCGATTCGGTCTATAGCCAGGTTAGAATGGTTCCCTTGGCTGAACATCAGAAAGAATTCTGTGGGGATAGAGCACACATCCCTCGT
>JACBWV010000610.1:68389044-68419044 GCA_013435795.1 Chlamydomonas sp. ICE-L
GTAAATAAGTCAGAAGGGTGTCAGGGTCAGGGGTAACGTGGTGGGTTCGTTCACGGGTGCAGGGGGTGGGGGGGTCACGGTCCGTAAGGGTCAGGGGGGTCAGGGGGGTCACCCCCCCCGGTTTCACACATTGGTAATCAACATTGGTCACGGTCACATTTGTAGGCAGCCCCACCGCCAGCAACGAGAGCAGCAATAACGAATCATGAGTTTGTTTTGCTGCTGGCTCTAGGAACCTACCTATCCAATGACAGCACGTTGTAGGCAGCACGAGCAGAGCGCAGCACAAAGCGCAAACCAGACTTTCCTGCTGATTGCCCACAACAACATGTGTGTAAATCTAGCTTACCTATCCACCCAGCGACAGCACATTGTAGCAAGCGCATACAGAGCATGCATAAAGCATTAATGAATTAGTTTTGCTACAGGTGCTAGGAACCTACCTATCCAGGGACAGCACGTTGTAGCCAGCAAGAGCAGAGCGCAGCACAAAGCGCAAACCAGCCTCACTTGCTGATTGCCCACAACAATATGTGACTCCACATGCATGTAAATCTAGCTGACCTACCTATCCAGGGACAGCACATTGTAGCCAGCACGAGCAGAGAGCGTGAATAAAGCATAGAGTAGCCCTATATTTCTGCAATGTTACATTATAGAGCACAGGCAGAGTGCAGCATAAAGCATCTATGAGTTGGTGTTGCACCTTGCTCTAGGAAGCTACCTATCCAGGGACAGCACCTTGTAGGCAGCACGAGCAGATTGCGGCACAATGCGCAAACCAGCCTCCCCTGCTGATTGCCCACAACAATATGTGACTCCACATGCGTGTAAATCTAGCTGACCTACCTATCCAGAGACAACACATTGTAGCCAGCACGAGCAGAGCGTGCCAGGAAGCACAGAGTAGCCCCATAATTCAGCAATATTTCATTATATGGGCAGCGTGTACAAAAAGCGCAAACCAGACGCCCCTGCTGGTTGCCCACAACGACATGTGTGTAAATATAGCTGGCCTACCTATCCAGGGACAGCACATTGTAGGCAGCACGAGCAGAGCGTGCCAGGAACTTCCACCTGAGATGCCATAAGAGAGGCCCTCCTCCCCAGCTGCGGGGGTGCTGCAGGGAGTCATCCCACCCACAGCTGATTTGCTTATTTCCCCGACCTACGCTGGCCACCTCCTCGCAGCCCTCTTCCTGCATGGGTAGTGGCGGGTGACAGGGGGAGGGTTAAGAGGGGGGGTTAGGGAGGGGGGGGGGGGGGGGGCTCAGCTTAGGGGGGTTCGGCTTAGGGGGGTGGTGCACAAGCTCCACGTTGGGTGGGGTGGTGTGGTGTGGTGTTGGTGTGGTGTGGTGTGGTGTGGTGTGGTATGTGGTGTGGTGTGGGTGTGGTTGTGGTCGCTCGTGTTGTTGTGTGGTGTGGTGTGGTCCTTGTGGTGTGGTGTGGTGTGGTGCGGTGGTGTGGTATTGGTGTGGTGTGTGTGGTGTGGTGTGTGGTGTGGCTGTGGGGTGGTGTGGTGTGGTGTGGTGTGGGCGTGGTTTGGTGGGTGTGGCGGGCGTGGGCATGGCGTGGGCGGTTGGGTGGTGTGGGGCTTAGGAATAGGGGGATCGGTGTAGAGGCCCGCGTGCCACTTCGCTTAAGCGGGGGTGGGGGGGGGGGGGGGGGGGGAAGTATTTAAAATGATTATAAGAAGCTATATGGACCACACAGGATGAGTGCAACCATCAGCAGCAGCAGAACGGAAGTAACAGCAACAGTAACAGCAACAACAGCAAGCAACAGTAACAGCAAACCGCTTAACAGCAACAGCAACCCGGCAACAGCAACAAGCAAAAGAACAGCAACAGCACGCCCCAGAGCAAGCCCAGCAGCCCAGCAGCCCCCTCAGCAACCAGCAACAGCAACAGCAACAGCAGCAGCAGCAGCAGCAACAGCAAACAGCAACAGCAACAGCAACAGCAAACAGCAAGCAGCAACAGCAACAGCAACAGCAACAGCAACAGCAACAGCAACAGCAACAGCAACAGCAACAGCAACAGCAACAGCAACAGCAACAGCAACAGCAACAGCAACAGCAACAGCAACAGCAACAGCAACAGCAACAGCAACAGCAAACAGCAACAGCAACAGCAACAGCAACCAGCAACAGCAAACAGCAACAGCAACAGCAACAGCAACAGCAACAGCAACAGCAACAGCAACAGCACAGCACACAGCAACAGCAACAGCAACAGCAACAGCAACAGCAACAGCAACAGCAACAGCCAACAGCAACAGCAACAGCACAGCAACAGCAACAGCAACAGCAACAGCAACAGCAACAGCAACAGCAACAGCAACAGCAACAGCACAGCAACAGCAACCAGCACAGAACGCAAACAGCACTATAAGCCAAACCTCAATTGCAAGGGTAGGAAAGTGCCGATCCCCAACCTTTTTAATCAGCGTGAGTGAAGAAGAACTCAAGGTTGGGTAGTAGGAGCAATGGTGTTACTAGCACCACACCCTCTATTAAGCGCCAGTAACAGCAGCAACAGCAACAGCAGTAGCAGCACCATAATCACGCACCTTCATTGAGAGGGTAAGAAAGTGGCCGATCCCCAACTTTTTAAATTGGCTGTGCAGCTGAAAGACGAACTTCAACGGGTCCAGTAGGAGCAAAGGTGGCACTAGAAAACTCCCTATGGCTAGCTAACGAAGCCAGGGCTGTCAGGAAGCCTTAACCTGGATGGAGGCAGGAGATATGTTGTCGTTCGGTGGTGGTGGTAGGTGGTGGTGGTGCGGGGGGGGGGGGGGGCGGGTGAAGTTTGCTGCTTCCCCTGACTGCCAGGAAGCCTTTAATAGAAGGCCAACTTTTTAAATTGGCTGTGCAGCTGAAAGACGAACTCAAGGTAGTAGGAGCCAAAGGTGGTCACTAGCACCACCTCCCTCTTGTAGCTAACTGACTCCATGGCTGTCAGGAAGCCTTCACCTGGATGGAGGCAGGAGAATATGTTCGTGGTGGTGGTGGTGGTGGTGGTGGTGGGGGGGGGGGGGGGGGGGGACTTTTGCTGCTTCCATGACTGCCAGGAAGCCTTCACTTGGATGGAAGCGGGAGGATATGTTGGTGGTGGTGGCGGGGTTGGTGATGGTGGTGGTGGCGGTGGTGGTGGTGGTGGTGGTGGTGGTCAGTAGCACCACCTCCCTCTTGTAGCTTACTGCTTCCATGGCTGTCAGGAAGCCTTCACCTGGATGGAGGCAGGAGGCTATGTTGTTGGTGGCGGTGGTGGTGGTGGTGGTGGTGGCATCGGTATTGGTGGTGGTGGTGGTGGTGGCGGTGGGGTTGGTGATGATGGTGGCGGTGGGGTTGGTGCTGGTGGTGGCGGTGGGGTTGGTGGTGGTTGTGGTGCTGGTGCTGGTGCTGGTGCTGCTGATGCTGATGCTGCTGATGCTCATGCTCATGCTCATGTTCATCCACACTTTCTAGTTGCCATTGTCCCATACAAGAGCTTGACCTTGCCCACACTGCACATGCAGCTTTGATTGCATGTGGTATGCTCATGCTCATGCCCATGCTTATGCTTATCCACACTTACTAGCTGCCACTGTCCCATAGAAGTGCTTCACCTTGCCCACACTACACATGCCACTTTTATTGCATGCGATATGTTCATGCCCATGCCCATGCGCATGCTTGTCCACACTTACTAGTTGCCACTGTCCCATAGAAGTGCTTGACCTTGCACACACTACACATGCAACTTTGATTGCATATGATATGTTCATGCTCGTGCTTATCCACACTTACTAGTTGACACTGTCCCATAGAAGTGCTTGACCTTGCCCACACTACACATGCCACTTTTATTGCATGCGATATGTTCATGTTCATGCCCATGCCCATGCGCATGCTTGTCCACACTTACTAGTGGCCACTGTCCCATAGAAGTGCTTGACCTTGCACACACTACACATGCCACTTTGATTGCATGTGATATGTTCATGCTCGTGCTTATCCACACTTACTAGTTGCCACTGTCCCATAGAAGTGCTTGACCTTGCCCACACTACACATGCCACTTTTATTGCATGCGATATGTTCATGTTCATGCCCATGCCCATGCGCATGCTTGTCCACACTAACTAGTTGCCACTGTCCCATAGAAGTGCTTGACCTTGCCCACACTACACATTCCACTTTGATTGCATGTGATATGTTCATGCCCATGCCCATGCCCATGCGCATGCTTGTCCACACTTACTAGTTGCCACTGTCCAATTGAAGTGCTTCACCTTGCCCACACTACACATGCCACTTTGATTGCATGTGATATGTTCATGCTCATGCTCGTGCTTATCCACACTTACTAGTTGCCACTGTCCCATAGAAGTGCTTCACCTTGCCCACACTGCACATGCCACTTTGACTGCATGTGATATGATCATGCCCATGCCCATGCCCATGCCCATGCTTACCCACACTTACTAGTTGCCACTGTCCCATAGAAGTGCTTGACCTTGCCCACACCGACATGCCACTTTGATTGCATGTGATATGTTCATGCTCATGCCCATGCTTATGCTTATCCACACTTACTAGTTGCCACTGTCCCATAGAAGTGCTTGACCTTGCCCGCACTGCACATACCACTATGATGGCAAGTGATATGTTCATGCTCATGCCCATGCCCATGCGCATGTTTATCCACACTTACTAGTTGCCACTGTCCCATAGAAGTGCTTGACCTTGCCCACACTACACATGCCACTTTGATGGCAAGTGATGTCGTCATCCACTGCATTGGCCACCAGGGCCACCACCAGGATCAGAAGGGCCCACAAACGCATGCTGACGGTCACCCCCTCAAGCCTCCAAGTCGAGCCTCTTAGACGGTCTGCCGCTCAGCAGGAACAGGGAGGTAGACAGGGGTGCTTAAAACTCGCAAGCGTGAGGTGGGTGTTGAGCGCGATTTGAGCGCGATTTGGGCAAGTGGCTTCAGAAATGTAAGTTAAGTCGAAGTAGCGTCGGGGGATGTAAGTTAGCTTTAAAAAGCAGGGATTGTGCGCTAAAGTGGTTGATGTTGCCTTCGCATCGCAGGTTGGAAGCAGATCGACAGATCGGCGCGATATATGGTAACGTTAGTCGAAATTTGATATATCGGCGATATTGGCGGAGCCAATAAACGTAGGCGCGATCCGGCAAAGGGCAGTACGTATCAATCACTCCGATGAAATTTGAATTTGACCTTGAAATCGAAGCGGCTGTCGGTAATACTCGTTGGTGATCTGACGGTGGTTGACTGGTTTGCGCTTTGGAGTGAACGTTCGCGTTCGGTGCCCTCACCTGATCTCCACACCAATCCTGTTTCCTGGCGCCTCTTCTCTATCTACAGTTGCGATAGGAATAAAGGAGGGTCCTGGAGGCATGGCAGGAAGGATGATCCTTGTTTGGGGCAAGTGCCAGGCCAATAGTTTAATTGTACTCCCTGATCATGGTGGTGTAGCCTTGCGACAACTGGAGCAGGATTACCAATTTTACCGGCCGACCCCAGTGGCCCAGTCTAGGTGCCAAACTGCCAAGTGGGAATTTTCAAAAAAACAAGTCCTATGCTCATCAACAAGTCCTATGCCCATCAATTCCTATGCTCATGTCAACTCAAACATCACCAGTTCAATCATGTCAAATTGTCAACAAGTCCTACGCTCATCAACTAGTCCTATGCGCAAGCGAAGCGGAGAATCAGCAGAGTGTGTTGGCAACGGATCGACAGGTGGCAACGATGGAGCTGACCGAAGCCAGATGTTGTGAGACAGTTGGCTGACGTGTCATGATTCAAAAGACCAAATTAAGAGCGAATTTTGGTACAGTGATAGTGTTATGGTACGCCTTTCAGGTCGCACCATACATACCTTGGACACGGTTCCACCCGGCTACTGGTTCTCTTGATAGGTAGGGGGGGTGGGACCAGAGAATATAAAGGGCTATGCCCTTAAGGCATTGGCCCCTTTTTAAAAGTGCGGTACGGGGGTAATCAAGAGTATATTTGAAGGTCTGCGACCCTGGACCAGTATCCAGCTAGCAGGCGGATACCACCAGCCAGCTAGGGGGCTTTGATTGTAGCACCAGTAGCCCTGAGGCCGCCGGCTCCTACCGCTATTAGTTCTGGCAAGTTCGTCATTGCCTTTATCTCATCATTGTAAATATATAGTGTCATTATCTATAGTGCCTCTGCCCCATCGTCTACGAGAAGAAAGAGAAACAAAAGATAGAAACTAAACAAAGAGATGGTACTTAGCAATACATCGGCGAAACTGCCCGTTTGAGCATTGGAGTAGGGGCCGCCTAGGGACCTAAAACAACCTGCTCTATGTGGTGGTTATTGGCAGTACATCGGTGAGCTGGCCGATAGAGCAGTAAAGTAACAAGATAGCTTTAGAGGAACATGGGGTTGGTTCTCAGTAGTAGTACGATGAAATTACCCCTGATAGGGCAGTAGTATCGAAGATTACTGGGTACCAACGTAACAAAGAAAAGCGTTGCTGTCCAGCCGCAAAAATCACTTGCTCAGATGGTTGGAGATTGGCCTGACATGGGAGATACAAGAAGTTGGTTAAATGAGGGGGCGTGCCAAGTGATGGAATGAGAGTAAGGGTTGATTAAAATAATAGGGGTAAAATAATAGGGGCATGCTGGGTCATGCTTCAATTTTTCGGTGGATCACACAGGCGGACAAATGGGTAACCCTGGGGCTCCCGACCCCCAGAAGGGGGGGCTCAGCCAAAAATGATGTACAACAATGCAATGGACATAGGGTGACGCTGAACACTCTTTGTCAAATTATATTTTCGGGTGAAATTCACTCCCTGATAGGTTTCTCATCCGAAAAAGTGCTGGACTTCGGGAGAAAGGGGAATGTGGTGGATAACGATCCCCACATAAAGACACCTCGTGGTGGAGACGACTTCCCAGGGGCCGCTGCGACTTCCCGATTCACGTCAGGAGGAGAGTCTCTGTCGTAGCTACCGGCTAGCTACTCGAATTAGTAGCACAACTAGGCGCGCCAGCTACTTCGAAATGAAACCGACAACCTCCAGCGTTCATAATGTTGGGTTAGGGTTAAGACCGCGCTGGGCGGTAGAAGGTATTTGAACACTGGCTGAGGGCTGTACATAAGGAGTGCTCGAAGCACGATATATATATATATATATATATACCGGATGCGCCGAGGACATGCTTCTAGGCAGCTCCCCTGTCTGGCTTTCCAGTCAAAGCTAATGCAACCTAGTGTGCCTAGAAGCTGAGGGGGTTGTGTCGCAAACGCAACGTGGATATGATCCGTTGCGTCAGTTTTTTCAGTTAAAAGCAGCAGCTTCTAGGCAGCTCCTCTGTGTGGCTTTCCAGTCAAAGCTAATGCAACCTAGTGTGCCTAGAAGCTGAGGGGTTTGTGTCGCAAACGCAATGTAGGTAGGATCCGTTGCGTCAGTTTTTCAGATAAAAGCAGCAGCTCCTAGGCAGCTCCCCTGTATGGCTTTCCAGTCAAAGCTAATGCAAACTAGTGTGCCTAGAAGCTGAGGGGTTTGTGTCGCAAACGCAACGTCGGTAGGATACGTTGCGTCCGTTTTACAGCTAAAAGCAGCAGCTTCTAGGCAGCTCCCTTGATTGGCTTTCCAGTCGAAGCTAATGCAACCTAGTGTGCCTAGAAGCTCAGGGGGTTGTGACGCAGATGCAACGTGGTGATGACCCGTTGCGTACCTATTTGAAGCTAAAAGCAGCAGCTTCTAAGCAGCACCCCCGACTGGCTATTCAGTCGAAGGTATGTCAGTGTTAGTGTTTTCTATCGTGCTTCTTGTCTTGTCTCTGGTCCTCAGCAATAGGTCTTTCATATCCTGTGTCTTGTCCTCAGCAATGACACAGTTAAATGTCTTTAACACCGTCTTGACACTCGTAGGTGTCAAGAAGGTACCCATGGTTACACGTGGTTCTAGTAAGCCCCGTACCCTAAGTCACGCCTGCTAACCAATAGTCTCTACCGACACTCTGTAAATTATTCGCAAAGCTACAGAAGCTTTAGTTTCTCCCCTTCCGTTCGAAGTCCAGCATTATAAGCTGACAAAGGTAATGCAACCTAGTGTGTCTATACGCTCAGGGGTCTATGACTTTGATTTCCTTCCTCAAGGTAATGTACATAAGGATCTATTACGTGGTCTATCAGAAATTGCTTGAACTTGGTTACGTAGCTCAAGCTAGCAATTTGGCTGCTCGTCGTCTTCGAGAACAGTAAGATAATATTAACCAAATGGTCTTTAACTTCAACTTGGTTACATAGCTTTAGCCACCACTTGTTTGCATGCTCGCTGTCTTTGGCAGTACAAAAATATTTACCAAATGGTCTCGAAACTTGAAACGCAAAACAGATACAAATATTTAAAGACTTGTCTCTACGAGTGTACAAGAGTCGCAGTCTTCAGGCTATTCAGTGAATTCTCGTGTTAGTTTGCAAAGCAATCGAGCTCAGGCTGGCAGGGTCAGTTTAATGGTCTAGGCAGGCAAGTCTGTGGTTCGAGCCCATCGTCCTCCGAGACATCACGACAGTGCACGAGATCATTTACAGCATGCCATTGGAACAGTCCCCATGTTGAGTAATTGTGTGCAAGCAACTCCCTCTTTTAAACTTGCTGCAAGTGACAGTTTTGAAAAAGGTTACTTGCTGGAACTCTCGTTATACTACCCCAACAGCAGCTTTGAAGGCTGGAGCCTTAAACATGATTTGGAGTTCAAAGGGAGTGCAGTCAAGAACGTTACAATTTAAACGTAAGAAGATAATAAGCTACTTGGGAGAATAGCCACGAAGCAAATAAATCAAAGCACAACAAAGCACGTTACACAAATCAGCAAAGTTACCAAACATACCAAGGAGGTAAAGGACGAACAAAGAAGTCTGAAATCCCAGGTTAAAGAAAAACTAGGTAATGCAAAGAGCTATCAAGATTCTACGATGCTAAGGGAAGGATCTAGCTTCGGGAGTCCATACCACTTGACATATCTTCTTCGTAACATTATCCTTTACGCCTGCAAAACATTGCAAAATAAAAACAATGTTGATGTTGATGTTGATGTTGATGTTGGGCAAGGGCAAGGAGAGAGAGAGAGAGAGAGAGAGAGAGAGAGAGAGAGAGAGAGAGAGAGAGAGAGAGAGAGAGAGAGAGAGAGGAGAGAGGGAGAGAGAGAGAAAGAGAGAGCGAGAGAGACAGGAGGGAGAGAGAGAGAGAGAGAGAGGAGAGAGAGGAGGATTGAGGGATGACGGGAGAGAGAGGAGAGAGAGAGAGATGCAGGGAGGGCGGGGGCATGGGAGGGGGGCAGGGAGGGGAGGGGGGCAGGAATAGGAGGCAGGGAGGGGGGGGGGAAGGAAGAAGAGGCCGGGAGGGGGGGGGAAGGGAAGAGGAGCAGGGAGGGGGGGGGGGGGAGGGAGAGGGGCATGGAGAGGGGGCCATGGAGAGGAGGCAGGGAGGGGGGCAGGGAGAGGGGGGAAAGGCAGGGAAGAGGGGCAGGGAGGAGAGGAGGAAGGGAGGGAGGGGGAAGGGAGAGGGGCAGGGAGAGGAGGCAGGGGGGATGGGGGGAGGAGAGGAGGCAGGGAGGGGGGGTGGGGGGGGGGATGGGAAGAGGAGGAAGGAGGGGGGGGGGGGTTTAGAGAGAGGAGTAGGGAGGGGGGGGGGGGGGGCCAGGGAGAGGAGGAGGGCGGGGGGGGGGGGGGGGGGGGCAGGAGAGGAGGCCGGGGGGGGGGGGGGGGGGCAGGATGGGGGGGGGGCAGGGAGAGGGGGCAGGGAGGGGAGGGGGGCAGGGAGAGGAGGAGGAGGGGGGGGGGCAGAGAGAGGAGGCAGGGAGGGGGGGGGCACGGAGAGGAGGCAGGGAGGGGGGGGGGGGGGGGCAGGGAGAGGAGGCAGGGAGGGGGGGGGCAGGAAGAGGAGGCAGGGAGGGGGGGGGCAGGGAGAGGAGGCAGGGAGGGGGGGGGGGGGAGGGAGGAAGAGGATGCAGGAGGGGGGGGGGGGCAGGGAGAGGAGGGCAGGAGGGGGGGGGGGGAGGGAGAGAGAGGCAGGGGAGGGGGGGGGGGGGGGGGGGGGGGGGGGCAGGGAACAGGGATAGGAGGTCAGGGAGGGGGGGGGGCAGGGAGAGGAGCGGCAGGAGGGGGTTAGGGAAAGAGGAGGCAGGAGGGGGGCAGGATAGGAGGACAAGGGAGGGGGGGGGGGGGGGCAGGGGATAGGAGGAAGGGAGGGGGTATAGGGAGAGGAGGCACAGGGAGGGGGGCAGGGATAGGAGGGCAGGGAGGGGGGGCTAGGGAGAGGAGGCAGGGAGGGGGCCAGGGATAGGAGGCAGGGATGGGGGGTGGGGGGGGGGGCAGGGATAGGAGGCAGGGAGGGGGCTAGGGGAGAGGAAGGCAGGGAGGGGGGTAGGGATAGGAGGCAGGGAGGGGGGGGTCAGGATAGGAGGCAGGAGGGTGCTAGGGATAGGAGGCAGGGAGGGGGGCAGGGAATAGGAGGCAGGGAGAGGGGGGGGGGGGGGGGGGAAGGGTAGGAGGCAGGGAGGGGGCTAGGGAGCAGGGGAGAGGAGGGGCAGGGAGGGGGGGCAGGGATAGGAGGGCAGGGAGGGGGGGGGGCAGGGATTAGAAGGGCAGGGGGAGGGGGGCTAGGGAGAGGAGGCAGGGAGGGGGGCAGGGAATAGGAGGGGGGAGGGGGGGGGGGGGCGGGCAGGGATAGGGAAAGGCAGGGAGGGGGCTAGGGAAGAGGGGAGGCATGGTAGGGGGGGCAGGGAGAGGGAGGGCAGGGAGGGGGGGGGGGGGGGGGCGGGGGCAGGGAATAGGAGGGCCGGGAGGGATAGGGGAAGAGGAATGGCAGGGAGGGGGGGCAGGGAGAGAGGCAGGAGGGGGGGCAGGGAGAGGGAGGCAGGGGAGGGGGGGGCAGGGATGAAAAGAGGAGGCAGGGGAGGGGGGCAGGGAGGGGGGAGGGAGAGGAGGGCAAACACACAAGGGGGATGAGGGCAGGGGGAGGAGAGGGGCCAGGTGAAGAGGAGGCAGGAGGGGAGGGGGGGGTACGGGAGAGAAGAGAAGGAGAGAAAGGCAAGGAGGGAGGGGGTAGGGGGCAGAGAGGAGAGGGAGGCAGGGGGAGGGGGGGGGGGTTGGGGAGAGAGGCAGGGAGGGGGGGGTGGGGTAGGGCGAGGGGAGCAGGAGGGGGGGGGGGGGGGGGGCAGGGAGGAAGGAGAGGCATGGGACGGGGGGGGGGGCACGGGAGAAGGCGGAGGGAAGGGGGAGGGGGGGTGGGGGCCAGGGAAGAGGAGGCAGGGAAGGGGGGGGGGGGCAAGGAGGGGGGGTCAGGGAGGAGAGGAGGCAGGGAGGGGGGGGGGCAGGACAGGGAGAAAAGAGGGAGGCAGGGGGACGGGGGGGGGGGGGGGGGGGGGGGGGGCAGGGAGAGGAAAGGCAGGGAGGGGGGGAGAAGGGAGGATGGGAGGAGGCAGGAAAGGGGGGGGGGGGGCAGGGGAGAGCAGGCAGGGAGGGGGGGGGCAAAGAGAGAGAGGAGGCAGGGAGGGGGAAAGGGGGGGGGGGGGGGGGCAGGGAAGAGGAGGCCAAGGTAGGGGGGAGAAGGGGAGAGAGGCAGGAAGGGGGGGGGGCGCAGGGAAGCAGGCAGGGAAGGGGGGGGGGGGCAGAAGAGGAGGCAGGGGAGGGGGGGGGGGGGGGGGGCAGGGAGAGGAGGCAGGAGGGGGGGGCCAGAGAGAGGAGGCAGGGAGGGGGGGGGGGGGCAGGGAGAGGAGGCAGGGAGGGGGGGGAGAAGGAGAGGAGAGGAGGCAGGAAGGAAGGGGAGGGGGCAGGTAGAGCAGGCAGGGAGGGGGGTGCAGAAAGGGAGGCAGGGTCAGGGAGGGGGGGGGGTGGGGGGGCCAGGGAGAACGAGGAGGCAGGGAGGGGGGGGGGGGGCGTGTGAGAGGAGGCCAGGGAGGGGGGGGGGGGGAGCAGGAGAGGAGGCAGGCAAGGGGGGGGGCACGGGCAGAGAGGAGGAAGGGAGGGGGCCAGGGAGAGGAGGCAGGGAGGGGGGGGGCAGGGAGAGGAGGCAGGGAGGGAGGGGCAGGTTCGTGTCGTGTCGTTTAACAGCAACCAATGAACGCACCTTTACCCCAAATGGAGACTCCCAGCCTAACTTCCTTCCGTTGTTGAATGGCTAGAAATAGCCGGAAGAAGGTTGCAGGGCTATTGAGACGTGCGTCCCAGGTGCACTCGTCGAGCTTGTTAGCCATGAATTCTGCTCGGGCGTCAAGGTCACGCGCCCTAACCTTCTCAACGTCGGAGATACGCTTTGCCCTCGCGATGCGAGCCCTCGATGCGATGCGAGCCTTCGCAATGACATTGCGAGCCCTTAACTGGGAGCGAGTCTCCAACATGGTGGACTGCGATAGTTAAAAAATGCATCTTGTGCACGTTCTTATACAAATTGAGTTGCTGTACAAGTTACTGGCGAATTTATTTATCACTCCTCAAAATTTCACCGGTTAGAAGCTGCGAATGGACATGAGCTCACGTGGCATCACGTGACTTGAACACTCCGACAATGTACACAATGTTCCACGTGACTTCGACGCTCCGACAATGCGGAGGGCGCCCGGGGGGGCCTAGGACCATCCCGGGGCTGTTTCAAGGGGCTATTCAAAAATGGCGATACTGCTACGAATCACAGCTCATGGGATTTTCGGTTTGCTCTTACCCTCTTAAAAACCACTACTGATCGACCTTTTTTCTACAGAAACACTCCTTTCATATCCCAAAATTTTCCCAACCCACACCTCGGTCGAGGGCCTGGATGGATTTTGGCTTTTGGATGGGTCGTCTGGATGGGTATTTCGTCAGTACATCCGTACAAATACGAACCATCCAAAACCCCTATGGGAAGGTAAACACTGGATGGGTCGTCGGTTATCCGTACTTAACGACCCATCCAAACCCATCCTGCCCCAAGGTTAAAGGAAAAAAAATAACTGGGCTTCAGCGCCCAGTTATAAAGGCACACGTTAAAGGTACACATATACCACACCGATCGGAACCGCAGGAGCTCGTGAGCGGTGATAACGATTCTGTGAGCCCTCGGTGAGTTGGAAATCGTTATCATACTGTATGAACTCGCTTGAGCTCGCTGAGCAACAAATTGGCTATCTTTTAAGCGCATGGCCTTCCGCAAATCCTTTGGCAGTTCCTCGTTCAACCAGATCATTTCAAGCATCAGCATCGCGTTCTAGAAACCCCTTTTCCCGCGGTCGTTGACCGGTTTCCGACCCCGTTTCGTGATTTCGCATGTGTATGGTTCCAGCTGCTTCGATCTGCCCTGCAGACCCTTCCACTCTGGAACGAATGCAGCAGAAGAGCACTGATAACGCGATGGCTGCAAGTTTCAGCAAGATAGGTGCAATCGTTTGTCGGGAGAAACTTCCCTGCAACAAGTCCTAGTCAGCATCGCAAGCGACGCGGACAAGTCATATGCAAATCCTATGCGACGCGGAAAATTGGCGGAGAGTATAGGCAGCGAAACGGAATGGCCACGAAGGACTCGAGAAAGTCAAATTATTGGCAATAGCATTGCGACGGCGATGCATCAGTGGGGAGAGATGGCACAGCCAGTGCGCATGTGCGAGCCAAATTGTTGCAATGCTCTTATTTCAGCCGGAGAAGCGCTGCTGGCATTTTGTTTTTATCGCTCGTCGAGCATTCCGTTTGACGGGTGGCGACGACACCTCACTAACACCACTAATCGCGTGTATTATGTTGTATATATATATGAGATGGAAGGTGGGTATATCAACTAACATGCACCGCCCTTGGATATATGTAGGGTTCCCTGCTTGTTGCAAATGCCGGATAGCCTTGATGCACAGCTTCTTAAGGCGTCCCAAAAAGGAGATCTCAATGAGTTGGTTTCGCTATTGGCGCTAGGAGCCAACGTGAACTGCAAGGGTAAGCATTATAAATGGGAATCAACCCTTTGATGTATGCTTCACTGGAGGGACACGTTGAGTGTGTCAACGCTCTCCTCGACTGTGGCGCTGAGGTGAACTTCGGTGACTGTTGTGGATGGACCCCTTTGCACAATGCTGCGGACAAGGGACGCATGGAGTGCGTCAAAGCTCTCTTAGACCACCCCGCTGATGTAAATGTGAAGCATATTGGAGGCAGGACCCCTTTGCATGTGGCCGCAACCAATGGACACTTGGGTTGCACCATGGCTCTCCTCAACTGCGGCGCCAAGGTGAACGTAAAGCATTCTGGTGGCAGGACCCCTTTGCATTTGGCTGCAATCAAGGGAAACCTTGATTGCCTCAAGGCTCTCCTGGACCACGACGCTGAGGTGAATGTGAAGGATAATGATAAAGTGACTGGTGGCAGGACCCCTTTGCATAATGCTGCAGCAATTGGAAGCTCCGATTGCATCAAGGCTCTAGTTGACCACAACGCAGAGGTGAATGAGCAGGATAATGCTGGACTGACCCCTTTGCACCATGCTGCGTCTAGAGGAAGCCTTGATTGCATCAAGGTTCTACTCCACTGCGGCGCTGAGGTGAACGTGAAGGATAATGCTGGGTCGACCCCTTGGCATATGGCTGCATCCGAGGGAAGGTGTGATTGCATGAAGGCTCTCCTCGACGGCGGCGCTGTGGTCGAGAAGAATACTGCCGGCTTCACCCCTTTACATATGGCTGCATCACAGGGAAGCCTGCGTAAAATGAAGGCTCTCCTCAAGCACGGTGCTGAGGTGAACGTGAAGGATAATGATGGCCTGACCCCTTTGCATTTGGCTGCATCCAAGGGACGGTCGAAATGGTCGGATTGCTTCAAGGCTCTCCTTGACCGTGGCGCTGAGGTGAATGTGAAGGATAATGCTGGCTTGACCCCTTTGCATATGGCTGCATCCAAGAATAGTTTGGATTGGTCGGATTGCTTCAAGGCTCTCCTCGACCGTGACGCTGAGGTGAACGTGAAGGACAATGCTGGCTCGACCCCTTTGCATATGGCTGCATCTAAGGGAAGCACTGATAGCATCAAAGCTCTCTTTGACCAAGGCGCCGAGGTGGATGTGAAGAATACTGCTGGCTTGACCCCTTTGCATATGGCTGCCTCCAAGGGAATGTTGCATTGCATCAAGCCTCTACTCCACCACGGCGCTGCAGTGAATGTGAAGGGTACTGCCGGCTTGACCTCTTTGCATATGGCTGCATCAAAGGGAAGCTTGAGTAGCATCATGGCTCTCCTCAAGAACGGCGCTGAGGTGGACGTGAAGGATAATGCTGGCTTAACCCCTTTGCAAATGGCTGCAACCGAGGGACACGGGGA
This sequence comes from Chlamydomonas sp. ICE-L, assembly GCA_013435795.1. NCBI lineage: Eukaryota > Viridiplantae > Chlorophyta > Chlorophyceae > Chlamydomonadales > Chlamydomonadaceae > Chlamydomonas > Chlamydomonas sp. ICE-L. The sequence goes on from JACBWV010000610.1 coordinate 68,404,383, forward strand.
GTGCGTCGCTGCTCTAGAGCAGCAGATCTCCTTGACAACAGCGCTGAGGTGACTGTGAAGGATACTGCTGGCTTGACCTCTTTTCTGAATGCTGCATCCAGGCCAGTCAGTGAGGGGGCACTTCAATCGCATGCAGGCTCTCCTTTGCATATGGCTGCATCCAAGGGAAGGTTGGATTGTATCAAGACTGTAATCGACCACGGCGCTGCAGTGAATGTTGCATCCAGGGGACACTTCAATCGCATGAATACTCTCCTCGAATGTGGGGCAGAGCTGCCCCCACCCTGGCGAGGATATTCTTGAAGGTGTTACATTTCTTTGAAGGTGCTACAAGTTCTAAATGATGTCCTTTAATTAGTGCTTGTTGGAGGTGCTATGTTAGAGTTTTGGGGGGTTGCTTTTGGGGGCCAGAAAGCTGCTGGTAGCACCCCAAAGACAATGAATCCAATAAAACCTGGTAGTGCTGATGTGAACGTGAAGGGCATTGGTGGAAAGACAGCAATAGATGAAGTGTATATGGCAATATGGCCACAACATGTTCTCCATGCCATGCGGCAGCACAAGAGCTTAGTGCTTTTCTGTTCGACTTTAGGTAGGAGCTTCTAGGCAGCTCCCCCCACTGGCTATTCGGAATTGGGTAGGAGCTTCTAGGCAGCTTCCCCGACTGGCTATTCGGCTTTGGGTAGGAGCTTCTAGGCAGCCCCCCTGACTGGCTATCCGGCTTTGGTTAGGAGCTTCTAGGCAGCTCCCCCGACTGGCTATTCGGCTTTGGGTAGGAGCTTCTAAGCAGCTTCCTCGACTTGCTATCTGGCTTTGCGTAGGAGCTTCTAGGCGGCTCCCCTAACTGGCTATTCGGCTTTGGGTAGGAGCTTCTGGGCAGCTCCTCCAACTGGCTATTCTGCCAAACCTAATGTAACCTAGTGCACCTTGAAGCTGACAAAACCAGCTGTCCATAATTTATGATATATTTGGGTGTAGCACCATGGCTGGATCAGGTATACTTCTCTAAAACTAGTTTTACCAACCCCTTCAGTTCCAAAGTCTGATGCTATGGAAGGCCTTCATGGTCCGAGGTCCAAAAATGTGAAGATGTTGGCCCTGCAAATTTTACAGCACTTACCCCTCTCTCTCACACACACACACTTAGTGACTACCATAGTCACACACCATGACACCACTAACCAGGAAGTGGGAAGGAACAACTGAGCAACACACGAGAGAACAAGCTAGCCCAACCTAACATGGAAAAACGGTGTCCAAGAAAAACAAAATATAACCTGTATTTCCCCCAGATTTTTAAGTTGTGAACACTTAAAACTAACACTACCTACAGTTTACAGCTCACTCACATTCATGCCAGCACCCACCCACCCAAGCTAGATATAGGGTTCCTTTTTGGGACTTGACCTACCGTAGGCGCCTGTAATGTTGGCGGTAAATTTGGCGGTTGGGGTACCGCCATGTTCCTGCAAGGTAGGTGTGTAGGCCAAAACCTGTTCGAGCACAAACCGGATCAACCGCCAACGTTCTGGCGCGAGCAGCTGGACTACAGTGCAGTACACACTCAAACATACAGCCTCAGAGAGGGTCAAACACCGGTATGTGGTCTTGCTAGTTCGCTTCTGCATATTGTCACAATTGATGGATTCTCCAAGGACGTTGAGGATGCACAGCTTGATGATGACGGGTCGGCACTCGGCAGATGAGGATGCACAGCCTGATGAGGGGTTGTCTGACGCATGGACTAGCGGTGATTAAGGGGATGGGTTGGCTAGCGAGGATGATGGGGATGAGTTGGCTAGCGAGGATGATGGGGATGCTGAGGGCGTAGCATAGCCTACCAGTACTACCAGCCTAGAGATTCCTTTTTTGGCCCCTCCTATCTTGGTTTGGGAGTCCCTTTAGCCTATTCGGCCTACCGTTGGACTGCAATAATAACAACAACTGCTTATGGGGCATAGAATGTGTTTTAAAATGGAGCAGGCATGGCCAAGAATGTGTTTTATTTTAATGTGTCACAGTGCGTCCCATGCGTACATGATGAGGGGGCATAGCCTACCGGTACTACCAGCCTAGAGATTCCTTTTTTAGCCCCTCCTTTTTGATTGGGGAGGTCCCTTTAGCCTGTTTGGGCTACCCTTGGACTGTAATAATAACAACAACTGCTTTTGGGGCATTGAATGTGTTTTAAAATGGAGGAGCCATGGCCAAGAATGTGTTTTAAAATGGAACCACCAGTGCATGGCACTTGGGCCAATTTATGTTTCTCCCAAATTGTAAATTACCGCCAAAGTTCTGGCACAGAGTCATTTGGTGCAATTTTTTGTGTGGCCGCCAACAATTAAAAGCGCCAACAATACAGGCGCCTACGGTAGTTTGTTTTCAGGTTTGTTGGGGTGCCTTCAAAACCCTCGTGCTTCCGTGTTATGAAATTGGATGGTCGGCAGGCTGTGCTGCTGCCCAGTCTCGGCAGTGATTTGCTGAGTTTATGTTATGAACCCTCTCTCTTATAGTAATCTTTTTAATTTTCTTTTTCTTACGCTTTTAGGAGGTTACCTCTTGGGCCAGGTTCTGAGGTGTATGTTGCCTAAACCCTCACTGTTATAAAACTATCCAGCTGCCCCGACGCTGTTCAGTCTCAGCATTGATTTTTGCTGAGTATGTAACAATATCCTCTCATTGTATATTAGTCAACATATGTTTCTTGTTATAAGATTGGATGGTCGGAAGGCTGTGCTGTGCTGCTGTCCTGTCTCTATTCAGTTTGAACTTATGTTTGGCTCCACCCAGCAGTTTGGCTGCTCGCCGTCCTAGACAACCTGCAAAATGCCTAGCTGTTCAGCCAAACCTAACGAAACGTAGGGCAACTTGAAGCTAACAATCAATTGTATACTTCTTTTGAGGAAGGAAAAGAAGACAAGCGAGAGTAAAGTACAGAACTGCCGAAATATCTGTGTGTAGCATTGTTGCTGGGGAGCTGACTAGAGGCTGCCCAGAAAAATCAAAAAGAAATCCCTCACGGTATGATATGCCAGATACGGCTGCATATAACAAGGATTTAGCTGCTCCTGGTACTCAGTACTGTTGGAAGGCTCCATTGGGAATTATGGGCTACAAAGAAAGAAAGATACAAATTTGAGAACATTGCAGGAACTCACCAACCTGGTCAAAGAAGTGTAGCTTTCTCTCCATGCATGATATAGTGATCTAACCAAAGGATGTAAAACTGTAGATACTGCAGGGGAATGACTGAGTACACAAGAAGCAGGGACAAGAAGTAGCATGTAGTATAGCTTTGGCTTGCAAGATGCTTTCAAGCATTTGCTTTTAAGCAAGTTCGTTTACGCTCATGCGACGGAAAGGAGTCTTCTATGGGTACGCGCCATCAACCAGGAAGCTTCGTACCGGTAGGGTTTGCTTGTTTCAGGTGTGAGCTACCTAGCTGTGCGAACAAGGAATGCTCACCTCGCTTGCGTGTTGCACCCGTGTTCAGCTCAGATGGAAAGGAGTATTTTTTTGACGCGCGCCATCAACCAGGAAGCTCCGTATCGGTACATTAATCCGAATTGTCCATCACCACGTCGGAAGCAACACCTGATCACAATTGTCTAGAAGCATGGAATGAGTACGCATTTTGGAAAGAAGGAATGAGGACGCATTATCGTATGAAGAAAGACCTTATATTGTGCTGTGGTGGTATCTCGACACTTTTATCGGCACTAGCATCTGAGCCCGTCGTACCGACGGGAGGACCCCCGTGGCCACGTCAGCGACAGGTCTCGGAAAATCGAGATCCGAGACTCGCTGCCACCTGGGTAACCCCGAAACGACTCCCCTGGCCACGTCAGCGAAAGGCAGCCAGCGAGCAGGCAAGAGTGAGAGAGCAAGAGAAGGAGAAGGGAATGCTGCGACGGGAGGAGCTGCGAAATTATTGATAGTGGCAGCGAAATTGGTGGGAAAGAGTTTGGGCAGACAGAGGGAGGCTACACCGTTGAATATAGGGCGATTGAGGCAGCGAGCACCGAAAATAGCAGAAGTGCGAAGGAAAATTCGGGTATCAGAACGGCTTGGCCCAGGAAATGCAAGAGAATTTCACAGAAGAGCAGAAAGAAGGAATTGAAAACGACGGGACGGGTGGGTGGATGGGTGGTCGGCAGAGAGGCAATCGTTCCTGTGGCGCCGAGAAATCGAGATCCCAGACTGGCTGCCACCTGGGCGACAGGTCGGCAAGATATGGAACCAAAACCCCAAGTGGCTAGGCCAAAAGGGGGCAAACACGCGCCGCGCACGCGCTAAACCGCTGACAGAGCGCTATTATGAATAGGACTAGCATCTGAGCCCGTCGTTCCGACGGGAGGACCACCCCCGTGGCCACGTCAGCGACAGGTGTCGAAAAATCGAGATCCGAAACCACTGAAACCAAAAGCCCAACTGCCTGGGCCAAAAGGGCTAAACCATATCACGGCCATGCTACTTAAAATAATAAGATGGGGACAGTTCCTAACGTGGCATACAGCGTGGCGTACAGTACAGGCAGTACGAATGCCACGCTAAGGAGCGGCGGGCCAACGCGCGCATGAGAAGCGAGGATATAACCCACCATGGTTGCCTTGGTTTGATTATTTCATTGTCATAGCCTTTGCTGGCCCTCGACAAGTCCGATCTTTATCTCTTCTATTATTACTACTAGCATCTGAGCCCGTCGTACCGACGGGAGGACCCCCGTGGCCACGTCAGCGACAGGTCTCGGAAAATCGAGATCCGAGACTCGCTGCCACCTGGGTAACCCCGAAACGACTCCCCTGGCCACGTCAGCGAAAGGCAGCCAGCGAGCAGGCAAGAGTGAGAGAGCAAGAGAAGGAGAAGGGAACGCTGCGACGGGAGGAGCTGCGAAATTATTGATAGTGGCAGCGAAATTGGTGGGAAAGAGTTTGGGCAGACAGAGGGAGGCTACACCGTTGAATATAGGGCGATTGAGGCAGCGAGCACCGAAAATAGCAGAAGTGCGAAGGAAAATTCGGGTATCAGAACGGCTTGGCCCAGGAAATGCAAGAGAATTTCACAGAAGAGCAGAAAGAAGGAATTGAAAACGACGGGACGGGTGGGTGGATGGGTGGTCGGCAGAGAGGCAATCGTTCCTGCGGCGCCGAGAAATCGAGATCCCAGACTGGCTGCCACCTGGGCGACAGGTCGGCAAGATATGGAACCAAAACCCCAAGTGGCTAGGCCAAAAGGGGGCAAACACGCGCCGCGCACGCGCTAAACCGCTGACAGAGCGCTATTATGAATAGGATTCTTGTGGATTTGAAAAGCGAAGGCCCAAGGCAGAAGCAGTTAATAATAGTGTTCGTCCAACCCCACGAGCCAAGTCACTTCAGAGCCCCTTCGAAGTCTACTTTCCAAGAGGTACGTCCCATTAAAATCCTGTGGATATCAGTGGCTCAGTGCTAGTCTACTGGACCTGGCTTACTGGCTTCCTGAAAAGGTAGCATAAATTCATTGAGAGACCGGACCTAGGAACTAACTGGTATCCACAGATGTCTGCTCCGCTTCTAGATCTGCTCTTCTGTCTCCCCTCCTACCTCCCCTCCTTTCCTAGACTCTACCAAGAACCGCCTTTCATTTCCTCCCTCTATTTCTCGCTCTGGCCACAGGCCTCCCCGCCTCGGGATCTAGTGTGCAATATTTCATCATTTCTTAACCTGTTATCAATTCGTCATTCCCGAGGGACGCCTCCTTGGAATTTAGCGTTTTTTGTTTTGTTCTAGTGATGTCACTGAAGTCTCGAGCCAGTCACTCTTGAGTGTGTATTGTATTGGTTGAAAGGTTTCTTTGGCTTCACGCAACTCTCGGACCTTAGTCTCCGGTCGATGCACGGCGATCTAAATTGGTTGGAATAATTTGATAGGGTAGTATTCAACTAGTACATCAACTAACATGCACCACCCTTGTCTACCTGCAGTAGGTTCTTCCTGACGCAAATGCCGGATAACCTTGATGAGCAACTTCTGGAGTCATCCCTGAACGGTGATCTCGATGAGTTGATTTCGCTGTTGGCGCTAGGAGCCAGCGTGAACTGCATGGGTAAGCTTTCTAAGTGGGAGTCAACCCCTTTGATGTATGCTTCACTGAAGGGACACGTGAAGTGCGTCAACGCTCTCCTCGACTGTGGCGCTGAGGTGAACTTAGGGGATCGTGATGGATGGACCCCTTTGCATAGTGCTGCACAAAAGGGGCATGTGAAGTGCATCAATGCTCTCCTCGGCCGCGGCGCTCAGGTGACTGTGAAATATTATACAGGCTCGACCCCTTTGCATACTGCTGCATCAGAAGGAAGGTCGTATAATTGCATCATGGCTCTCCTTGACGGCGGCGCTGAGGTGGACGTGAAGGATAATGCTGGCTCAACCCCTTTGCATATGGCTGCATCCAAGGAAAGGTTGGAAAAGATCAATGCTCTCCTCAAACGTGGCGCTGAGGTGAACGTGAAGGAGCTGGCGAGACCCCTTTGCATATGGCTGCCTGCAAGGGAAGTTTGGATTGCTTCAAGGCTCTCCTCGAGGGTGGCGCTGAGGTGAACATAAAGGATACAAACGGCTTGACCCTTTTCCATATGGCTGCATCCAAGGGAAGGTTGGGATGGATCAAGGCTCTCCTCGACCATGGCGCTGAGGTGGACGTGAAGGATAATGCTGGCGAGACCCCTTTGCATAGGGCTGCCTCGAAGGGAAGCTTGGATTGCATGAAGGCTCTCCTCGACCATGGCGCTGAGGTGAACGTGAAGGATAATGCTGGCTTAACCCCTTTGCATATGGCTGCCTTCAAGGGAAGCTTGGATTGCATGAACGCTCTCCTCGACTGTGGCGCTGAAGTGAATGTGAAGGATACTGCTGGCTTGACCCCTGTGCATATGGCTGCATCCATGGGAAGGTTGGACTGGATCAAGGTTCTACTTGACCACGGCGCTCAAGTGAACGTGAAGGATACTTCCGGCTTGACCCCTTTGCACAACGCTGCATCAAAAAGAAAATCGGGTTGCGTCAACGCTCTCCTCGACCATGGCGCTGAGGTGAACGTGAAGGATACAACCGGCTTGACCCCCATGCATAATGCTGCATCAAAGGGAAGCCTGTATTGCATCATGGCTCTCCTCAAGCACGGCGCTGAGGTGGAAGTGAAGGATAATGCTGGCTTGACCCCTTTGCATATGGCTGCAACCAAGGGCCACGGGGATTGCGTCGCTGCTCTGGAGCAGGAGATCTCCTCGGCAACAGCGCTGAGGTGACTGAGAAGGATACTGCTGGCTTGACCTCTTTTCTGAATGCTTCATCCAGGCCAGTCAGTGAGGGGGCACTTCAATCACATGAAGGCTCTCCTTTGCACATGGCTGCATCCAAGGGAAGGTTGGATTGCATCAAGACTCTACTCGACCACAGAGCTGCAGTGAATGCCGCATCCAGGGGACACTTCAATCGCATGAGTACTCTCCTCAAATGTGGCGCAGAGCTGCCCCCACCTTGGCGAGGATGTTCTTGAAGGTGCTACATGTCCTTGAAGGTGCTACAAGTGTTGGAGCATGCCTAGGTGCTGGTGCACGACTAGGTGTGTGTACTGCTAGGGGGTAGGACCCCTGTACTGCCCAAGTAGCCACCCTTCTTAGTCAGCCCCTTTGTGGGCTCTGTACTGTAAGATGTCAATGTAACATGAAGTAGCTTCTACTTCTCCCCAGTCTTCTAGATTGCTGCAACAACAAGTGCTGACTTATGTCCTTTAGTTAGTGCTTGGGGGGCACTATGTTAAGAGTCTTAGGGGGTTGCTTTGGGGGCCAGAAAGCTGCTGGTAGCACCCCAAAGACATTGAACCCATTCCATAAATATAGCCTGGCAGCGCTGATGTGAACGTGAAGGGTATTGGTGATAAGACAGCAAAAGATGAAGTGTATGTGGCAATATGGCCTCAACATGTTCTCCATGCCATGCTGCAGCATAAGAGCTTAGTGCTTTTCTGTACGACTTTAGGTAGGAGCTTCTAGGCAGCTCCCCCAACTGGCTATTCGGCTTTGGGTAGGAGCTTCTAGGTAGCTCCCCCGATTGGCTATTCGGCATTGGGTAGGAGCTTCTAGGCAGCTCCCCCAACCGGCTATTCAGCTATGGGTAGGAGCTTCTAGGCAGCTCCCCTGACTGGCTATTCGGCATTGGGTAGGAGCTTCTAGGCAGCTCCCCCGACTGGCTATTCAGCTTTGGGTAAGAGCTTCTAGGCAGCTCCCGCGGCTGGCTATTTGGCTTTGGGTGGGAGCTTCTAGGCAGCTCCCGCGACTGGTTATTCGGCTTTGGGTAGGAGCTTCTAGGCAATTCCTCCAACTGGCTATTCGGCCAAACCTAACGTAACCTAGTGCGCCTTGAAGCTGACAAAACCAGCTGTCCATAATTTCTGAAATATTTGGGTGTAGCACCATGGCTGGATCAGGTATACTTCTCTAAGACTAGTTTTACCAACCCCTGGAGTTCCAAAGTCTGATGCTATGGAAGGCCTTCATGGTCCGAGGTCCAAAAATGTTAAGAGGTTGGCCCTGCAAATTTTACAGCACCTACCCTCTCTCTCTCACACACACTCACACTTAGTGACTACCGTAGTCACACACCATGACACCACCAACCAGGAAGTTGAAAGGAACAACTGAGCAGCACACGAGAGAACAAGCTAGCCCAACCTAACATGGAAAAACAGTGTCCAAGAAAAACAAAACATATCCTGTATTTCCCCCGGATTATAAGTTGTAAACCCTAAAAACTAACACTACCTCTAGTTGACAGCTCACCCATATTCATGCCAGCACCCAACCAAGCTAGATATAGGGTTCCCCCATCCAGACCTGGAAGCTGGGGAAGTTGTTGAAGGAGAAGTCAGATGGAGATGGTAGCAGAGCACACCGGGACTGATCGCTACATGATTATTGTTACGAGAAAAGAAACCCTTAGGATATTTATAGCCCAGACTTCCAATACACTTGTTAGGGCGCTACAGAACAATACAGATATTATACGTGCTACAGTGCCACAGTGATATCGTAGCAAAGAAGCTTCCTATGAATCTCCGGAAGCAATGATAGAAATAGCTACGTATCATACTACGGCAGCCAGCACCAGCTCAGACTTCCGGACCTGGCGCTGGTCTTCGGCTTAGGCCTTGTGCGCCTTAGCATAGCTAACGCTAACATGTGGCTTGAGGCACACCTATCGTCAACATACCGTAAGTGACTAAGAGATGGGGTCTAAGTGGCTAGGACCTGATAGCTGGGGTCTAAGTGATTAGGAGATGGGAGCAGTCCAAGCCCATACAATAGTGATTTACCGTAGTTATTTATGCTCGCGTGGCTGGTTACTTTTAAGCACCCCTATCGGAATCTCTTGCTTCCGTAGGTGTCGCACTGCGACGCACGGAGGGATTTGGAATGGGGAGAAGGCGTCCCTTGTTTTGGTAATCTGTCTTTAGCAGACGACTAGATGAGCCAGCAGGTCATCATTACCACGAACGGTATTACACGGATGTAACAATTTCAATTTCAATTACCACGAGCTTTTCACTTTGAATTGGGAAACTACGGGAATCGAACGACTGCTTGAAGAATAATCTATAGCATCACCCTTAAAAACGAGGCGCTGAGAAAAAATAAGCAAACCCGCCCCTGCAGGGGCCAACGGAAGTTCGCCAGACCTAACCGGATCCCCTGTGACGGGATCGACCAGTTACAGCCGGAGGTCGGTCCCTGGTCAGTTACACCCGCCTCTAACTAAAACCTCTTTCCCATACTAGTAGTCAGTAGGCCCAAACTGGCGTGTCAGCCTCCCACTTCGATCCGTCTATTTAGATACTGTAATAACGACATACTGGTGACTACTGCTAGCTCCGGCTTACGCAGTGGTGTCCTTAACTTCACGTCCGGAGTGGCACATTACTGGGATGTAACAATTTCAATTTCAATTTTAACGACATACGGTACATGTAACAAAATAACGAGGGTGCCAAAGTTTCCCTGATCCTCCAAACTGATAAAATGATTCAGTTATTGCACATCTTATTTGTAATTGACTGCGGAGCATATCTTTCCTTCTAAAAACGGTATGGTATATATGATGCAGCACGACTAACAATACATACCCCTGCCAGTGCTCGAACCTGGAACCTTTTACTCCATAGACAGGCACTCTGTCCATTGAGCCACTGGGGCAACCTTTAAATTGAAATTGATATTGTTATAACCGTTTAGAACCCTTAGTGACAGGACGTGAAGTTAAGGACACCATAGCGTAGACCTTTGGAATGTGACTTCACACTTTCTGGCTTTTAACAACATCATAGTTGATACAAAAAAACAGTTCATTATCAAATCGTGGGGTAAAGCTCACGCCAGACGGGAGAAGTTCGATCCCCAGTGCCGGAAGACAGTGGTGTTCGGAGTCCGTTCCCTCGGGGGCGGTGGTGTTTCCATTGCCAGGATAAGTGGCCATTGTAATCATCTTCTTCTTATTATTATTAATATACACTTTATTCGCTAGTTTCTCTTTTTCTTGGTAGTTCGCTTTGCTTGTTGTCAAGCCTTTTAATTTTCTCTTTCGTACGTTTGTTTTGGGAGGTTACCTCCTGGACCAGGTTCTGAGGTGTATGTTGCCCAAACCCTCACTGTTATAAAACTGTCCAGCTGCCCTGGCGCTGTTCAGTCTCGGCATTTAATTTTGCTGAGTATGTAACAATATCCTCTCTCTTTTGGGTGGTATTTAGTTCTTTTAGTTTGGCCTTCCTCTCTTGTGGTTGGTGGGCTTGGTGTTCTGGATTGCATACTTTTGCATCCCTCCCCTTTCCGCTCTCCTTTACGCCTGTAGTTTGTTTCCTTTTTGGGGACTTGACCTAGTTTGTTTTCAGGTTTGTGGGGGTGCCTTCAAAACCCTCGTGCTTCCGTGTTATAAAATTGGATGGTCGGCAGGCTGTGCTGCTGTCCAGTCTCGGCAGTGATTTGCTGAGTTTATGTAACGAACCCTCTCTCTATATATTAGATTAGGCCTTCCTCTCTTGTGTTTGTTGGTCTTAGAGCTCCTTTCCGCTCTCTTTTCCGCCTCATGTTTGTTTCCTCTTTTGGACTGACCTCGTTTGTATTTCAAATTTGTGGGGGTGCCTTCTTAACCATCGTGCTTCCTGTTATAAAATAGGATGGCTGTGCTGCTGTCCTGTCTCGACAATGATTTGCTGATTTGTGTAACGAAGCCTCTCTCTCTCTCTTTAGATTAGTCAACATGGGTTCTACCCCTCACACTTTTCAGCCTGAGGACGCCCTATTCATCCAGGATCTTCCCCGTTCTCCTCCCGACCTCCCCCTTCCCCACCTTCCCCACCTTGCCTCTTCCCCCCCCTTCCCCCCATGGTTACACTAGTATAATCCCCAACGCCAATGCACCGGCCATGTAGCCAACTGATGTTGCCAGAAGCTTGGTCCTACGATTAAGCTGTTACTTTTTTGCTAGTCTTTCCCTGCATGCGCCTGTATCCACGCCTCGTGCTGCTCCCCTTAAGCTTTCTGGTTGCCATGCATTGGTGCGCACTCTAGACCCCCAGCTCTACTATCAGAGACGCAACAAATTGTTTACCACAACGGACCCTTCCTTATGGTCAACGGACTCTTCGACGGAGTCCGCAGCGTCCTGAACAACCCTGCCCGTAATAAGTTGCCTTGGTGTACCAATGATTGTATACAGATATTGTATAAATTAGATTTTGTTGATACGGTAATAACGCTTTGATTTGCATTGACTAAGTTACTGCTCAAAGTTTCAATAGTGTTTCAAATAACACCGATATTGGAAGGCCATTATAATGATGATGATGATTATATTTACAATACTGGACTGCTTAGTGGCACCGTAATTTATTCTTTTTTTTACTTCTTGTGACTTCTCATTTGTTAGCTTCTTACCTCCGCCACTGTTCGTGGTTGAGAGCTGGGTCCTGCTCTAGGGGGTTCAATACCTACGCCACCAAAACGGTGGTTGGGAGTTTGGTTACCGCCCCTCCATGGGTAGCGACTTCGGTACAACAGCCGTACTGCCGGGCGAACAAAACGGGTGCGCCAAACGGAGGCACCAAACGGATGCGCTAATGAACCTAAGGGTTCGCCCTACAAATTGCATTTGGACCGCACCAACTGACGTTTGCAAACAGCAGGCAGCTCAATAAGCTAGCAAAGTCAGTCACCTATTCTCCGACTCGTTGCAGTCACGTCGCCTCATCTTCCTGGTAGATTTAAGGCAAACTGCGCCCCGAACCACTTGACGTTGGGATTCGACGGTCAAGTCATCCCGAAGGAGACTGCCTAGTCATAGCCGGAGGGTGCACAGCCCCAGTTTTTGAGATAACGCGCAACTGTGAACCAGAGCGCGTTATATGAGACACACATTCCGCAAGAACAGCCACGAGGGCAGCAACAAGGTTTACGAGGGCAGCAACAAGGTTACACACACCGCACATCGCACACAAAACAACCCTAGTCACCGCCCCTCCATGGCATGTTTACAGCGAGGCTATCCATCCCCATCCCCAGCCACCAGCGGATCCCTTGGTCCAATTGGTCCAATCCAACACAAGGGCGGTCACGCCCTTGTTTGTTTGTCCTCGACACACCCCTGATGTAATGGGTTGTTTTGCTTTGTGGGTGCTTTTTCTTTTTGTTTAAAGCCCAGAGTCCCATACACCCTCGCGGTGTCAAGTAGACTTCAACATGAAATGTAATGTAATTTATCCTGGTGCCCGACTAGACTCCAAATGTGCCCTCGGCTTGTGGATTCAAGGGGGACTTATGAACATCATGCACAAAGAAGAAAATGAATAGAAAAAGGAATTTGATGTGCCATTCTGTTTGGTGGGATTTTTCGTCAGTCTTCCAAGTACATGATTTATTGATTTGGATTCATGCTCTTCCTCGGCCTGACACTTCCCATGCAGGATTGTACATAACGTCATACATACCTCGGTTTGAAACTTCCTATGCAGGATCGTTCATAACATCATACAAGCACACTACGTAGATTTGGGCTCGTGATGAAACGTGGATTCTGAAAATACAACTTAAAACGTACATTTTGCACTTCTGCAGAATGAAACGCTGATTTTGAGAATACAACTTAAAACGTACATTTTGCACTTCTGCAGAATAAAACGCCGATTTTGAGAATACCATTTCAAACGTAGATTTTGCAGTATGAAACGTAGATTTTGACATTACCCCTCCACTTGAGCAACCCTGGCCCTCAATGAACTGACGAATACCGGTCAGTCCGTCAGTTTCCATTTCTCCATTTGTTTTTTAACAATGACCAGTATATCCGGTGCTGATAAACACAACCTCGAAAATAATATTTGTATACACACATACAGGACTCACATGCATAACAATCAGCATCGCCAGCAGGGCAATGGTACCGCGGTGGCAGCTGTCTTACAAAAGCGCCAGAGGCTAGCTGCAAGTCGCTGTGCCACTCTGGGGTAGGTGCTTGAAAATTAAATGTAAACAGGAAAAAACTCGCATAAATATTGGGACAAATCGGATTGGTATTGGTAGTTCTAAGCTGTAAAAAGAATGTTAATTAAACGTTCATGTTCTAGAGAACTTTAAGACTATCATGTTTACTATCATGTTTACAAAAACACATACAGGACTCAACAATCAACAAAACACACAACCAAAATGAGCAGAATCCAGTTATCTGTAGGGATAGGCAATATGATATCATGTCATCATATGATATCATATGATATTATACGATACCTGCAGTCTGACTAGGTAACTTTGGCCTACGGCATCATATCATATGATATTAAATCATATGATATTTGTATGATGTCCTATGATATCATACTTGTCTTTAGTCAGCATCATATGATTTGCCGGTCCCTAGTTATCTGTGTATTCAAATGGTATACTTATCGAAGCCCTTTGGTTGACCTTGCTGAGAGCTGCATAGAGGCTGCTGCTTGTGGCCAGAACCAGTCAATTATCAGCTAACATGTTTAACAAGCTACAATGATCAGGTGACATTTTGCAACATTTTACATTCGTACCATCCAAACATGGCCAGAACCAGTCAAAGAAGGCTCCCTGCAGAGCTTAAACACCAGGGTTTTTAGCGGAGCCCCCCCCTTCTCTCGATTCACCCCTTCGTCCGTCCGACCGAAAAAACGAAGCCTGACACGTCAGCCAACTGTCTCATAACTAACTGGCTTCGGTCAGCTACAGTCCATTGCCACCTGCCGTTCCGTTAAAACGAAACACCCAGGTAGCCATGTAGAACCTTAGAGACAACTCCTATGCAGCGTCGCAAGCAACGTGTAAAATTGGGGGAGAGTGTTGGCTATCGGAGCAACAGGTGGCACCAGAATCGAGTGCAGCAGACAGAAGCCGGGGTTTACGACAGGGCCAGGGGCCAGGTATGGCCTATGAGTGAGAACATGAAGGGTACCACCACGGCCTCACCACCAGCTCACATGATAGATACATGTAGGGACTACCTCTTGGCAGTCAAGTAGATGATATCAGAGAATATTGCCGAGGAGGTTACCATGCCTAGGATTGAGAACATGAACAGTTCCACCATTGCCTCACCACCAGCTCACATGA
>JACBWV010000610.1:68424044-68803378 GCA_013435795.1 Chlamydomonas sp. ICE-L
CATGGCCTAAATTTACTTTTCATGATCCAAAATCTACTTGCCATGGCTCAAACCTATGTTTCACAAGCCCTGATCTATGTATCATGGCCCAAATCTACGTTAGTTGATCCCAAATCTACGTTTGATGAGCCAAAATCTACGTGTCTGACATAATGCCCCCTCCAAAAGCTGCTTTTGAGGCGTGAAACGTAACATTTTGAACCATCCTCCTCTTATGTAGGTCTCATGACAAGCAGTACTCTTACCTTTCGCTTCATGTACTGGGACAAAGCGTCAAGGGGGCCTGAAAGAAAAGGCAGCAAAGCGTGGTCAGTACAAAGCGTGGTCAGTACAAAGCGTCAAGGGGGCCTGAAAGAAAACAAGGCAGCAAAGCGTGGTCAGTACAAAGCGTGGTCAGTACAAAGCGTCAAGGGGGCCTGAAAGAAACCAAGGCAGCAAAGCGTGGTCAGTACAAAGAGCGTTGGAACTACAAGCACCACCAGTCCACACACATAAACTATAAACATCATCACAATCAAGCTCCTACCCCCTACAACCCCCACCATACTCGCCCACCCAGCCACCCACCCACCCATACAGGGTGTCTGAATGATGCCAAGGCATCAATGTGTGGCCAGTACAAAGAGCGTTTGAACTACAAGCACTACCAGTCCACCACCTGTGCTCGCACACTAACACATAAACTATACACACCATCACAATCAAGCTCCTACCCCTGACAGCCCCCACCATACTCGCCCACCCAGCCACCCACCTACCCATACAGCGAATGATACCAAGGCATCAATGTGTGGTCAGTACAAAGAGCGCTTTGACTACATGCATCCACCCACTCACTTCCCCATCCACCCACTCACCCACCCACCGTCTGCCGGAGATATCACCACAGCATTGCAGCCAATAAAACTACAAAGTTTCAATGTACAATCACCAGCTCACTCACCCACTCACCCACCAACTATCCGAACACTCACTCACGTAAAGAGGGTGCAAGTCAATCCGAAAGATGAAGAGGTAGGAGAGTATGTAGGTAGCTGCCAGTAATCCTTTAGATGCAGGCACTACAGCCACAAATTGCAATGTACAATCACCAGCTCACTCACGCACCCACTCACCAACTGCCGGAGCACTCACCCACGCAAAGAGGGTGCAAGTCAGTCCAGAAGATAAAGAGGTAGAAGAGCCCATAGGTTGCTGTCAGGAATCCATACCTTGCAGCCACCACAACTACAAATTACAATGCACAATCACCAGCTCACTCACCCACTCACCCACCAACTGTCGGAACACTCACCCACGTAAAGAGGGTGCAAGTCAGTCTAGCAGATGAAGAGGTAGGAGAGTATGTAGGTAGCTGCCAGCACTCCGTGCGATGCAGGCACCACAACTACACAATTGCGATGTACAATCACCAGCTCACTCACTCACCCACCAACTGTCTGAGCACCCACCCACGTAATGAGGTTGCAAGTCAGTCTAGAAGATGAAGAGGTAGGAGAGTGTGTAGGTCGCTGTCAGTACTCCATACGCTGCAGCCACAACAACTACAAATTGCAATGTACAATCACCAGCTCACTCACGCACCCACTCACCCACCAAATGTCTGAGCACTCACCCACAAAAGAGGATGCAAGTCAGTCCAGAAGATAAAGAGGTAGAAGAGTATGTAGGTAGCTGCCAGTACTCCGTGCGATGCAGGCACTACAACTACAAATTGCCATGTACAATCATGTAGGTAGCTGCCAGCGCTCCTGATGATGCAGGCACAACAACTACACAATGCAACGTACAGCTTACTCACGCTACCACCAACTGCCTGAGCACTCACCCACAAAAAGAGGGTGCAAGTCAGTCCAGAAGATAAAGAGGTAGAAGAGTATGTAGGTAGCTGCCAGCACTCCGTGCGATGCAGGCACTACAACTACAAGTTGCCATGTACAATCATGTAGGTAGCTGCCAGCGCTCCTGATGATGCAGGCCCAACAACTACACAATGCAACGTACAGCTTACTCACGCTACCACCAACTGTCTGAGCAATCACCCACAAAACGAGGGTGCAAGTCAGTCCAGAAGATAAAGAGGTAGAAGAGCATGTAGGTAGCTGCCAGCACTCCGTGCGATGCAGGCACTACAACTACAAATTGCCATGTACAATCATGTAGGTAGCTGCCAGCGCTCCTGACGATGCAGGCACAACAACTACACAATGCAACGTACAGCTTACTCACGCTACCTCCAACTGTCTGAGCAATCACCCACAAAACGAGGTAGCAAGTCAGTCCAGAAGATAAAGAGGTAGAAGAGCATGTAGGTAGCTGCCAGCACTCCGTGCGATGCAGGCACTACAACTACAAATTGCCATGTACAATCATGTAGGTAGCTGCCAGCGCTCCTGACGATGCAGGCACAACAACTACACAATGCAACGTACAGCTTACTCACGCTACCACCAACTGTCTGAGCAATCACCCACAAAACGAGGTAGCAAGTCAGTCCAGAAGATAAAGAGGTAGAAGAGCATGTAGGTAGCTGCCAGCACTCCGTGCGATGCAGGCACTACAACTACAAATTGCCATGTACAATCATGTAGGTAGCTGCCAGCGCTCCTGACGATGCAGGCACAACAACTACACAATGCAACGTACAGCTTACTCACGCTACCACCAACTGTCTGAGCACTCACCCACAAAAAGAGGGTGCAAGTCAGTCCAGAAGATGAAGAGGTAGGACAACATGTAGGTTGCTGTCAGCGCTCCATACGTTGCAGCGACCAAGTTCTTGGGTGCTAACAGCTGCAGGTTAAGCATGTATTAGGCTATTAGCTGCAGGCACTGTTTTGTTTTGGGCTATTGGTGCTAACAGCTGCAGGGTGATCAGGTATTAGGCTATTAGCTGTGGGAATTGTTTTGTTTTGGGCGATTGCTGCTAAGAGCTGCAGGTTAAGCATGTGTTAGGCTATTAGCTGCGGGCTATTACTGTTTTGTTTTGACGATGCCTCGCCATTCTGTCGCTGCATGGCGACAATGGGATTTGCTAAACTAGTTCTCTGCCTTGCCAGGTGGAGGACTATTAGCTGCGGGCTACTACTGTTTTGATTTGACGACGCCTTGCCATTCCGTCGCTGCATGGCGCTGCATGGGATTTGCTAAACCAGTCCTCTGCCTCGCCAGGTGGAGGGGCTATTAGCTGTGGGCTATTCCTGCTTTGTTTTGACGACGCCTTGCCATTCCCTTGCTGCATGGCACTGCATGGGATTGGCTAAACTAGTCCTCTGCCTTGCCAGGTGAAGGGCCATTAGCTGCGGGCTATTCCTGTTTTGTTTTGACGACGCCTTGCCATTCCCTTGCTGCATGGCGCTGCATGGGATTGGCTAAACTAGTCCTCTGCCTTGCCAGGTGGAGGGCTATTAGCTGCGGGCTATTCCTGTTTTGTTTTGACGACGCCTTGCCATTGCCTTGCTGCATGGCGCTGCATGGGATTGGCTAAACTAGTCCTCTGCCTTGCCAGGTGGAGGGCTATTAGCTGCGGGCTACTACTGCTTTGTTTTGACGACGCCTCGCCATTGCCTCGCTGCATGGCGCTGCATGGGATTGGCTAAACTAGTCATCTGCCTTGCCAGGTGGAGGGCTATTAGCTGCGGGCTATTCCTGTTTTGTTTTGACGACGCCTCGCCATTCCCTTGCTGCATGGAGCTGCATGGGATTGGCTAAACTAGTCAGAAATACCCCTCCCGCACAAACCCCCCCAGGCTCTGCGCTTCGTGCTCCGGGGGGGTTGGGGGGCAACACATCGCACTGGGGTAGCATCGAGTCGCTCAATTTGCGACACGCTAGTGAACCCCTCCCGGGGGAGGTGAGTTATGGTGTGCGTGTGTGTGTGTTTGTGTATGTGTGTATGTGTGTGTGTGTTTGTGCGTGTGTGTGTGTGTTTGTGTTTGCGTGTGTGTATGTGTGTGTGTGTGTGTGTGTGTGTGTGTGTGTGTGTGCAAAGCAAAACAGTGGCTGCAGGGCAAACAGCTGCAGGGCAGTCCAGATGTATGAGAACGGCAAGGTGAATATCCTCCAATGATAGGTATGGATTGAATAATGATAACTCCTGGTAGAACTGGCCCGCGCTGGTTGCGATTATAACCTCCTTTTTGAAGGCAGTGGCGTTGAGAGCAGCCTTTAAACCCTCAGCTGCAGGCAGTAGGAGGAAAAAGGCAGTAGGAGGAAAAAGGCAGTAGGAGGAACAGGATGAGCATCAGTAACGATAACGCCTGGTAGGGCATGGTATTAAGGAGCCCCATCTTAAGCCAGTAGAGAACGAGCTACTTCTTAACTGGGCAAAGCTACCAGGGCGGTCGACAGCGACCGTGAACACTAAAGCGCACCCGTAGGGATTCGAACCCCGTAGCTCCATTGTTCAAGGAGCTGTACCATTGAGCCATTCGTGGGGACGGGGATTACAGGCTGAACATCCAGTTGAATTCGCATGACAGCACTCGGTGAGCAGTGAAAGCGAGACTAACAAAGATGAGTGCTTCCTGATGTGCTTGTGTTGATAAGACCTTGCCTAAGTTGTCTGCTGCTGCTGCCTTACGCAGTAGACTGGACACCCAGTCGAATTTGCACGACGACACACGGTGACCTTTGCAAGTGAGCCTAGCAAAGATGAGTGCTTCCTTAGGTGCTCGTGTTGATAAGACCTTTCCTCAGTCGCCTGCTGACCATGGGTACTGGATCACGCAGTAGACTGGACATCCAGTTGAATTTGCACGACAGCACTCGGTGAGCAGTGAAAGCGAGACTAACAAAGATGAGTGCTTCCTGAGGTGCTTGTGTTAATGAGACCTTGCCTAAGTTGCCTGCTGCTGCTGGCTCACGCAGTAGACTGGACACCCAGTCGAATTTGCACGACGACACACGGTGACCTTTGCAAGTGAGACTAACAAAGATGAGTGCTTCCTGAGGTGCTCGTGTTGGTATTACCTTCCCTCAGTCATCTGCTGAACATGGTGTGCTGGCCCACACAGTAGACTGGACATCCATTTGAATTCGCATGACAGCACTCGGTGAGCAGTGCAAGTGGCCCTAACAAAGATGAATGCTTCCTGATGTGCTTGTGTTGATAAGACCTTGCCTAAGTTTTCTGCTGCTGCTGGCTTACGCAGTAGACTGGACACCCAGTCGAATTTGCACGACGACACACGGTGACCTTTGCAAGTGAGCCTAGCAAAGACGAGTGCTTCCTTAGGTGCACGTGTTGGTATTACCTTTCCTCAGTCGTCTGCTGAACATGGTGTGCTGGCCCACACAGTAGACTGGACACCCAATTTGCACAACGACACACGGTGAGCAGTGCAAGTGAGCCTAACAAAGACAAGTGCTTCATGATGTGCTCGTGTTGGTATTACCTTTCCACAGTTGTCTGCTGCGCGTGGTGTACCAGCTCACGCAGTAGACTGGACGGCCAGTTGAATTCGCAGGACTACACACGGTGAGCAGTGCAAGTGAGCCTAACAAACATGAGTGCTTCCTGAGGTGCTCGTGTTGGTAAAACCTTTCCCCAGTCGTTTGCTGCGCGCGGTGTACCAGCTCACGCAGTAGACTGGACACCCAGTTGAATTTGCAGGACGACACACGGTGAGCAGTGCAAGTGAGCCTAGCATGAATGCTTCCTGAGGTGCTCGTGTTGGTATGACCCTTCCTCAGTCGTCTACTGAACATGGGGTGCGGGCTCACACAGCAAACTGAACATACATGCATGCATACTATCAACTGTTGGTGGTTGGCCCCAGTGAAAACAAACAGGCTGGCCACCTCAACCTCATGCCTCATAATAAGGCGTGCTATTTATTGATTTAATTATGAGTTTGAATACTGGGCTGATCTTGACCATGTGTATGGGGCCTTGTGTGTGTGTGTTTATGTTTGTGTTTGTGTGTGTGTGTATGTGTGTGTGCATGCGTACTATGTATTTATTATATACTGTCAACTGACTTACATCCTTCGCACCAGCCACCACTCCGCTAACGATGGTCCCAATGTTCAAGGACTCCTGGTTACTTGTCTTGTAAACCAGCAGACTCATGGCGGTCACAGGAAGCAGGACAGCACAGTAGCCACTGTGGGTGGTGGGCATCAGCGTTTGCTAGCGTTAGGGATGCTAGCGTTAGTGATGCTTGTTGAATGGTTGTTGAGAGGTTGTTGAGCGTTCGTTGAGTGTTTGTTGAGTGTTTGTTGAGAGGTTGTTGAGCGTTTGCTGAGTGTTTGTTGAGTGTTTGTTGAGTGTTTGTTGAGTGGTTGGTGAATGTTTGTTGGGTGGTGAGTATGAGATTTTGCATTTGTTAGTGATGCTTACTGAGTGCTTGTTGAGAGGTTGCGGAGTGTTGGAGGGTGATGGACTTGCCCAACCTTGACCAATCAAGATCATGCAAGGCCAAGCCAAATAGGCCAGAGGGACTTGCCCTACCTCGAACAATCAAGATCATTTAGGGCCAAGCCACACACAAAGGCACAGTATCTGCCATGTACAGCCCATCCACACCACACCACACCAAGCCCAGCCAATCGAGCCCAATTACCAGTTTGTAGATGCTTGTACTTGGGTAGCAAGGAGACAGACACAAGGAAACAAACACAAACCAGTTTGTAACCAATTACCAGTTTGAACCAATTACCAGTTTGAACCAATTACCAGTTTGAACCAATTACCAGTTTGAACCAATTACCAGTTTGAACCAATTACCAGTTTGAACCAATTACCAGTTTGTAGATACTTGTTCTTGGGTAGGGTCACCCCGGCACAGCTACACAGAGAAAGATCTCGCTTTTTTAATTCAGATTTCTGTAGTCCAGGTTGAGTAGCTACTTGGGCTACTCAACCATGATTTCAGGATTGTTGCGTAGCCATCGCATGGCGGAGCGCAAAGCGCGGAGCCTGGGAGGGTCGGGGGGCAACGCGACCCAATATCGGGGAGTCCGGGGGGTGTAGCATTCTACGGAATGGCGACGCGTTGTTGAAAAATGAAACACTGCTCACTAGCCATGGACGAGCACTACAAGCAGGTACATTGACTCCACACTCTTGGATGTATGGCCTGCCCCTGGACTGTAACGACATACATGCATACCAGTACACACGTACATGCAACACTCACATGGAAATGGTAATAGGCACTACACTTCTGAACGTCTGGTGCAAGATAACCAAACTCAGGGACCTCTGCATTCACCCTCGAACAATCAAGACCAACTCTAGATAACCAGGGGGGAGCTAATAGAAAGAAACACTAAACAAAGGGGTCACTTACACGGCAAGAGTAAGAAACAATAAAGTGCTGAAATGCAATTGCAAGATAGCAAAACTCAGGGACCTCTGCACACACCCTCGAACAATCAACACCCTCGAACAATCAAGATCAACTCTAGACTATCAGGAAGGGCTAATTGAAAGAAACACTAAAACACTTGATACTGAGGTCACTCACATGACAATGGTAACATGCACTACACTGCTCAACTGCAAGGGCAGGATAACCAAACTCAGGGACCTCTGCACACACCCTTGCACAATCAAGACCAACTCTATATTACTAGTAGGAGATAATTGAAAGAAACACTTGATACAGCGGTCACATGACAATGGTAACAGGCACTACACTGCTCAAATGCAAGTGCAGGATAATAAAACTCAGGGACCTCTGCACATACCCTTGAACAATCAAGATCAACTATAGACTACCAGGAGGAGATAATTGAGAAACAAGTCCATGCAGCGTCGCAAGCGACGCGGAAATTGGCGGAGTGTGTTGGCAACGGAACGAAAGGTGGCAACAATGGAGCTGACCGAAGCGAGTTTGTTACGCAACTGTTGGCTGACGTGTCGGGCTTCAAGTTTTTCGTTTTTTGGTCGGACAGACGGACAAACGGGTAAACATGGGGGCTCCCGCCCCCTTGAAGAGGGGGCTCCGCCAAACACAGTGAAAGGTGCAGCACTTACATGACAACGGCAAGAGGCACTACACTGCTGTACTGCAGGTGCAAGATGACCAAACTCAGGGACCTGCATACACATGTGGGGGACTGAGGGTTAGAGTGCAACGTAGGAGTTGGCTTCATTACATGGTCTATAAGCCTTCAGGTAGGTACATAGATTGTGATAGTGTTAGTGGGAGTGGTGGTGATACTAGGGGAAAGAGGAGTACACTACTACACTGCTAAACAGTAGGTGCAAGATTTTCAAACCCAGCGAGCTGCATACACATGCAGGGGACAGAGGGCCAGAGTGCAACATAGGCTTTGGCTGCATTACATGGTCTATCAGCCTTCAGGCAGGTACATAGATAGTGGTAGTTGTAGTGGTAGTGGTAGAAATAGTAATAATGATAGTGGGAGTGGGAGTGATAGTGGTGGTGATAGAGAGAGTAAGGGTGGGAGTACAGTCATTCACTAGTGAGGGACAGAGGGTCAGATTAAATCAACCCCCCACAATAGTAGATGTTATGAGAGGGTTGGAGTTCAACATTGGATTTACCTAGGATTGATTACACGGTCTATCAGTCTTCAGGCAGCTACATAGATAGCGATAGTGATTGAGGTAGTAGTGGTGGTAATAGGGGGAGTGAGAGTGGGAGTATACTTCAATGGCCAACTGCAGTTGCAAGATTTCTAAACTCAGGAACCTGCATACACATGTGGGGTACAGAGGGTTAGAGTGCAGCATTGCATTTGATAGTGATATAGTCATACATATAGTGACAGAGAAATGCAGTGACAGTGATAAAGTGATGAGGATGAGACTCACCAGAATGCAAAACCCAGGTTGAGCCTCTTGTAGGTAGTATTTATAGTTGTAGTGATGTTGATATTGATATAGTGACAGTGACAGTAAAATAGTGATAGTGATGTAATGACAGTGACGTAGTCATACAGATAGCGATAGAGAGATGTTGTGACAGTGAAACAGTGATAGTGATATAACTTACCAGAATGCCAGCCCCAGGTTGAGCCTCTTGTAGGTAGTAGTTATAGTTATAGTGATGTTGACATTCATACTGATAGTGGCAGAGATAGAGATGTAGTGATAGTGATGTAGTGACAGTGACGTAGTCATGCAGATAGTGATAGAGAAATGCAGTCACAGTGTTGGAGTGATAGTGATAGTACCTCACCAGAATGCCAGCCCCAGGTTGAGTCTCTTGTAGGTTGTAGTTATAGTTGTAGTGATGTTGATATTGATATAGTAACAGTGATATAGTGATAGTGATGTAGTGACAGTGACGTAGTCATGCAGATAGTGATAGAGATAGAGTGATAGTCATACAGATAGTGATAAAGATATTTAGTGACAGTGATAGTGATAGGACTTACCAGAATGCAAGCCCCAGGTTGAGCCTCTTATAGGTATCGGACGAGAGTCGATTGTGGCTGGCAGCATCTTTCAGTGTCGAGGCACACGCCAGGGCAAGCCAGAAGTAGGAACCAGCCACACCCTGTATATGATGCATGTTTTTGTTTGCCTGTTCGTTTGTTTGTTTGACTTTATTTCTTTTTATGTTGAACGATTGTTTGCTTGTTTTTATCTAAATTTTGTTTCTTTGTTTGCTATCTACATTTTGTTTGTTTGCTTGCTTGTTTTTTTGTTTGTCTGTTTGTATGTTTGTTTGTCTGTCTGTGTGTCTGTGTTTGTGAGCATGTTGGTATGGGGTGTGTGCACAGCTTGTATGTTGTCCTATAATGTCCTGGACAACAGGATTTCACTGACACACCTAACATCAATCTGCCCAATGACTAGCCACAGCAATACACCAGCAACAGCCCACTCACCCGCCATCTACAATGAATCCTACATCAGCACCAACCAGCATAGTTCTGAGTTCAACTCAAAAACCCTGATACAGTGACATGCCAAACACCAAATTACTATCCATCCATATCCACTAGCAACAGCCCACCCACCACCACCAAACAAGTAAGCCTACCTCAGTACCAAGCAGCATATTTCTAAGTTCAACTCCAAACACCACACCGACTAACTCAACACCCATCCGACCCAATGAATACCCACACAAATCCACTAGCAACAGACCACCCACCACCACCAAACAAGTAAGCCTACCTCAGTACCAAGCAGCATATTTCTGGGTTCAACTCCAAACACACCACTGACTAACTCAACACCCATCCGACCCAATGAATACCCACACAAATCCACTAGCAACAGCCCACGCATCCGCCAGCAAGTAAGCTTACATCAGCACCAACCAGCCTAGTTGTGAACTAGCTCCAAACACCACACTGACAAACTAAACACCCATCCAACCCAATGAATACCCACACAAATCCAATAGCAACAGCCCACGCATCCGCCATCAACAAGGAAGACTATATCAGTACCAACCAGCATGGCCGTGGGTTCCACTCAAAAAGCAATGCTGACACAGTGGCATGCCCAACACCAACCTGCCCTATGACTACCCGCCATATTCTATAGCACCAGCCCAAACCATCTATTCTAATCTACCACAACCAAGCCGACACAGCACTAACCAGCACGGTTGTGGATTCCAACTAAAAAGTCGCTGACACAGTGACATGGCCAAACAAGAGTACGCCAGCTGACCTATGACTATATACCATCCATATCTGCCTAGCACCACCAACCATCTACCATACTACCACCCCACCCAAGCCTACACACACTAACCGCACTGTTGTTGGATTCAACTAAAATGGGTCGTCTGACCACAGTGCACAATGCTCAAACACCACACCCACCCTGACCCTATGACTACCCAGCCATATCTGATAGCACCAGCCCAACCATCTACCACCAACCAAGCCTAAATCAGCACTAACCAGCACGGTTGTGGATGCAACTAAAAGGTCGTGCTGACACAGTGACATGCCAAACACCCATCTGACCCTATGACTACCCAGCCATATCTGATAGCACCAGCCCAACCATCTACCACCAACCAAGCCTACATCAGCACTAACCAGCACGGTTGTGGATGCAACTAAAAAGGTCGTGCTGACACAGTGACATGCCAAACACCCATCTGACCCTATTGACTACCCCAGCCATATCTGATAGCACCGCCCCAACCAACACCATCTACCCCAACCATGCCTACACTTCAGCTACTAACCAGCACGGTTGTGGATCAACTAAAAAAGGAAGACTCGTGTGCTGACACAGTGCATGCCAAACACCCATCGGACCCTATGACTATCCCAGCCATAGCTGATGCACAGCCCAACCATCTTACCACCTAACAAGCTACATCAGTCGACAACTCCTCAGCACGGTTGTGGATTCTGACTAAAAATGTCGTTGCTGGTACAAAACACGACAAGTGGCATGGCCAAACAAATCCATCTGACCCTGTGACTACCCAGCCCCATATCGATAGCACCACAGCCACCATCTCCACCAACCAATCGCCTACATCAGCACTAACCAGCACGGTGTGGATGCAACAATAAAAAGGTCAGTGCTGACACAGTGACTCAAACACCCATCTAGTCACCCTATAGACTACCCCAGCAATATCTGCTAGCAACAGCCCAACCATCTACCACCCAACCAAGCCTACGCTCGCCCTACCAGCACACGTTGTGTGGACGTGCAAACAAAGGTCGTAGCGCCAGCAGTGCCATGCCAAATCACTCGCATCTGAACCCTAATGACTAACCCATCCATATCTTATACGCACCACCCCAACCATCTTACCGCCCCAAGCTACATCCACACTAACACAGTGCACGTGTATGTTGGATGGTTCAACATAAAAAGAGGTCGTTGAATACACAGATGACTATTGCGCAAACAAACCCATCGACCAAATTAATACCCATCCATATCCCTAGCACAACACCGACCCCCCACCACCAACAAGTAAGCCTACCTCAGTACCAAGCAGCATATTTCTGGGTTCAACTCCAAACACACCACCGACTCACTCAACACCCATCCGACCCAATGAATACCCACACAAATCCACTAGCAACAGCCCACGCATCCGCCAGCAAGTAAGCATACAGCAGCACCAACCAGCCTAGTTGTGAACTAGCTCCCAAACAACCACACGACTAAACTAACCACCCCATCCAACCTCCAATGAAGACCTCACACTCAATCCAATAGCACCATCCCACAGCTCCGCCATCAACAAGGAAGACTATATCAGTACCAACCAGCATGGCCGTGGGTTCCACTCAAAAAGCAATGCTGACACAGTGGCATGCGAAACACCAACCTGACCCTATGACTACCCAGCCATATCTGATAGCACCAGCCCAACCATCTACCACCAACCAAGCCTACATCAGCACTAACGCATGCACGGTTTGTGGATTCCACTAAAAGGTCGTGCTGACACCGTGGACATGCCAACACCCATCTGACCCTATACTAATACCCACGCCTATCTGATATCACCAGCCCAACCATCTAACCACCAACCACGCCTACACAGCACTAACCATCAACGGTTGTGGAGGCAACTAAAAAGGTCGTGCTGCACACGTGACCTGCAACACCATCTGACCCTTGACTTACCCGCCCTATCTGATAGCACCAGCCCAACCATCTACCACCAACCAAGCCTACATCAGCACTAACCAGCACGGTTGTGGATTCAACTAAAAAGGTCGTGCTGACACAGTGACATGCCAAACACCCATCTGACCCTATGACTACCACAGCCCACAATCTGATAGCTACCAGCCCACCATCACCACCCAACCAAGCTACATCACACTAATCCAGCTATCGGTTGTGGGATTCAACTAAAAAGGTCGTGCTGACACAGTGACATGTCCAACACACCCATCTACGACACCCGATGACTACCCCCCCATACTCTCCTCAGCACTCACAGCACACAATCCACTAACCATCAACCAGCCTACCTCAGCATTCTACCAGCAACGGTTGTGGCTCTATCAAAAAGGTCCGTGGCCTGACACAAGTGACATGCCAAACCCCATCTGACCCTACATGACTAGGTATCTCGCATATCGATAGCACCACCCCACCCATCTACCACCGTCCCTAAGCCTACCCTCCCACTAACCACACGGTTCTGGATTCAACTCAAGGCTCGTGCTGACCACACACTTCCACCTGCCAAACCCATCTGGACCCTATGACTATCATCCATATCTGCGCACCAGCCCCAACCCATCTACCACCCTCCCAACCAAGCCGCCTACCATCAGCACAACCACAAGGTTCCTTTGGATCACCCTTACAACCAGCTGTCGTGTCTGCACAGTAGACATGCCAAACACCCATCTGACCCAGCTACCCAGCGCATACCTGCTAGCACCAGCCCCATCTACTCACCCCCCAAGCCTAGCTCAGCACTAACCAGCCCGCTCCGGTTGCTGCATTCCATACTAAACGCGCTCGTGCTGACTACAACCTGTGAAAATGCCAAACTACCCAATCTGACCATATGACTCCCCAGCCATATCTGATCCAAAGCACACAAGCCCAACCCAATCTACCCCGACCAAAACCAGCCTCCATCAAGCACTAACCAGCACGGTCATGTGATTCAACTAAAAAAGGGTCGTGCTGACACAAAAGTGACACCTGAGCAGGACACCCATCTGACCCATATGACTAACCCAACAGAACCATTCATACTAGCACACCAAGCCCAACCATACTACCACCAACCAGCCACATCAGCACTTAAACCCAAACCAGCCACGTTCTTGCCCTTCAACTAGAAAGCCATCGTGCAATGACACAGTGACCTGCCAGAACACTTTTCCGCTCGTGACCGCGTAGACTACCCACACCTATCTGATAGCACCAGCCCAAACCCTGGCTACCACAACCAAGCCTACATCATCACAAACCAGCACGGTTGTGGATTCAACTAAAAAGTCGTGCTGACACAAGTGACCATGGCCAACACCGACATCTGACCCTATGACAAACCCTACCATACTCTGAATATGCAACAGAGCCCCAACCATCATACCAACCAACCACGCCTACACAGCACATAACACAGCACTGGTATGCTGGATACGCAACCAAAAAGGTCGTGCCCCTGACTAACGTGACAATGCCGAACAACCCATCTGACCCTATGACTACCCCATCCATAGCTCTGCACCAGCCAAGCATCTAATATCCCCACCAACCAAGCCTACATCAGCACTACCAGCACGGTTTGTGGATTCAACTAAAAAAAGGTCGTGCTACACTTGACAGCCACAACACCCATCTGACACTATGACTACCCATTCCTGTCCTGCTAGCACCACCAAGCCAACCATCTACCCACGAACCAGCTACATCATCACTACAGCCACGGTTTGGAGTCCCCTAAATAGGTCGTGCTGAACACGTGACACTGGGAATGCGCAAACACCCAGTCTACGCTGACACATGCCATGCCAAACACCCTCTGACCCTATGACACCCAGCCATATCTGCTAGCACCAGCCCAACCTCTACCACCAACCAAGCCTCATCACACTAACAGCACGGTTGTGGTATGCAACTAAAAAGGTCTTGTCTGACACAGTTACATCCAAACACCATCTGACCCTATGACTACCCAGCCATATCTGATAGCACCAGCCCAACCATCTACCACCAACCAAGCCTACATCAGCACGGTTGTGGATTCAACTCAAAAGGTCGTGCTGACACAGTGACATGCCAAACACCCATCTGACCCTATGACTACCCATCCATATCTGATAGCACCAGCCCAACCATCTACCGCCAACCAAGCCTACATCAGCACTAACCAGCACGGTTTGTGGATTAATAAAAAGGTCTTCTGACACAGTGACATGCCAAACACCCATCTGACCCTATGACTACCCATCCATATCTGATAGCACCAGCCCAACCATCTACCACCAACCAAGCCTACATCAGCACTAACCAGCACGGTTGTGGATTCAACTAAAAAGGTCGTGCTGACACAGTGACATGCCAAACACCCATCTGACCCTATGACTACCCAGCCATATCTGATAGCACCAGCCCAACCATCTACCACCAACCAAGCCTACATCAGCACTAACCAGCACGGTTGTGGATCAACCTAAAAGGTCGTGCTGACACAGTGACATGCCAAACACCCATCTGACCCTATGACTACCCAGCCATATCTGATAGCACCAGCCCAACCATCTACCACCAACCAAGCCTACATCAGCACTAACCAGCACGGTTGTGGATTCAACTAAAAAGGTCGTGCTGACACAGTGACATGCCAAACACCCATCCTGACGATGATCTACCATCATATCTGATAGCACAGCCCACCCTCTACCCGCCCAACCAAGGCCTACTCAGCCTAACCAGCACGATTTGCTGGAGGCTGCAACTTGCAACTAAAAAAGGTCGTGCTGACCACAGAGTGAATGCCAAAAGCACCATCGACCCTATGGAACTATCCCAGCCATATCTGCTAGCACCAGCCCAAACCATTCACCATCTACACCAAACCAAGCTATCATCAGCACTAACCCCCACCAGCACCGGTGTGGATTTCAACTAAAAAGGTCGTGATGACACAGTGGAATGCCAAACACCACATATGACCTTATGACTCCCCAGCCAGAGTCTGTAGCACCAGCCCAACCATATAACACCAACCAAGCTACAGCAGCACTAACCAGCCCGGTTGTGGAGAACTAAAAAGGTATTGCTGACACAGTGAAATTGACCAAACACCCATCTGACCGTATGAATACCAGCCATATCTGATAGCACCAGCCCCACCATTACCACCAAACCCTAAGCCTACATCAGCACGGTTGTGGATTCACCAAAAAGGTCGTTGCTGACACAGTGACATTGCCAAACACCCCATCTGACCCTAGCACTACCCAGCCATATCTGATAGCACCAGCCCAACCATCTACCACCAACCAAGCCTACCTCAGCACAACCAGCACGGTTTGTGGATAGCAAGAAAAAGTCGTGTGCGACACAGGGACATGCCAAACACCCATCTGACCCCTATGACTACCCAGCCATATCTGCTAGCAACCAGCCCAACATCTACTCACCAACCCGCCTTACCTCAGCACTAACCAGCACGGTTGTGGATTCAACTAAAAAGGTCGTGCTGACACAGTGACATGCCAAACACCCACCTGACCAAATGACTACCCAGCCATATCTGATAGCACCAGCCCAACCATCTACCACCAACCAAGCCTACATCAGCACGGTGTGGATTCAAGCAAAAGGTCGGGCTGAAACAGTGTGACATGCCAAACACCCATCTGACCCATGATACCAGCCATATTGATAGCACCACCAGGCCCCAACCATCACCACCAACCAAGCCTACATCAGACACTAAACCAGCAGCGGTTGTGGATGCAACTAAAAAAGGTTCGTGCTGACCACAAGTGACATGCAAACACCCATCTTGACCCTATGACTACCCCAGCCATATCCTATAGCACCAGCCCAACCATCTACCACCAACCAAGCCTACATCAGCACGGTTGTGGATTCACTCAAAAGGTCCGGCTGAACACAGTGACAATGCCAAACACCCTCTGACCCTATGACTACCACAGCCATCATCTGATAGCACCAGCCCACCATCTCCGACCAACCAATCCTACCTCAGCACTACCAGCACGGTCTTGGATGCCAACTAAAAAGGTCGTGCGACACAGTGAAATTACAAACACCCATCTGACCCTATGACTACCCAGCCATATCTGATAGCACCAGCCCAACCATCTACCACCAACCAAGCCTACATCAGCACGGTTGTGGATTCAACTAAAAAGGTCGTGCTGACACAGTGACATGCCAAACACCCATCTGACCCTATGACTACCCAGCCATATCTGATAGCACCAGCCCAACCATCTACCACCAACCAAGCCTACATCAGCACTAACCAGCACGGTTGTGGATTCAACTAAAAAGGTCGTGCTGCCAGGACATGCCAAACCCCATCTGACCCATGACTCCCCAGCCATATCTGATAGCACCAACCCACATCATCTTACCACCAACCAAAGCCTACATCACACTAACCAGCACGGTGGTGGATTGGCACTAAAAAGGTCGTGCTGACACAGTGACATGCCAAACACCCATCTGACCCCTATTAACTAACCCAGCCATATCTGATAGCACCAGCCCAACCATCTACCACCAACCAAGCCCACATCAGCACTAACCAGCACGGTTGTGGATGCAACTAAAAGGTCCGGCTGACACAGTGACATGCCAAACACCCTTCTGACCCTATGACTACCAGCCATATCTGCTAGCTGCTTTTGTCCATCCTTTCTGGGTGTGTGTTCTCGCGCGCGAATCGGCGGTCCACAACCACCAACGCAGCCTACATCACACTCTAACCAGCACGGTTGTGGATTCAACTAAAAAGGTCGTGCTGGCACAGTGACATGCCAACCACCCCATCTTACCCTATGACTACCAGGCCATATCTGATACACCAAGCCAACCATCTCCACCCAACAATCCTACATCAGCAACGGTGTGTGGATGCAACTAAAAAGGTCGTACTGACACAGTGACATGCCAAACACCCATCTGACCCTATGACTACCCAGCCATATCTGCTAGCACCAGCCCAACCATCTACCACCAACCAAGCCTACATCAGCACTAACCAGCACGGTTGTGGATGCAACTAAAAAGGTCGTGCTCACACGTTACATCCAACACCCACTCTGACCATGACTGCCCCAGCCCATAATCATGATAGCACCAGCCCAACCATCTACCACCACCAAGCCTAAATCACACAACTAACCAGCACCGTTGTGGGGATGCAACTAAAAAGGTCGGCTGACACACGTGACATGCCAACACCCCATCTTACCCTATGACTAACCACATATCTGATAGCACCAGCCCAACCATCTACAACCAACCAGGCCTACTCAGCACTAACGCACCCTTTGTGGATTCAACTAAAAAGGTCGTGCTGACACATTGAACAATGCCAAACACCCAGCCCATCTGACCCTATGACATACCCAGCCATATCTGATAGCACCAGCTCCAACATCTACCAACCCCCACCCTACCATCAGCCCTACCAGCACCGGTTGTTGGATGTCAAACTACACAAGGTCGTGCTGACCAGTGACATGCCAAACACCCATCTGACCCTATGACTAACCAGCCATAATCTTGATAGCAAACCTAGCCCAACCATCTACCACCACCAACCAACCTACATCAGCACTAACCCACTACGGTTTGTATGGAATGCCAACTAAAAGGTCGGGTGCTGAAACTGTGACATCAAACCCCATCTGACCCTAATGACTACCCACGCCTATCTCTACACCCGCCAACCATTACCACCAACCAAGCCTACCTCCTGCACTGCAACCAACACCCGGTTTGGATCACTAAAAAGGTCGTGCTCGCACAGTGCCATGCCAGCACCCATCTGACTCCTATGATCGTGGTCGCCCAGCCATTCTATAGGCACCAGCCCACCATCTACCACCAACCAAGCTACATCACACGGTTGTGGATGCAACTAAAAAGGTCGTACTGACACAGTACTGCAACACCCATCTGACCCTATGACTACCTCGTCCATATCTGCTCGTCACCAGCCAACCATCTACCACCAACCAAGCCTACATCAGCACTAAACAGCACGTTGTGGGATCAACTAAAAAGTCGTGCTACACAGTGACATGCAAACACCCATCCTGACCCTAGGACTACCCACGCCATATCTTAGCACCAGCCCAACCATCTACCACCAACCAACCTAAATCAGCACTAACGCAGCACTTTTGGATTGCAACTAAAAAGGTCGTGCTGACACAGTGACATGCCAAACACCCATCTGACCCTATGACTACCCAGCCATATCTGATAGCACCAGCCCAACCATCTACCACCAACCAAGCCTACATCAGCACTAACCAGCACGGTTGTGGATGCAACTAAAAAGGTCGTGCTGACACTTGACATGCCAACCCCCCATGCTACACCGCACCTACTGACTGAACCCCGCCTCGTGCATCTGCTAGCACCAGCCCAACCATCTACCACCACCAAGGCCTATCATTCCGCACGTGTCCCAGCACGGTTGTGGATGCAACTAAAAAGGTCGTGCTGACCCAGTGTACATGCCAGACCCCTCTGACCTATGACTAACCCAGCCATATCTGATAGCACCAGCCCAACCATCTACCACCAACCAGCCCCTACATCAGCACCTAACCACACGGCTTGTGGATGCAACTAAAAAGGTCGTACTGACACAGTGACAGCCACCACCCACTCGACCCTATGACCTCCCGCCATATCTGCTAGCACCAAGCCTCACCATCTACCAACCACCAACCAAGCCTACACTCAGCACTACCAGCACGGTTGTGGATTCAACTAAAAAGGTCGCTTCGCTGACCATGACTTGTTGCCAAACAGCCCCATATTGACCCTATGTGGACTACCACAGCAATCTGATAGCACCAGCCCAATCACATCTACCACCAACCAAGCCTATCAGCACTAACCAGCACATTGTGCTGTAACCAGCACTAGTTGTGGATTCAACTAAAAAGGTCGTGCTGACACAGTGACATGCCAAACACCCATCTGACCCTATGACTACCCAGCCATATCTGCTAGCACCAGCCCAACCATCTACCACCAACCAAGCCTACATTAGCACTAACCAGCACGGTTGTGGATTCAACTAAAAAGGTCGTGCTGACACAGTGACATGCCAAACACCCACCTGACCAAATGACTACCCAGCCATATCTGATAGCACCAGCCCAACCATCTACCACCAACCAAGCCTACATCAGCACTAACCAGCACGGTTGGGGATGCAACTAAAAAGTTCTTCCGGCACAGTGACATGCCAAACACCCATCTGACCCTATGACTACCCAGCCATATCTGATAGCACCAGCCCAACCATCTACCACCAACCAAGCCTACATCAGCACTAACCAGCACGGTTGTGGATGCAACTAAAAAGGTCGTGCTGACCACAGTGACATGCCAAACACCCATCTGACCTATGACTACCAGCCCTATCGATAGCACCAGCCCAACAATCTACCACCAACCAAGCCTACATCAAGACACTAAACAGACGGTTGTGGATTCAAATAAAAAGGTCGTGCTGCCACAGGACATGCCAAGCAACCATCTGGACCCTATGACTACCAGCCATATTGATACACCAGCCCAACCATCTAACACCAACAAGCCTAATCAGCACGGTTGTGGTGCAACTCAAAAGGTCGTACTACACAGTGACATGCCAAACACCCTCGGACCCTATGACTAACCAGCCATATCTGCTGCACAAGCCCAACAATCTACCACCAACCAAGCATACACTCAGCACTAACCAGCACGTTGTGGATTCAACTAAAAAGGTAGTGTGACACAGTGACATGCCAACACCCATCTGACCCCTATGACTACCCAGCCAGATCTGATAGCACCAGCCCAACATCTCCACCAACCCCCAAAAGCCTAAATCAGCATAACCAGCAAAGGTGTGGATGGCCAACTAAAAGGTCGTGCGACCAGTGACATGCCAAAACACCAATCTGACCCGTATGACTACCCAGCCGATCTATAGCCACCAGCCCAACCATCTACCACCAAACAAGGCCTAATCAGCACTAACCAGCCACAAGTGTGGTGCAATAAAAAAGGGCGTGCTGACACGGACATGCCAAAACCCATCGACCCTATGACGACCCAGCCACATCTGATAGAGGGTGGGTGGGTGGGTAGGTGGGTAGGGGTGGGTAGGGGTGGGTGGGTGGGTGGGTAGGTTGGTGGGTAGGTAGGTGGGTGGGTAGGTGGGTAGGCAGGTAGGTGGGTAGGTAGGTAGGTGGGTGGGTGGGTAGGTAGGTAGGTAGGTAGAGGTGGGTAGGTGGCCAGCCCAACCATCCACCACCACCAAACAAGGAAGCCTACATCAGCACCAACCAGCATGGTTCTGGGTTCAACTCTGAACACCACACTGACAACCCCAATACCCATCTAACCCAATGACTACCCATCTATATCCACCAGCACCAGCCCACGCATCTGCCATCAAGTAAGCCTACCTCCCTACCAACCAGCACAGTTGTGAACTATATCTGAACACCACCCAGACAAAGCGAACACCCATCTGGCCCAACTAATACCCACACAAATCCGCTAGCACCCGCCAACACATCCGCCACCAGCAAACAAGGAAGCCTATATCAGTACCAACCAGCATGGTTGTGGATCAAACTGAAAAGGCCGTGCTGACACAGTGGCACACCAAACACCCATCTGACCAAATTACTACCCACCCATATGTGCAAGCACCAGCCCACGCATCTGCCATCAACAAGGAATCCTATATCAGTACCAACCAGCATGGCCGTGGGTTCAACTCATAAAGAATGTGCTGACACAGTGGCACACCCCAATCTGACCCAATTACTACCAGGCCCCATAGACCACTAGCCCAGCCCACGCATCCGCATCAAGTAGGCTTACCTACATAAGGAGCCAACAAAACAGCATGGCCGGGGTATTTCAACAATAAAAAAACGCATGGCTGATTCACTGACACAAGCCCCCCCATCGACCCATTAATACCCCATCCATTATCCGCTAAGTCAGACATCTCACCAGACCCATTTGCCAGGCAAGTAAGCCTACCAGAAATCGGTCACCAACCACCACAACAGTTTGTGAACTTATCTGACACCACCCTGAACAAACGACACCCTCGGTGCCCAAATTATAACCCGCATAATCTGCTAGCACCCTCCACCATCCACCACCACACAAACAAGTAAGCCTAAACAACCGCACACTTCACACATAAATTCTGGTTCAACTCTGAAAACCACCTGCAACAACCCACACCACATCTGACCCAATGAATACCCACACAAATCCACACTAGCACGACACCACGTACATGCGCACGACAGGGCGAAAGTAGCGACATCCAGCACCACCCAGCCTATATTGTGAACGTAGCTCCGAAACCACCACCCTGTCAAAACAAACACACCATCTTACCACCTGAATACCCACACAATCTGCTATTGGGGGACCACCCGCATCATGACCGCCATCAACAAATGGAACCTACATGCAGTACCAACCAGCATGGTTGTGGGTTCAACTAAAAAAGCTGTGCTGACGTAGTAACGTGCCAAACACCCATCTGACCCAATTAATACCCACCCATATCCAGTAGCACCATCTCACCGACCCATTTGCCAGCAAGTAAGCCTACCTCTCCAACCACCTATTGTTAACCATATCTGAACACACAACTGAGCAAACGTAACAGCCCTCTGACCAATTAATACCCATCCATATCTGCTAGCACCAGCCCACCCACCACTACCAAACAAGCCTACCTCAGTACCGACCAGCAAGGCCGTGGGTTCAACTCCAAACCCTGCGCTGACAAGCCCCACGTGGGGCTCGCACGTCATAGAGAGAGAGGAACCTGCGAAGTTGATAGATAGAAGGGTTATGGACATTTCTATGCAAATTTTTTTTATATACACACTTACATACTGGCAGATGGGTGAGTGGGTTGGTGGGATGGGTGTAGATATATGATACGATGCAGTTCGTTAGTTGTTAGTGTGAGTTGTTAGTTGTTAGTTATTAGTTATTTTAGTGAACTAGTTCTGCGCTTAGCAATACACAAAACAACAGGTGTGGTGGCAGCACAAGTCAGACGAGGCCCTTCACAGTGATGGCAAGCTAGATCAGTTCAGCAGTGCGCTCCTTTTCAATCGCATTATTGACAGATTTTATAGAGTGATGGGCATAGATATACCGATGTTTGTAAGATGTGCTTGGGTGGATGGTTAAGATAGATAGATAGATACAGATCATGCGGTGGAGGGGTGGTAGGTAGTCCTGTATTGTATGTAGTTATGTAGTTATGTATGTATGTCTGTACCTATATTATGAATCATTATTCCTGTATGTAATGAATATGTCTTGAGGTCGGTAGGGGATATGGAGTTCGTAGGTCGAAGATATTGGTGTCGGGGTCGCGTAGTTCACGTACGTGTGGTCGGTCGTGCGGTCGGGGTAGGTAGTCGGTGTGGTCGCCGGGGTGCTGGTGTTTTTAGGTAGGTTGTTAAAGGGGATGGGTGGGTAATCGCGTGTACTGCGGCTGTATACGAAACAAGCGCCATGTTGGGGGCAGCACAAAGCATCGAGTCCCTGAACATCCGTGTGACAAGATAGACCACTGGTGCGCCAAGGTCGAGTTTACAGGAAGGAAAGCAGGGGTCAAGTTACCAGTTTCTATAGGAGGGGACACATGGACCACTACACTGACACGGGGTGTCTTTAATCTTAATTTTAAACCACACTTCGCAGTTTTTCCATGAGTAGCCATGGATGTGACCACTACGACTGAACACTGGTCTTTTAATCTTAACTGTTAACCACAAGGGGCCACAGGCCTTAACGCAGTTTTCCATGTAGTATACATGAGGACCACTATACTGACCTGCCCTTTAAAACTTAACTTTAACCAAACTACCCGCAGTTCCATGCTATGCCATGGATGGACACTACATGGCTGACAGGACTGTCTTTTAATCTTAACTTTAACCACAACTTACGCAGGTTTCCATGATATAAATGATGGACCACTACACTGACACTGTCTTTTAATCTTAACTTTAACCACACCGTACGCAGGTTTCCATGATATAAATGATGGACCTCTATTCTGACACTGTCTTTTAAACTTAACTTTAACCACAGCTTGCGCAGGTTTCTATGATAGCCATGATGGACCACGTACCCTACACTTTCGTTTAAGTTTTAACTTTACTTTAACCACAATGGTACACATACATGCCATAAGTGGAGCTTGATGAGCCAGTAACTGAGCCCCTGCGGTGTTCGGGAGTTTGAGCAAAGGGGCCTGAAAAGCAAGGTGGTTTGTGAGTTATTGTGGGTGTTCTGGGGGGGTGTTTGAGGGAGTTTGTGGGGGTGTGGCTGGGGGGATGTTGTTGGTTTGTAGTCATGATGAGCCAGGTGGCGGTTAGCCCTGCTGTTCGGGAGTTGACAAGGGGCCTGAAAAGCAACGTTAGAGGTGGCTTGTGTGTGTGTGTGTGTTGTTCTGGCGGGGGTGTGTCTTAGGGGTTTGGGGCTGTTTTGTGGGGGGGAAAGGTCTGGGTGTTGGGAGTCTGGGTGGGGGTGTTTGGGGGGGGAGGGTGGGGCTTTGATCGGGGGGGGGGGCTGGCGGGTTCTGGAGGAGCTGTTTTTGGGGGTGTGTGGGCGGGGTGGGGGTGCTTGGGGGTTATGGTTATGGGGTGTGGGGGGGGGGGGGGGAAGGGGGGTCTGGGGGGGCGTGTTTTGTGAGTAGGGTGCTATTTTAGAAGCTGGGAGGGAGGTCTAAGGGGGGGATGAGGGGAAATGCTGTGAGGGGGGGGAGTGGGGGAAGGGGGGGGCTGGGGGTGTGGGGGCTGTTTTGGGGGGGCTGTTATTTGTGAGTCAGCACTGAGGTCCCTCTCACCCTCCATGTCTCTTTCCACTCTCCTCCTCATCCCGCCCCTCACAGTCCTTACAGAGTTGTTTCTAAAATCTGAAGGTAGTTTTTTTTTATCTTTTTGTAGCACTCCATTTTGCCCCGTCCTCTCCTCCTGATCCCCAGTCGAGGGCCGCTGCCCTACTGCCTTCCCCCAGGCCACAAACCCTCAATCTTCACCAACTCCATTTTCTCTTTAGGCCACTCCACAACTCATTCCCTCCCCTCAAGTCCGTAACCTACCATTCGTTTTCCTCTCAGACGCCTCCTCCCCCTAGGACCTTCCCCCAGGCCCAAACCCTCATCTCACCCTCCATTTCTCTTTCCACTCTCAACCTCATCCCTCCCCTCACAGTCCGTAGCCTACCATTCTCCCCTCCCCTCCTTCCCCCTTCCCTCCCGCTCCCGCTCCCCTGCCCAAACCCTCATCTCACCCTTCATTTATCTTTCCACTCTCAACGTCATCCATCACCTCACAGTGCTTAGCCCTTTATTCTCCCCTCCCCTCCTTTCCCCTTCCCGCTCACACCTTCCCCTAGGCCCAAAATCTCATCCCACCCTCCATTTCTCTTTCCACCCTCCTCCTCATCCCTCCCCTCACAGTCTTAGCCCAATATACTTTACTTCCCTCCCCCTCCCTGCCCCGCTTCCCCCCATACCCAAAACCTCATCTCACACCCTCATGTCTCTTTCCACCCTACTCCCCATCCCTCCCTCGGAACAAGGGAGTGAAGCCTTAGCCAAAACTCCATCTCCCCCTCCCCATCCCCTCCATATTCCCCTCACCCGGGGCCCAAAGACCCGGCCTTCCCCAGCCCACACCCTCACCTGGCCCCTCCTTCCCGCTTTCCCCTCTCAAGTCCTCCCCCCCTTGCACTCACCATCCGTCTCCCTCGCAACCCTCTCCTCAAGTCCCCTCGACCGCAGACTTTCCCCACCACCATGCACCTCACCCTCCTTTACCGCTCCCCTCCCCTCTGCACACCTCCCCTCTCCCCCCCACCTACCATTCATTTAAACCGTCTCCACCACAATCCCTCCCCTCCCGTGACACTAAAAATCTCTTATACCTGATAATCACAATCTCTTCCCTCCCCCTTTTCGCCTTGTTATCTAAGTAGGCAATGACTACATCCAACCCGCCCCCTTCCCCCAACTCCCAGCGTCACCGCGAGGGGGGCTGTAACCCCCGCATCACCCTGCAACCCCCGCATCACCCTGCCACCCCTCCCCACTGGTCCTCGCCAAATATCATTACAGTTAGGGTCCCTTCACCTGACACAGCTGCATCACCACAGACCACTCTCTAATCCATTCCAAGCCACACTCTATACCCCCCCCCCCCCCCCCCCTTCACACACCTTCACACACCACCACACCTATATTCCCTGCCCCTGCCAGCTCCCTCGTCAAGATAGCATGACAGCAGGGTCCCTCACCTGACACAGCTGCAGGTTCAGGAGTGGCATCTCCGCCGCTTGCTCACCATCCACCTCTACCCACCCCACCCCTCCCCTCTCTTGACACCCCTCCCCACAAGAGCACTACAACAGGGTTCCTCATCTGACACAGATGCAGGTTCAGGAGTGGCATCTCTGCCCCTGGCTCACCATCTACCCCACCCCTCCTCACCCAACCCCTCCCCTCTCTTGACACCTTTCCCCACAAGAGCATGACAACAGGGTTCCACAGCTGCAGGTTCAGGAGTGGCATCTCCGCCGCTGGCTCGCCATCTACCCCACCCCTCCTCACCCCACCCCTCCCCTCCCTTGACACCCCTCCCCACAAGAGCATGACAACAGGGTTCCTCGCTTGACACTGCTGCAGGTTTGGGAGTGGCATTTCCCCCGCTGGCTCACCATCTACCCCAACCCACCCCTCCTACCCCACCCATCCCCTCTCTTGACCACTCTCCCCACAAGAGCACTACAACAGGGTTCCTCGCTTGTCACAGCTGCAGGTTCAGGAGTGGCATTTCCGCCGCTGGCTCACCATCTACCCCACCCCTCCCCTTTCTTGACCCCTCTCCCCACAAGAGCACGGCAACAGGGTTCCTCACCTGACACAGCTGCGGGTTCAGGAGTGGCATCTCCACTGCTTGCTTGAGCCCCCACCGCCATCTTTCTCATTGGAGACAGACCAGACGACGGAATATGTATAGCAGGTCTTGCCTGCGTGGTTACATAAGTTACATGGTTACGTGGTTACATAAGTTGCCTGCGTGGTTATATAAAGTTACCATCATTATCATCATCATCATCACCATCACCGCGACTCCCACCATTACCACCCCCACGACCAGCAGCACCAGCAGCACCACCACCATCAACACCACCATTAGCAGGTCGTGCCTGCGCGGTTACATAAGGTTACCATCATCATCATCATCATCGTCATCACCCTCACCGCTACTCCCACCATAACCACCCCCACGACCAGCAGCACCACCACCACCAGCACCACAATCAGCGGCAGCACCACCACCACCATCAGCAGCAGCAGCAGCAGCACCACCATAAACACCAGCAGCAGCAGCAGCAGTAGCAGCAGCAGCAGCAGCATTATGTGTTTGAATACTGGGCTGACCTTGGAGAGGGGGCCTTGTGTGTGTTGGTGGTTGGCCTTGTGTGTGTTGGTGGTTGGCCTTGTGTGTGTTGGTGGTTGGCCCCAGTGTAAGCAAACGGGCTAGCCCCCTCAACCTCACGCCTCGTAGTAAGGCGTACTACTTATTTAGTTTATTTGTGAGTTTGAATACTGGTCTGGCCTTGACCTTGTGTATGGTGCCTTGTGTGTGTGTGCGTTTATGTGTGTTAATATTTGTGTGTGCGTGCATGTGTTTGTCTGTGCGTGCATTTGTGGGTGTGGGTGTGGGTGTGTGGGTGTTGGGGGGTGTGTTGGGGGTGTTGGAGGTGTGTTTGGGGGGGGGGGGGGGGGGGGGGGGGGGGGGGGGGGGGGGGGGGGTGGGGGGGGGTCATCAAATAAAAGGTGCTTTCTGGGCAGTGAGTACTATGGATCGAAGTTGACTTTTTCGAAAAGAGAAATTAACAGCAAGAGGAGATGGGAGATAGGGCAGACCTTTGGTAGGGGGCCGTGTGTGTGCTTGGCACGCAGTCCACCGAAAGAAGCTGGCCCTTGTGTAGCAAAAAACGACTGCCTGGCTGAGGAGAGCTGCCGTCCTGCAAGGGCTGTCACTGCAGTGGAGAGGGAGGTTTTGAATTTGAATTTGAATTTGAAAAACAAAAATAAAAATAAGTAGAAGAGGCTGAAAATAGGTATTTATAATTAAATGGCGATTCCAATTATACTCTGAAGTTAAGTTAGGAGTTTAGTTTTGGTTAGAACACTCCCTCCCCACACCACACCACACCACTCCGTGCCACGCCATCCCACCCATGAACAGCAGGGCAAGGTAAGGAAGCGCCCACCCATGTCCATGCTCATCTACGGAATTGATCAGAGTGATTCCGAAGAGATTGAAATAACCTGATTCCACTTCAACCCATCACACACCATCCCACTACAAACCACTCCGTGCCACGCCATCCCACCCATGAACAGCAGGGCAAGGTAAGAAAGCGCCCACCCATGTCCATGCTCGTCTACAGAATTGCTCAGAGTGATTCCGAAGAGATTGAAATAACCTGATTCCACTTCAACCCATCACACCCCAACCCATCACACCCCATCACACCACAAACCACTCCATGCCACGCCATCCCACCCATGAACACCAGGTCAAGGTAAGGAAGCGCCCACCCATGTCCATGCTCATCTACTGAATATCTCAGAGTGATTCCGAAGAGATTGAAATGACCTGATTCCACTTCAACCCATCACACCCCACCACACCACACACCACTGCACTCCACACCACCACTCCATGCCACGCCATCCCACCCACGAACACCAGGTCAAGGTAAAGAAGCGCCCACCCATGTCCATGCTCATCTACAGAATCGCTCAGAGTAATTCCGAAGAGATTGAAATAACCTGATTCCACTTCAACCCATCACACCCCACCCCACCACACACCACTGCACTCCACACCACCACTCCATGCCACGCCATCCCACCCACGAACACCAGGTCAAGGTAAGGAAGCGCCCACCCATGTCCATGCTCATCTACGGAATTGATCAGAGTGATTCCGAAGAGATTGAAATGACCTGATTCCACTTCAACCCATCTCACCCCACCACACCACACACCACTGCACTCCACACCACCACTCCATGCCACGCCATCCCACCCACGAACACCTGGTCAAGGTAAAGAAGCGCCCACCCATGTCCATGCTCATCTACAGAATTGCTCAGAGTGATTCCGAAGAGATTGAAATTACCTGATTCCACTTCAACCCATCCCCCCACACCCCACCACACACCACTGCACTCTACACCACCACTCCATGCCACGCCATCCCACCCATGAACACCAGGTCAAGGTAAGGAAGCGCCCACCCATGTCCATGCTCATCTACAGAATTGCTCAGAGTGATTCCGAAGAGATTGAAATGACCTGATTCCACTTCAACCCATCACACCCCACCCCACCACACACCACTGCACTCCACACCACCACTCCATGCCACACCATCCCACCCATGAACACCAGGTCAAGGTAAGGAAGCGCCCACCCATGTCCATGCTCATCTACAGAATTGCTCAGAGTGATTCCGAAGAGATTGAAATTACCTGATTCCACTTCAACCCATCCCCCCACACCCCACCACACACCACTGCACTCTACACCACCACTCCATGCCACGCCATCCCACCCATGAACACCAGGTCAAGGTAAGGAAGCGCCCACCCATGTCCATGCTCGTCTACGCAATCGCTCAGAGCGATTTGGAAGTGACGGAAATACGGACGCATGAGTACACCGATGAATGAGCGGTGCATGCACCGGTCCCCCGTTCCGCATCGAGTCTAGTTTCGGGTCAGTGACGGGCAGGGCCTCTGGTGGCGAGTCTCAACGTTGAATTTGGTTGCATGGCGTCAGACTTGGGCCTACTCGCTGCATGCGTCGATGCAATCAATCGACTGACACTGTAAATAACCTGAAGAGTCCAGTTTCGTGTGACTGGCAACTCGGTGATTGGCGACAGCCCTGCGATAGTTCACTTCTGCATGGACCAGCTC
The DNA here is from genome assembly GCA_013435795.1 of Chlamydomonas sp. ICE-L. NCBI lineage: Eukaryota > Viridiplantae > Chlorophyta > Chlorophyceae > Chlamydomonadales > Chlamydomonadaceae > Chlamydomonas > Chlamydomonas sp. ICE-L. Next base: position 68,453,722 of record JACBWV010000610.1, read on the forward strand.
GCAGGCTATATCGGATGGGTGGTGTATGGAGGCGGTTATGGCTATCAGTCGCTCTGCAGTTTCCAAGTTGTGGACTCCAATTCCTACCTGTCATCATCGGTCCTAGAACGTGGGAGTTCAGAACCCTGGTTGAACAGCAGTCCTTGAAAAAGCGTGGATCCACGCTGTGAGAGACTTGTAACTAGGTTGGCCAAGGCAGGGTCAAGTTGGATTGGGTCGGAGTTGTAAGCTGGGGGGTTAATCCACACCTCTCGCTCGGCTTTTCTTCCTCGCAACGAAACTCGCGCATTTAAGACTACCTATAAATCGGTTAGTGACGGGTGCAACTGATCGATCCCTTCAGATCAGAAGAAATTATGTGGATCCCTGGGGGGGCGGGTTTGCTATTTCCCCTCAGAACCTCATTTAACACGAGGAGCAGTGCGGTCCATGCTTCTTGATGCAAACTTTCGATTCCCGTAGTTTCAGACACCTGCTATGTCATTCGACGTGAAATTCTCGCGGTGCCAGTAGTCTGTTGGCTCATCTGGTGCATCCGCGGAAGGCATGGATGCATCTGCGAGCCATCGGTGTGGAGCAGATCCTTTTCTTCTTGCTTCTATTTCGCAATTGTTACCCAAGAACAGCGACTCCTGCTCTCATCCCGGGTAACCAGGTGTGCCTCACTTCTATGCTCGGTTGGTTGACACACATGGCAATATCACCTTGTGCATCTGATGGTGCAGCCAGATAGATGGCCAAACTTGAATTTGGTAACATGGCTCCAGCCTATAGGCTGCTCGCCGTCATTGGCAGTAACATAATCAATCCAAATCAAAGCATTATTATCAAAATATATTTGATCCAATCTCTTCATACAAAGAAAGGCAACTCGTCACGACCTTCCACCCCCGAATTGCACATCAATCAATGGAGAGAAATTATTTTGTTCACAATTTGAAAATAGAGGTCATGGTAATTGTAGCTCGCGTTCAAAAGGACTTCATCGCTACATTCAAACATCACATGATGTTCATCTTCAACTTGACCTAGATCACATATGTCACACACTCGATCTTTCCATGGGACCATAGGGCGCTTCCATCTATCTCTTTCCACCTTCAAAATCATGTGAATAGGTTACAAATCAAGCCGTGTTACGGATCACTTTGCGCGACCGTTATCTTTTAAGGTCGTCCTCGTGTAAGGTTTAACCTCAAACAAGTGGCCAAATGCATGATCTACATTTATTTGTGAACCGGTTTAATCCTGAAAATGTACATCTAACAGTCCGAGTGGGATGTGTGCCCACAAGGGGCTGAGCAAGTGTCCTTTGGGGTAGATAGGCATACACTTCACTCCATAGCTGCATTGTGCGCATTGCCGCGCGCCCTATACACATGCTTTGAATTAATTGTGTTACTGCCGAAGACGGCGAGCATCCTTAAAAACTAGAGCCATGTAACCAAGTTCAAGCTTACGCACATGCTTTCAGGATTGGATTAGATTGTTACTTGTCTTTTGAGCCAACTCTGGGCTGCTCACCATTTGAATTTGAATTTGTACATGGTCTTTGAGCCAATTCTGGGCTGCTCACCATTTGAATTTGAATTTGAATTGTTACATGGTTTTTGAGCCAGCTCAGGGCTGCTCACCATTTGAATTTGAATTTGAATTTGTACATGGTTTTTGAGCCAAGTCTGGACTGCTCACCATTTGAATTTGAATTTGAATTGGTACATGGTTTTTGAGCCAACTCTGGGCTGCTCACCGTCTCCCAATTCCAAGTCCCACCGTGTAATACCCAAAGAAACCTAGCATGTTCGACAGCACTGCACGTGCTTTTTAAGAGCTGCCTTCCCAAGGCATCCCAAGTTCACATCTGGCAGCAAGTGCTCTAGACTTTTACGGTCTCTACATTAATTTGTCATAAACAGGCTATTGTTGACCCAAGACTAGCCCGCTCCACAAAATCCGGGAGGATTCTTCCAACTTATCCTACAAACATGATAGGCAATATTGCAGCAAGCAAGCACTAGTAGCAAGCAAGATTGCAGCAAGCAAGCATTATTTGGTGGGTGTGGCATCCTCCTGGCCTGTCATGTTGCACCAAGCAAGTATTATTTGGTGGCCGTGACATCTTCACTGCCCGTCATGCAAGCCATGGTCCCTCAAACATGACACTATTCCTTCACCTTGCTATTCCCTGTTGGGTCCTCGATTCCTTAACACCAGTTTGCAGGCTTCCACATGAGTTATGAGCATGGAGTTGTTCCCCCCCTTTATTAGATATTGTACCACCAGCTTATGCAGGGCTTTCTTTTCAGCTTTTACTAGCAGCTTCTTGGCAGATCCCTGATCCAGCCACGGTGCTACACCCAAATATTCCAGCAATTATGGATAGCTGGTTTTGTCACCTTCAAGGTGCACTAGGTTGCTTTGGGTTTGGCCGAATAGCCAGTCGGAGGCGCTGCCTAGAAGCTCCTACCCATGGTCGAATAGCCAGTTGGGGGAGCTGCCTAGAAGCTCCTATCCATGGCCGAATAGCCAGTTGGGGGAGCTGCCTAGAAGCTCCTATCCAAACCGAACAGAAAAGCACTGAGCTCTTGTGCTGCCACATGGCATGGAGATCATATTGTGGCCATATTGCCACACTTCATATGTTGCCGTCTTTCCACCAATACCCTTCACGAGCACATCAGCGCCACCAGGTTTTATTGGATTCATTGTCTAAGGGTGCTACAAGCAGCTTTCCGGCCCCCGAAATCAGCCCCCAAAGATGCTAGCATAGTATCCCCCCAAGTACTAACTAAAGGACATAAGTCAGCAATTGTTCTTGCAGCATTCTAGAAGACTGGGGAGAAGTAGAAAGCTACTTCATGTTACATTGACATCTTTCAGTACAGAGCTCACAAAGGGGCTGACTAAGAAGGGTGGCTACTTGGGCAGTACAGGGGTCCTGCCACCTAGCAGTTCACACACACCTAGTCGTGCACTACCACCTAGTCGTGCTCCAACACTTGTAGCACCTTCAAGGACATGTAGCACCTTCAAGAACATCCTCGCCAAGGTGGGGGTAGCTCTGCGCCACATTCGAGGAGAGCCTTCATGCGATTGAAGTGTCCCCTACACTCAGGGAAGTGGCAAAATGCGGAATGCGTGCGAAAGGGCCAATTTGATGCGGGCTGGCATCTAACTGGATGCGAGTGGTGGCCGGCATCTAGCTAGATGCAGCATTCAGGAAAGGGGTCAAGCCAGCAGTATTCTACACATTCACCTCAGCGCTGTTGCTGAAGAGATCTCCTGCTCTATAGCTGCGACGCACTCCTCGTGTCCCTCGGTTGCAGCCATATGCAAAGGGGTCAAGCCAGCATCATCCTTCACGTCCACGTCAGCGCCGTGCTTGAGGAGAGCCATGATACTACCCAAGCTTCCCTTTGAAGCAGCATTATGTAAAGGGGTCAAGCCGGTTGTATCCTTCACGTTCACCTCAGCGCCATGGTCGAGGAGAGCATTCATGCAATCCAACCCTCCCTTTGATGCAGCCATATGCAAAGGGGTCGATCCAGCATTATCCTTCGCATTCACCTCAGCACCGCGGTCCAGGAGATCCTTGGTGCAATCCGGCCTGAACTCGGATGCAGCCATATGCAAAGGGGTCGAGCCAGCATTATCCTTCACGTTCAACTCAGCGCCATGGTCGAGTAGAGCCTTCAAGCAGTCCAACCTTCCCATGGATGCAGCCATATGCAAAGGGGTCGAGCCAGCATTATCCTTCACGTTCACCTCAGCGCCATGTACGAGTAGAGCCTTGATCCATTCCAACCTTCCCTTGGATGCAGCCATATGTAAAGGTGTCAAGCCATCATTATCCTTCGCGTTAACCTCATCGCCATGGTCGAGGAGAGCCTTCATGCAATCCAAGCTTCCCTTGGATGCAGCCATGTGCAAAGGGGTTGAGCCAGTATTATCCTTCAAATTCACCTCAGCGCCACAGTCGAGGAGAGCGTTCTTGCAGTCCAAGCTTCCCATGGATGCAGCCATATGCACAGGGGTCGAGCCAGCATTACCCTTCACGTTCACCTCAGCGCCGTGCTTGAGGAGAGTGTTAATGCAATCCAAGCTTCCCTTGGATGCAGCCATATGCAAAGGGGTCGAGCCAGCATTATCATTCACGTTCAACTCAGCCCCGTGCTTGAGGAGAGCCTTGATGCACTCAAGGCTTTTTTTTGACGCAACAGTTTGCATATGGGTCGCATGATTCTTTGAGAGCCGCTTTCCCTTCGCGCTGCTGTCGAGAAGAGCCTTGAAGCAATCCCAGGTATACTTGGATACAGCCACATGCAAAGGGGTCGAGCCAGCATTATCCTTCACGTTCGACTCAGCGCCGCCGTCAAGGAGAGCCATGATGCAATGGTACGACCTTCCTTCTGATGCAGCAGTATGCAAAGGGGTCGAGCCTGTATAGTCCTTCACGTTCACGTCAGCGCCGCGGCCAAGGAGAACATTGATGCACTTCACATGCCCCTTTCGTGCAGCATTATGCAAAGGGGTCCATCCATAACAATCCCCTAAGTTCACCTCAGCGCCACAGTTGAGGAGAGCGTTGACGCACTCCTCGTGTCCCTCCAGTGAAGCATACATCAAAGGGGTTGACTCCCACTTCGAAAGCTTACCCATGCAGTTCACGTTGGCCCCTAGTGCCAATAGCGAAATCAACTCATTGAGATCACCTTTCAGGGATGACTCCAGAAGTTGTGTATCAAGGTTATCCGGCATTTGCGACAGGAAGAACCTACTGTAGGTAGTAAAGGGTGTTGCATGTTAGTTGATGTACCCACCCTCCACCGCTTATTTTGTATAGTATATAATTGTAATATAAATATGTGCACGATCAAGTGCTCAATGGTTCGTTATGGCTCATGGCTTCAAGCGTGTATTATTTGATCAACTCATTCAACAACAGAAGAGTGTCAAATGACTAAATTAGACTGAAGGATGGAGGAAGTGAGGCACCAACCGTTGCAACTTGGAAGGATTGATAGAAGGCTTGCACGCCTTCAAGTGATGGCTTCAATACCATGTATGGTTATTTGATTTGATACATCTTCCTGGTGCATGCCTTCCTGGAATCCAAAAATGGAACTTGCGCAACTCAAGGGGGAATATACCGAAGGTGCATGATATGTTGGCGGATGAGATGGCGGACACCTGTCCGCCATCAATGATTTTGTCCAGGCGGGGAGCGCTGGCGGATTGGGCCATCCGCCAACATTTCGCCAGGCCAATACAGTTAGTGCAGTACACACAGTTGGGGGGGTAGTAACTCCCTTTGGACAATTTCCTTCATTCCTGACGGCTGCTCATTTCTTTTCTTTCAATTTCGTTCTAGCCCTCGAGTTAATGAATCCTCAACCAGCTTTGGGCGCTCAGGCGTCGCCAGATCCTGGTCTGGCTCCCCCCTCTGTCTCTCAGCCTACTGTTGCCCCCTCCATTCTTTGTCCCCTCTCTACTACTGCTCTCCCTATCCCAGTGCATGTCCCCTCTTGTCGTACGGTTGGGCAGTTCCTTTTAGCCTATTTGGCTACCACTGGACTGTAACAATACAGTCTGAAGTGAACATTGCTTTGCACTATCTGCAAGGCAATGTTCAAGCCAATGATATTAGCCATGCCTCTTATTTATATTTAGGGGGGGGGGGGGGGGGGGGGGGGGGGGGGGGGGCAGCCCTCCTCAAGTTTTTTGCACAGGGTGACACAAGGGGTGACACATTTGTTTGTTACACAGAAGTCCAATATTATTTTACTAAGGTCCAATATTTTTTCACTGAGTTTTTTTTATTCAGAGGTCCAATATTTTATACTCCTGTTATGCCCAGAATAACTCATTTTAGTCACACTTGAATCTGGTTTGAATTGGAATGTAAAAGATGATTTCGCCATCCGCCATTGGTACCCTGGGCCAATTTATGGAGCGTTCCAAATCTGTAACATCCGCCAACCTTACTATTCGCCATGTTTTTAGCCCCTTTTGAGTGCCATCCGACATCTCTATTTTGCCGCCAACATATCATACGCCTACGGTATCGACAACATACTAAAAAGACAGAAAACCTTTAACATACCGGTAGTGTTGTCTTGCTTCTTTTCATCTTTGCTTGAATTCTTGCACTCTTTGATTGTCAGTCGAAGAATTTATGGGGGGAAGCCCCCCCCCCCCCCCCCCCCCCCTCACACACATGCACACACTGATATCCAAAGTGGAGTCTTTATTAGGGTGGGGTGGGGGTGGGGGCTTCTTTCCTCCCGTATCCAGACTATTCGGACTGGACTTCCCGAGGTACGAAACCTTTAAGCACAGCTTTCTCCAGGGAGCGTAGCTACTGGTTCCAAAGGGCAAGATAGTCGGACACTGCCCTAGCAATTTATTATAACCAATTTAGATCGCCGTGCATCGACCGGAGACGAAGGTTCGAGAGTTGCGAAAAGCCAAAGAAACCTTTCTACCTATACTATATACTCAAGACTGACTGACTTAAAATATCTAAACTGTATACTCAAGACCGACTCGAGACTTCAGTGACATCACTTGGTCAAAAAAAGCTTCATTCAAAGGAGGCGCGAGGCGTCCCTCGGGAATGACGAATTCGCAAAAATAAGTGAAGGAATCTTACACCCTAGGTCCCGAGGCGGGGAGGCCTGGTGCGTGAGCGAGAAATAGTGGGAGTTAAAGAAAGGCGGTTCTTGGTAGAGACTTTAGAAGTAGGAGGGGAGACAGAAGAGCAGATCTAGAAGTGGGGCAGACATCTGTGGATATCAGTCATTGTCTAGGTCCGGTCTCTCGATGAATTTATGCTAGCTTTACAGGTAGCCAGTAAGCCAAGTCTACTAGACTATAACTGAGCCACCGATATCCACAGGATTTTAATGGGACGTACCTCTTCGACAGTAGACTTCGAAGGGGCTCTGAAGTGCCTTGGCTCGTAGGGTTGGACGAACACTATCGGTAATATGAACTACTTCTGCCTTGGGCCTTCGCTTTTCAATCCACAAGAATATTAGAAATATAAGAGATCAAGATCGGACTCGTCCAAGAATATAATGGCCTGCCTATGAAATGATACAAACAAGGCAACCATGCCATGGTGGGTTACTCTCCTCACTGCAACCTCCTCAGCACATGTAATGATGTGGATAACCGTCTATATCTGACACGCCGCACGCCTCCCCCCCCATTCTCCGGCACATGCAGCCGCATGCACCTGGCTTATATTCCCTCCTGTCAAGTTCGGCCATCTGTGTTGTCGAATCGTAACACGCTCATTTAAAGCTACAAATATTCCGGTTACAGCTTTAAAGCTACAAATAATCCGGTTACTGGCGGGGCAGGGGGTGGGTGGGTGGGTGGGCGGGGGGCATACCGCAACATAGTAGGTATGTGTGAGTGTGTGTGTGTGAGGGGGGGGGGGGGGGGGGGGGGGGGGGGGGGGGGGGGGGGGCATGGAATTGACTTGAAGTTAGCTCACCTGACAGCAATTGATCTCCTCTTCCACGTTACGTCACTAAAACGCCATGGTAATGTGGGGAGCCAGAGAAAAACATCAACTCAAAACTCATAAAGACATAAACCAATAACATTTCCAGGGTTATAAAAATTGATACATGGAATTAGAGCTGACAACCAGGCTTGCATGCTGCAGTATTGCACATCTTATTTTGAGGATAAGTTGGAAGAGTGTAAGACCTCTCCCGGATGTTGTTGAGCGGGCTTGTATTGGGTCAACAATGGCCTGTCGATGACAACGTAATGTACGGTAAAAACTGCATGACTGCATGAGCTTCATGAAGCCCACCAAAGGGCCTACATGTTACTTGAACTATGCACCCCCTGCGCCGGGGCTCTGGCTGCACCTTGGAATTTTCAGTGTCATAATATTTTGAGATTCTTTGTTGGGTAGTGTCAGCGTATACTACAAGGACACGAGTGCCGTGAGTTAGGGGGCATATAGACGAACATGCAGCCGAAAGATAGACATCCAGCGTACAAAAAGTTACCTGCTGCCCGAGCTATTGCTTTCTATGGCCTTTCGCACCCTACCGGGCCACCCCCCTATAAAGCTTGCAATAGTGCGCCATTTTAAAGACCACTGACAGTGTGGTGTATGGGGAAAACGTGTTGTCCGATTGGGGAATCTTATGGTTATGTCCGTATGATACACCACAGACAGAGCCTTAATTCTAGCTTACTTACAGGCAGCAATTAAAAAATACCCCGTGGCTAAAGCTATGCATGGCAGGGGGGCGTAACCTCAAAAAAAAGGCGTCAAATTAAAAGGGCTTTGTACCAGTATTACAAGGAGGGCAAATAAAGTGTGGGATACTGGGGTCGCCCGATAAAACCAGAAGTCCCCCTTAGCTCCTTCAAGCTGCGGGCACATAAAGAGTCTAGTAGGGTACTAGGACAATGCAAATACTCATCATCATTTCTATCATACATTAAAATCGATTTATACATATTAAAAGCTCGAGGTTATACAACTTCGTGGATTGTGCATCGATGTGCAACCTTCATCCTTATCTCCTCATCATTCATTCTTATCCATTTAGATGAACAAGTAGCAGGCAAGATAAGGCTTTTCGACAACCACACCAGATCCTCCTCCTTCCCCGCAGGAAGGGCTGAGGACACAAGGGATGTGTACCCAAGCTTAAAAAGCCAACCTGGGCCCAGCCTCCCATGCAGAGGTGTGTATGTATGTATGTATATATGTGGGTGGGTATGTATGTATATATGTGTGTGTGTGTATGTATGTGTATGTAAGTATGTATGTATGTGTGTATGTGAGTGCTAAGGGCGGAATTCGTTTGGGGACCTGTAACTTCCTGTCCCACCTTCATTTCGGGTAAAAGAAAGTTGTCAGCAGATCCCGAGGAAAAGCTATATTGAAAGCGATGAGGTATAGTCTAACTTCCCGTCCCAACTTTATTTGGGTACAAAAAGGTGTTGGATACTGAAGAAAAGCTCTATTGAAAGGGATGGTGAGGTACAGAAGGTTATTTCCTGCCCCCCCCCCCCCCCCCCCACCCCCCCCCCCCCCCCCCCCCCCCCCCCCCCCCCCCCCCCCCCCCCCCCCCCCCCCCCCCCCCCCCCCGTCGGAAAAAAGATAAAATCACTTAACAGTGCGGGTGATGAATAAATTGAATTCTACGATGCTGGGCTTCGTAAGCCTGGTTTGTATGGAAGCACGGCTGTATGGCTCTGTCCCATGTGCAGAAGTCTAAGATCCTTGCATGAATGAATGATGCCGTCAGACAGGAGATCAACATGCGCTGGAGGTTACTAGGAAGCAGGTCGATTAGCTGGAATTGTGACCAAATTACACATATCTCTAAATGCAACCACCGTTGCATGCGTTTGCACAAAATGGATTACATCAAGCTTCACACTGTGACAGTCTCCTTACTTATTCCCACAATTATGATTCCAAAACAAATGTCTGTAACCCAACCCAAACTTCTCCAACCCAACCCAAACTTCTCCAAACCAACCCAAACGTCTCCAACCCAACCCAAACTTCTCCAATCCAAACCAAACTTCTCCAACCCAACCAAAACTTCTCCAAACCAAACCAAACTTCTCACCGCCTTCATCACCTAAACAGCACTGCATGGCTGTAAAATGGTAAGATTACTACCGCCAAACGTGTCCCTTTCTTATTGTGCCCCTTTCTTAGTTGGTGCTGGGATCCATTCTGATCGTATTCTTCTTTGTTCTTTTCCTGTTTTGTCTGTGTTCTTTTCTGTTCCTATTGAGCCCCTTTCTTAGTTCGTGCTGGGATCAAAGCTTGGAGTTAGTGCTGGGATCCAAGCCTAAATTCTGATCGTATTCTTTTTTGTTCTTTTCCTGTTGTGTCTGTTCTTTTCTGTTCCTATTGTGTCCCTTTCTTAGTTGGTGCTGGATTCCAAGCCTGAATTCCAGAAAATAAACAAAATGAATATTCAACGTAAAATAAATATAAGAATGTTACGCCTGATCACAAGGCGTAACCTGGTCGTAACAGTCTTATATCTATTCATTCTTTGGGCACTATTTTTGTCGCAAATTGAGCGACTCAGTGTGACCCCAGTGCGACGCGCTGCCCTGCACCCCAAGGGGAGGGGGCATTTTTGACTCGTTTAGCCAGCATCGCGAAAGTAAAAAAAAGTACCGCTGTGAAAAAAAGTAACCCTGGGCATCCAATGATACAATGGCGCAGTATCTGCTAATACCTTTCTTCTTGGCCTTTCTAAGCAGCTTATAGGCAGCTTCTAGGCAGAATATCAGGGCCTTTCTAAGCAGCTTTTTGGAGCTCCTTGAACCAGCCACTGAGCTACACCCAAATATTTCAGCAGCTCTAGACGGCTGATTACACCAACTTCAAGGTGCACTAGGTCGCTTTATGTTTGACTGCGTAGCTAGTCAGGGAATGTGCCTAGAAGCTGCTGCTGCTCGTAGAATGTGCCATGCTACGCTTGAATAATAGATAGTACTTGACTACTGCATGGCTTTAGTGCAGTAGTCAAGTACTGTCTATTGTAGTGAAGTAGCTATGTCCTATCTACTGCAGAGCCCCATTTACCATTGTGAGTCAGGTGTGGGTAATGTGTGGGTCAAGTGTGGGTACTGTGTGGGAGCCATGGGAGCCGGTCAATAGTGGGTACATACTTGACCCATACTAAGATTGATCTGCTGAAATTGTAAATAAAACGACTGCTTACTAAGCAATGATGTTCTGGCTGGCATCTATGTAGATGCACGCCCTTGGGCGACTGCTTACTAAGCAAGGGCGTGCTGGCTGGCATCTGCGTAGATACGTACACTTGGGCGACTGCTTACTAAGCAAGAGCGTGCTGGCTGGCATCTGCGTAGATACGTACACTTGGGACTGCTTACTAAGCAAGAGCGTGCTGGCTGGCATCTGCGTAGCTACGTACACTTGGGCGACTGCTTATTAAGCAAGGGCGTGCTGGCTGGCATCTGCGTAGATACGTACACTTGGGCGACTGCTTACTAAGCAAGGGCGTGCTGGCTGGCATCTGCGTAGATACGTACACTTGGGCGACTGCTTACTAAGCAAGGGCGTGCTGGCTGGCATCTGTGTAGATACGTACACTTGGGCGACTGCTTACTAAGCAAGGGCGTGCTGGCTGGCATCTGCGTAGATACGTACACTTGGGCGACTGCTTACTAAGCAAGGGCGTGCTGGCTGGCATCTGCGTAGATACGTACACTTGGGCGACTGCTTACTAAGCAAGGGCGTGCTGGCTGGCATCTACGTAGATGCATGCCCTTGGGCGACTGCTTACTAAGCAAGGGCGTGCTGGCTGGCATCTGCGTAGATGCATGCTCTTGGGCGACTGCTTACTAAGCAAGGGCGTGCTGGCTGGCATCTACGTAGATGCATGCACATGGGCCCCAGAGGAAAAACATCCACTACAAAATTTGAAAAAAAAAACAGTTTCTTGATGTTCAGAAGCTCCCTTTGACTCCGTCAGGGCGCGAGGACATTTGGAGTCCAGTAAGGCAACAGAAAAAAATATAATTATCCTCCTCCTCATCCCCCTCATAGGAATGCACTGAGCTTCTAGACGACATGCCTCATGCGCTGATGTGCGGGCATAGGCATGCAGCAGGCTTCATGATGACATGACTGATGCACGGGATGTGCTGGCATAGGCATGCACTGGGCTTCTCGATACATCCTCATTCGCTATGTGCGGGCTAGGCATGCAGCCATGCCCGCATGATGACATGAACTGACACGGATGGTGGCTGGCATAGGCATGCACTGGGCTTCTAGACGACATGCCTCATGCGCTGATGTGCGGGCATAGGCATGCAGCAGGCTTCATGATGACATGACTGATGCACGGGATGTGCTGGCATAGGCATGCACTGGGCTTCTAGATGACATGCCTCATGCGCTGATGTGCGGGCATAGGCATGCAGCAGGCCTCATGATGACATGACTGATGCACGGGATGTGCTGGCATAGGCATGCACTGGGCTTCTAGATGACATGCCTCATGCGCTGATGTGCGGGCATAGGCATGCAGCAGGCTTCATGATGACATGACTGATGCACGGGATGTGCTGGCATAGGCATGCACTGGGCTTCTAGACGACATGCCTCATGCGCTGATGTGCTGGCATAGGCATGCAGCAGGCTTCATGATGACATGACTGATGCACGGGATGTGCTGGCATAGGCATGCAGTGAACTTCTAGATGACATGCCTCATGCGCTGATGTGCTGGCATAGGCATGCAGTGGGCTTCTAGATGACATGCCTCATGCGCTGATGTGCTGGCATAGGCATGCAGCAGGCTTCATGATGACATGCCTCATGCGCTGATGTGCGGGCATAGGCATGCAGCAGGCTTCATGATGACATGCCTCATGCACTGAGTCACTGACGTGCTGGCATGGGCATGTCTGGTGAGCGGGATGTGCTGGCATAGGTAAGCCTGATGCGCGTGATGCGTTGGTATAGGCAAGCCTGATGCGCGTGATGTGTTGGTATAGGCAAGCCTGATGCGCGTGATGTGTTGGTATAGGCAAGCCTGATGCGCGTGATGTGTTGGTATAGGCAAGCCTGATGCGCGTGATGTGTTGGTATAGGCAAGCCTGATGCGCGTGATGTGTTGGTATAGGCAAGCCTGATGCGCGTGATGTGTTGGTATAGGCAAGCCTGATGCGCGTGATGTGTTGGTATAGGCAAGCCTGATGCGCGTGATGTGTTGGTATAGGCAAGCCTGATGCGCGTGATGTGCTGGCAAAGGCATCCAGTGGGTTTCAAGTGACATTTGGTGGGTGGCCCGAAGGGCTAGCCCGAGGGGTTCAGGGGTTGGGTTCAAGATTCGAGTCTCATGGTAGAGGAAGGCTTGGCCAACATAAGGTCCCAGGTAGATATCGCTACTGGTTCCGGAAAAAAAACTCTGCTCAGGTCCTTCGTGTGTGACCAGGGTTTCCCTTCACGTGCTTTTAATTGCACAACTGTGGTGGTTGGCCCCAGTGACAGCCAACAGGCTGGCTCCCTCAACCTCACGCCTCGTAACAAGGCGTACTATTTATTTATTTATAACACAACTGCTAAATCATGTACCGTAGCATTTTTGAGGCGCTATGTTGTAATATTGAGGGGTTACCTTTTGAGTCCCCCAAAGCTGCTAGGAGCACCTCAAAGGCTACTGGGAGCACCATTTTAAGCCCTTCCAATCACGGTTGGGCAAGTCCCTTTAGCCTATTTGGCCTACCCCTGGACTGTAACATACATACATACCATGGTGCTACGGAAAAGCACTGCTGGTTCCCTTTCTTACGAACAACTGTGTGTGGGGCACAATGTTTCCTTTTGGGGCGAAGCATAGCAGCTTCTAGGCAGCTCCCTTTCCAGCTCCCTTTCCCTGTCCTTGGGCCTAACCAGAAGCTAGCTAGTACGTTTAGAAGCTGACGTGACACACACATACCACCACACACACACCACTACACGCACACACACAAGGGTCAGACAGTGCAGGACTTCATCACCGACTCAGGTATGACACACACATACCACACACACACACAAGGGCCAGACTCAGGTATGCCACACACACACAGGCCTTCCAATGCAGCTGAAAGATTGTGTCGTCACCCAGTGGCTGGCTTATGGGGCTGTCAGGAAGCTGCCATGTGACCCAGTGTCTGGCTTATGGGTCTGCCAGGAAGCTGCCATTTCACACAGTGGTTGGCTTATGGGGCTGCCAGGAAGCTGCCATTTCACACAGTGGTTGGCTTATGGGGCTGCCAGGAAGCTGCCATTTGACCCAGTGGTTGGCTTATGGGGCTGCCAGGAAGCTGCCATTTGACCCAGTGGTTGGCTAATGGGGCTGTCAGGAAGAAGCCCCAAAAAGAAACAGTGGTGAGACACCTTGAGGGAATGAGTACATTTTTGCAGTCCCTCTTCAGCCTACCTGGACCAGGGTACTTCCAAGCGGGCGCTTTTGCGCGCTGCCTTTTTGAGCCCCACTGCGCGTTTCGCGCAGTTTTTTGCACCCTCCTGTTTGCGCTTTTTGCACTACAAAGCATACTTTTGTTTTTTTCAAGTGCGCTAAAGCGCTGGCCAATTTGGTCAATGGAAGTACCCTGACCTGGACACGTCTTTAAACTGCTTAATCTGCTTAGCGTGCTCCCTGGTTTCCGTGGGTATCACACGGAGGGACTTGGAATTGGAAGACGGTGAGCAGCCCAGTGCTAGTTGAACAAGTCCTATGTTGCGTCGCAGGTGGCGTACAAAATTGGCAGAGAGTGTTGGCAACGGAATGACAGGTGGCAATGGACTGGAGCTGACCAAAGCCAGTTAGTTATGAGACATTAGGCTGCCGTGTCAGGCTTCGTTTTTTGGTCGGTCGGTCGGTCGGATGCACAGACGGACAACAGGATGAATCTGGGGGCTCTTGCCCCCCAGAAGGGGGGGCTCCGCCAAAAAACGTGTAACAAGTCAAATTCAGCCGAACTAACACCAGGATACATTCGGACCGCATTAGGAAATTATTTCTGTAGCACGAACTGAGGGCCCCCGTCGATTGATTGTTTGGAGTTTAGTTCAGCAATTATTTTTCTTTTTAGCCTATTGTCCCTTCAGCCTATTCAGCTATCCTCTGGACTGTAATAGACAAACCAAGTCTCATCAGCCTACAGATGTACTAGGTTGCTTAAGGTTTGGATGCAGAGAGAGCCCAGGGAGCTGCCCAGAAGCTGTTGAGAGACTGTAAGAAACTATCATCAGCATCATCGGACTGCATTAGCACACAATGTTCTCTTGAACCTGGAAAGGAGGCTTGTTTTCTTCTTCTTTTGCGTATGCTGCTCCTCATCCTCCTCATCCTCCTGATCCAAGCTACCCTTGCCGCCTTCTATTTCCCTGGACTGTCACAAACTATCATCAACTATTATTGGACTACATTAGCTCACCATTTTCTTCAGTGTTCTCTTGAACTTGGAAAGGAGGCTTGTTTTCTTCTTCTTTTGAGTACGCTGCTCCTCCTCATCCTCATCCTCCTGATCCAAGCTACCCTTGCCGCTTTCCATCGGTTCTGCCACGACCTTGACTGGGGGCAATGATACTCTATTTCCTGTATGTCTTTCCTCTACTTCCTCAACTCCCACATTCACCAGCCCACAAGGGTACCGACTGGCGTCAGAGCCATGTAGCGTAGTTAAACGGCCAAGGGGCAGTCCCGTCACTGCCAAGCTTGGAAGCGCCCCCCCCCCCGCCATGCATCCATGCTGCACGACCGGTTGCCAAGGCATGGGCCCACACATGGTGGTCAAATCGCTCATCGTCACGGGGCGGAGCATGGACCTGCTGGTGGAAGACATGATGTTGCTGCCCAGTGACATGCTGATCGAATTGACTGCGAGATGTTTAGTTGGCACCAGGTTTCTGCTGCTTGTAGACTTCCGCCTGATGACGGAGCCATTCAGTGACATGGCGCCCGAGTTGGGTGACTGGTCTTGCGTTGACATCACATTCCTGCTGCTGGTGGTGCCATTTGTCAACATGCTGATCAAGTTGGCTGCAAGGTCTTGAGTTGACATTAGGTTTCTGCTGCTTGTAGACTTCCGCCTGATGACGGAGCCATTCAGTGACATGGCGCCCGAGTTGGCTGACTGGTCTTGAGTCGACATCAAATTCCTGCTGCTGGTGGTGCCATTTGTGAACATGCTGATCAAGTTGGCTGCCATGTCTTGAGTTGACATTGAATTCCTGCTGCTGGTGGTGCCATTCGATAAAATGCTGATCGAGTTGGCTGCCATGTCTTGAGTTGCCATCACGTCCCTACTGCTGGTAGACCTCCGCCTGTCAGAAGTGCGCAACGGCGGTGACCTGCCGTTCAAGTTGGCTTCAAGATCTTGAGTTGACACCACGTTTCTGCTGCTGGTGGACCTCAGTCTGCTGGCGGTGCTGTTCGGTGATGTACCGTAAAGGTTGGGTGTCAGTTCTTGAGGTGACACCACACTCCTGCTGCTGGTGGACTTCCGCCTGCTGGCGGCGCTGTTCAGTGCCATGCTGTTTAAGGTGGCTGCGAGGTCTTGAGCTGATATCACGTTCCTGTAGCTGGTCTTCCGTCTGCTGGCGGCGATGTTCAGCTACGTAGCGTAAAGGTTGGAGGACAGTTCTTGAGGTGCCACCACGTTCCTGCTGCTGGTCGACCTCAGTCCGCCGGGAGTGCGCAAGGGTAGTGACGTGCCGTACGAGTTGGCTGACTGGTCTTGAGTTAACACCACGCTGACGCTGCTGGCGGTGCTGTTCAGTGACGTAGCGTAAAGGTTGGACGACAGTTCTTCAGGTGACTCCACGTTCCTGCTGCTGGTCGACCTCAGTCTGCTGGCGGTGCTTTTCGGTGATGTTCCGTCAAGGCTGACTGTCAGTTCTTGAGGTGACACCACGTTCCTGCTGCTGGTTGACCTCAGTCTGCCGGGAGTGCGCACGGCTAGTGACGTGCCGTTCAAGTTGGCTGACTGGTCTTGAGTTAACACCACGCTGATGCTGCTGGCGGCGATGTTCAGCGCCGTAGCGTAAAGGTTGGACGACGGTTCTTGAGGTGACACAACGTTCCTGCTGCTGGTCGACCTCAGTCTGCCGGGAGTGCGCAATGGCAGTGACGTACCGTTCGAGTTGGCTGACAGGTCTTCAGTTGGCATCACACATTTGCTGGTCTTGGAGCTAGCATGCACCCCCGTGGGTAGGAGCGCGCTGCCCACAGAGGACTTACAGAACCGAGTGCTGTCAGTCCCACAATGAGTGGTTGGGAGTGGTTGGAATTTGCAAGCAGCTCACACTTCTTGAGGCAAACACACTCTTCTTGCGTTGATGCAGCAGCATCACCTGGTAAAGTTGTGGGGCGGGGCGGGGGGGTGGGGGACTTAACAGCTTGGGAGGGCTGTAACTGCCCTTAGATCCGAGGGCACAGTGGACGCTCGCATGCACGGGGGAGTTTGGAATCCAAGTGCGTGCACGGATCCCTGTCAGCTCCTCAAGAGAACCACGTCGGGTAGGCCTCTTGTTAAAGCTTGATGCATTGCTGATTTGACAATTCAAGCTTCTGCTCTGCTCTGCAGAACTCCTCCTGTGAAGGACAATGGTGGGGGATTTAGATACAAGGGGATTGAAGTACAATGGTGGGGGATTTAGATACAAGGGGGTTGAAGTACAATGGTGGGGGATTTAGATACAACGGGATTGAAGTACAATGGTGGGGGATTTAGATACAAGCGGGTTGAAGTACAATGGTGGGGGATTTAGATACAAGGGGGTTGAAGTACAATGGTGGGGGATTTAGATACAACGGGATTGAAGTACAATGGTGGGGGATTTAGATGCAAGGGGGTTGAAGTACAATGGTGGGGGATTCAGATATGACAAGGAAGATTGAAGTACAATGGAAGGGAATTCAGATACAAGGGGGATGTAAGAGAATAGCTTGATGGCGTGGTCTGTGAGGCCATACATGAGGTGGGCTGCGGTTGACTGCTTTCTGGAAGCCAGGGATTTTTTTCCGTTTTTGAAGCCCCCTCTTTCCATAGCTATTCTGGTTCCAGAGTCATCTGGCCAGTCTCCGTTTGTAGCTATTCATAGCTATTTTCAAATTGGCGTCTTTCAACATTCTAACTTATAATTTAACTTGGCCAAGGATGGCCGAGCTCAAGTGGATCTAGGTCTGGTCTAGGTTTCCCCCAATTACACACACACTCCATAAGTTCAGATGATTTATCCCATGAACTACTGCTTACCCCCTCCACTCTCCACCAGAACCACTCCCTTGCCCTTCTCTCCTTCCCACCACCACCACCACCCTCACACACACCACGACCCAACCACCCACGAACATGCACATACTCCCCTCCTCCAACCAATCTGCCTACCGCTCTTGCACCTCATTTGAGCATGCAGAAAGACAAAGACCAGGTTGCGAATTCAACCTACCTGATTGAACCAAGTTGCGAAGTGTTGATTCCGCGATGTGTACCGGAACTGCGCAATCATAAATCTAAACGCTTGGAGCTTCTGCTTTGCGCGCAGTTACCCACTCAGTTGGGTTTTCAAGTCCAATCGAGTCGATCAGCCTACGCAAGTGAACTCGGTGCATGGTCTGCAATAAATCTGTTTGGCCATGACCCATAGGAGGAACAGCCTTTCTCTTATCTCTTATCAGGAAGTATCCTTGGATATTCGGCAGATGGGAATGTAATATTGTCCTCGAGAAAAGCAACGAGGCTGCACATCGCACTCTACCCCTCTTATGTAACTGCCAGCCAGGGTTTGACCACTACGGCGAGAGTTACTAATGCCCCCCTACTACGTGAATGTGCACGGGGGCGCGGGCGGGGGCGGGCGGGGGGGAGGGGCCTGGGGGAGGGGGGGAGCCCCCCGGGGGAGCCTGGCCGAGCCTGGCCAGAAATTCCAGGAATTCCAGGCTCCTAGGCTGCCTGGGCCAGTGGAAGCCCTGAATATCTGACTGTGGTGGTATCGGTTAACATGTTTCGCGCTCTAATAGCACTAGACACTACTACCACAATTACTGCAAAGTATGTAACCATACACCAGTTGATTCTCGAGTTCTCTTCTACCACGTCCTTGTGTGTTAGTATCTAGCATGGCACTGAGTTTTTATGCGATCGTCACCATTCAGTCGCTGCATGGTGACGCATGGGTCCTGCTAAACTAGTCAGAAATGGGGACCCCCCTACTTGCAAGGACGTTTTAGCTGAAGAAGCTACTTGCAAGGACTTTGCAGCTCAATAAACTACTTGCAAGGACATTGTAGCTGAAGAAACTAATTGCAAGGACATTGTAGCTGAAGAAACTAGATGCAAGGACTTGGTAGCTTAATAAACTAGATGCAAGGCCATTGTAGCTGAAGAAACTAGATGCAAGGCCATCGTAGCTGAAGAAGCTACTTGCAGGGACATGTTAGCTAAAGAATCAATAGATAGTTGTCTCCTTGTTCCTATTCGGTGCATCCTAAATTCACAAGCGTGTGTGTCTTAGGAAGGGTTGACCCATACTCACTATACTTGTACATAGTTGGGGGCAATACGTAGTTATTTGACTCACCGGTTCATAGCCAGGCCATCAGCAGTGAAGCAGCCCGGAACATAATCAGCCAGCTTAGGAGTAGGAGTCCCAATTGGCACATGCACAGTGCTATCTTCTGTGCTGACACCCCTAGAAACTTCTCCAACATCGTACAAGTCAACAGCGCAGGGGTAGGGAACGGTGCTCGACCAACCAACGGAAGGGCTCATTCTGAAATGCCTTGTGAGTCTGAAGGTAAGGGAGCATGGAGTGTAGCAGTTGAGCTGTGTATTGAAGGCAGGGCGTGAGCGTGAGCGTGAGCGCGAGCGAGGGCGAGGGCGATACCTCGCGATAGCTCGATATTTAGGGTGCTACCTCGCGATAGCATGGTATTTCGAGCAAGATATTTCGAGCACGATGTTGCGAGCAAGATATCGCGATGACGATATTGCGTAGTATATTCGCGTAGTAGCAGCTGTCTACCGCGCTAGAGCACACTCTGCCCCCACCAGCGCAATGACCGCCACCTGGACAAGGGACAGGCATCGCAGTAGCGCAGAAGCAACACAAGCAATGGACTGCGGTGCAATCTCTTGCTTTGTCAGAACTAGCACAAGCTACAAAAACACGAGTGAAGTGCGCTCCCATAATTTGATGAGAAGCAAACCAACAAAAGACAGCCTGGGGCGTTACCGCGCATTTTCATAAGCAACACAACAGACGGTCGATTGAGAGGCGCTCCCGGACGGTAGCCCAGTTGCCAATCGCCTGGTGGCAACCAAATCAGACAGAGATGTCCAGGAGAGGCGGTAGGGACCGGAGGTTTGTGAATGTTGATGTTGCTGCCGAAGATGGGGAGCTGTTCTGGTTGTTGAGTCAAGACAACAAAAGCAACTCCGTGTTGCTACGTCCCTAAGTTATGTGGGAAGCAGCAGCTCTCCCCTCAAGTCCCCCCTGCGGCTTGGTAGTACATGGAGGAACTTCGGAGTCTTTCCAAGCGCGAAACATCACGCTCCGTTCCGTAAGCTACGCCGCTGCATCGTCTTTTCTGTATGTCGTTTTTTCTCGACAGGAATCTATGAGTTTGAACACGGGATTCGGACCTCACCTAATTGAAGCTGCTCTGATGCGCGCCGAACTGACGAAATATCTAGTATCCGCAAGCAAAAATCCTGAAGGTAGAAGCCACAGAGAAAGGACCGCACAGCGGCGCAAATTATGAAGCGTTGCGGGATAAGCCAGCAATTCATGCAGATTCATGATTTATGTTTGCTGGATTCGCTGCTCTGCAGGTTCCGAGCTGCCAGCGTCACCTCCACGTTGTCAGCGTCACTCATTTGACGCTGTACAGAAGACCTCTGGGACCATAGGCCCTTCGACATCTGGCTGGCAGGCCCCATAGAGGTTGGCGGTCGGCATGAGAGGTTACCGTACGGGTTTTTATTTGCGTACGGTTTGCGTACGGTTATGCTGTATCTCACCAACCATTGGCCTAATGAAGACATTTCCACCTGATGACACCGTTGATTTCCAGTAACAGGAGAGACCACTTATGTAATAGAATACACACGTAAAAGTGGTGGTGGTGGTGGTGGTGGTGGCGTCTGCCAGGATTGAGCTTGTTGTCGTGGCTGCTCGAATACACGCCGCGGAAGCTTCCATCTGACAGCGGAGCCCCTCAGGCCTGTCTGACAGGAACCAGACTAGCTGTAGCTACTATCTAGTAGGACACGCGACTTCGCGTGTTACATAGTACGATCCATAAGTCGTACCATAAAAGTTTTCGCTTCCAATTCGCAATTATTACCCAAGAATAACAACTCCTGCTCTCCTCCAGGGCAACCAGGTGTGCCTCAGTCCTAACTACTGGTACACATGGTAATATAACCTTGTGCATCTATTCGATTTGGCCACCTGCCCGGCTGCATGATTATCTAATGGTACAGCCAGGCAGGTGGCCCAATGCGAACTCTAAATTTATCTCTAAACCAGGTCACATTCGGTTTCGGAGCACTGTTATGATGGGCCCATGACGAGAAGGAGAGCGTAGGGAGCGAACGGGAAATATGACATCTGTTTGCATTTCAAGAAGAAGGGCGGGAACGACCTTCCGAGCAATACAAGACAGAAAACGGAACCCCAAACCTGCAACCGAACTAACCGACATATCCAAACCATACATAAAAAATGCGATAATAATCGCAAAATTAAATTATCATCCCAGCTGAGACGATGATTTGATTAAATTGTAGAATTAAATTATCACTGTAGCACGAACTCACGGGCCCCGTCGGGTAAACGATTGTTTGGGATTCAGTTCATCACAGGGTACTTCACATGGCCAAATTGGCCAGCGCTTTAGCACACTTGAAAACAAAAAAACTGCGCTTTGCAGTGCAAAAAGCGCAAAAATTGCTTGCTGCGCCCACAGGGAGTTGCAAAAAATTGCGCTTAAAGCGCAGAGGGGGTCAAAAAGTGAGCGCTCAGAAGCGCAATAGCGCGCGCTTTGAATTACCCTGGTTCATCAGTTATCTTTCTTTGTAAGCCCTTCCTGTACGGTTGGGCAAATCCCTCTGGCCTCTTTGGCCTACCCCTGGACTGTAACATACATATCCAACTGATATAACAATACGCAAGCTACGCCACACACGACATGACAAGACAGATACATGCCGTTCTCTCTCAGCCCACGTCGGTAAAACGATTGTCTGGGGTTCAGTTGTTCAATGCCTTTTCTTTTTAGCCCTTCCTGCCGCGGTTGGGCAAATTTCATACACGTTGTTTCGCCTCATGGGGCACTACCGGTACCTCCTGGGTGAAAATCCTTTTAAACAAAAAGTGGATGGAAAATGTGTAGAAGACATGTGGTTGGCTCCAGTGCAAGCCAACAGGCTGCCCCCCTTCAACCTCACGCAACGTAATAAGGCGTACTACTTTATTTGTGGAAGAAGAAATGTTACATGAATACATTATTATATTATTATACGGTATATGCTCCATGCATCTACACGTCTGCATAATACAATACGTCCACCCGTGCGATACACCCGGAGTATAACCAGAACGTATGGGTAACCTGCGTCGAATAGGCAGAACAATACACAGTGAGCAGTGCAACGTGGGCCTAACAAAGACAAGTGGTTCCCAAGGTACTCACGTTGATAAGACCTTTACCAGTCGTCTGCTGCTCATGGTGTACCGACTGTAAGAGTGTGTGTACAACTAACATACTGGATAACATACCGGTACATTATAATGATGGCGACTTTCTCCAGCTGCGGCGTATGGGAGGGTCCCCTTAACACCACGCCTCTCCAGGCGTTATCTTTTTTTACATTTGAATAGGCAGGACAAAACATAAATCCTGGGTACTGGGTAACATACATACATACACTTGAACTTGGTTACTTTGCCCCAGCCTGCAATTTGGCTGCTCGCCATGCATACATACAAGCCAGGGTTGTTCGAGGGTGTGTTCAAATCTATGCGTTGAGACGAAACTGTTTTCAAAGTCTACGTTTCATGAGGCAAGATCTACGTTTGCAATTTAACGGACGTTTGCAATTTAAAAGTGGAAGTGAAAACACACACTCACCCCTCTGGAGTGTGCGGCCGTTAACAGGCAGGCACGTACGGGTTGAACTACCCTGGTAACATACTTCTGTTTTGAACAGCCCTGATAACTATATACAAACAACATTGGGCACCTGCAGGTTACACCAAACTACAGCACACGATAACCCAGATTGCTTACCCATCATTACGCAGGGTCCCTTCAACTAATCCCTCAGTTGCAGCAATTTGTAGGGAATGACAATGTGATATCATGTCATCATACGATATTATATGATATCATATGGTGCCGGTAGTCTGACTAGGCTAAAGCTACCATTTATATACAACATCATATAATGCAATATATTTATGATATCATTCTCGCCTTTGGTCAACATCATTTCCCTAGCCCTATGCAAAGGGCTCAAGCCAGCAATATCATTCACAGCCATCTCAGCGCCTTGGTCAAGGAGAGCAGCGAATCACTCCGCGTGTCCCTGGGTTGCAGCCATATGCAAAGGGGTCAGTCCATCAGTATCCTTCACGTTGCCTTGGTGCCGCGTTAGAGGAGAGCCTCGATGCAAATGGAGCTTCCCGTTGGTGCAGCTTGATGCAAGGGCCTAAAGCCAGCAGTATCATTCACGGCTGTTTAAAAAACAAATGGCGCTTTGGTCGAGGAGAGCAGCGACGCACTCTGTGTGTCCCTGGGTTGCAGCCATATGCAAAGGGGTCAGTCCATCAGTATCCTTCACGTTGCCTCGGTGCCGCGGCAGAGGAGAGCCTCGATGCAAATGGAGCTTCCCGTTGGTGCAGCTTTCTGCAAGGGCCTTAAGCCAGCAGTATCATTCACGGCCACATAGGCGCCTTGATCGACGAGAGCAGCGACGCACTCCGCATGTCCCTTGGTTGCAGCCATATGCAAAGGGGTCAAGCCAGCTTTAGTCTTCACGGCCACCTCGGCGTTGTGGTCGAGGAGAGCCTTTATGCAATCCAGGCTTCCCTTCGATGCAGCATGATGCAAAGGGGTTAATTCAGCAGCATCCTCCACATTCACATCAGCGCCGCGGTTGAGGAGAGCTCTCATGCAATCCAACCTTCCTTTTGATGCAGCCATATGCAAGGGGGTCAAGCCGGTAGTATCCTTCACATTCACCCCAGCATCGCGGTCCAGGAGAGCATCGACGCAGTCCACATGACCCTTGGTTGCAGCCATGTGCAGAGGGGACAAGCCAGATGTATTTGTCACGTTCACCATAGCACCGTGGTCCAGGAGAGCCTCAATACAATCTAACCTGTACTTGGACGCAGCCATGTGCAAAGGGGTCAAGCCAACAACATCCTTCACATTCACATCAGCGCCGTGGTAAAGGAGAGCCTCAACGCAGTCCACGTGTTCCTCTGTTGCTGCCATATGCAAAGGGGTCAAACCTGCAGTGTTTTTTACAGTCACTGCAGCGCCGTGCTTGAGGAGAGCCTCGATACAATCCAACCTTCCCTTGCATGCAGCCATATGCAAAGGGGTCGAGCCAGCATTATCCTTCACGTTCACCTCAGCGCCGTGGTCGAGCAGAGCCTTGATCCAGTCCAACCTTCCCTTTGACGCAGCATTATGCAACGGGGTCAAGCCAGCAGTATCCTTTGCGTCCACCTCAGCGCCGTGGTGAAGGAGAGCCTTCAAGCAATCCGAGCTTCCTTTTGACGCAGCATTATGCAAAGGGGTCAAGCCACCAGTCAATTCGGCAGTATGCTTTGCGTTCACATCAGCGCCGTAGTTGAGGAGCGCCTTGATACACTCCACACTTTCCTTGGTTGCAGCCACATGCAAAGGGGTCCTGCCACCAATAAGCTTTACATCCACCTCAGCGCCGCGGTCGAGGAGAGCCTTGATGCACTCCACATTTCCCTTGTATGCAGCATTATGCAAAGGGGTCAATCCATCCAAATCCCCTAGGTTCACCTCAGCGCCGTGGTCTAGGAGAACATTGACACACTCCACGTGTCCTCTCATTGAAGCATACATCAAAGGGGTTGACTTGCATTTAAGAAGCTTACCCTTGCAGTTCACGTTGGCTCCTAGCGCCAATAGCGAAACCAACTCATTGAGATCACCGTTCTGGGATGACTTAATAAGTTGTGTATCAAAGCTATCCGGCATTTGCGACAGGCAGGACCTCCTGCAGATAACAAGGGCGGTGCATGGTGGAATTAGTGCTGATAATAATGCCTTCTTGATGCAATCTTGCTTGCTTGCTGCAATATTGCCTTTCTTTATCAGAGGATTTGTTGGAGGACACCTCCTGGATGTTGAGGAGCGGGCTTGTATTGGTCCAACAATGGCCAGCCGATAACAATGTAATGTAATGTTAATTGAGCGATTCCATGGCTTATGTGCACGATCAAGCGTAACATGCAGGTTATTTATATGATCAACTCATTTAACAACAAGAAGAGTGTCTGATAAGACTGTGGGATGAAGGAAGTTAAGCACTGAAAATTAGACGGATTGGTAGTATAATTTTTCTTTTCAGCTACCAGCAGCAGCTTCTAGGCAGCTCCCTTTGCCAGCCACTGGGCAAAGCCCCAAGATTTCGACAATTCTGGACAGCAGATTCTGCCAGCTTCTAGACTTTATAGGTTGCGTCAGCTTTGGCTGAATAGCCAGTCAGGGGAGCTGCCTAGAAGCTGCTATTGGTAGCTGAAAATAACAACTATGGGACTTGTCTGCCATACATCATACACACAAAATACAGTGTTGTCTTGCTTCTTTGCCTTCTTGCTTTCTTGCTTGTACTTTTGGATTGTTAATAGAAGAATGGGTGGAAGACCCCCCCATTATCTTAGGTGGGCTCTTCTTTCCTTGGCTTTCTTTGTCTTGTCTTGCCCTGGGTCAACTATGGCGTGTCTAAGACGAAGTAATGACAATGCTGAACTCACTGATGAAATGTACTCCTTGGGCCGGGGATGAGACTGGACGTGGGCGAGAGCAAGGGCACTTCGCTTTCAGAAGCAACAAGTGAATTCCAACTCAAGGAGGACGACATTCGGGAATGGCAAGGCGAATGACGACAGGTTGTGAGGATGAAGAATTGCACCCTAGCTCGCTCTAGCTCCTGGGCTGGTGCGCGCGCGGGGCCCAGGTGAGGGCGGGTGAGGGATGAGGGGGGCATCTTCATGGGCCCATGACATGCCCCATCACATGGCATGGTGGGTTACTCTTCTCACTGCAACCTCCCCTACGGGCAAATGATGACGTGGATTAACCGTCTCAATCTGACACACCTTCCCTCCTCTCCGACATGCCCCCCCTGCCGCATGCACGAGGCAGGCGCCACACGTATTCACTATTCATATAAACGAAACACTCGCATTTTCAGGTACCAATAATCATGTCCTCTACATCTGATGCCCCACTCACCACTGCAGCCCAGCAACGCTTGGCTGCCCTGGCTGCCCAGTTCAAGCCTGAAGGTACATACCGTTACACCTGTCTGTCTGCGCCTCTTCCCCCCGTTGCGGGTGTTGTTCCTTGCCCGTTGGTGGCTCATTTGGAAGGGGATAGTCACACATAGTATCAGTGCCTGCAATGTTTGCTGGGTTTCATAGCCCTGGGGTAGTCCCGAATTAATGCAGTCCTAGGGTGCCTCCACTCGAACGCTTCGTTGTGAGTAGAGTGCGACATCTGGAGCCGCGGCGAATCGGTGCATGCGTCAGAGAATTCGGCAGTGGAGGGTTTCATTTCGATGACGCGTCGAGTTAACGGAAGGGGATGTTACAGAAGTCACAACCGACCACCGGTCTCGTCACCCATGAAAGTGACTCAGCTTTCAGGCCAGATCTCATGGATAACCTTACACGAGTGTATGCTGATTTCCACTTGCATCCATTCAGCAGAATGAGCGAATCGGTTATAGCAGTTTTAAAGCTGACAATGTGCATCATCTTGACACACATGCAACTGACTCAGCGTCCATGCCAGATCTTAAGGGAAGTTTTTAAAAAGGAACTTTTGCTTAATGAACCCTAGGATTTCGGACACCTGCATTATCCTGTTTCAAGTCTACTGCTGGCTCTGTTTGCCATATTTATTCCTTGCTGCACATTCCACTGGCAGTGCTCTTGACTTGCGATGTAAGTTATATTTTATGGTATTTGCTTTTCATTCGTTACACATAAATTTTAGGAGACACGTTCTAGTTGCTAATCATTACATTGGCTGTACTTCATATTTTCTTTGGTTTCTACCAGTCGTTTTCCCTTGTTACCTGCAGCCGCCTTGCAATTTCTTTCTGATCATTGTTGTTCCTGATTGATATGGAAATATCTGTTAGATGCGAGGGGGGGGGGGGGGGGGGGGGGGGGGGGGGGGGGGGGGGGGGGGGGGGGGGGGGATGCAAAATAAATCCTACCCCATGCCCTTTCCCCCTGCAGAGGGCTGAGTTTACCACCCACCCACCCACCCACCCGGCTCCAGAACCCACTTGGAGGCTTTTGTCTCCTCCAACAATATAATTAGGGGGTCAAAGTAGGGGGCATTTTGTATAGTTTGAAAAGGCCTGTCTAATGGTGCTGCTCCCATAACCATGCACCCTATATGGAGCAAGAAAAATGAAACAAGACAGTACAATCAGTGTTTGTGGGCACACGGACAAAGCGCATCATCACCATCAATGTTACGTGAGAGGTAGGGCCTGGGGTTTAGGGCCTCCAGGACCCTAATATGCCATAACCTAACAAATTAACATGCTTGGTCTATCTTAATCTCATGCTCAGCCAATACGAATCACATGCTCAGACTATTACAACCAATCACCTAGACGACCAACCTTTTCATTTATCATAGAGGTTTAGCACCAGGGGGCCATGGGGTCATCCTCATCCTCGTCCTCATCCACATCCTCATCCTTATCCTCATCACCCTCCTCTACCTCTCCTCCTTTATCCTCTCCCTCTCTTCCTCCCTCTCCCTCTTCCTCTTTCTTAACCACCCTACTCCAGAACAATGGCACCTCTACTAGGGCTACCTCAGCCTGCAATAGATATTGCGCCTCTTGCACCTTTAGAGCACGCCTTTTAGACTTGTGCTCCTTTCTAATGACCCCCTGAAGCTCAGCCACACCCAGGGCGAATGTCTCAATGTCGTCCGTGCTGAATTTCTGGGCTGGGTGGACAGACTGCATGTGATGAAGGAAGTGGTAGCTCTACACATACATGCGTGTCTTGCCGGGATCAGAAAAGCAGATAGGGCATGCAACAGGCCCATCGGTACAAGGGTTAGCTGTAGATCCCTTCTCAACAGAAGTGTAGGACATCTTGTAAACTTGAGGGCATAAAGACGTCACCACTGTTATGTGTGAGGTGGATCCAGGTTGGGTTGGTTGGTTGGTTGGGGGGGGGGGGGGGGGGGGGGGGAGGAAGCCCTAATAGCAATGGAGACTGGAATTTATTAGAGGGACACCCCATGTCCACTCCCATGTCATTCTGTGGGCCAAGAAAACAAATCTTGAAAAGTACCTATTTTTTCTTAAATTCCAGTTTTTTCTCTCACCACCCACCCACCCACCCCAACTTTGGAGGCCCATAACTTTTTTCATATGGGGCCAAAACATAAATAAGACCAGATTCTTCATCCTCTCAACAAGCTCTACACATCTGGGGCATGGGGTCAGATTTTTCTTCTTCTGCCCCCCCCTCGGTTAGATGCCATATAAATGTTTGCATTTTTTTCAAATATAGTGGGTTAAGCTAAAATAAAACCACCCCACCCCACCACCACCACAACCATGATCACAGCCACAATCAAACCCCATCCATCCACCATGTCCCCCACCCCCCATCACGCCCACCCCACCCCATCACCCTCACTCCCACCTCCACCCCCACCCACCCCCCCACCCCCACCCCCACCTCCCATCACCCATCACCCCACCTCCACCACCATTACCACCATCATGACCCTCACCAATAACCCCACCCCCACCATCACCCCCACACCATCACCCCCACCACTAACCCTCCCATGCAGCTCCACCCACCCCAACATCACCCTTACCACTTACCCCACCCCCAACCATCACCCCCACACCATCACCCCACCACTACCTCTCCCATGCAGCTTCCGCTTACCCCCACCATCACTCTCACCACCTACCCCAATCCCCAGCATCACCCCCCCAC
Organism: Chlamydomonas sp. ICE-L; assembly: GCA_013435795.1. Classification (NCBI taxonomy): domain Eukaryota; kingdom Viridiplantae; phylum Chlorophyta; class Chlorophyceae; order Chlamydomonadales; family Chlamydomonadaceae; genus Chlamydomonas; species Chlamydomonas sp. ICE-L. The sequence continues at coordinate 68,482,532 of JACBWV010000610.1, forward strand.
CATCACCCCCACCACTCACCCTCCCATGCAGCTCCACTTACCCCCACCATCACCCCCACCACTCACCCTCCCATGCAGCTCCACTTACCCCCCACCATCACCCCCCACCACTTACCCTCCCATGCAGCTCCACTTACCCCCACCATCACCCTCACCACTGACCCCACCCCCCACCATCACCCCACCACCATCAACCCCACAACTAAACCTCCCATGCAGCTCCTCTTACCCTGCAAAGGCAGCTGACTGCAGCAGGACTAGGAGTAGACCCACACTTCCCTCAGGCTCTCTCCATGCGCTCCTTCCCAGACTCTGCAGCTGATGGTGGGTTAGGGTTATGTCTATAAACGCTGTACATTACAGTGGGTGCCGGTTGTTGTTGAGGGTGGGATGGAGGGAGATAGGTAGGGGAGAGGCTCCCTCCCTGTGATCATTCCCAGACTTTTCCACCGATGGTGAGTCAGGGCATCTCTGTGTTATCACTGTACATTACAGTGGGTGTCGGTTGTTGTTGAGTGTGGGATGGAGGGAGATTGGAAGGGGGATACATGGTGAGGCAGGTGATGACACTATGAGTTCTCATTACATGCTCTATCAGCCTCCAGGCTTCTCATCACTGTCAGGTAGAGTTACAGTGGGTACTCCCTCGGGTTCTGTCCACGCACTCCTTCCACATATGATGTGTTTATGGTACAATCGTGCACATGGCTGCCACTTATTTTAATTATTTGCTTACCCTCAGATTCTCGCAATTGTATTCATTCCTTTGCATATACTCAAACTCCTGCCACAAATGTACCTTCACCCACCACCCACCACCCACCGTCAACATCCATCCCACCACCAACAACAAGCAACTGCCCACCACCACCGACAAACCACCGCCTACCCACCACCACCACCCACCATCAACATCCATCCCACCACCACCGACAAACAACTGCCCACCACCACAAAAAACCACCACCACCCATCACCACCACCCACCGTCAACTTCCATCCTACCACCACTGACCAACCCTGCCACAAATGTACCTTCACCCACCATCACCCACCACCCACCACCACCCACCGTCAATATCCATCCCACCACTACCGACAAACTCCTGCCTCAAAGGCTAACCTGCTTTCAATCTTGCTCTTACCTTCACTCTCTTGCATGTTGGCCATAGCTCTGAACCTGGACTCCTTGCTCTCTCCGGGTGAGAAGGCCGTCAGGGACAAAGTCAGGCAGTACATGGTGAGTCAGTCAGGCAGTACATGGTGAGTCAGGCAGGCAGTCCATGGCTTATTTAGGCAGAGATGCCAGGCTTTGGGCAAACATGGGGTTGTGAGCCAGGGCTTTCTATTTCCGCTGCATATAGCGATCGATAGTTTATGCCTTAAATGGCCCTAAAAAGCTATATATGGCTAGACAAATTATCGAAAGCCATCAAAAGCACTTCAACGCTGTACCTGGAGGAGGTCTAGAACAATAAAGCTAGAAAAAACCCACTTCCAAAAAGAACACAACACAGTAGAGCCAGAATAACATTTCCCCCCCCCCCCCCCCCCCCCCCCCCCCCCTCTGAGAAAAAAATCTGCCCTATTCAGTCTCGTGACCATGATCAGCTATGCTAATAGATAAATAAGACAAAATAATGTACATAACATACACATTCTACTCATGTTTCGACAATTATACAACAGAAGTGGTAAGATATAGGTGATCATACATGAGTTGGGAGTTAGGGCGAGGATTCGCACCCACACTCACTCTCAAACCCAAACCAAAAACCACACCTACGCCCACACCCCAAACCTACGTCCCAAACCCCCGCTACCCATAGAGCGCCCACAAACCTCTTCTCAATTTTCGATTTCATTCTTCATTCTCAAAGGTTAGGTGGGAGGGGAGATCAAGGTTAGGATAGGGAGGGGGGAGGGGTTCAAAGGTTAGGTAGGCGAGTCTAAGGTTAGGAAGGGAGGGAGGGAGGGAGGGAGGGAGGGAGGGAGAGTTCAAAGGTTAGGTAGGGAGTTTCAAGGTTAGAAGGGAGGGAGGAGGAAGGGAGGAGGGAGGGAGGGCGCGGAGGGAGGAGGGGAGCAAGGGTTAAGGTAGGGAGTCAAGGTAGTAGGGAGGGAGGGAGGGAGGGAGGGAGTTCAGACGGTTAGGAAGGGAGGGAGGGACGGGAGGGAGTTCAAAGGTGAGGTAGGGAGTAGGTTGTCAAGTTTAGGAGGGAGGGGGAGGGAGGGAGGGCGGGAAAGGATTTCAAAGGTTACGGGGGAGATCAAGGTTAGAAAAGGGAGGGAGGGCGGGAGTTCAAAGGTTAGGTGGGATCAGGTTAGGAAGGGAGGGAGGTGAGGAGGGAGGGGGAGGGAGGAGTGTGAGTTCACAGGTTGGTAGGGAGTTCAGGTGGAGGGGGGAGGGAGGGAGGGAGGGAGGGAGGGGAGGCGGGGAGGGGTTCAAGGGTTAGGTAGAAGTTCAGAGTTAGGGAAGGGGAGGAGGGAGTAGGGGGAGTTCAAGGTTAGTGGAGAGAGGGAAGGGAGGTGAGGGAGGGAGTTCAAAGTTAGGGGGTGGGACGATCAAGGTAGAAGGGAGAGGGATGGGAGGGAGGGAGGGAGGGAGTGGAGGAGGGGGTACAGGGAGGAGGGACGGTCGAAGGTTGAGGGAGGGAGGAAGGGGGAGGGGCGGGGGAGGAACGGGAGGGAGTTCAAAGGGTTAGGGAGGGAGGAGGGAAGGGAGGAAGCGGAGGGGAGGGAGGGAGTTCAAAGGTTAGTAGTAGATTCAAGATTAGGCAGGGAGGGAGGGAGGGCGGGAGGGAGGTGAGGGAGGGAGGCGGCTGAGGAGTTCAAAGGTTATGGGGGAGAGGGGCGAGGAGGGAGGGGGGGGGGGGAGGGAGCAACGGTTTGGTTTAGGGAGTTCGAAGGTAGGCAAGGGAGGGAGGGAGGGGAGGGGGGGGGAGTTCAAAGTTAGGTAGGGAGTTCAATGTAGGAAGAGAAGGGAGGGGAAGGGAGGAGTCAAACGGTTAGGAGCAGGAGGGAGGAGGGAGGGAGGGAGGGAGAGCGGATGGAGGGAGGGAGGGAGGGAGGGAGGGAAAGGGAGGGAGGGGAGGGAGGGAGGGGAGGGTGGGAGGATGGGCAGGAGGATGGAGGGAGGGGGGAGCGGTTCAACGGTAGGTCGGGAAGAGTTCCAAGGTTAGGAGGGAGGGGAGGGAGGGAGGGACGGAGGGAGGCGATGTCAAGAGTTAGGGCGGGAGTTCAAGGTTAGGAAGTAAGAAAGGTGGAAGGGAGAGGGGAGAAGGAAGGAGGGAAGGAGTTCAAGGTTAGGGAGGGAGGAGGAGGGAGGGAGAAGGGAGGGATGGAGAGGGAGAGGGAAGGGAGTTTAAGGGTTAAGGTTAGGGAGTAAGGTTAGGGAGGGGAGGGAGGGAGGGGGAGGAGTTCAAGGTAGGAAGGGGCGGGAGGATGGGGTTCAAGGTTAGGGGGGAAGATCAAGGTTGAGGGAAGGGAGGGAGTGGGAGGGAGGAGGGCAGGGAGGGGAGGGGAGGGGGGAGGGAGGGAGAGGAGGGAGGGAGGAAGGAGGGGAGGGTGGGGGAGTTCGAAGGTTTAGGTAGGGAGATCAAGGGTAGGAAGGGAGGGAGGGAGGGAGGGAGGGAGGGAGGGAGGAGGAGTTCAAAGGTTAGGGAGGGAGGGAGGGAGGGAGGAGGAGGGAGGGAGGCGAGGGAGGGGGAGGGGGGAGGGAGGGAGGGACGGGAGGGAGTTGTGCGTTCCCGTTGTAGGTTCAAGGTTAGGAGGGGAGTAGGTAGGAAGGGAGGAGGGAGGGGCAGGGAGGGAGAGGAGAGGAGGGAGGGAGGGAGGGAGTTCAAAGGGGCTAGGTGGGCGCAGTAGGTTCAGGTAGGAAGGGAGAGGGAGGGAGGGAAGGAGTTCAAAGGTAGGTCGGAGGGATGATCAGGTAGGAGTAAGGGATGGGAGGAAGGGAGGGAGTTCGAGTTCAAAGGTAGGGAGGAGGAGGGAGGCGAGGGGGGGAGGGAGGGAGGGAGGAGTCAAAGGTTAGGTTGGAGATTCAGGTTAGGAAGGGAGGGAGGGAGGGAGTTCAACAGGTTAGGTAGGGAGTTCAGATAAAGGAAGGGGGGGAGGTGAGGAGGGCAGGGAGGGAGGGAGGGAGGGAGGGGAGGAGAGGGAGGAAGGGAGGGAGGGAGCGGGAGGGGTTCAAAGGTATAGGTTGGGAGGATCAAGGTTAGGAAGGAGGGAGGGAGGGGAAGTTCAAAGGTTAGGTAGGAGGTCAAGGTTAGGAAGGGGGAGGGAGGGAGGGAGGGAGGAGGGAGTTCAAAGTTAGGTAGGGAGGAGTTCAAGTTTAGGGAGGGAGGAGGAGGGATTATTGTAGGAGGGGTGGAGGGAGGAGGGAGTAGGGTTCAAGGGTTAGGTACGGGAGTTCAAGGTTAGGGCTGGAAGGGAAAGGGAAAGGGGAGGGAGTTCAAAGGTTAGGAAAGGGGGAGGGAGGGATGGGAGGGAGGGTAAAAGGTTTGTGGGGAGGATCAGGTTAGGAAGGGAGGGAGGGAGGGGAGGGAGGGAGGGAGGGAGGGGGAGGGAAAGGAGGGAGGTCAACGGTTAGGTAGGGAAGTTCAAGGTTAGGGGGGAGGGAGGAGGGAGGAGGAGGGAGAGGAGTAGAGGTTCAAAAGGTAGGAGGGGAGTTCAAAGATAGTAAGGAAGTCAGGGAGGGAGGGGGGAGGGCGGGATTCAAAGGTTAGGGAGGAGGGAGGGAGTGTTGGGAGAACGGTTAGGTCAGGCAGTTCAAGGTTAGGAAGGGTGGGTGGAGCGGAGGGAGGGAGGAGTTTCAATAGGTTCAGGGGGGGGAGGTTCAATGGTTAGAAAGTAAGGGAGGGAGGAAGGGAGGGAGTTCAAAGGTTAGGGAGGGAGGGAGGGACGGGGGGGGGAGGGAGTGGTCGGGGGGGAGGGAGGAGACGAGTAGGGAGTGAGTCAAAGTTAGGGGGGGGAGATCAAGGTTAAGAAGGAGAGGGAAGGGAGGGTTAGTTCAAGGTTAGGTCAGGGGTTCAAGGTTAGGAAGGGAGGGAGGGCGCGGATTTCAAAGGTTAGGTAGGGAGTTCAAGGTATGGGGGAGGGAGGAGGGAGGGAGGTGGGAAGGAGGGAGGGAGGGAGTTAAAAGGTTAGGTGGGGAGACAAGGTTTAGAAGGGAGTGAGAGGGAGGGAGTTTCAAAGGTTAGGTAGGGCAGCTCAAGGTTAGGAAGGGAGGGAGGGAGGGGGGAGGGAGTGGGGGGATCAACGGTTAGGTAGGGGGGGAGTTACAAGGTTAGGAATGGAGGAAGGGAGGGAGGAGGGAGGGAGGGAGAGGAAGGGAGTGTCAGTAGGGTTAGGTAGGGAGTCAAGGGGGAGGGCAGGGGAGGGAGGGGGGGAGGGAGTTCAAGGTTAGGAAGGGATGAGGGAGGGGAGGGAGTTCAAGGTTAGGTAGAGGAGGATTAGGTTAGGAAGGGAGGGAGAGGGAGGGATGGGAGGGGGGAGTTCAAAGGTTATCGTGGGAGATCAAGGTTAGGAAGGGAGGGAGGGAGGGAGGTTCAAAGGTAGTGGGTAGGGATGTTTAGGAAGGGGAGGGGAGGAGGGAAGGGGAGGGAGGGACGGGAGGAGGGGGGAGGGGAGGGGGGAGGGAGGGAGGGAGTTCAAGGTTAGGCTAGGGAGTCAAGGTTAGGAAGGGAGGGGGAGACGGAGGGAGGGAGGGTGTCAAGGGTTAGGTGAGGAGAGTCAAGGTTAGGGAGGGAGGGAGCGGAGGGAGGGGTCTATCATGGTTAGGAAGTGAGGGAAGAGAGGGGAGGGAGGTCAAAGTGGTGAGGATGGGGCAGATCAAGGTTAGGAAGGAGTGAGGGAGGGAAGGGAAGGGAGGGAGGGAGGGAGTCAAGGTAGGGAGGGAGGAGGGAGTGGAGGGAGGGGGAGGGAGGGAGTCAAAGTTAGGTAGGGAAGTTCAAGGTAGGAAGTAAGGAGTGAGGAATGGGAGGGAGGTTCACAAAGGTTCAGGGACGGAGGGAGGGAGGCAAGGGCAGGGAGGGAGGGGGAGGGAGGGAGGGGAGGGAGGGAGGGGAGTTAAGTTAAAGGTTAGGTGGGGAGTAAGGTAGGGGTGAAGGAGGGAGGGGAGGGAGTTGAAGTGAAAGGTAGATATGGGAGTTCAGGTAAGGGAGAGGAGGAGGGGGGAGGGAGGGAGGGATGGGAGGAGGGAGGAGGAGGGAGGAGGGCGTTGTTAACAGTTGGGGTTAAGGTGGTAGGGAGTTAAGGTTAGGGAAGGGATGAGGGAGGGAGGGAGGAGGAGGGGAGGGGGGAGAGGGGGGACGGGAGGGAGGGTAGGGCGGGAGGGGGGGAGGAGGGAGGGAAGTCAAAGGTTAGGTGGGGAGATCAAGGTTAGGAAGGGAGGGAGGAAGGGGACAGTTCAAGATGTTAGAGTGGGTGTTCAAGGTTAGGAAGGGAGGAGGGAGGGGGGGAGGGAGGGAGGGAGGAGGGAGGGGGAGGAGGGGAGGGAGGAGGGAGGGGAGGAGAGGAAGGGAGTCAAAGGTTAGGCCAGGAGTATGAAGGTAGGAAGGGGGGGTCCAAGGTAGGGAGGGAGGGCGGGAGGGGGCGGGAAGGCGAGGGAGGGAGGGAGGGAGGGTTCAAGGGGTTAGGTAGGGAGTTCTAAGGTTAGGGAGGGGAAAGGGAGGGGGGAAGGCGTTCAAGGTTAGGAAAGGGAGGGAGGGAGGGAGGGGTTCAAAAGTATAGGGTGGGGGAGATCAAGGTTAGGAAGGGAGGGAGGAAGGGAGGGAGGGGAGGGAGGAGAGGGAGGGGGGAAGGAGGGAAGGGTGAGGGGAGGGAGGGAGGAAGTTCCAAGGTTAGGTAGGGAGTTAAGGTTAGTAGGAAGCGTACAAGGTTAGAGGGAGGGGAGGGAGGGAGGGGGGAGGGACGGGAGGGGGGAGTTCAAAGGTTAGGGCTAGGGAGTCAAGTAGGAAGGGAGGGACGGGAGGGGGGAGGGAGTTGCAAAGAGTTAGGGAGGGAGGGAGGAGGGGGGGGGAGGGACGGGAGAGAAAGAAAGTTCAACGGTTGAGGTAGGGAGTTCAAAGGTTAGGAAAGGGAAGGGAGGGAGGGAGGGAGGGAACTTGTTTAAGGTTAGGGAGGGGAGTTACAAGGTTAGGAAAGTGGGGCGGAGGAAGGGTAGGGAGTTCAAACGTTGAGGAAGGGAGGGAGGAGGGGGGGAGGGAGGAGGGAGGAGAGGAAGGGAGGAGGGAGGGATGGAGAGGGAGGGAGGGTGAGTTTTCAAGGTTAGGTTGGGGTGATCAAGGTTAGGACGGTGGGAGGTGGGAGGGAGGGGGGACGTTCAAAGTTGGTAGGGAGGTCAGGCTAGGGAAGAGGGATGGGAGGGGAGGGGGGAGGGGAGGGGGGAGGGAGGGGAGGAGGGATGGGAGTTCAAAGGTTAGGTAGGGAGTAAAGGTTAGGAAGGGAGGGAGGGGAGGGAAGGAGTTCAAGGTTAGAGGAGTTCATGGTTAGGGAGGGAGGGAGGGAGGGAAGGAGTTCAAAGGTTAGGTAGGGAGCGTCAGAGTTAGGAAGTAAGGGAGGGAGGAAGGGAGGGACGTGCAAAGGTGAGGGAGGGAGGGGAGGGAGGGAGGGGGGGCGGGACGGGAGGGAGGGGAGTCAAAGGTTAGGTGGGGAGATCAAGGTTAGGAAGGGAGGGAGGGAGGGAGTTCAAAGGTTCAGGTAGGGAGTTGCAAAGTAGGAACGGGAAGGGAGGAGGGAGGAGGGAGGGGAGTTCAAAGGTTAGGTAGGGAGTTTCAAGGTTAGGAAGGGAGGGAGGGAGGATGTAGGCGCAGGGGGCAGGGAGGGAGGGAGTTCAAGGGTTAGGTGGGGTTTCAAGGTAGGGGGGAGGGAGGGAGGGAGGGAGTCAAGGTAGGAGGGAGGGTAGGGAGGGACGGGAGGTAAAGGTTTTGGTGGGGAGATCAAGGTTAGGAAGGTGGAGGGAGGGAGGCGGGGAAGGCAGGGAGGGAGGGAGGGAGGGAGTTCAAAGGTTAGGTAGGGAGTTCAAGGTTAGGGAGGGAGGGAGGGAGGGAGGGAGGGAGAGAGTTCCAAAGGCTTAGGTAGGGAGTTCATAGTTAAATTAGGAAGTAAGGGAGGTTTGGGGAGGGAGGGTTAAAAGGGAGGGAGGTAGGATCAAAGGTATAGGGAGGGAGGGACGGGAGTTCAAACGGTTAGGTAGGGAAGAGTTCAAGGTTAGGAAGGGTGGGAGGGAGGGGTTAGGGAGGGAGTTCAAAGGTTAGGGAGGGAGTTCAATGTTAAGAAAGTAAGGGAGGGGAAGGAAGGAAGGGAGGTCCAAAGGTTAGGGGAGGGAGGGAGGGAGGGACGAGGGGCGAGGGAGGGAGGGAGGGAGGGAGAGTTAAGTGGTAGGTGGGGAGCTCAAGGTTTTAAGGAAGGGAGGGAGGGAGGGTGCGTTCAAAGGTTAGGTCGGGAGTTCAAGGTAGGCAAGGGCAGGGAGGGAGGGAGGGATTTCAAAGGGTAGGTAGGGAGTTAAGTAACGGTTAGGAGTGGGAGGGAAGAGGGAGGGACGTAGTAGGTGGGGGAGTAAGGGAGGGAAGGGAGGGGATGGGGAGGGAGTTCAATTAGGGGCGTAAGTTGGGAAGAGGACGGGAGGGAGTCAAGAGGTAGGCATAGAGGAAGGGAGGGAGGGAGGGAGGGAGGGAGAGGGAGGAGTTTCAAAAGGTTAGGTAGGGAGTTCAAGGTGTAGGAAGGGGGATGGCAAAGGGGGAGGGAGGGAGGAGGGAGGGAGGAAGCGGAGTTCAAGGGTTAGGTAGGAGTCAAGGTAGGGAGAGGGGGGAGTGGAGGGCGAGGGAGTTCAGGTTAGGAAGGATGTGGGAGGGGGGAGTTACAAAAGGTTAGTGGTAGAGAGATCAAGTTAGGAAGGGAGGGCGGGAGGGAGAGGGAGGAGGGAGTTCAAAGGTTATGTGGGGAATCAAGGTTAGGAAGGGCGGGAGGGAGGGAGTTCAAAGGTTAGGTTAGGGAGTTCAAGGTAAGTTGGAAGGGAGGGGCGGGAGGGGCGGGAGGGAGGGAGGGAGAGGGGGGAGGGAGGGAAGTGAGGCGAGGGAGGGAGGGGGGGAGATTCAAGGTTAGCGGTAGGAGTTCAAGGTTAGGAAGGGAGGGAGGGAGGAGGGAAGGGAGATTCAAGTGGTTGTGTAGGTAGGGCAGTTCAAGGTTAGGGAGGGAGGGGAGGGTGGGAGTGGGGGAGGGGTCAAGGTTAGGAAGTATAGGGGAGAGAGGAGGGAGGGGAGTTCAACGGTTCAGGTGGGGAGATCAAGGTTAGGAAGGGAGTGAGGGAGGAAAGGGAGGGGAGGGAGGGAGGGAGTTCAAGGTTAGGGAGGGGGGAGGGAGGGAGGGAGGGAGGGTAGGGGTAAGAAGTTTCAAAGGTTAGGTGAGGGATTTCAGGTTAGGAAGTAAGGGAGTGAGGAAGGGAGGGAGTTTTCCAAGGTTAGGGACGGATGGGAGGCGAGGGAGGCAGGGAGGGAGGGAGGGGGAGGGAGGGAGGGAGGGCGGGGGGAGGGAGGGAGGGCGGGAGAGAGTTCAAAAGGTAGGCTGGGGCGATAAGGGTAGGAGGAGGGAGGGGGATGAGTTGAAGGAGTTGTGCAGGTACGATCGGGAAGGTTCAAGGTTAGAAGGGAGGGAGGAGAAGGGAGGGAGGGAGTTAGAGGGAGGGGGGGTGAGGTTTTAAAAGGTTTAGGTAGGGAGTTTTCAAGGTTGGGAGGGAGGGGCGGGGAGGGCAGGGAGGGACAGGGAGGGAGGGAGGGAGGGAGGGAGGGAGGGAGGAGGGAGGGAGGGAGTTCAACAGGTTAGGGGGGGAGATCCAGGTTAGGAAGGGAGGAGGGAGGGAGTTCAAAGGGTAGCGTTTAGGGATGTTCAAGGTTAGGAAGGGAGGGGGAGGGAGGGCGGGCGGGAGGGAGAAAGGTCAACGGTTAGGTCAGGGGAGTTCCAGGTTAGGACGGGAGGAGGGAGGGAGGGAGGAGTGCAAAGGTTAGGGAGGGGGGAGAGTCAAGGTTAGGAATAAGGGAGGGGGGAAGGGAGGGGTTCCAAACGTTAGGAAGGAGGGAGGGAGGGAGGAGGGGGGAGGGAGGAAAGGGAGGGAGGGCGGAGCGGGGAGAGGGAGGGGGGAGGGAGGAGAGGGGGGGGAGGGCAGTTCTAGTTCAAGGGGAGGGAGGGAGGGGAGTTCAACGGTTACGGTTGGGTGATCAAGGGTTAGGAAGATGGGCGGGCGGGCGACGGGGTTCAAGGTTAGGTAGGGAGTTCAGGGAGTTCAAGGTAGGAAGGGAGGGAGGGAGGGGAGGGAGGGAGAGGGAGGAGGGTAGGGAGGAGGGAAGGGAGGGTGAGGGAGTAGTTCAAAGTGTGAGGTGAGGAGGTCAAGGTTAAAGGCTATAGAAGGGAGGGAGGGGAGGAAGGAGTTCAAAGGTTAGGTAGGGAGTTCAAGGTTAGGAAGGGAGGGAGGGAGGGAAGGAGTTCAAAGGTTAGGTAGGGAGTTCAAGGTTAGGAAGTAAGGGAGGGAGGAAGGGAGGGAGTTCAAAGGTTAGGGAGGGAGGGAGGGGAGGGGAGGGGGGGGGGGAGGGGGGGAGGGAGGAGGGAGGGAGGGAGGGAGTTCAAAGGTTAGGTGGGGAGATCAAGGTTAGGAAGGGAGGGAGGGAGGGTTCGAAAGGTTAGTAGGACGTTCAAGAGTAAGACGGGGGCGCGGAGGGAGGGAGGGAGGGAGGGAGGGAGGGAGGGAGGGAGGGAGGGAGTTCAAAGGTTAGGTAGGGAGTTCAAGGTGGGAGGGAGGGAGGAGGGAGGGAGGGAGGGAGGGAGGGAGTTCAAAGGTTAGGTCTTTCTTTTTTTCTTCTTTCTTTTCTTTTTTGTTTTATTGGGAAGATCAAGAATAGGAAGGGGGAGGGCGGGTTCAAGGTTAGGTATAGGGAGTTTAGGGAGTCAGTTCAAGGTCAGGAAGGGAGGGATGGTGGGAGGGAGGGAGGGAGGGAGTTCCAAGGTAAGGTGAGGAGTTCAAGGTTCTGCCGGGAGGGAGGATGGTCAAGGGTGTATTGTAGGGATCGTTCAAGGTTAGGGAGGGAGGAAGGGAGGGAGTTCCGGTTAGGAAGGGGGAAGGAGGAAGGAGAGTTCCAAAGTTAGGTGGGAGCTCAGGTTAGGAAGGGAAGGGAGGGGGAGTGAGGGAGCGAGGGAGGGAGGGAGGGAGGGAGGATGAGGGAGGGAGGGAGGGAGGGGGGGGGAGGAGGGAGGGAGGGGTTCAAAGGTAGGTAGGGAGGTTACAAGTGTTAGAAGTCAGGGAGGGAGGGAGGGAAGGGAGGGAAGTTCAAGGGTCGGGAGGGAGGGAAGAATACCGGGAGGAAGGGAGGGAGGCCAGGGAGGAGGGATTTTCACGGTTAGGTCGGGAGTTCAAGGTTAGGAAGGGAGGAGGGAGGGAGGAGATGCGGGAGTTCCAAGGTTGGGGGGAGTCAAGGTCGGAAGTAAGGGGGGACGGGAGTTTTTAAAGGTTAGGAGGGAGTTCAAGGTTAGGGGGGATGGAGGGACGGAGGGATGGGAGGGAGGGAGGGAGGGCGGGATTTCAAACGGTTAGGTGGTAGGGAGTTCAGGTTAGAAGGGAGGAGAGGAGGGAGGGAGGGAGTTCCACGGTTTAGGAGGAGTTCAGGGTGGAGGAGTACAGGGAGGGGAGGAGGGAGCTCAAAGGTTAGGGAAGGGCGGGCGGGAGGGAGGACGGGAGGGAGGGAGAGGGAGGGGGGAGGGGCGTTCAACGGTTAGTAGGGGTTCAAGGTTAGGAAGGGAGGGGAGGGAGGCGAGGGAGGAGCTCAGAAGGTTAGGGAGGGGAGTTCAGGTTAGGAAGTAAGGGAAGGGAGGAAGGGAGGAGTTCAACGGTTCGGGAGGGAGGGGAGGGCGGGCAGGGAGGGAGGGACCGGGAGAGGAGGAAGGGATGAGGAGGGGGGCGGGAGGGAGGGAGGGAGGGAGGGAAAGAGGGAGGGAGGAGGAGAGGGAAAGTAGGAGGAGGAGGGAGGGAGGGAGGGAGGGAGGGACAAATATTTTTTGGCATAAAGTTGCCCAACCACATCAGTCCATTATATAAATACTCAAATTTGGGTTTGCTCAATTGGTGGGAACCAGGTCAAGTGAAACATGCCGATTTCTTAACTATGGGCTTCCCTTAGTTGAATCACCTTTTTCATAAAGATGATTCAAGGTCTACCGCACTCAAAACAAATTCCAAGAAAATAAAAAGTTGGTAGTCCTATAGCTCACACCTTGCTTGTCATGTCATGGTGATGGCAGGTTGTGGGATGTAGTGCACAGGCGGTACGGCAGTACACAGAGCAAACAATCACTGATAATTTGCATTTTGTGGGTGTCCTAACTCATGTGCGTAGCTGTGTAGACTCAGTTGCATCAATCTGAGTTTCAGTTTTTGCTTGATAGCATGTAGAATAACTGAAAACAAAAAAAAATGTTTTTCAAATTTCAAATTTCAAATCACACTGTTCAAATATATTCAAAAAAAAAATGTTTTAAAAACTTTTCCTCAATCGTCCACATCTGAAGTTAGATTTGTATTTGGGAATGGGGGGTGAAATCTCAAGTTGGGAGGTGGAATTGGGACTATGGGGGGTGGATTATCGAGTTGTACTGCTATTCCAGTATATTCCGAGGCCGAGGCTGAAGCGCAGCCTCTGACCTTGTGGTAGGGGTTCGATACGCCTTTCATGAGACGGAAACTTCAGACGCGGTAGCTCGCGCGATCCCGTACCGCGATCTCGATGAAGTCGATTCAAGCTTTTTGTACATCTCGTGTACTGCCAGCCGGCCTCCCGAGCTGGGCTGCTCGCGGCCAGATGCGAATGCGAACAGAAATTAGCTGCGAGCCTAGCTGACGCATTCGCGGACAATATGATATGCTCAGAATTCAATTCCGAGCAGTTGGGGTCGTGTAGGACCTTGAATCACAATAGCGATTCAACTTAGGACGTTTAAGGACTTAGGCACTTATGGAGATACATAAATAAATAAACACATAATAACATAAATAAATAAATACATACATACAAAAATAGTATGCCTTATTACGAGGCGTGAGCTTGTGGGGGCCAGCCTGTTTGCTTTCACTGGGGCCAACCACCAAGAGGGAGAGTACAATCAAATGAATCCGACCCTTACTTGGACTCCAGCAAAAGGGAGACACACGACAAGAGAGACTCCTTGATGTCTGGAGCACAGATGTGTCCATCATTCAAAGCGCTCACTGCGAAGCTAATGATGTCATCCAACCCTTGTGACTGGAGCTGCAAGGGGGGGAAGAGTAAGAGTGGGCTGGATGGATTCCTTTGCTTGTGCCAAGGTTTTGGGTTGTAAGCGGGGTGGGGGTGGTGGGGTGGGTGGAGTTGTTAGTGTGTGTGTGTGTGTGTGTGGGGGGGGGGGGGGGGGGGGGGGGGGGGGGAGCACGGATGTGTCCATCATTCAAAGCGCTCACTGCAAAGCTAATGATGTCATCAAACATTTGTGACTGGAGCTGCAAGGGGGGGAAGAGTAAGAGTGGGCATGAGGATTCCTTCGCTTGTGCCAAGGTTTGGGGTTGTTAATGGGGTGGGGGTGGGTGGGGGTGAGGGTGGGGGTGGGGGGAGTTGTTAGTGTGTGTGTGTGTGTGTGTGGTGGTGGTGGTGGTGGTGGTGGTGGGGGGGGGGGGAGCACGGATGTGTCGATCACTCAAAGCGCTCACTGTGAAGCTAATGATGACATCCAACCCTTGTGACTGGAGCTGCAAGGGGAGAGGTTTGGGGTTGGTGTGTGTGGGGGGGGGGGGGGAGAGTTGTAAGTATGTGTGTGTGTGTGTGTGGGGGGGGGGGGGGGGGGGGGGGGGGGGGGGAGGGAAAACGGATGTGTCCATCATTCAAAGTGCTAACAAGGGAGCTAATAATGACATCCAACCATTGTAACTGGAGCTGCAAGGGGACAGGTTTGGGGTTGTAAGTGAGGTGGGTGGGTGGGTGAGGGGGGGGGACTTGCAAGTGGGGTGGGGGTAGGAGCACGGATGTGTTCATCATTCAAAGCGCTTACAAGAGAGCTAAAAATGACATCCAAGCCTTGATACTGGAACTGCGAGGGGGAGAGGGTTGGAGTAAGTGAACCGCAGAGTGTTTGGCATTCTGTGCGCCCCCCTTGGGCTCACCTCTTGTGGGCATTTGAATGCCAAGTCCCCCACCCCACCCTACCCCATCCCCTCAGGGTTGCTGTGTGCCCCCCCTTGGGCTCACCTCTTGTGGGCATTTGAATGGTGAGCCCCAATCTCCTCGTACCCCACCCCTTGGTCTCACCTCTTGTGGGCATTTGAATGCTGAGTCCGAGGTCCTCTTCAGGGCTGTGATCCCGTCAATCACCATCTCAGCATAGCAGCTCGGCACGTAGGACAGGAGGGCACCCTTCTTGGACACCTCCAGCAACAAGTGAGCCACCCAAGCTGCTTGGTACATGAGAGCAGCTTGCTTCCAGCCTCCATAGAAGGTGGCCTGTGGGAGGCAAGGCAGGTGGGGATAAGGTGCTGAAGTTTGTATGTTGCAGTCCAGGGGTAGGCCATATAGGCTGATGGGACTTGCCCAACCATGACACGTCCAACAAATGAGCCAACCAAGCTGATTGATACATGAGTGCAGCTTGCTTCCAGCCTCCATAAAAGGTGGCCTGCGAGACGCAAGGCAGGTGGGAATAAGGTGCTGCAGTGTGACAGGAAGGGCTATGGAAACTGACGTTTATGTTGGCTGGTGTGCTTGGTACATGAGTGCAGCCTGCTTCCGGCCTCCATAGAAGGTGGCCTGCGGGGGGCAAGGCAGGTGGGAATAAGGTGCTGAAGTTTGTATGTTGCAGTCCAGGGGTAGGCCAAATAGGATGAAGGGACTGGCCCAACCATGACACGCCCAACAACAAGGGAGCCACCCACGCTTCTTGGTACATGTGAGCAGCCTGCATCCAGCCTCCATAGAAGGTGGCCTGCGTGAGGCAAGGCAGGTGGGGATAAGGTGATAAAGTATGTATGGTTCAGTCCAGGGGTAGGCCAATTAGGCTAAAGGGACTAGCCCAACCGTGACAGGAAGGGCTAAGGAAACTGACTTTTTATGTTGGCTTGTGTGCTTGGTTCATGAGGGCATCCTGCTTCTAGCCCCCATAGAGGGCGGCCCTGTGTGTGTATGTGTGTGTGTGGGGGGGGGGGGGGGGGGGGGGGGGGGGGGGGGTAACAAATATAAGCTTATTTCTGGGCAGTGAGTACTGGGGATGAAAGTTGCAATTTTCGAAAAGAGAAATCAACAGTAAGATGAAGGGGAATCAGCCTCTTGCTCCCAATGCCCTCAGATTGTTGGGCTACGAGTAGTAGCTTCCAGCCCCCGTAGAAGGCGGCCAGGGCGAGGTAAGGGAGGTGGAAAGTAGGTGCTGCAGGCTTTTATGTTGTTTTTTGGCATTGTGTTGTTTTTTGGTGTTGGTTTGTGGCATTGTGTTGTTTTTTGTGGCATTATGTAGGTTTTTGTGGCATTCTGAGTCTCTATGCTTCTAGGAGGGAGGAGGGAGGAGGGTGGAGGGTGGAGGGAGGAGGGAGGAGGGAGGAGGGAGGAGGGAGGAGGGAGGAGGGGAGGGGGGAGGAGGGAGGAGGGAGGGGGGAGGGAGGGAGGAGGGAGGAGGGAGGGGGGAGGGGGGAGGGGGGAGGGAGGGATGCATGCAACGATGGAATGGCGACGCAGTGGCTACGCGTTTCCGAAAAACAAAACAGTGTGTAGTGGCGTGCCAACTGTAAATAAATAAATAAATAAATACATATGAGATAAATAAATAATAGAATTAAATAAATAAATAAATAAATAATTGACAAGGTGTGAGGTTGAGGGGCCCAGCCAGTTTGCTTGCACTGGGGTCAACCACCAAATGTCAAATTTCTCTCATGACACCACCCCTTCTTATTACCTCGAGCAGGAGCCCACAGCGGCCGTTCGACGCTATATCCAATCTAAGAAAGGTGCGCGCCTCCTGCAGGTAACTGTGCTGAAAGGAGGATGCGGGCACTTGCACCTGCCCCCGCTCTGCAGCAGCAGCAGAGTGGGCGTAACTGGCATACGGAGTCACCGTTGGGCCAGCTCGGTGGAAGGACTCGGCATGAGGGGTAGTGCGTAACGGAGTAGACGGTGAGGAGCTAGCACCAGCACCAGCAGCGGCAGCAGCAGCACCAATTCTTGCCTCGCGCCACGCCTCTCTCCTTCCGTCTGCTGCCCCAGCCCCTCTCCCAAAAGGCATTATCTCTCTTGGTACTGCAGTTAGGTTGTTGTTGTTCGTGGTGGTGGTGGTGGCCACTGGTGTCGCTGACATCGCTGACACTCCATGAGGGGCACTGGGGACACCAGCTTCAGCGTTGCTCGCGTTGGCAACCGAAGCAGCGGCGGCTGCAGTTGCTGCCACTGCGGAGGCATAGGCAGCCACAAAGGGAGAGGAAGAGACAGAGGCAGAGGGCGCGGCAGAGGCGGCGGCATATGCAGCGGCAGCGGCAGTGGGAGCTGCAGAGACAGAAGCAGCGAATGCAGCGGCAGCAGCACTGGTAGCCGCAGCGGCAGTGGGAGCGGCAGTGGCGGCAGCATATGCAGCGGCAGAGGCATTGGCAGCCACAGAGGCGGCGGCAAATGCAGTGGCAGAGGCAGAAGCAGTGGCAAGGGCAACTTCAGCGGCAGCAGCAGAGGAGGCAGAAGCAGCAGCAGCTGCAGCCACTGCAGAAGCAGCCACACCCGAGACTGTGCCCATGGAGGTGTAAGAGGAGGAAGAGGAGCCTGGGTGCATCCCATAGGTCATAGCGAAGCCGCTGCTGTTGCTCATGCCACGACGGACCATATGGCGCTCCACCTCCTCAAGCCCTGCGATGCTTGCGGCAAGTGACTGGAGCATGGATTGAATCTGTGCAACAGGGGGGGTGAGGGTAGGGGGGCCGGGGGGGGGGAGGGGGGGGGGTGGGGGGTGGAGGGGTGGGGGTGGGGGGAGGAGGGGGGGGGAGGGGGGGGAGGGGGGGGGACGGGAGGGGGGGGGAAGTGGGGGGGGGGGGGAGGAGGGGGGGGGGGGGGGGGGGGGGGGGGGGGGGGGGGGGGAGAGGGGGGAGGGGGGGGAGGAGGTGGGGGGGGGGGGGGGGGGGGAGGGAGGGGAGGGGGGGGGGGGGGGGGGGGCGGGGGGGTGGGTGGGGGGGTAGGGGGGGGGGGGGGGGGGGTGGGGGGGAATGAGGGGAGGGGGGGGGGGGGGGGGGGGGGTGGAGTGGTGGTGGGAGGAGATGCGAGGGGGGGGGGGGTGGGTAGGGGGGGGGGGAGGGGGGGGCGGGGGGGGGGGTGGGGGGGGGGGCGGGGGCGGAGGGTGGTGGTTGGTGTGGGGGGTGGTGGTGGTGGGAGTGGTGGGGTTGGTGGGGGGGGGTGGAGTGGTGGTGGTGGGTGAAGTGGTGAGTGAGTGGTGCACGGTGGTGGTGTTTGTGGTCGGGTAGTGGTAGGTGGTTGTGTGGGGGGGGTGGGGGATGGTGGTGGTGTGGGATGGATGGGATTTGGGTGGTGGTGGTGATGGTGGTCGGTGGTGGTGGTGGTGGGATGAGGTGAGTGGTTGTGTGGTAATGGTCCGCCCCGTGGGTTGTGCGGTGGTGGTGTGGATGGAATGAAAGGGAGGTGGTGGTGGTGGTGCGTGGGTGGTTTGGGGTTTGGTGGGTGTGGTGGTGGGTAGTGGGTGTGTGGTGGTGGTGGTGGTGGTGGTAGGTGGTTGGTGGGGTCGGTGGTGGTCGTGGGTGTGGTGGTGGTGGTGGAGGAGGTAACTAGGTGAGGTGTGTGGTGGTGGTGGGTGTGCGTGTGCGGAGGGTGGTGGTGGTGGGGTGCGTGTGCGGAGGGGGGGGGGGGGGGGGGGGGGGGGGGGGGGAGGGGGAGGTGGGGGGTGGGGGAGGGGGGGGGGGCGGTGGGGGGGGAGGGGGGGGAATTGGGGGGGGGGGGGGGGCCGGGGGAGGGGGGGGGGGGGGGTGGGGAGGGGGGGGGGGGGAGAGGGTGGGGGGGGGGCGGGGGGGGGGGGGGGGGGGGGAGGGGGATGGGGGGGGGGGGGGGGGGTCGGGGGGGGGGCGGGGGGGGGGGGGGAGGACGGGGAGGGGGGAGGGGGGGGGGGGGGGTGGGGGGGGTGGGGGGTGGGGGGGGGGGGGGGGGGGGGGGATGAGAATGAGAGGAGGGAGGGGGGGGGCGTTGGGGGGGGGGGTGGGAGGAGGGAGGGGGGGGTGTGGTGGTGTGTGGTGGGGGTGTGGTGGAGGGGATGAGGGGAGGGGGTGGGGTGGTGGGGGTGAGTGGGTTGTGCCGGGTGATGGTGGTGTGTGTGTGCGGTGGTTGGTGGTGGTGGTGGTGGGTGGTGGTGGGTGAGTGGTGGGTGAGTGGTGGTGAGTGGGTGGTGGTGGTGCTGGAGGGCAAGGCAGCATGGTGTGCGCAAGGCAGGTTTTGTTTATGCCAGGGAGATATCAACAGGATAATGGAGGTACTACTGGTGCCGAGCTGCACGTACTTAGGCTGGGTACAACAAAACGACACAGGGAGGACACACGCACAGCAATTTTTGCTGACCCGCCGGCCTTGCATTTAAACTTTCTCTGGGACCAACAGTTGGCAGTACAGTTGAAGTGTCGCTTGGGTCCACTGGCCAAAACTCGACCGAATCTCGACAGAATCGTAACCGAATCAATGACAGTAGTGTCATCTTTCATTTGTTGTACTGATGGGTCAGCAAAAACTGCTGCACACATACGTGAGACCTTCATGATCAAAACCTGCCATCACTGTTTTTCTTTTCGACTACTAGCAGCAGCTTCTAGGCAGCTCCTTGAGCCCGCCACTGGGCTAAGCCTCGAAAATCTAGCACCTCTAGAAAGCTGATTACGTCAGCTTCAAGGTGCACTAGGTTGCTTTAGGTTTGGCTGGTTAGCCAGCCAGTGGAGCTGCCTAGAAGCTGCTGCTTGTAGCTTACAGAATAAGCCCTAGGCAGCGTCGCAAGCGATGCGGGAAAATGGCGGAGAGTGTTGGCAACGGAATCGAGCGGTCCAAATCCAGTTAGTTGCGAGGCCGTTGGCTGACGTGTCAGGCTTCATCTCCGTTGCACATATGTTGGTCGGTCGCACAAACAAACCAACAAGCGGACAAGGGGGTGACCCTGGGGGCTCCCACCCCCCAGAAGGGGGGGCTCCGCCAAAAACAGTGCCTGCCATGTCCCCAGAACCAACATGGAATAACACTTGTTCCACAGACAAATACAGAACACAAAGATATGCTCTCCACACTCCTCCTTCAACTAACAACGCCACGCCAACCATACTTGATTCCAGGCACAGGAACAATAAGAAGAACAAGACAACGCAAAGCGGGGGAGAAAGGACAAGAACAACGAAGAAGAAACGACCCCTCCCATAGGTATCCCCTTACCCTCCCCACCTTACCCTCCACCCTCCCCCCCCCCAATCCCACTCCATAGGAAAATTCCCTTCCTCGCGCCCCCTCCACTCCCCCTGAACAAAGATGGTGCTGTTAGAGCACAACCTGTTCTGACGCTAGTGACGAAGCTACCTCACGGCCCCACTCTACCCTTCCCCCATTGAGCTCCAGTCAAAGGTGGGATGACCCCAACCCCCAAACCATCACCAAAACCCCCAGACACCCAACCCCAGACATCAACAACCCCCCAGACACCACCAACCCCTAATACACTTCCCCCCAAACATCACCACCCCCAGACACTACCACCCCCCCAGACACCACCAACCCCCATAGACACCACCAACCCCCCAAACACCCCCAACCCCCCAAACAACTACCCCCCCAAACACCACCAAGCCCCCCAAAAATCATTTGAAGTGTGTGTGTTGTTACAGTCCAAGGGTAGCCAAAAAGGATAGAGGGACTTGCCCAACCATGAAATCAGGAGGGGCACTGACAAACTGACCCCAAACAATCGTTTTACTGTCGGAGGCCCTGAGTTCATGCTACAATGATAATATATTTTTGCGATTCTCATACACCTTTTAAAACACACCTGTCTGACCAATCTAACAGAATACAGCGCCAATATAGCGCCAATATACACCTGTCTGACGCTGGTGACCACTTTAACAGAATATAGCGCCAATATAGCGCCAACACAAACCTGTCTGATGCTGGTGACCACCCTAACTGAATATAGCGCCATTGACATGCCCAACAGCTCCACCACCCACTCAGGCTTCATCTTATTGAGCACCAAATCTCGGCCTGGTGGTGGGCGCAAGGATGTAGGCAGATTCTTCATGGAGATTGGCTCCTGCTCTGCTTCTGATACAGGAGACTCACGCATGAGAAAGGAGAGGAGACCACCGAGTCGTGGCAAATCATTGGTGGGCTCAGCGTCACCCCGTGCTGCTGACTGGAGGGGGTGGGGGGTGGGGGGGGCTAATTGTCAGAGGGGGGAGGGAGGGAAGGGGGGGGGGGTCTAACTGTCAGGGGGCGGGGGGGGGGGGGGGCTAACTGTCAGAGGGGGGAGGGAGGGGAGGATATCATTGATATGGATAGAGAACTGCCAGCACATCTCGATTCCGTCAAGATCATGTTGATACAGCCAGACACACATCCTTTTTCTTTCTAGTCTTTCCTATCACAGTTGGGCAAGTCCCTTTAGCCTTTTTGGCCTACCCCTGGACTTTTTTAACATATATACATACATACATACATACATACATACATACATACATACATACATACATACATACATACATGCATGCATACATACATGCATACATACATAACATACATTACATACCAACATACATACATACATACATACATACATACATACATACATACATACATACATACATACATACATACATACATACATACATAACATACATACATACATACATATATACATACACCCAGGGGGGGCTATGCAACAAACTCACCTTCACAAAAAGATCGCCAACGGGAAAGGCCTCAAGATCTCCCAGGGCCCCCCACAAAAGACGAAGCATCATGAACCACACCGAGACCAAAACATTGGGGTCTGACAGGCCGGAGGGCTGGATGTCACGATTGGCACCACGGTTATTCTGCACCAAACACCTGCAACGGTTTGTGTGGGTGTGTGGGTGTGTGGGTGTGTGTGGGTGGGGGGGGCGGGGGGGGGGGAGGGACCAGATAGGATAATGTCAGGATTGGCACCACAGATCTTCTGCACCAAACACCTGCAACGGTTGTGTGTGAGTGGTGTGTGTGTGTGTGGGGGGGGGGGGGGGGGGGGGGGGGGGGGGGGCATGGGTTTGCCACCACTGCTCGCCATTCTATCGTTGAATGTTGTGGCAGTCCAGGGGTAGACCAAACAGGCTAAAGGGACCTGCCCAACCATGATATCAGGAGGGGCTAAACAGAAACAAAACAGATGAACTAAGCCCTAAACAATCGTTTTACAGGCAGGGGCCCTGAGTTGGTACTACAGAGATAAATAAATTTTGCGATTCTCATCGCACTTCTTAATACCTACCGGGGGGGGGGGGGGGGGGGGGCAAGAATATAGTTATCAGACCGCATCATCAGAAGTTTTCGACAGGATCTCAACGGTATCGAGATGTACTCCAGTACTCTATCCATATTGATGATGTGGTACAAACTATTTGTCCCCCCCCCCCCCCCCCCCCCCCCCCCCCATCCCCTTGATGCCTATACAAGCAATGATAACGCCTGGTAGGGCGTGGTTTGAAGGGAGCCCCACCTTACGGCGGTAGGGTCGAGCTGCTATGTTACCTGGACAAAGCTACCATGGCGGTTTACAGCAACCGCAAACACTAAAGCGCACCCATAGGGATTCGAACCCCGCACCTTCTTGTTTCAATGAGCTCTACCATTGAGCCATTCGTCGAAACGGGATGATACCTACGTAAAGAATACAATCTATCCATATCCATGATGCGGTACAAAATATTGTTCCTTGCCCCCCCCCCCCCCCTCCTCCTCGATCCCTACCTAAAGAATACAATCTATACATATCAATGATGCGGTACACAATATTTTCCCTTGCCCCCCTCCCACCCCACCCACCCCACACACCCATCCCCCACACACACACCTGGATACCTACCTAAAGAATACCATGAGTGCGTCATCCGAAGGGTCCTGTGGGCTTGGCTCTCCAATGAGGGATGTGAGCAGCTCGTACTGAACATCCTCAACGTGGACCACTGCAGATCCAAAAGCAGTAAGAGCATACTGCGGTGGGGACGAAAGATAAGAATTAGTAAAATAAATCAGAATAAGAATAAAGATAAGAATCGCACAATTAAATTATCATCCCACTTGGGATGATGATTAAATTATAATCGTAGAATTAAATTATCCCTGTAGCACAAACTCAGGGCCCCCGTTGGCAAAACGATTGTTTGGGGTTCAGTTCATCAGGTCAGCAGTATTTCATCAGTGCAGCAAGATGGGCATGGTGAAGGACGCACCTTCATCCTTTCTTCAGCCGCCGTCTCATCTCGGCAGCCCCTCCACCACACTGCAGGCAGCAGGCCCTTGATATCCTCTGGCCCAGGGGGTTTGCGGGACATTAAGCACTCTGTTATGGTGTGAAAGTTCCAGTGACGTAACCACAGGTCCTTGAAGGGAGGGAGACGACGCACCAAGCAGCACACCAGGCTGGTGAATGTGTAAAGGGGTGAATGAAAATGGGGAAGTTAGGGGAAAGGATTGAATGGGAAAGGGGTGAATGAATGGGGAGTTATGGGAAAGGGGGAAGGGTAAAGGGCTGTGAAGGATTGGGGAGTTATGGGAAAGGGGAATGAATGGGTAAAGGGGTGAATGGAATGGGGAGTTATGGGAAAGGGATCGTGAATGGGTAAAGGGGTGAATGGATGGGAGTTGAGTGTTATGGGAAAGGGAGTGAATGGGGTAAGGGGTTGGAATGAATGGGAATGGGGAGTTAGGGAAAGGGGTGAATGGCGTAAAAGGGGCGCAATGGAATGAGGAGTTAGGAAAGGGGTGAGTGAATGTGTAAAGGGGTGAATGGATGGGGAGTTAGTATTGGGAAAGGGGTGAATGGGTTAAAGGGTGAATGGAATGGGGAGTTAGGGAAAGGGGTGAATGGGTAAAGGGTGTGAATGAAATGGGGAGTTATGGGAAAGGGGTGAATGGGTGGTTAAAGGGTGTGAATGGAATGGGGGAGTTATGAGGAAAGGGGTGAAGGGTTAAAGGGGTGAATAAATGGGAAGTTATGGGAAAGGGTTGTGGGAATGGGTTTAAAGGGGTTAAAGGGGGTGAAATGGAATGGGGAGTTATGGGAAAAGGGGTGTTGAAGGTGAATGGGTAAGGTAAAAGGGTGAATGGAATGGGGAGGTTATGGGAAGGGGGTGAATGGGAAGGGGTGATGGAATGGGGAGTTATGGGAAAGGGTGAATGGGAAAGGGGGTGAATGGAATGGGGAGTTATGGGAACGGGGTGTGAATGTGTAAAGGGGTGACTGGAAAATGGGGAGTTATGGGAAAGGGATGAATGGGTAACGGGCGGTGAATGGAATGCGGGGAGTATGGGAAAGGGGTGGAATGGGTAGTAAAGGGGTGAATGGAATGGGGCGTTATGGGAAAGTGATGAATGGGTAAAGGGTAAATGGAATGGGGAGTTAGGGAAAGGGGTTGAATGGGTAAAGGGGTGAATGGAATGGGGAGTTATGGGAAAGGGGTGAATGGGTAAAGGGGTGAATGGAATGGGGAGTTATGGGAAAGGGGTGAATGGGTAAAGGGGTGAATGGAATGGGGAGTTATGGGAAAGGGGTGAATGGGTAAAGGGGTGAATGAATGGGCGTTATGGGAAAGGGCGTGAATGGGTAAAGGGGGAATGGGTAAAGGGGTGAATGGAATGGGGGTGTGGGAAAGGGGTGAATGGGTAAAGGGGTGAATGGAATGGGGAGTTATGGGAAAGGGGTGAATGGGTAAAGGGGTGAATGGAATGGGGAGTTATGGGAAAGGGGTGATGGGGAAAGGTGGAAATGGGGAGTTATGGGAAGGGGTGCAGAGGTGTATAAAAGGGTAGGTGAATGGAATGGGGAAAGGAAGGTATGGGAAAGGGCTGAAATGGGTTTAAAGGCGGGAATGGAATGGGGGAAGTTATGGGAAGGGGTGAATGGTAAAGGGGGTGAATGGAATGGGGAAGGTATGGGAAAGGGGTGAATGGGGGTTAAAGGGGGTGAATGAATGGGAGTTATGGGGGAAAGGGGTGAATGGGTAAAGGGGGTGAATGGAATGGGGAGTTATGGGAAAGGGGTGAATGGTAAAGGGGTGAATGCGAATGGGGGGTTATGGGAACGGGGTGAAGGGGTGCATGGGTAAAGGGTGGTGAATGGGTATATAAAGGGGTGAATGGAATGGGGAGTTAGTGGGAAAAGGGTGAGGTGAATGGTGTTGAATGGGTAAGGGGTGCAGGAATGGGGGGTTATGGGAAAAAGGCGGTGAATGGGGTAACTGAACGGGGGAACTGGAATGAATGGGTAAAGGGCCGTGAATGGATGAGGGAGGTAGGGGAAAAGGGCGTGAATGGGGTAAAGGGGTGGCTTAAAGGGGTGAATTGGATAATGGGGCAAGTCTATGGTGGAAGGGTGTGAATGGGGTAAAGGGCGGTGAATGGAATGGGGAGTTATGGGGACGGGGGTGAATGGTAATTAAGGTTTAAGTAAAGGGGGAATGAATGGAATGGGAGTTATGGGAAAAGGGGTTGAATGGGTAAAGGGTGAATGGGAATGGGGAGGTTATGGGGAAAGGGGTGAGGTGGATGTGGTTAAAGGGTGAATGGAGGGTGTGAATGGAATGGGGAGGGAGGTATGGGAAAGGGAGTGAATGGGTAAAGGGGGGGAAATGGAATGGGGCGGAGTGGGGAGTTAGTTTATTTATGGGAAAGGGGTGAATGTGTAAAGGGGTGAATGGAATGGGGGGAAGGTAGGGGAAAGGGGTGTGAATGGGAAAGGGGGTGGGTTGAATGGAATGGGGAGTTAGGGAAAGGGTGTTGAATGTGGTAAAGGGGTTTGAATGGAATGGGGAGTTTAAGTTTATGGAAAGGGGTTGAATGGGTAAAGGGGTGGTGGTGAATGGAATTGGGAGTTATGGGGAAGGGTGTGAAGGGTGAAGGTAGTTAGGGAGGGCGACGCACCACGCAGGCCACACCAGATGGATGAATGGGTGAAGGGGTGAATGGAATGGGGAGTTATGGTGATTGAAGGGTGAATGGCGTGAATAAGGGGAGGGAGGAGGGAGGCGACGCACCACGCAGCACACCAGGCTGATGAATGGGTGAAGGGGTGAATGGAATGGGGAGTTATGGGGAAGGGGTGAAGGAGTAAAGGGGTGAATGGAATGGGAAGTTATGGTGAAGGGGTGAAGGGAGGGAGGCGACGCACCAAGCAGCACACAAGGCTGATGAATGGGTGGGTGGTGAGGGTGGAGAAGTTAGACTCCACTTAAGTTAGCCTTCACTTCAGTTTATGGGGTTCAGGGTCTAGGGCTTAGTGGTTTAGGTTTGATTAAAAGGTTCAGGATTGAGGGGTTAGGGGGTTAAGATTTGATTCAAAGGTTTAGGGGGTAGGAGGTAGGGTTCAGGGTCTAGTTGGGCTTAGGGTTTACTAAAGTGGAGGCTGACTTCCCAATACCTGATGAGTGGGTAGGAGGCAGAGTAGGGGAAGTCGTCAGGGTTGAGGGGTGCTGAGATGCACCTGGATGCCAGCGCCTGCAACAGCTCCCCACACACTGCCTCGAAGGTAGCTGTCTCAAGGCCCATGTGAAGCAGACGCCCTGCCGCGCAAGTAGCTGCCACCTCGTGCGGCGCTCCAGGGCTGTGCAAGCTGACCAATGCTGGCAGGAGCTGCCCATGGACAAAGTACTCAAGCAAGGGGGCTTGGGCTGGGGGCAGGTGCGAGGCCACAGTGTAGGTGGGGGGTATCATGAGCATGGCCCCTATCTGGTCCCCTATAGCAGAACCTAGCAGCCATGCGTCCTCCCAATCCAGTTGAGGGCTGCCAGGTGGCTTGGCCACGCCTGCGCCCCCTCCCTCACAGGCCTTGCTTGGGCTCCCCTCTTCAAACCGCAAGCTATCCTCCTCAGTCGGCCCCAACGCCGGGTCCACCTCATTTCCTGAGGTTTGCGTCTCACATTGGGAGAAAAGCAGGCAAGGGCGCTCTGCCTCCTTAGTGGATGAAGCACCCACTTCAGTTTTCGAGGCAAGGGCCAGTCGTTTCACACACTCTGCCAGGTAGGCACCCAGCTCCAACCGCCCCCCCGATGGCGCTAGCTGGAGTGGCTTGTATTTGTGAGCGGGGTATATGAAAGGGCGCCCCCCAAAATTGATCTCTGACCGCTCCGTGTATGACAGGGACAGCGCAGGGAAGTAGGCCAGGTGGGGCTGCATGGTAGGCACGTTGGAGTAAGCTACACCCATGGACACCCCATTGCTCATGAATGATACTTCTCCAGCATCCAGATCAATCAAGGCACCAATCACATCCCCTGGTGCCCATGGTTGGCCATAAGGCTGGCATTTGCTGTTCCATTTCCGAATGCGCTTCCCGTCATACGCATAGCTGTCTGGCGCATCCCCCACTCCCTCTTCTGCAGTGAAGGGGCAGTGCAGGGTGGCCCAACCAATCTGTTGAATACCTGCCGTGTGCAGGACCGCCTCGTATTGCCACTTGCCGTTATAAACACACACAGAGCCTCGTGAGCTAGAGAAGTTGTTCAGACTTTCCAGAATGAGGCCATTTGGGCCGTAGGAGAGCTGTCCTGAAGCGGACATTCGATCCATCTGCACTACTGTAGGCCCAAGGCGACCCACAGTGCTGCTGCTGTTGCTGCTGCCGGGACTACTCATGCTACTACCACTTCTGCATTTATCCGGATTTGAATGATTTGAGTGTGCGGTGTGCTGTGGGCGGCTCGGCATGTAGGGGGGCGAAGAGAAGTCTCCTGGCCCGGATAGTAAATCAGCTACATTCCTACCCAGAGCTGACACCACCCCTTCCAACAGGCTGTCATCACTGCAGGTGAGCTGACTGTTCATGGCATCCAACCCCAAAACTGAACAGATAATACTCCTCCTCTGAATCCAGTAGTCATGGAGCTCACTAGCACCTCCTGAAGCAAGGAAAGCTAAATCTCTTGACCCTCCTGCTCCATCCATCGAAATCTTTTGATCAGCAATAGACTTCAATCCCATCACCTACGCACTCTCCGGGCGTGGTGGATGACAGAGCATTTGCTGGGGTTCAAGCGTACGGCATGCGAGATGTGCGCATGCAGCCACTGAGGGGGTGAAGCAGGGGGGCAGAGGGAGAAGGGATGGATTTGGGGGTATCACTGCGGGTAGCGTAGGCCGTTGAAACGCCTGCTGCGATTTGTGTAGTCGAACCAGGGGGAGGAAACTAGTAATTGTATTGGAACTTGAGCCGTTTAGTGGATATCTCTAATGCGCTGCGAACAGAGCTTGCATTGTTATTGTAGAAGCTCTCAAACCTAGACAGGTCAGATCTATTAGCTAGAATTGTTGCGAAACGTTATTGGGGATTTTGCTAGTAGTTTAGTAGCTACACCTGTGAACGTATGAAGATCGTGCAACAAGTAATACGTACATGCTTTTGCGTAGAGGAACAGCAGCATGGGGGACTCTAGTATGTAGCAATCATGCACCAGCGCAAAAAATAATTGAAACCACGTCTATGTTGGCGTGGCCACGGGCAAGCCCTAACCTGTACGACCGCACCACATGCATGTCTTCTGGGTGATGTCATTCAGATTGCAAGCTCCATTCCCTCTACCCCATTCTCCCGTCCTTAATCACCCTGCCATTCTGACAAAGAGCTCGCGTATAGCGTCTATACCTAAAAACACTCGAACTCACAATTGCCCTAGTTGAGCCCTTCTTGAGCCTCTCCCGCTACCCGTCTCTCCAACGAACACCTCGTCTCCTTCTGTTGAAATCCCAGTTCCTTCACAGTTCATATTATAGTGTGTCGCAAACTCATACATCGGTGAGCATGCATCTCTAATTCCTTTGTGCGTGTGATTCGCGTTACACATGTCAACTGGGCACGTCCCTAGCTGTCTCACCCTGACGCATGCGCATGCTAACCCCAGAGCTAATACGTTGTCGTGTTCTGCCTTCCCACAGACACCATGGCCACCGAAGAACCACCCCTCCAGTCCCTTCGCCGAGCAATCGAAGTCCGCTCGCCAGTTGTCAACAACGCGCTCGCATTCGCTGCTGGCACAGAATACAGCTCCACGTTCACGCATCCCCCAGGGAATGCGTACGGATACACCCCTCTACCTGAAACGGTGGCCACTCCAAGCCTTTATCACCAGCCTCCCACAGCGCCCATTAGTCACCTGGGCAAGACAGGGCCCATGGAGCTGTGGCACCCTACAGTCAGCAATGCCAACCAGGTAAATCATGGTGTGGCCTACATGCTTGTGGTTAGATGTACGGTAGGTCTTAGTGTGACCTACATGCTTGTGATTAGATGTACAGTTGGGCTTGGCAGCTGACCCATGCACACTCTCATGCTTATGACAGCGTATGATGCCAGCAGTCTAACTAGGCTAAAGCTACCATTTAGCTTATACAATATCATATGATATCATACTCGCCTTTGGTCATCATCATATGATATGCCGGGCCCTAATCATCATGCAGTAGCTTGATGCTGGCTTACGAATCAGTTAAAGGGTGGTTGTGCATCAGTTAAGGGGTGGTTGTGCATGAAGTCTCAATGGTAATGTGAGTCTGGATGTGCAGTTGATAGCATGGTCTTCTCAGTTGTAGCCATGTTGCCATCAAATAAAACCAATCCGAACACGTTGTATCAAGTTGCATTTGTGATGTCCATCTACCAAGAGGTAAGCCCGGTCTTCCTATAACCCTCACGGCATACTCTGTATGGTTAGCACTTGACTACAAACATTCCCCCCACCCACCCACCCACCACCACCACCACCACCACCACCACCACCCTACCCCACACATAATCTGTATGGCAAGCACTTGACTACAAACATGCCCCCCACCCACCCACCACCACCCTCCCCACCACCACCACCACCACCCTACCACACACATAATCTGTAGGGCAAGCACTTGACTACAAACATGCACACACACACACACACACACACCCTACCCCACACATACTCGGTAGGGCAAGAACTTGACTACAAACATGCACCACACACACACACACACCCTTCCCACACCCCGCCCCACACCCCACCACCACCCTGCTCCACACATACTCTGCAGGGCAAGCACTTGACTACAAACATGCCCCCCCCCACCCCCCACCCCACACCCCACACACACACACCCTCCCCAACCCACCACCACCACCACCCTACCTTACCCCCACATACTCTGTAGGGAAAGCACTTGACTACCAAAGCAGCCCTCTTCCCAAGATTAGGGGCATCTGCTCAGACGGCCCTAGAAAAACTTGAGGATTATGTGGCTGAAGTTGAGCAGTGTCTGCAGGTGTGCCAGGGGTGGGGTGGGGGGGATGGGGGAGGCGGAGTATGTGTGTGGGGGGGGATGGAAGGGGGAGAGGAGGATTATGTGGCTGAAGTTGAGCAGTGGCTGCAGGTGCCAGGGGTGGGGTGGGGGGGGTGGGGATGGATGTGTGGTTGGTGGGGGGGGGGGGGGAGGGGGGGGGGAGGGGGGATTATGTGGCTGAAGTTGAGCAGTGTCTGCAGGTGTGCCAGGGGGGGGGGGGGGGGTGGGAGTGGGTGGGGGGGGGGGGGGAGGGGGGGTGGGGGGGGGGGGGTGAGGGGGTGGCGGGGTGGGTGCGTTGGGTAGTGTGGGGGGGCCGCGGGGGTTTTGGGTGGGCGGAGGGCTTGGTTGGTGTTGGGGCGGGAGGAGTAAGGGTCTCTGGGGGAGTGTGGTTGTGGTAGGGGGGGGGGGGAGGAGGAGGAGGGGCGGAAGGTGAGAAGGGCAGGCAGGGTGTACGGGCTTTGGTGGGGGAGGGAACGGGAGTGGGGGGGGGTGGGGGGGGGGGGGGGCGGTGGGCGACTCGGGGAGGAGGGATTTGTGGCGGAAGTGTGGAGAGCAGGGGATGCAAGGTGTGTGCCGGGGGGGGCGGGGCGGGAGGGATTGGGTGTGGGTGGGGCGGGGGAGGAGGATTTGAGTGGCGGAAGGGAGGAAGTTGTCTGCAGGGGCCTGTGTGGGTGGCCGGGGGTGCGGGGGGCGGGGGGGATGGGGCGGTGCGGAGGGGGATTGGGTGTGGGTGGGGTGTGGGTGGGGGGGGGAGGAGGATTATGTGGCTGAAGTTGAGCAGTGTCTGCAGGTGCGAACTCAGGACGCCCATCGGTCAAATGATTGTTTGGGGTTCAGTTCATCAATGCTTTTTACGTTGTAGCCCTTCCTGTCACGGTTGGGCAAGTCCCTTTAGCCTATTGGGCCTTCCCCTGGACTGTAACACTCATGCATACAGGTGTGCCAGCGTGGCAAGGGTGAGATGAAGAGGGTGCTTGATTACTGTTTCAGTTTTGGGCTACTCATGGCACCACTTCCCACCAGCTCCATTAGCCAGCCACTGGGGTGAGCCAAAGTTTTAAGCTGCATTTGAATGCCTGTCATATCAGCTTGCAGACACACTACCAAGCATCAGGTCTGGCCCAAGGACTGGGGAAGGGAGCTGCTTAGAAGCTGGTACTCGTCGCTCAAAAAAGAAACAGCGCGCTTGATTGTCACAGGAGGGAGGACAGAATGGGGACGGCAAATTATAGTACTGCTCATTTGGGAGTTCTTTGCACCCTTTGATGCACCCCATCGAGATCCTTCTACCCATAATACCTCCTTTCTGACCGACAAATGGTGCTTTCTGGGCTGGCTTATAAGGGTGCATGCTGGGTGGGAAGAGTGTTGTGTGGGTGCAGAAAAGGGTGCCAAAGACCCCCCCCCCCCCCCCCCCCCCCCCCCCCCCAATTTGCAGTATATGGGAGGGGAGGATGGAGATTGAGTTGTGTGAATGGTGAGGGTATATGAATGGGTGTGTTGTCTGATGGGGGTCTCATCTCATCTTATCTCATCCCATCTTATATTATATCATCTTATCTTATTTTATCTCATCTTGTCGCATCTCATCTCGTCTCATATTGTCATGTCTTGTCGTCTCATATTGTCTCGCCTTGTCTTGTCTTGTCTTATTTTATCTTATCTTGTCTCGTACTAGACGGGGTGACACTGTTTGCCCCTTTCTGACTCAATAATGTTCCCTTGAATATGTCAATTGTATATGTTGGTGGTTGGCCCTTGTTCAAGCAAACGGGCGGGCCCCCTCAACCTCGTGCCTCATAAGTATGCTTGCTATGTATTTATGCCCTTGAATATGCCAATTGTCTACGTTGGTGGCTGGCCCCAAAGCAGGCAAACGCAAACGGGCGGGCCACATTAACCTTGCGCCTCGTAAGAAGGAGTGCTATTTATTTATTTATGCCCTTGAATAAGTCAATTATACATGTGAGTGGTTGGCCCCTGTGCAATCAAACAAGCTGGCACCCTCAATCTCGCGCCCCATAATAAGGCGTGCTTATTTATTTATTTGTTTATACATTTATTTATTCACTTGTTTATATATTCATTTATTCATTTATTTATTTATTTATTTATTTATTTATGCCCTTGAATACGCCCTTAAACATGCCAATTGTAATAGCATGCATTCTTGTTGAATCGTTCCTTCCATGCTTGTTGAATCATTTCGTTAACCATGAATTCGTGTCTTCTCTCTTTTTGTAATCAGGTGTGTGATTCAAAGGGCACCGGGTTCCTTCACCAGCAAGAGGTGAAGAATGCAATCAGACGGTCGGGTGTCTTCCTTACTGAAGGCGAGGTCAGCGAGGTGATGAAGATTTGCGAAAGGAATGGAATGGGGGAAGTAAACTGGACACAGCTTGTGGATCAAGTCCGAGGAATAGGTAAGAACGCAATGTGACAGCATACTGCTAATTTGGGGGGGCTTTGACACCCTTTCCCGCAACTGAATGGGACCATTGTACCCATAATACACCCTTTCTGGCCTACAGACGGTGCTTTCTGGGCTGGCAGGGTGCATCTCGAGGTGCGGAGTGGTAGTGCAGATGGTATGAATTGTCTGATTTGGGACAGCTGGTGGATCAAGTCCGAGGAATAGGTAAGAACGCAATGTGGCAGCATACTGCTAATTTGGGGGGTCTTTGGCACCCTTTCCCGCACCCCAACAGGACCCTTGTACCCACAAGACACCCTTTCTGACCTACGTATGTATATACATATACCGATATAATAAACACATGCTCTCCAGGCAATAAATTAATGAATGGAACTCCATGCATGTAGCCCCTGACACCACATGGAAGACGACAACTGGCCTTGTGTTTGGATGGCTGATAGACCATGTAATCAAACCAACACCATATCTCATGTACCGATATAATAAAGACATGCTCTGCAGGCTTTAAAATGAATGAATACATCTCCAACCTACATGCATGCATGTAGCCTCAGACACTACATACCGATATAATAAGCACATGCTCTCCAGGCAATTATATGAATGAATGAACAGATACCCAACTTCCATGCATGCAGCCCCTGACACCATGTACCGATATAATAAACACATGCTCCCCAGGCAAATACATGAATGAATGAATGAATGAATAGATACCCAACTTCCATGCATGCATGCATGCAGCCCCTGACACCATGTAACGATATAATAACCACATGCTCTCCAGGCAATAACATGAATGAATGATTGAATGAATGAATAGATACCCAACTTCCATGCATCCATGCATGCAGCCCCTGACACCATGTACCGATATAATAAACACATGCTCTCCAGGCAATTACATGAATGAATGAACAGATACCCAACTTCCATGCATGCATGCATGCGTCCCCTGACACCATGTACCGATATAATAAACACATGCTCTCCAGGCAACTAAATGAATGAATGAACAGATACCCGACTTCCATGCATGCATGCATGCAGCCCCTGACACCATAAACACATGCTCTCCAGGCAATTAAATGAATGAATAGATATCCAACTTCCATGCATGCAGCCCCTGACACCACATGGAAGACGTCAACTGGTCTCATGTTCGGAAGGCCTCTGCTGCCCCCATCTTTTGAGTGGTCCGAACCAGATCAAACTTTTGAAGTTTGCTTGCGCTTGAGACCTGACACCTCCGTGCCCCATGAGTTCAGCGGATCCCAAATGTGTGAATTTGCCAAGAAGATGACCAAAATCCGTCAACATGAGTCTAATGCTGAGAAGGTACTTTTTTATTTTGAATTTGCCATGAAGATGACCAAGATCCGTCAGCATGAGTCTAATGCCGAGATGGTACTTTTTTTTATTTGGGAATTTTGAATTTGCCATGAAGATGACCAAGATCCGTCAGCATGAGTCTAATGCAGGGAAGGTACTTCTTTGAATTTTGAATTTGCCAAGAAGATAAACAAGATCCGTCAGCATGAGTATAATGCTGAGAAGGTACATAAAATCAGCTACACAGCTACACTGCCCCCCTGGAAAACCGCTATAATAAATCAATAGATAGTACTGTACGTGCACAAGTAATTGGCAAGATTAAGTATTGGCAAAACCCTCAGATCTGCATGGCAAAAATTATTTGGCAAAGGGGTCCATGGCTGGACCTACTCAAGTTGAGACCTGAAAAACAGTTGGCAAAACCTCAATTTGCCAAGAAGATGACCTAGCTCCGTCAGCATGAGTCTAATGCCGAGAAGGTACCTTTTTTTAGTTGTATAAGAACTTTCACCCCAGGAGGTGGATCTCCCGACACAAACCAGCAACACCGAGGATTCAGTTTGAATGGCGTTGCCACTCCTACAAAAGAGAAGGCGCACTTAGGGTCGGTGGGAGATCGTTGACATACGTGAAATTAGCTACACAGCTACATTGGCCCCCTGGACAACATAAATGAAAAACGCCATAATAAATCAATAGATAGTACCGTACACGCACAAGTAATTTGCAAGACTAAGTATTGGCAAGCCCCTTATTTCAATCAACCGGCGCTCAGATTTGCGTGTCAAAAATTATTTGGCTAAGGGGTCCATGGCTGGACCTAATCAAGTTGATACCTGAAAATCAGTAGGCAAAACCTCAATGTGGTTGTGTTTCCTTTCCTTGTTACATGTTCACAGAGTGTGTCACTTGGGTCCTCTAGTCTCCAAATAAGGTAAACATACTGCTGGCCTATCACCAGGTTTAACCAAGGTGTAACTTGTGCATGACCAAGCACTGACCGTGGGTAACTCATGAATGGTGTACATCCAATAAAATACAAGTCCATCTTGTGAAAGCTATTAAACATTCCCGTCGAACGGTACATTCAAAAGTGAAAGTGATAACTGTTTACACAAGTTATTAGTATTTGAAGTTAAACCCAAGGTGCAACTTGTGTTTGACCAAGCTGTAACCGTGAATAACTCAATAATGGTGAACATGCAATAACAAGTAAGTGCATGTTGTGAAAGCTTTCACATTTTCTTTTCGAATGGTATGCCGTACTCAAAAGTGAATTTGATAAACTGGTGGTCTCACAGTACTGACTAGTACAATAGTCGCTAGGAGTTACTTGTAGGGGTCGGCAATATGATATTATATGATCTCATGTCATCATATGATATCATATGATATCATGTCATCATATGATATTATATGATATCATATGATATCATATGATATCATATGATGCTGGTGGTCTGAATAGGTAACTTTGGCCTGGGTCATCATATCATATGAATATATGATATTAAATCATATGATTTTTGTGTGATATCATATGATATCATACTCGTTTTTGGTCAACATCATATGATATCATACTCGTCTTTGGTCAACATCATATGATATCATACTCGTCTTTGGTCAACATCATATGATATCATACTCGTCTTTGGTCAACATCATATGATATCATACTCGTCTTTGGTGCAAATCAAATGATACATAGGATATATACTCGTCCTTGGTCAACATCATATGATATCATACTCGTCTTTGGTCAACATCATATGATATCATACTCGTCTTTGGTCAACATCATATGATTTGCCGTTCCCTAGTTACTTGGTAACTGCGAGCCACCTAGGACCGACTCAGGTTTGACTCGAAACCGTTCTGGCAAACAGTCATTTGCCAAAAAAAATCGAAACCGGTTTGGCAAACAATCATTTCCCAAATCGCTTTCCAATTACTTGTGTGCGTATGGTGCACCTTATTACAAGGTTGGGGGGGACAGCCAGTTTGCTTGCACTGGGGCTAACCACCAAGTATTGCCCTTCTCATTTTCAGGTGCATGACCTGATGTGTTACCAGCTGCTACAAGACCTCATAGTCTCTCCCCACCACCACCACCACCACCACCACCACATACACGTGCCCCCCCCCCCCCCCCCCCCCCCCCCCCCCCCCCCCATCCACTCCTCACACCATGACCACCAAATATTCCCCTTGTCATTTCTAGGTGCATGACCTGATGCGTTACCAGCTGCTACAAGACCTCATAATCTCCCCAGGCAAACCAGGTGCACCTGACATGACGTTCCGGAATTGGATGTCGACGAATGGTCTCATGAGCATTACATCGAGGCAGTACTCTGGGCCCTATCCACCTGAGGTGTATGATGTCTTCGACCAAATCATTTGTAAGTCGCACCTTCTTTGTACCGTACATATATGTGAACTATATTTATATTATACATATAGTACATCATATATAATACTATATATTATACATATCATATGATATATTATGCTATATGTTATTTCTATTTGGAACTGAATCCTCGGTGACGCTGGTTTGTGTCGGTAGACCCACCTCCTGTGGTGACATTCCTTTCACAACTAAAAACCCCAAGTAGACTTTCCACCTGCCCATGTTGCCTACTCCTGAATACCTATACCTTCCTGTTTTACCCATTGCAGATAACCTTGGACTTCCGATCGTGCTGAGCTCCACAATGACTCTGACCGCCATGGGAGGATCCATGCGTCACATGCACCAATAGAGATAGCACCAATGTTGTAGTCCCCGACTCCCCGTGGTGCAGTACATCCCTTCACCACTGTGTACTGCTCTACGGAAGTACACAGTGGTGCAGGAATGTACTGCACCACGGGGACTACAACAGATAGCACCACCCAATTGAAAATTGGCACCCTCCCCTGCACCCACGCGTACATGTATGTTAGTATGTATGTCTTTACAGTCCAGGAGTAGGCCAAATTGGCTTAAGGGACTTGCCCAACCGTGTAGGAAGGGCTGAAAAAGAAAAGACACTATTGAAATGAACCCCAAACAATCGTTTTACCGATTGGGGGCCTGAGTTCGTGCTACAGTGATCATTTAATTCTACGACACAATTAAATCATCATCTTATCTTGGATGATAATTTAATTGTGCGATTATTATCGCATGTTTTATTAAATTGTATCAAGTTTCCCATCCATCAGAAGTACATACATCAGCACCAGCCAGCCCTCACCCTTCGACCTCTGCCTCTCTACCACATGCTACGAAAGTACCAGTAGCATTTACAGCCATTAGCACACTGCGATTACTACCCGAAACTTGAAGATAGTACACTATTGTTTTCTATGTCTATGGCCGCCTGGGGTAGGCATTTTCCACCTCTGTAAAGATAAAGCGCTGCAACCATATTCAAAAAAATGTTTCACAATCCCAAATAAACTCTTCCAATATAATGAAAACGCCTGGCGGGGCATGATATTAAGGGAGCCCCGTCTTACACCGGTGGGGAACGAGCTGCAACTCTACCTGGACAATGCTACTATGGCGGTTGACAGCGAACACGAACACTGTGGGGAGCGCACCTGTAGGGATTTGAACCCTGCACCTACATCAATTCAACGACCTCGACCATTGAGCCATTCGTCAAAACGGGATTTCACAATCTCAAAGAAACTCTTATCTAGTTGTATCAAGTGATCAAGTCCGAAGTATTTTCCTTGTGACACAAAAAGTGGCTGTGAGACATTATCGGAGTGACACCAGGAAAGATTGAGCTGCCGAACTGACAGCGGTCGGCTGAGTCAGACGCATGTAGAATACTGATGTACTGTTCTGCCTATCCGTCTGAGGAGGTAGCCGGAGGCTCCCAACCTACTTATGTTTGTGAATGTGAGTGCTAACTCTCTATATATACCGGTACCATACCAGTTCGTTCCCCGTTCTATTTCCTTATATTGTAGACTCAGATGATCACTGTAGCACGATCTCATGGCCCCCGTCGGTAAAACGATTGTTTGGGGTTCAGTTCATCAGTGCCTTTTCTTGTTAAGCCCTTCCTATCACGGTTGGGCAAGTCCCTTTAGCCTATTTGGCCTACCCCTGGACTGTACCATATATGAATTACTTCCTTATTATCCATATCTGGCGTCACAACGCATCACAATGCATCACAAATCACAATGCGGCACTACATGCACAATGTTCACTACTACTTTTTAGTGTTGAAAGTGGTAAACCGAACATGGTGGGATGGAACACATCTGATCTGTCCCACAACAGATTGCCTTGGAAGAAACATGTCAATTTACAATTCACTATCGTGTTATTGGCTGGAATCCGCGATTAAATAATGGAACTTGAACTTGAAGTTGATTACAATATTACATAGCTTCAGCTAACAGTTTAGCTGCTCGCCGTCTTTGGCAGTTAAACAAACCCTTGAACTCCATTGTGAAATACTGGGATGGTAACCATGGAATGATAAGGGATGTTGCCCTTGTTGATCTCAATATGGCTAGGAACCGCAAGACTGTTGGAGCAAGGATCTGCCCGACTCCCTAGATATGTTGTATTCCTTAGAAGATTCCCAGGATGAATCTCTGGCCATAAAT
Source organism: Chlamydomonas sp. ICE-L (assembly GCA_013435795.1). Lineage (NCBI taxonomy): Eukaryota > Viridiplantae > Chlorophyta > Chlorophyceae > Chlamydomonadales > Chlamydomonadaceae > Chlamydomonas > Chlamydomonas sp. ICE-L. Next base: position 68,520,485 of record JACBWV010000610.1, read on the forward strand.
TTACATGGGTGTGTGGGAACTTTGACAGTAAAAACAGTTAATTGGAGAAGGCTCGAGTTCAAGAAGATTCTATCCTCCAACTATTCTTCTCTTACTACATTACCAAACTTAGCTTGGGCTCACCTACCGATAGTAGTTGGTAGGGGTACGCTGACTATGGCTAGCTCCGGCTTACGCTATGGTGTCCTTAACTTCACGTCCTGTGAGTAACGGTATTACACGGATGTAACAATTTCAATTTCAATTTCAATTGGTAGGGGTGCATTCCTCTGCCGGCGGCCGACCAACTGGTGAATGGAAGCAACCTGTTGTCCCTTAATGATCGAGTGTGTCACTAAGTCAACCTGGAATCGTTCAAGATGTCCAAATTTCTGGCTGAAGCTATGTAAGCAAGTTCAGGTCGAGATGGACCTCATGTAATATTTGAATGTAATGATGAACCCTTGTTGAATTCGAGAAGAAAGAATCAAAACCTGATTTCCCAATCTGAGAGAAAAATGATTTCTCTCCATTATTATATGATATGCAGTCAAGTAGTGGAAGGTCGTGCGAAGCTACCTCTATTTATCCATGAAAGTGTGAACTATGAAGAGATTGGATCAAGTAGATGTTGATAAGAATTCTTAGTTTTTGTACTTGACTTTTGATTGTTTAGAAAGAAAGGGGGGGGGGGGGGGGGGGGGGGGGGGATTGTTCACGTTTACATTTTCCTGGTAAATATATATTTTCTGCCGAAACCGGCTGGCAGCCTAGTTGCTGGCTCAAGCTACGCAACCAAGTTCGAGTACATTGCCGCATCAAGCGTGACCTGGACACGTCTTTAAACTACCTAATCCGCTTTAGGTGCTCCCTGGTTTCCCAAGGGGGAACTTGAAATTGGCAGACGGTGAGCAGCCTAGAGTTGGCTGAATAACCATGTAACAATTAAAAATTAAAATCATGACCGCATCAGACGTGATGCCCCCCTGCAAAGTGAGTCTCGCAGTGAGAGGCGACATCAACGTTCCTGTCAGCCAGCACAATCGTCCTGCATTGCAGTTTGGTGGCACATGTCAAAACAGGTGATTGTATGTCTGTATCAATGCACAATCCCCGGACCCCCACACCCATGCTTCTATGCACCCATGCAATAGCCCCCCACACACGTACCCATGCCTCCATGTACACGTTGGTGGCACATTTCAAAATAGTAGGGTACCCTGGCGGGTCCCCTGGAGGTCGGCCCCGGGGGTGGTGTAATATTCGTCAAGCAGCAGTGGCAGCCTCCTTGGTGATAGATGCACAAGCAGTTGCTTACTTATCCGTACAATATAATATTGGGGGGGGGGTCAAGAATCAATATAGCATGGCATGGCATTATTATTCAACTTGGTGGCCTGTAAGGCTAATGAACTTATTAGCTCACTGACTTCCCGAAGTTCCATGGAGGCAGGTGCAGCAACTCCCGAGGCTACAGTTGCTACTGCGCAACCTGCAGGAAGTAGTGCGAAAGAGCAGATTTCCTTGTCAAGCACAATGCGCTGATGCAATGAGCTATGAGAGGCACGAGGAAGCGAATTTTTCAAGGGGAAATCGTAGACATGCTCCAGGTCCCTTGATTGAGTCCACTGGACAGTAGGGACACGACAAATGAAAACGCCGCGTCCACAATACGCAACCCTGTGATACGTACGCGAAAAAATGCCCGCCGAGGTAATCCGTCCCCGACGGGAATCGAACATGAGTCGCTTAGATTTCAGGCCAGTCAGATAAACCAGCAATTTTGACCGGCGTTCTTGGGGAAATTTGAACATTTGAAGATGTGAAGATTTGACGATTTCGCGGAAGTATCGCATAGGTCTGTCCCCCATAGGGAGCCGACCAACGGGCGATTGCAAACAACGTTCCACTAAGCGCACACCAATTACTCACAAGTTTAGGGTTTCTATGACTTAGAGGATACATTTCTATGATAAGTTTCTATGATGTTGAGGAGACGTTTCTATGACAAGTTACAATGATTGAGAGGATCCGCTTCTATGATCAGTTTTTAATGATTTAGAGGAAGAGTTTCTATGATTATTTTATATGGTTGAGAGGATAAGTTTCTATGATCAGTTTCTATGATTTAGAGGATACGTTTCTATGATCAGTTTTTACTGATTTAGAGGAAGAGTTTCTATAATTATTTTATATGGTTGAGAGGATAAGTTTCTATGATCAGTTTCTATGATTGAGAGGATCAGTTTATATGATTTCTCTGTCTTCCAGCCAGCTTCTATGGAACTTAGATCCCTGCTGTCGATTTAGCACACCACGCCTCTTTGAACACTTCAAGCCTGTATGTGTTTGCAGTGGCATGCATCCCTCAGATCCCCTCATCGGTATGCCTGGCAAGCACCCATATTTCACCACATGCTTTGCGTGCGCCCAAGAGCAGAACAGTATGCTTTTTGTATGCACCGAGATTTGTATTATTGGGAATGCATCCTGACGCATAGCACGATATGTCGATATGCTTGTGTTTCCTACACGTACAACTACTTTCTCAACCATGTACGACCACTCATTACATTACATTACATTACGTGTTAAAGTCTACTTGACACCACGAGGGTGTATGAGACTCAAGGAACCCACCTGATTTCGCAATGTTTGGCGGAGCCTCCACTTCTAGGGGGGGGGGCGGGGGGGGGGGGGGGGGGGGGGGAGCCCCCAGGGTCACCCCGTCGTCCGTTTTTTTGTTTGTTTGTGCGAATGACGTGCGACCGAGACGAAGCCTGACACGTCAGCCAACGGTCTCGTAACAAACAGACTTCACTCCGCTCGATTCCATTGCCAGCACTCTCAGACAATTTTCCGCGTCGCTGCCTAGGACTTGTCAAACCATCTGTGCAGATCTCCCGGCAACACGATGCTGTCCACCCCCCTAACCCCCCCCCCCCCCCACCCCCCTACCCCCCACTACACCCACACCGTTCTCTGCAGAGAGCAACAGCTCACTTTCTCAACCATGTGCCATGTACAACCACTTTCTCAACCATGTGCCATGACCAACCACTTTCTCAACCATGAACCATGTACAACCACTTTTTCAACCGTGTACAACCGCTTTTTCAACCATGAACCACTTACAACCACTTTGTCAACCATGTACAACCACTTTGTCAACCATGTACAACCACTTTGTCAACCATGTACAACCACTTTGTCAACCATGCACAACCACTTTGTCAACCATGTACAACCACTTTGTCAACCATGTACAACCACTTTGTCAACCATGTACAACCACTTTGTCAACCATGTACAACCACTCATGGAACCCACCTCATTTCGCAGTTCTCAAACCATCTGTGTAGGTCTCCTTGCAGCACGGTGCTATCCCCTGCCCCAAAGTTCTTGAGGGAGTAGTACAGAAAGGCGCTGTGGGTTACGACGGCAATATTTCTCTCGGGTCGCCTGGATGTCAGTTGCAGTTGTTTTGGGGGGGTAGGGGTTGGTGTTTGGGGGTTGTGGTGTTTGGTGTTTGGGGGTTGTGGTGTTTGGTGTTTGGTGTTTGGTGATGTTTGTGGGTCGGAGTGGGTTGGTGTTTGGTGGTGTTAGGTGTTTGGTGGTGTTTGAGGGTTGGTGTTTGTTGGTGCTTGGGGGAAGTGGTGTTTGGTATTTGGAGTTTGGTGGTGTTTGGGGGTTAGGGGTTGGTGTTTGGAGGTGTTTATGAGTTCGGGTGGGTTGGTGTTAGGTGGTGTTTGGGGGATGGTATTTGGTGGTGTTTGAGGGTTGGTGTTTGGGGGTTCGGGGTGGGTTGGTGTTTGATGTTCCGTGGTGTTCGGTGGTGTTTGGGGGTTGGGTTGGGTTGGTGTTTGGTGGTCTGGGATGGTGTTTGGGGGTTGGATGTCGTCCGAGCCATGTGATTGGAGCTGGAAGGGGGGAAGGGCAAGAGTGGGCAGCGTTTTAAATTTCAGATTCTATAGGCCAGGTTCAGTCGATACCATTTAGGCATTGCCAGACGACAGTACCAGACAGTACCCCATGGATAGACCATAGGGTTTACCAGACAACAGTACATTAGGGACTACGTAGGGATTACCAGACGACAGTACCAGACGACAGTACCAGACGACAGTACCAGACGACAGTACCAGACGACAGTACCAAACGACAGTACCAGACGACAGTACCAGACGACAGTACCAAACGACAGTACCAGACGACAGTACCAGACGACAGTACTAGACGACAGTACCAGACGACAGTACCAAACGACAGTACCAGACGACAGTACCAGACGACAGTACTAGACGACAGTACCAAACGACAGTACCAGACGACAGTACCAACGACAGTACCAGACGACAGTACCAGACGACAGTACCAAACGACAGTACCAAACGACAGTACCAGACGACAGTACCAGACGACAGCACCAGACGACAGTACCAGACGACAGTACCAGACGACAGTACCAGACAGTACCCCATGGATAGACCATAGGGGTTACGGAGGCTTTACGCTATCTAACCAAGTAACTGACACATCTAACCAAGTAACTGAGACATCTAACCAAGTAACTGACACATCTAACCAAGTAACTGAGACATCTAACCAAGTAACTGACACATCTAACCAAGTAACTGACACATCCAACCAAGTAACTGACACATCCAACCAAGTAACTGTCATAACTGGCACGACTGAGCAGCTGTAGACACGAATCCTGTCACAGGCCATCAATGAGCGGTACAGTGTCCAGTACAAAAAGAGAACACTCACTTTTTGTTTCCGTGCGACGCGTCGCAAGTTTAGAGACTCCGTACAACCCCTGTCCGACGCGCTGCCCCCCCAACCGCGCGGAGCACCAAGCGCGGAGCCCAGAGGGTTCGGGGGGCATTCTGACTACTTTAGCCGGACCCATGCGTCGCCATGCAGCAACGAAATGGTGACGCGTGCCCCCAAAAACATCTTCCAGGTCAGCCGACATGAACCAACCGGACTGTATTAATTATTTATATTATTATATTATATTCCTGGTAATGTTTGTACAGGCCATCAATGAGCGGCCAGTAGCCAGGGGAAGTTTTGGGGGTTTAGGGGCTAAGGGATTTAGGGATTTGGGGTTTGATTAGAAGGTTTAGGTGGTTTTAGAGTTAATTGCTTAGGGCCTACGTGGGTTTAGGATTTAGGTTAGTGGGAGCAAACTGGAGAGGGGGCTAACTTCGAGTAACCAGAGCGGGTGCCCAGTACAACGAGAAAACACTTGCAGAGGGAAACACCAGGGTTTTACTTTTCGGCTTTTCTTAGGAGCTTATAGGAAGCTCCATGAGTCAGGCCCTGGGCTTCGCCGCTGTTCAGTACAGCTGAGTGTGTCAGCTTCAAGGTGCAGTAGGTTGCGTCAGGTTAGTCTGGATAGCCAGTCAGAGGAGCTGCATTGAAGCTGCTGCTTATAGCTGAAAATAAAAATCTGCAGATTTGGGAGGTCCTCAGCATCCGTCTATTTGGCTTACCAGGGAGCATTCTGGGTGGGAAAGGTGCCAGTTGTTTTCTTCTGCTATCTATAGCAATCGCTAGTTTTGACCCCGTTTTGGAAAAATTACCGCTATGTTTTGAGAAGAGAATGGTTTGAGAAGAGATTTTTGTTTTGCCCTAAGTGGCCCTAAAAAGCTATACAAGGCTATGAAAGCTTTAGGAGCTGTCCCTGGAGGAGGCCTAAAACCACAAAGCTAGAAAAAACCCACTTTCAGGTTTGAAAAAAAAGTCCTTCAAGGGTGCCTGCTTGTAGCTTAAAGAACAAAACTGGCAGTACAAGGAGAGAACACTCGCAGGGGGGGGGGGGGGGGGGGGGGAGCAATCAACCTACCTAGAAAAGGGGTGTGTGAGTGTGTGTGTGTGTGTGTGGGGGGGGGTGGTGGGGTGGTGGGGGGGGGTGGGGGGCGGTGTGTGTGTGCAGGGGGAAGCAATCAACCTACCTAGAAAGCCACTCAAATAATGCTGCTGCTGCTGGTTCCGAATTATTCACTCAACCACCCACTGGCGCACTTCACACTCACCCACTTACCCACCTGCATGCCCAACCTAACCCACATTCACCCGCCCGCCCACCCACTGTCTCACCTATCCCCAATGCCGATGGTGTTCCTGAGCGTGGAGCAATCAACCTACCTGGAAAGCCACGGAGTTTTTCTTTTGAGCTACAAGCTGCAGCTTAAAAGAAACTCGTGTTTCTCGTAGCTGAAAAGGACAAGTCCTATGCAGCGTCGCAAGCGACGCGGAAAATTGGCGGAGTGTGTTGGCAACGGAACGAAAGGTGGCAACGATGGAGCTGACCGAAGCGAGTTAGTTACGCGACCGTTGGCTGACGTGTCAGGCTTCAATTATTTTTCGGTCGGACAGACAAACGGACAAATGGGTAAACATGGGAGCTCCCACCCCCTTGAAGAGGAGGCTCCGCCAAAAACAATGATTAACTTACCTGGAAAGCCACTCAAAGAATGCTATGCCTCGTGCCATGATGTCCTCTTTCATCTCTCGAGTTTCCGTCCATAGCACGTCTGTCTCCTCAGTGACCAAAGAAAAGTCGACATAGGGGAAGGCGGCCTTGTAGTGTGAGGTGGGGCGGCGCTTGTCACAGGGGTTCTGACCAATGATCTCCTGCAAACGGGGGGGGGAAGGTAGCCCCCACTTAAGTTTAGGGGGTTTAGGGGGTCTTGGGTTTAGAGGTGAAGGTTTTTATCCAAATGTGTAGGGTTTAAGTGTTTTTTGGGGCTTAGGATTTATGGTATATGTGTTTTTAGGGTCTAGGTAAGTGGGGGCTACCGTCCCCCACCACTGTAAAACCAATCCAGGGATGGCAGGCAGACAAACTGGTCAGGTGTGCAGATTTTTTGTGAGCGACCCCAGTGCGTTGCATCTTGAGCAACTCGGTGCGACCCCAGTGCAACGAGACGCGTCGCACGCACACAAAAGTGAGACCCCCCCAAACAGCAACAACCTTTTGTCTCCTTCCAGCTCACCCATTGTCTGCCGTGGTCAACAGGGGTAGTGGTGAATGTTTGTTTGGTCGTGGGTTGGTATCTCTCACCAACCTTAAGTGCGCCTACTTTGCATATTGTAGGAGTGGCACCACCATTCGAACTGAATTCTCCGTGTCGCTGGTTTGTGTCGGGAGACCCACCTCCTGGGGGTAAAGTCCTTTCACAACTAAAACAAAAAAATTGGGTGTAGGCATTGGATCACATCTCTTTTGAAAATAATGCTTTGCTTTGAATTCATAATGTTATAGCTAAAGACGACGAGCAGCCTTAAAGCCTGGAGCCATTTGACCAAGTTCAAGTTCGTATCGCGCAGCTACATTTTCCGACACTGCCAGATTGATTATGTTACAGCCGAAGATGGCGAGCAGCCTTAAAGGCTGGCGCCATGTGCCCAAGCTAATCACCGGCCTAATGGGGCATGTCCTTTGTGGCACTCCACTACCACTAGCACCACCACCACCACATCTTACCACACCACCACCATTACTACAATTCTACCACTCCACGTACGCCACCATCACCACCACCACCACCACCATTACTACAATTCTACCACTCCTCGTACACCACCACCACCACAACCGCATCTTACCACACCACCACCATTACTACAATTATACCACTCCACCACCACCACAACGTCCACCATTCCAGCTCACCCAGCAAGGCTCCCAAGCCACAAATTGTGGCACTCCAACACCACTACCACCCCCGCATCTTACCACACCACCACCATTTCTACCCATCTCACCCTGCAAAGGCTGGAGCCATGTCACCCACCCACCCACTCCGGGATATCATTATCGTCAGAACTACTAGACTACGGGAGCATTGAGAACATCTTGCAAGACGTCCTTAATGCTCCTGTAGTCTAGGAGTTCTGATACCATGTTACCAAGCTAAGCACCGGGCTAGTGGGAAGCCATGGTGGTGGCCAGTAAGGCCATGTCCTTACAGATTTACTGGAATTTGACTTTGATCAGGCTTTGATGATAAATTTAGTAGATATTTTGTATAAAGAGTCGTTCAAATACAACTCCTTCCAGCTCGCCCTGCTACACTCCCAAGCCACAAATTCAAAAATTCAAGTTCAATTCAAATTCGAGTTCATCCAGCTCACCCTGCCAGGCTCCCAAGCCACAAATTCAAATTCAAGTTCAAAATCATCCAGCTCACCCTGCAAGGCTCCCAAGCCACAAATTCACAAATTCAAATTCAAGTTCAAATTCTTCCAGCTTGCCCTGAAAGGCTCCCAAGCCACAAATTGTGGAACTCCACCACCACCACCATTACTACAATTGTACCACTCCACAACCTCCACCACTCCACCACCAGCACTACCACCACCACCACCACCAATTCTACCACTCCACCACCACCATCACTACAACCACCACCACAACCACCACCACCAAATCTTACCACACCGCCACCACTACTACAACCTTCACCACCGTCATTACTACAATTATACCACTCCACCACCACCACCACCACGACCACAAAGTTCACCATTCCAGCTCGCCCTGCGAGGCTCCCAAGCCACAAATTGTGGAACTCCCAACACCACAGCCGCCACCACCACTACTACAATTCTACCACTCCACCACCACTACCACCACCACATCTTACCAATCTTACTACCACCACCACCACCGTCACCACCACAAACGATACCATTCCAGCTCACCCTGCAAGGCTCATAAGCCACAAATTGTGGCAAGCCTTCAGCAGATGCAGCCTCTCGTTTTACTCTGTGAAGCGGTACGCCCTCCTGGGACAGCATGAGAGGAGGCGTGGAGGTCCCACTGCTATTGCCCTCCGTGTATGTTCCCTTGCTGAAGCAACCAACAGCCTGGGGGTGGTGTTAGGTGGGCGTGTGTGTGTGAGGGGGGGGGGGGGGGGGGGGGAGGACTATACGCTCCCTTGCCGAAGCAACCAACAGCCTGGGGATGGTGGTGGGGTGTGTGGTGGTGGGGGTTGGTGGTGGGTACTGTGGGGGTGGTGTGGTGTGTGTGGTGGGGGTGTGAAGTGGTACGCCCTCCTGAGACAGCATGAGAGGAGGCGCGGAGGTCCCACTGCTATTGCCCTCTGTGTATGTTCCCTTGCTGAAGCAACCAACAGCCTGGGTGTGGTGTGGGCGTGAGTGTAGGGGGGGACGTTGTGTGTGTATGTTGGGGGGGGGGGGGGGGGGGGGGGGGGGGGGGGGGGAGTGCACGTTCCCTTGCTGAAGTAACCAACAGCCTGGGGGTGGTGGTGGGGTGTGGGGTGGGCGTGCGTGTGGGTGGGTGTGTTGGGTGTGCTGTGGGGTGTGGGGTGGGGGTGTGAAGTGGTACGCCCTCCTGAGACAGCATGAGAGGAGGAGCGGAGGACCCACTGCCATTTCCCTCCATGTATGTTCCCTTGCTGAAGCAAACAACAGCCTGGGGATGGGTGGTGGTGTGTGTGTGTGTGTGCGTGTGTTAATAACATGTGTGTGATAACATGCGTGTGATATAAAATATCTGTATCTATAGCATATCTGTATCTAAAATATATGTATCTTTAAAATATCTTAATCTATAGCATACCTGTATCTATAGCATACATGTATCTATAATAGATATGCATCTACAACATAACCTGAATATGACCTTCTTTAAGCCAACTATCATCATATTCCAGACAAGTAACCACTAAACAACCTGACCACACTTATCAACCTGAGGTGACCAGCCCATGTCACGGGTCTAAGCGCAGGTGGCGTGGGACGAAGTGGGTATGAGGGCGGTAATCATAATTCAAACAGATTCAAATAAAAAAATAAAAAAATGGCAACACAATAAATAACAATTCAAATGGCAACATAACATAATATATAATAATTGATAAATGGAAAAATAATAAATAACAATTCAAATGGCAACATCATAAAATAAATGATCATTAATAATGTCAAAATAATAGATAACAATTCAACTGGCAACATCATAAAACAAAAAAAACGGTAACATAGTGAAGAGTCTAGCATCAATCAGAGCGCACTGAGCAAAGAAGATGATGATGGTGATTTCATTTTTCTTGGAGCCCTACTGGACTCTTAATTTGCCCGCAGCTTGACAGAGTCAAGGGGGACTTGAACATCATGCCCCCAAAAGAAAAGAATAAGAGGGGAAAAGCATACTTTTATTTACCAATCTGGTCGTGGGAAGAAGAAATAGATGAAACCCTACTGGTGTAGTCCATGTGTTGCAGCACAGTCCTGCACCACTGTGTCCTGCCGTAGTGCAGTACGTGCAGCAGTTAAAGCCTCCTCCTGCTGCCTCTATCTCAGAGAATGTAGTATGCTATTAGCTAATGCCCCAGGGATTGTAGTATGCTATTAGCTAATGCCTCAGGGATTGTAGTATGCTATTAGCTTAGCTCTCACTGGTGGTAGTATGCTATTAGCTTAGTTCTCACTGGTGGTAGTATGCTATTAGCTTAGCTCTCACTGGTGGTAGTATGCTATTAGCTTAGCTCTCACTGGTGGTAGTATGCTATTAGCTTAGCTCTCACTGGTGGTAGTATGCTATTAGCTTAACTCTCACTGATGGTAGTATGCTATTAGCTTAACTCTCACTGATGGTAGTATGCTATTAGCTTAACTCTCACTGATGGTAGTATGCTATTAGCTTAACTCTCACTGATGGTAGAATGCTATTAGCTTAACTCTCACTGATGGTAGTATGCTATTAGCTTAACTCTCACTGATGGTAGCATGTTGTTAGCTTAGCTCTCAGTGATTGTAATATGCTGTTAGCTTAGCTCTCCTGTGTAAAAGTCCTAGTAGCTCTCCTATGTAACAGTCTACGCTGCCGAGTTCTTGTAACCTACCGTCTCAAGGGCGCGTGTCAGTGGAGAAACCACGACTACATCCACTTTCAGGTTCAGACCTCGAATGTGTTTGTTCAGCTTCTCTGCCTGGTGGATGAGGTGATGGTGGTGGTGGTGATGTTGGTGGTGGTGTTGGTGTTGGTGATGGTAGTGGTGGTGGTGGTGGTGGTAGTGTTGGTGTTGGTGGTGTTGGTGTTAGTAATGGTGGTGTTGGTGTTGGTGATAGTGGTGTTGGTGATGGTGTTGGTTGTGTTGGTGATGGTGTTGTTGGTAGTGTTGTTGGTGGTGATGGTGGTGGTGTTGGTGGTAGTTGTGGTGTTGGTGATGGTGTTGGTGGTAGTGTTGGTGGTGATGGTGGTGGTGTTGGTGGTGGAGGGTCAGATGAGAAGATGTAATATCAGGTATTATGTGTGGGCCATGGGCCATGGGGTGTAGGGCAACGGCTGGGGTGGAGTGTGTGTGTACCTTCAAGAGGCAGTGAAAGCCGAGTTGGGGCTGTGTGGCTTGTATGGCTTGGTGTGGCGTGGTGTGGTCTATTTAGACTGTAGACGCGGGGTCTCAGAAGGTGGAGGCTTCAGGGCAAGTGTGAACAACAACGACAACAACAACAAAGGATAACAACAACAACGACAACACCATCAAAGGATAACAACAACAACAACAACAACAACAACAACAACAAAAACAACGATGACAACAACAACAAAGGACAACAACGATAACAACAACAACAACAACAGCAACAACGACGATGACGACGAAGACAAACAAAACGATGACAACAACAACAAAGGACAACAACGATAACGGCAACAACAACAACAACAACAAAGGACAACAACAGCAACAACAACAACAACAACAACGACAACAAAGGACAACAACGACGACAGCAACAACAACAACAACAACAACAACAACAACAACGACGACAACGACAACAAAGGACAACAAAGGACAACAAAGGACAACAACGACGACAGCAACAACAACAACAACGACAACAAAGGACAACAACGACGACAGCAACAACAACAACAACAACAACAACTACTACAGAGACAAAAACAACGACAACAACAACAATGGACAAAAAAAGACAAAAAAAGACAACAACAACGAAAAGGACAACGCACCTGATCCCAGCCCTTCTCAGTGAGATGAGCATCAAACCTGCAGAAACAATATGGCCAGCACTTCATATATTCAAATCATACCATGGGCAGGCAAATGTTTAAGCTAGGAATTCATAGCATTCATTTATAGCATCATATAATGGCTGTACAGCACGTATGGCTGAAAAGCCTGAGTCACCCCCAGGGGGAAGAAGTGGTGTTGGCCAACCACTAACTTCAAGCTTCTGAATTAGCCAGCTTTTTACAAGTTTCTTTAGAAGGTTATCGAGGTTCCAGATTGGTTTGTCATGTAAGGCTGGCCAGTTGGTTGTGGACCAGCATGTGACAAGCATGTGACAAGCTTGTGACAAGCATGTGACCAGCATGTGACAAGCATGTGACAAGCATGTGACCAGCTTGTGGCAAGCATGTGACAAGCATGTGACCAGCTTGTGACAAGCATGTGACCAGCATGTGACCGGCTTGTGACCAGCATGTGACAAGCAAGTGACAAGCATGTTACCCTGATGTGTATGACTAGCAGGTGGAAAGGGGAATGCAGACAATAGCTGAGATATGCACGGGGGCGCTTGTTTGTCAGAATATGTGTAATAACAAGTAACTGCATATCACGTGCGAAATGCATGCATGCATGGATGGATGGACACATACCATGTATGCCACACGCCATGGACATGCCATGGATGGACACATGGATGTGAAATGCATGCATGCATTCATGTGTCCATGCAGACAGTGATATATGCTATGGGGTTTGGACCACATGCACAGCATCACATGTCCTCACATACACGAGTTTCTCCCATGTTCATCAAGCTATGACCCACTTTGATCAAATATGACTCACTATGACTCATGCTCATCACGCTATTACCCACAATGATCAACTATGACTCGCAATGACTCATGCTCATCACGCTATGAACCACTATGATCAACTGTGACTCGCTATGACTCATGCTCATCATGCTATGACCCACTTTCATCAACTGTGACTCATGCTCATCACGCTATGACCCACTCCCCATCTCCACCCATGCATTTCCCATCACCACGATCTCACACACACACCTCCCGCAGCCACGTTCACATACCATTCAGCACTCCGGTAGTTGTCATGGTTCTGCATACCAGCCACATTGTGGAATCCCTCCCCATGCCTAATTAGGTGTATTGTCTTGGTGAAGCGTTGGGGTATGACACTCAGCATGGGATTGCTAGGAGGCTGGTGTTCGCAATCCATCTGATCCATCGTGTCTTTTTTGTTCCCTGACGTATCCGATCAGAATAGATGTCTTCAGAATTAGTGAGGTGACGATCTCCTTTGAACCTGTGGTGCTGAGGTGATACTGGCAGAAGGGATGGGAGCTAAAAGGAAGGTGAGCCGAAGACTCGGCGACGAAGACGAGTACGGCGTTCAACTCGCTGCTTCGGTACGGCACTATAATTCAGGCAACCAGACAATAAGACGTTCCTTATTGATCGACCTTTATTATAAGCATCGTGTCTCGAGGGTTGCCATGAGGGAGCCAGTGGCCTGGCCAGTGGGCCGCGGCCCGTCCATTGGCATGGCCATCGCGACCAGAGGGATCTCGATGTCCCCCGAGCCCGCCCGAGCCCAGGATTCGGTTGTTGGGCGTTGGGGGTAGGCTCCCGGGGGTGGCCCCAGTTTTGAGAACATTCACGTGATCTTTGCATCTAACGATGAAGTCCTTTTGAATGCGAAGTGCTTTTGAATGCGAGACAAAATGATCATAATCTGATCTCCCGAAGTCCCAATCTGAACAAGATGATTCCTCTACATTTCTTAATGTGCAATCCAGAGGTGGAACGGCGTGATAAGATGTCGTCGTTTTTCAATGATTGAATTAAGTGATTGGATTAAGCATATTTAGATCAGAATTTGAAGGCGGCGAGCAGCTGGGTCCAGTAGAACCATGTGACAAATGTGAAGTTATACATCACATGGCAGTATGGCACCATAACTGTAATATCAAGATATCGGATAAATAAATTCCAATCAGTTACTCTGATCTGTATTGGTGCTAGACGGCACGCAGCCCAATAACTGGCTGGGGCCTTCCTGGATGTGGCATGTATGTATGTACGTCTGTTATGGTCCAGGGGAAGCCAAATAGGATGAAGGGACTTCACAACAGGAAATGCAGTTTAAAATGGCTGGAGCCATGTAGACAAGTTCTTAAAATGGCGGGAATAGGAGCGGGGATATGCCGAAGGAAATGACCATCATGGTATGACGTGCTGCCCCAGGCACCACGATTCGGACGCAGAATGGTCTCAACTCTGAACTTGAGGAAGGACATGGAACTGTAAGCCTCGACTCTGGTCAGTCTAATCATCTGATACAATCTCAGGTCGAGCCTGGAACTGACCCAAACTCGGCGATTGGCTCAGGGCTGGAGTCCAGCAATCGACACAGGAGCATACCGTACAACATCCTCCATTTCATCCCTGAGGTGCAGATATAAATAGTGGTGTTGAAAAACACCGGTTTGTGGCCTTGAGCTAGTAACTCCCTGTAGCTACCGCAGAGGCTCCTGCAGTAGTTGCAGGCTTCTCCGCCACAGAGGCTTATCCGCCGAAGCCGTAAAGAGTGCGGCCCTGGCGCTTCAGCGCGTAGATGACGTGCAGCGCAGTCACTGTGCTCCTCCTTGCGTGCTCGGTGTATGTCACAGCATCCCTGATGATGTTCTCAAGGAAAACCTTCAGGACACTGCGGGTCTCCTCGTAGATCAGGCCGCTGATGCGCTTGACACCACCTCGGCGCGCTAGGCGTCTGATAGCGGGCTTGGTAATGCCTTGGATGTTGTCTCGCAGCACCTTGCGATGACGCTTGGCTCCTCCTTTTCCGAGCCCCTTGCCGCCTTTGCCTTTTCCAACCATGTCAGAGAAGTGTCAGTGAACAGGGGGAAACTGTGCTATATTCGCTGGGTAATGGAATTACTTGCTGTTCGAAAGACTCGTCTTGAAATCTGTTCAAGATGCACCCTGTGCTCGGCTTTATAGAAAGCCCTTTCGAAAAATTCGAATTGGAGACCCTGACCCAACCCAGAGCCCTCGAGCCCCAACTCGAACCTGGCTTCCTGGCAGCTGGCAGCTAGCTCCGGGAGCTAGCTCTAGCTGATCCGGAGCTGATCTGCTGATCCGCATCTCTCTCTCTCTCTCTCTCTCTCTCTCTCTCTCTCTCTCTCTCTCTCTCTCTCTCTCTCTCTCTCGGATTGGAGGGCCGCGGACATCGGACAAATCGGGACAGGGGTGGAGGGCCTACGCGCCCACTCCCAGGAGCTCACAGACCTACTCAAGCAATCACGCACCGGCGCCATGTGGCTTGCACAGCGATCGCACCCAAGAGATGATGTATGAGGGAAGCACCCATCACGCATTGGATGGTGATGCTTTGCGCGGATCACCAGGAAATAAATAAATGAACGTCGGGAGGCTGAGCAAACCTGACGAAATGCGCTGTCCGGGCAGTACTGCTGATCCGATAGTGGATTCCGCCGGACCCGGTGATCCCGAGCGTTTGTTCGTTCCCTTGTCTACGGACAAAGGCTTGCCTACCATCGAAAGCGCGTGGCGCGCTTTATTTCAGAACCTGGAAATCGGGAGCTTTTGCGCATTCGCGCAGGTTAGCATCGATAGGAATAGCTGCCGAAGCAGGTGCCACGGGGTCAATTTGTCAATTTGCGATCGAAACCACCAGCCTGTCAGCCAGCGATCGAGCCAGCACTGACTGAAGCCAGCCTTATCTTTGCGTCCACAAAAAACCTAGGTTGTGGACAACCAAAGACGCCGCCACAATGCGCCAAGACAACAAGCTTTAAAATTTCTCCATTGCAGTATTCATCTTGCCATTATTCGCGGTGATCCTTGTCTAAATTGAGCCCAATCCAACTCACACCAACATATTTGCGAATTTTACTTTCAAGGTGCATCTTCATTCTGAATACATTTCATCGAAGTCACGATACAGCTACTACCTATTTTTTCGAGCTGCAAGCAGTCTCTAGCTACCATTCTACACCTTGCGTCAGTCGGGTCCATGCTGGCGTTCAGCTCACCACGCGCTCTCGGCCGCGTAGGCCGTACGGGCGCCCCCCAGCTGGAATATGCTGCAAGGCACCTAACCGTCTCGGCATCCTTCGCTCGTGACTTGACGAGTGATCGTGAACGAGGAGGGAGAGGTGGCCGAGGCCAAAACGAGGGATCCGCAGGTCGTGGTGCAGGCGGCGGGGGTCGAGGCCGCGGACGAGGCTACCAAGGGCAAGGGGAGGGCCCTTCGTCTGGATGGGCCGCATCTGCAGATAGCAATGGAGGCAGGTCAACTGGTGGCAGAGGAGGAAGAGGTGGCAGAGGAGCAGGAGGGGGTCGAGGCAGGGGAGGCAGGTTTTCTGGGCGAGGTAAGGATGCACGATGCATGCAGCTTGGCTGTATGGTTTTAGTGCATGATGCATGCAGCAGGGCTGTATGGTTCCAGCTTTGCATGGTAATATTGCATGATGCATGCAGCATGGCTGCATGGCTTAAGCTATATATGGTTACAGTGCATGATGCATGCAGCATGGCTGTATGGTTTTAGCTCTAAATGGCTATAATGCATGATGCATGTAGCATGGCTATATGGTTTTAGGCCATGGACCAATGCAGCATTGATGCGGAACACAAAAGACACAAAAGTGATCATGTCCTTAGTTTGTGATGCACTCCTACATACGTTTGAGCAGCTATCCTCTTCTCATTACGCCCCGTTTCCATATGAGCTGGCAAAATTATGGTTGTTGTCCATTTTGGTCTATAGATAAATGAAGGAAAGTTATGATAACTGTACATGGCCATGTAGGGTAAGCAGTTGGTGACTGAATGCCCTTCTCTTTGTCGCCAGATGGCCGAACGAAACGAGTAGAACAGAGCCATAGTTAGTTTTCGTCCCCTCCGTCTACCTACCAATTTGAAGGTGAAATTAAATTTTGTGACATCCACTACATGGGGTGTGGCGATGCATGCGGTGGCAATTTAACTGGGGAACACGTGGTCTAGTGTATGACGAATACGTCTCCTTCCATTCCCCAATCGGACATTGCGTTTTCCTCATGTACCATACGTGTACACAGTGACCAGGCAGGCAGCATGTTTGGCCACTCCTTCAGTTCAGGTGGACGCATGCCTTGGCCGGGCATCAGGCTGTAACTTCCAGCAAAAAACAAATGTTGATCAGGATCTTTAGCCTTGGTACGACTTGGAAGCAAATATTAAAATTCCCCTGCTGCTTCACGGTGGAATCCTCATCAAACTGTTTTCTTTTTCTTTCCTTTTTGGGCATGGTGTTCAAAAGTCCCATTGGCCCCGTCTAGCCGCGCGCACATTTGGAGTCCAGAAGGGCAACAGGACAAATGCAATCATCACTATCATCATCATCACCATCATCACCAACACCACCATCATTATTACCATCATCACCACCATCACCACCATCATCATCACCATCATCAGCAACACCACCATCATTATAACCATCATCACCACCAACATCATCACCATCATCATCATACCTGACCACTCATGCCAATCTTCGTTGCAGATACAGGAGCTGTTCAGGGAATTAACTCCCAAGCGCAGCGTCCCATGTCCACTGGACGTGTGATGGACCGTGACGCATCCACGGACAAGGCCCCCCGGGGCGCACTTTTTCCATCCCAGGATGCAGGCTATGCAACCGAATCATTCGATATGACAGACTCTATGGGGCGTACCATCATGGAGGACAGCGTGGACATGGACTCTGATTCCACTTTGGGACTGACAGCAACCTACGATCCTAAACCAATTAACAAGACAGCTCTTGATCACCAGAGCGACGTTCGTTTCAGTAGCTTGGATGTGTCCCCACTCACCAAGCAGGCCATGGCTGAGGTCTTTGGGTACGAGTTCTGCACCAAGGTTCAGGCTCAGTCCCTCCCAGCATGCTTGTCTGATTCCGATGTGATGGCCAAGGCAAAGACGGGTACTGGTGAGTTGAAGCTTGAACTTGAACTTGGTTGTATCTAGACTATTAAAGTTGCAGTCACTGCCCTAGTTTATGTATGTTCCAGTCCAGGGTTAGGCCAAATAGGCCTAAGAGACTTGCATTCCTCCAGCCTTTCAGGCTGCTCGCCCTCTTTCTCCTCAACCGTACCACCAGCACTACAGCTGCCACATGAGCACTTGTACTGTAGATTTCTCTTTTCAATTTTTTAAACTTAGATCCTTACCACTCACTGCTCGGAAAGAAGCTTTTACCTGGACCCTCCCCACCCCCGCTCCACACACACACACATACACATGGCACACACATGTCCCAATACCTCTGTACCCAACCTTAGTTTTTATAGGAAAGACCCCACCCCACAAACACACACACACATGGCACACACATCCCACCCAACACACAAACACACACACACATGGCAGACACACCTCCCAACATTTCTTTACCCAACCTTTCTCTTCATCACAGGAAAGATCCCACCCCACACACAAACACACATGGCACACACACGTCCCATCATTTCTGTGCCCAACCTTTCTCTTTACAAGAAAGACCCCCCCCCCCCCCCCCCCACACACACACACACACACACACACATGCGCATGCACACACGGCACGCACACGTTCCAACATCTCTGTGCCCAACCTTTCTCTTAACTGGAAAGTCCCCACCCCACAAGCACGCACACCTGGGACACACACACGTCCCACCATCTCTGTGCCCAACCTTGCTCATCACAGGAAAGACCCCCCCCCCCCCCCCACATCAACAAAAACACAGAACCCCTACCCCAACCAAACCAAAAAAAATACAACACAAACACAAAAGAAAACACCCAAAGACCACAATACCACACCACAACCCGCAAAAACAAACAAAAAAAGAATAATAAAAAAAAAAAGACAGACAAAAACAGAAAAAAACAAAAAAAACATAAAAAAAAAAAAAAACTAACAAAATACAATAAAAAAAACTCTAAAACAAACAACAACACACACCACAACAAAAAAAACAAATACGAAATAAGAAAACAGAAACAAAAACAAAAAAACCAAAAACACAAAGCAAATCAAAACACAAAACAAAAAAAACAAAAATAACAACAAAAAAAAAAATACAAAGAAAAAAAAAAAAAAATACAACCCCCCCCCCCCCCCCCCCCCCACCACCACACAACCACACACACACACACACACACACACACACATGCACACACGGACACAACACCCGTCCCAACATGTCTGTGCCCCAACCCTGCTCATCATCTCACAGGAAAGACCCCCCCCCCCCCCCACACAACACACACACACACACACACACACACATGCACACACGACACACACACGTCCCAACATCTCTGTGCCCAACCTTTCTCACCACAGGAAAGACCCCACCCCTCAAACCCACACACACATGGCACACACACACACATCCCAACATCTCTGTACCCTACCTTTCTCTTTACAGGAAAGATCCCACCCCACAAACACACACACGTCCTAACATCTCTGTACCCAAACTTTCTCATCACAGGAAAGACCGTCGCCTTCATGATTCCCGTTATTGAAAAGCTGTCAAGAAATCCTATCCCCCGTGGTCAGGTCGGCGCTATTGTGTTGAGCCCCACTCGCGAGCTTGCCATGCAGATCTACACGGAGTGCAACAAGCTCCTCAAGTTCCATAACCTATCTTGCCTGGTATGACAGGGCTGCATGCATAAATACATGTTATGCCTTACTATGAGGCGGGATGTTGAGGGGGCTAGCCTGTTTGCTTGCACTGGGGGCAACCACCAATATGGTGTAGGTGTGTGGGGAGTGGGGGGTAAGGGGGCTGTCATCTATGAGGTATGAGTAGGGCCCGGCATATCGCATGATGTTAACCAAAGACGAGTGTGAATGTTTGATACCATATGATAGCATATGATAGCATACAAACTGCATCATATGATATTGTATATAAATGGTAATTCTAGCCTAGCCAGACTGCTGGCATCATATGATCTCATATTGCCGTTCCTTAGGTATGAGAGGGCTGCATGATTATCTTGAACAATAAAAAACAATACAAATGATTATCAAGCAGTGTTATGATCACCTCATCCAGTAGTGGCCAGGGTGCTTTAGAACGTACGTTTTCACGGGACAGCAAGTAAACTTATGTAGCCCAACTGCGAGAATCATGTTTAAAAACGCCATAAGCCTGTAGACCCAAAGTTACGCGCCAGGCACTTCCAGCAGATAACCTGAAGGCCCACATCTGTGTTTTTTACTTCATCCAAAATGGCAAAATGTAGTACCTTGGTAGTGGCGTCAGGTCAAAGCAGTAGTTGCGTCAGGTTTATTATAGGAGTCAGGTCTGGCAGCATTTTTTGTGCGACGCGTTGCAAATTGAGTGACTCGGTGCGACCCCAGTGTGACGCGCTGTAAATTGAGTGACTCGGTGCGACCCCAGTGCGACGTGCTGCCCCTCATACCTTTCGTTTCACCAGGTTTCAATACAGAATACGAGGCACGCAGAGTCACGCCATATTTTTGGCGGATCAATCCCTCAAGGGGGGCGTGAGCCACCAGATTCACCCCGTTGTCCGTCTGCGTCCGACTGCCCCCCTGAGTTGAAGCCTGACACGTCAGCCAACGGTCTCGTAGCTAACTGGCTCCGGTCCGCTGGATAATGTTGCCAACACTGTACGCCAATTTTCCAATTGCATAGGACTTGTCAAACTGAGAGGGTTCGGATAATCAATTGGGTGAATTTGAACAACCCTAAATCTGAAAGTTTCAAAGTTCTGATGCAAATTATAATTATGTTGGCCATAATGCAAGAAAAAATGTGCAGCATGATACTACACATTTTACTATATTATATACTTCACCATATATTATTCTATATTATATACTAAGTAGTGTATTATATTTTCTACTTCATACCTGCCCAAATGTAACACCTGGGCAACAGAGATGCTGATTCTAGACATAAAGGCCCACACGCTGATTAGAAAAAACTGGTATCAACCTAAGTAGTATGGTGTGTGGAGTGGTGTGGTGTTTCGTTTTCCGTATTCCATTTCGTGAGTGTAAAATATGTTATTTTGTAGCTCCCCTAGTGTATGCCGGTGTAGCAATCCCTCCTCTAACCCATCAAGTAGTCTGTGAACACGTGCATACACACACACTCTTGTACACAGCTCACACAAGAGCTTACTTATGTGTTCCCCCTAAACCCACCAACCAATAGACCCCCTTCTTAGCTACCATCTGAATCGCCTTTTCTCTTGCGTAGGCGTTAGTGGGTGGCACCAACATCAACTCTGAGAAGAATAAGTTGAAGTCTAACCCAGAGATCTTGATCGCTACACCGGGTCGTTTGCTGGATCATCTAAAAACGTCAGGACTTGAGGCAAAGTCAAAGGACCTGCGCATTTTCGTAGCTGATGAGGCTGATAGCCTGTTGGACATGGGTTTCAGGTAAGTCTAGTTTTCTAAGCTTAGGTGAGCAGAGAATAGCCTGTTGGGCATGGGTTTCAGGTGAGGTTGGATATAGTTTTCTGAGCTGGGAATTTTACGATGTTGACCAAAGGCAATTATGATTTCATACACTGGGTCGTTTGCTGGATTGTATGAAAACGATGGAGATGGGTTACAGGTGAGCCTATTTTTCTGAGCTTAGGTGAGCAGAGTAGGCGAACAGATAATAGCCTGTTGGACATGGGACATTCAGGTGAGCCTAGTTTTTTGAGGGAATTTTCAGAGAAAGCCGTGTCACTAGTAGTGACTGGCATATCACATGATGTTGACCAAAAGCGAGTATGACAGCATACAAACTGCATAATACGATATTGGATATAAATGGAAACATCAGCCAGCTTTAGCCTAGTGAGACATGCTATGTATGATATCATATTGCCGTTTCCTAGAGACGGGTGGGATCAGCATTGCGTAAGTTGCGACAAGCAAAGAGGGTGGAGTACCATGTGGCAGCAAGGCAGCAGCGCAGGGAACAGTATGACAGAGAAATGCTATTTTTAATTCTTCCCTGGTTTTGGCCCAGGACTCGACTTGTTCAAGGAGCCCAGATCAGTTGTGGTGATCCCACATCCGAGGATTGTTTTCAGCAGACAGATTGACACATCGATGTTTCCTGATGCCCATGAGACCCCGTTCCCTACTAGGGTGTTGTCGGGGTCAACCTAGTTTTTGATGAAATCGCACCATGGGTGGGAAGTGTGGGTCTCAGGTCGCAATGTTGCAACACGACACTTCGACACACAAGGATAGGGAAAGGGGGCTGTCTAGAAGCTGCCAAGCATAGCCCAAAAATGAAACGGCCCCTGCCTGCCATACCCCCAGCCGGTCACCCTACCATATGCTTTCCGTATTCCCTCTTGCCAACTCTGGAGATGATCTTCGCTCCACTGCCCTCCCGGCATAAGCGTCTGTCCCTCCTCTTTTCTGCCACCTTCCCCCAGGCCTACTCTGGAGAAGATCTTCGCCCTACTGCCCTTCCGGCTTAAGTGTCAGTCCCTTCTCTTTTCTGCCACCTTCCCCCGGCCCTTCACCCTGTCACCTGCTTTCCATCTTCCCTCAGGCCAAGTCTGGGGAAGATCTTTGCCCTACTGCCATCCCGGCATAAGTGTCAGTCCCTCCTCTTTTCTGCCACCTTTCCCCAGCCCTTCACCCTGTCACCTGCTTCCCATGTCCCCTCTTGCCAACTCTGGAGAAGATCTTTGCCCAACTACCCTCCCGGCATCAGCGTCTGTCCCTTCTCTTTTCTGCCACCTTCCCCCTGCTCTTCACCCTTTCACCTGCTTCCCATGTTCCCTCAGGCCAAGTCTGGAGAAGATCTTTGCCCTACTGCCATCCCGGCAGAAGCGTCAGACCCTTCTCTTTTCTGCCACCTTCCCCCAAGACGTCAAGTCCCTAGCTGACTTCGCCCTGAAGTCGCCATACGAGATGGTGGACTGTGTTGGAAAAGAAACTGGAACCAATGTACAGGTCACTCAGTTTCAGGCTGTAGTGCCTCACAATAGGATCATCACCACCCTGTACTGCGCCATGAAAGACCACATCAAGGAAGTACCGGACGCCAAGATTATCGTGTTCTTCCCCACTGCCCGTGGTACCCAAGTCATGTCTGAGATCTTCAACGCTGGGGGGATGCCTGTGCTGGAGATGCACAGCCGAAAGAGCCAGGGCGCCCGCACCAGGACCAGTGACAGTTTCAGGAACACCAGTGGTGTAATCATGTTCAGCTCTGATGTGTCTGCTCGTGGTGTTGACTACCCAGACGTGTCCATGGTCATTCAGGTGGGATTGATATATTTTGATAAATATGTTTTGATTTTAATTGATTGTGTTACTGTCAAAGACGGCAAGCCGCCTAAAAGGCCAGAGCTGTGCAACCAAGTTCAAGTCATTCAGGTGGGCCTTGAACATTTTTTGTGTCAGCTTCCTGCAGGTCCAGTTGTGTAGCAATCGTTGCAACGCAAGCCTGGTTTCAGGAATGTGGCGTAGCATGGTAACTTATGCTACACAACTGGAACTACAGGAAACTAAAGAAAAAATCGAAAACGTATTTTGCAGTGACCATCAATCTCCTTTTTCAACCATTTGCCATGTACAACCACTTTCTCAACCATGTGCCATGTACAACCACTTTCTCAAACATGTGCCATGCACAACCACTCTAGGAACCCATATCATTTTGCAAAAACAAGTGGCCTTGAATCTGATGTACTTGACAGCCGTGCGACTACCACACAACCTGCCCCGTTGGTAGACCATAGGGTAAACACGATCTTACTAACTGACTGCCACGACTGGACAGCGGTAGACACGGATCCTGCCCGTATTGCATAGTTTCGCTGAAGTAATGGGTTTCATTGTAGGGACAGGATTTGTTTCCAGGAAGTGAGGGTGGAGTTGGGGGGGGGGGGAGGGGGGGGGGGGTAGTGTGGTGGGTGGGTGGGTGTGGGTGTTCCAGTGACCAGACAACGTCTTACCTGACCTCAAATAAATATAACATTTAGATAGATCAATATTTGGATATAACGCCTTATTACGAGGCGTGAGGTTGAGGAGGTCAGCCCGTTTGCTTTCACTGGGGCCTACCACCATTCCCTAACCTCTACACCCTTTTAGCCCCCCCCCCCCCCCCATCGCTTCTGAAGAGCTTGAATTGTATAGCCACCCGGGTGGCCCAATAGACTGCACTATTTAACCATCAACCATGCTCTTCTCTCAGGTGGGTCTGCCATCAGAAAAGGCGCAGTACGTCCATCGAGTAGGCCGTACCGCTCGTGCTGGCAAGGCCGGTACAAGCCTGCTGCTGCTGGCCGACTTTGAGGGGGACTTCATCCGAAAGTTATCAGATCTTCCAGTGAAACCCCTACCCCCCCACTCAGCGGCCGCTATGAAGGCTGCCTCTGATGTCATTAATTCTGGTTTGACACGAGTAAGCAGTGACACCAAGGGGAAAGCCTATGCTGGCTGGCTGGGCTTCTACCGCTCCACCTCCCCCGTATCAAAGTTGCCTAAGCACGAGCTAGTGGCGTTAGGCAACGAGTATGCCTCCATTCTAGGCTGCCCAGAGCCACCTGAGCTGTCGGCCATGGCTGTGGGCAAGATGGGGCTCAAGGGTGTCCCTGGGTTGAACGTGAAGAAAGGTCCTTCTGAGCAAGGGCGTGGGGGAGGAGGAGGAGGGCGTGGAGGAGGAGGAGGGGGGCGAGGATCTCGCTACTGAAGGAGCACACCACGACGAGTGGGATGAGTGTGTCGGCTTGACGGTGCAGTAGGTTGCGTCGGGTTGGGCTGAATAGGCAGTCAGAGGAGCTGCATAGAAGCTGCTGCTGAAAATAAAAACACTGGCGTACTGGGTGGTGCCAGCTGCTCAACAGTGTCAACACTCATGGCACTCATTTTTTCGTTTCAGAGAGGGTGTCTTCTGGTAGTGATCAAGGCTATGATGCCCTTCAAAGTTGGGCTCCAGGTAGCGATTTGGGTGGGTGGCCCGAAGGGCTGCCCTGCCAGGCCGGCCCGGGGGGGTTGGGGGAGTCTCGGGGTAGCAGATGGTTTGACAACAACGGGGTCCCAGGTAGCGATCGCTATTGGTAGTCGAAAAGAATAGGTCTGGTACTGGGTGGCGCAACCTGATGGGAAGTGAATTGATGCAACAGAAGTTGCATGCGGAGAAGAAGAATTGTTACAAGGTTCTATACACCGGCAATTTGACATCTCAGCGTCTGCATAATACAATAATTCCCCCCGTGCGATAGCCACGAAGACCAGGTTGTGTGACAGGGTTCTAACTCATACCGATTATAGACATGTCCAGGTCTCTACAGTGGCAGTTCTATGACTTACTTGAACTTGGTTACATAGCTTCAGCCAGCAATTTGGCTGCTTGCCGTCTTCTTGGCATCCCTCCCCTTTCTTCTTTTCGCCTCTAGTTTGCTTCCTTTTTTGGACTCTTCCTAGTTTTTATTCAGGTTTGTGCGGGTGCCTCAAAAACCCTCGTGCTTCCTGTTACACAATTTGATGGTAGGCAGGCTGTGCTGCTGTCCTGTATCGGCTATGATTAATGATTGGCTGAGTTTATGTAACGAATCCTCTCTCTCTCTCTCTCTCTCTCTCTCTCTCTTCTGCAGTAAAAACAAATTATTTGGGCAATGTGAAAGTGAACAAACCATTTTGTTTTGCTTGAAGCATGTTTCCAACCAGTTAAGATTCCAGGTTTCCGAAGGGTGGTTGTGGGTAAAGGTCCGAGCTCCTAAGCCCTCTTACCCGGGCCTTAACTGGTGTTCACTGTTTTTTGTGTGTGCAACGCGTCCATGGGTCCAGCTAAACTAGTCAGAATGCCCCCCCGGGGCTCCGAATGGGGACAGCGCATCCCACTAGGGTCGCTCCCAGTTGCTCAATTTGCTACGCTCGGCACGCCATCATAGACCCATTCTCAGAAGAAAGAATCCCTCCTCAGGTTTTTAGGGATGACTGGTCAATTTGTTTACTCCTGGGCATAAGTGCAATTTTGAAGGCTTGGGCACCACCTGCCGAGACATGTGATTAAATAATATCCTGGGCGTCTTCAGACTATTAATAGGCTATTTAATAACATCATGTGGGCACTTGTCTAAACTTTCTCATCATACTACCGGTAGTGTATGATTGCATTCTGAAATCAACTGTTTACCCAGCTTTATTCTGCCAGAAAACAGTGAGAAACCTTCAATGTTTGCAGTCCGACGGTCCATGCCACAGAGGTCATACCCCCTCAGCATGCACGCCTTCAGAAATCCCCATCATCCTTGCCAAGAGGGGAAAGGGGGCGAAGCTGTGGGGGGGTGGGGGGTGGGGGGGGGGGGGGGAGGGGGGTGGGGGGGGGGAGGGGTGTGGGGGGGGGGGGGGGGGGGGGGGGGGGCACGACCAGCCAGCAGAGAGGGGAGAGGAAGGAGCCAAACCAGAGTCTGCTTGTAGGAGCGCTTGAGCGCCCAACGTCCTTGGAGCATCCATCACTTATTTTATAGGCATTTTCATGAGCGTTTTCATCACTTATTTTATAGGCATTTTCATTTTATAGGCTTTTTATAGGCATGTCCATGAGGATACCGACTTAACCGTATGGAACCGTATTCAGAACCTTTATGAATGGAAATGGCACTAAAACTTTCTGGAGGAACCTAGCCGACTATCTTTTTACTTGTAGAAGAGCAAGACAGGAAGCCCTGGACTGCTTAGTGGCACCGTAATTTATTATCCCTTTTTTTTTCTTTTCTTCTTGTGACTTCTCATTTGTTAGCTTCTTACCTCCGCCACTGTAAGTGGTTGAGATCTGGGTCCGGCTCTATGGGGTTTAATACCTACGCCACCAAAATGGTGGTTGGGAGCTTGGTTTGTTTGTCCTCGACACACCCCTGATGTAATGGGTTTTTTTGCTTTGTGGGTGCTTTTTCTTTTTGTTTAAAGCACAGAGTCTCATACACCCTCGCGGTGTCAAGTAGACTTTAACATGTAATGTAATGTAATGTTGAAACGATCTACACAGACCGTGCCCCCCCTCAGGTTTTGTCTTGCCAGCTGCGTTGTGCTGGTGCTTCCCAACCGGGGTGAAAAACCCCCGTATTAAGCTGCACCGGCATGATGTGGCCACGATGCCTGCCGGTCAGGCATCGGTGGTGATTCTTTTTACTGAGGTGGCCCTACGGTGACTGTAGCTAGCTCCGGCTTACGCTATGGTGTCCTTAACTTCACGTCCTGTGAGTAACGGTATTACACGGATGTAACAATTCCAATTTCAATTTGAAACGATCTTACAAATCTGCAAGTACTGCTATTACGGCTCTTCCTTCAATGTGTACTGCACTGTATTGCAGTGCACGGTGCCCTAACATTGGCTGTAGACCTGGTTATGGCTAGCAAGTTTGGCCCACATGCCAAGCTTGCAGGGATTTTGCGGTACCCTTCAGTAAACCGCCATCAACATAGGCACAAACCGCAAACGGTATAACTTCGATTGGATTTTCCCATATTTGTTTTGGGTTTGACTAAAGGGTGTCTGCCACACCCACTCTTCCAGGCAATTTATTCTGCTGAGCCCAATGAACACAAAAAAGCTGATCCACGCCACTTCCGCTACCGGTATTAGGGTTATCATCATTTCAGGTGAATGCTCAGATTCCTGATTGGTTTTGTTCACGTTCAACATTTTCCTGGTAATTTATCTTACTCCCATAGACGGCGAGCAGCCATATTGCTGTCTGGAGCCATGTAACAAAGTTCGTCATCCCAGGTCAGTGGGTTTTTAACAGACTGTTAAATCCTTGCCTGGAGCACTGGCACGCGCAATACAGAATGAACAAAAGGAATGATAACGCCTGGTGGGGCGTGGTATTAAGGTAGCCCCATCTTCCGGCAGTAGGGGACGGGCTGCTACTTTGCCTGGACATAGCTACCATGGCGGTTGACAGCGACCGAAAACACTTAAGCGCACCAGTAGGGATGCGAACCCGGCACCTTAGTCGTTCTAGAAGCTCAGCCACTGAGCCATTCGTCGAACGGGGTTACAAAATTAACAATAATACAAGCAGCCTCCGAGCTTGAGAGCCGCGAGACTCCTTTTTTCCATCCAGTCTGCATCAGCTAAGTAACGTAGTTCAAGTTTCCAGTCTGCATTAATTTACAACTCCAGAAGTCAAGTGCTTCATCAAGCTGTCCGTGTCAATTCCTGATCTAAAGTGGGCGGGATGCCTCTCGGTGCAACAACCCCATGGCTAGTCTATGACCTTAGAACATAGCTCTGAGTCGTGAACCCACGAGATTTTCGCATCACAGGTGGTACATAATATATATTGATGCCGTCAATAAGACTTCGAACATGCAAGATTGTTAACAATACGATCATGCTCACACAAACAAGAGTGCCATTTAGGTTCACTCCAGTAGGTTTGCTTATCTGCAATCCAAGATTTTTAAGTTGCGTACAGCTATAAATTGGGGGGCACCTTAGGTGTGTGTGTGTGTGTGTGGGGGGGGGGGGGGGGGGGGGGGATGTGCTCAGCCGTGCTGCTAAAAAAGGCGCAAAACATCAGGGACCAGGCATGATTACAAGTTCTTCAGATCAGCCAGGGCCTGGGTCCTCTTGCGAGTGGTGGAGGCAG
Source organism: Chlamydomonas sp. ICE-L (assembly GCA_013435795.1). Lineage (NCBI taxonomy): Eukaryota > Viridiplantae > Chlorophyta > Chlorophyceae > Chlamydomonadales > Chlamydomonadaceae > Chlamydomonas > Chlamydomonas sp. ICE-L. Next base: position 68,549,184 of record JACBWV010000610.1, read on the forward strand.
TACCTGCGGCCTTGATGGCGGAGTTAATACCAAAGAAGCCGCCCACGACGCCAACGACAGCAAACATGCTGATCCAGTCAGACTCGGACTTGGCGAAGCCAAAAGACAGGTACTTGCCCTACAGTGTGGCGTGCGTGGATATGTTGTAACAAACAAGGATTTGAAGTTTTAAATGGCGGGGCGTGCGTGGATGTGTTGTAACTAACAACGATTTAAAGGTGTAAATGATCACGTGCTTGGATGTGTTGAAACTAACACTAGAGGTTCTAGATGATGACATGCGTGGGTCTGTTGTAACCAAGAAGGATTCCAAGTTGTAAATGATGACGTGCGTGGATGTGTTGGTTACAAGGATTTGAAGTTGTAAATGGTAAGATCATCTGCGTTCTGAAAGTCTCGGTCAAAGTGTCAAATGGCAGAACAATGGTTCGTGATGTAACTGGCACCATCACTGGTGTTTTTCTTTGGGGCTACGCGTTGCAGCTTCTAGGCAGCTCCCTGGCCCAGCCACTGGGCTCGGCCCCAAGATTTCAGGAACGCTAAAAAGCTGACAATGCCAGCCGTCACATGCTATAGCTTGTACCAGCCAGGTAGGGGAGCTGTCTAGAACCTGTCATGTGCAGCTGAAATGAAAAACACTGATCACTACATCCTTCATTTTTGGTGTGACGCCAAGGTCATACTTGATCACAGATTCATAGCAGGAAAAAAAAAAACAGGAGCTTTGGAAACCTGACAATGTCAGCCGTAACATAATAGCTCACGCTAGCCTTGCTGAAGTAGCCAGGTAGGGGAGCTGTCTAGAAGCTCTCAAGTGTAGCCGACAAGATAAACACTGATTCACAGCATCCCACAATTTCCATCGCAAATTCAGAGGTCAAAATGCTCACACACATTTTGCAACTATTTTTGAGTCCAATCCACCATCACTTTTTCCAACAAATTAATTATCAACACCATAACGCATTAATCCGCCGTGCACCCCAGCATGAGAAAAACTGATTAACAACATATGCTTTCTTTACTTACCCCATGGAGGGCGTACTGCACAATGTGCTGGACTGGGGTGCGGACAAAGAAGGTTGGGACGGAGGACCTGCCAACCTACGTATGATAGTGAAGGGGACAGGTGTTGCTTAGTGCATGCAGAATCAGAGTTGGGCAGTGATAAATTATGGGCCACGTGAGCCATTTTGGGGAGGGGCCAGGTTTGGGTCATTTTGGGGTGAGGCCAGGTGAGCCATTTTGGGAGGGGGGAGGTTTGGGCCATTTTGGGGTGGGGCCAGGTGAGCCATTTTGGAACATGGTCTCATTGAGGGGAAAACAAACTTTTAGTGGTCACCGGCTCTTTTCAGGGCCCATAGTGTGCCCATGAGGTTGTACCTTTTCTTGGACGCTACCATAACCAGCTTCTGGCAGCTCCCCTGGCTTGCTACCCAGCCAAACCAATAGCAACACAGTGCATCTGGAAGGTGACGATATTGTACATCCAATACTAGTGATATGTAGTGGCTAAGTCCAGTGTGTGGCTCAGGGAACTGCCAAGAAGCTGCTGCTTGTAGCGGAAAAGAAAAGATATGCCAGGAGGTGATACACGCTAAGTTACAAATAGTATTCAAAGGTGGGATGATGCTTTAACAATGCAGCGACTGAAGTTGTCCTGATCTTGACTGTTTGTTTCCATGGATTCAGGGCGGTGTCAATGTGGGGGGAGGTGAGACAGTCCAACTGGGTGCCATGCAGGCTAGGTCTGGCTGACATGACATCAAATCCATCAACCCAGATCACCCAGATCTGGTGACAATAACAACACAGCGCATCCTCACCTGGACGTCCTCAGAGTCGTCGGGGATGTACTTGATCACGGCGAGTGGGAGCTGAACGGACTTTCCACCGGTGGTGAAAGTGATAGTGTAGGAGTGCTTAGCGTGGCTTCCGACAGCGATCTTCTCCCATGTAGCACCGACCTCGCCAGACTTCAGAATGGCGCCTTCGGGAAGGAAGTCGGTCATCTGGACCTTGCGAGCAGTGCTGCAGAGGGAGGAGAAGTGGAGATTGTGGGGACGCGTCCAAACAGGGTTCAAGTTGCGGTGTAATAATTAGAGAAGAGTGAGCATGCGAGCGATGGCTCTGAGAGAGAGGCATGGAATAAAGTGCTTTGCAACAGTGCTCGTTATAAACGCTATGCTGCAGGGCAACACCGCGCATGTGGGCTTGGGGATGAGTGTCCAAGAGGGAATGATAACTTCTTGGCTACAGTGATTTTTCGGGAGCTTGGCAATGCCAAAGCTCTTGATTCTAGGAATGCTGCACGATAGAAGGGCGAATCGATTGCGCCAGCCTCGGTGGGTCCTCAATTGGGAGGTGGGCAACGAAACATATGATCCAGATCATGATTCCATGCATGCGCAGCTAGCGCAAAAAAGTAGATCGCTATTTCTCGCTAGAATAGAGATGAGACGTTTGAGTGCGCATGACATTTTTGATTATTTAAAGCACTGGCAGTCACCTAGAGCCAGAGTTGAAGATGTCGACGTTGACTGTCACAGTCCTGCCTTGAACAATCTCCTGCTCGACCATATACTTGCGCACGACCAGGTGCGCACGGTCAATGTCGGCATACTCATCGTCCTCGACATCGTCATCCTGTGCCCTAGATCCGGCAGTGAGCAGCAAGGCAGAGATGCAAAGGAAAGCGTATTTGTTCAGCATTTTGTGATGTCGTCAAAGAAGGAGTAGTGGAACAGGTGGCGAGGTGTCTATTTGATTATGGGAGAACGCGAACGGGGGCGGGGGCGGTGTAGGAAGGACTGCGGCCCCCCCAACGCACAGGTGTACTGCCAACTGTGAGCATCTGCCAGTATAAACGTCAAGTAAATCCTTGTCTGCTGAGTAATGACGTGTCTTTTCCATCTTGCTTTTTTCTGCGAGCTTCGAGAGGATCGCAAGACGCCATCTGCGTGATCTGCACAAATTATGGGAACTGCCCGCCCAGCAACAGGAGATGAAGCAGGAGACGATCCTATGAGGCTGATCAGGTAGCCCCCCCCCCCCCCCCCCCCCCCCCCCCCCCCCCATGGTTACACAGGTACAATCCTCAACTTACATGCACCGACCAGGTAGCCAACTGATGTTGCCAGAAGCTTGGTCCTACGATTAAGCTGCTGCCTTTTTGCTAGACTTTCCATGCATGCGCCTATATGCATGCCTTCTGCTGCTCCTCTTTTCTGGGTGCCATGCATTGGTGCGCTTTAGGACTTCTTATGCCATAGGACCCCCTTATGTATGTAGTTTCTTGGCATGGCGCTGTCATTTTGTTGGCGTTTTTGCCAGGGTTTTAGGGTTTGGGGTTTAGGGTTGATCAAATCGTAGAATTAAATTATCATTTACTCAGTGCCCCCGTCTGTAAAAACATTCTTTGGGGGTTAGTTCACCGGCGAGCTTTTCGTTTTCCAGCCACTGTTGGGCAAGTCTCTCTGTCCTGTATGATCTACCCCTGTAATGTAACAACATAGATGCATCATCACTAGCTATCCAGACCTTGCCATACGCACATGGATTGGTAGTCAAGAATTGAAATGCTGGTCACTGTTTCTTGAAGTTGAACTTGTTTACATAGCTCCAGCCAGCAATTTGGCTGGTCGCCGTCATGTACAACAATTATTTACCAGGTAAAATGTACAATTGTAGCACGAATTCAGGGCCCCCGTCGGTTAAACGATTGTTTGGGTTTCAGTACATCTGTGCCTTTTCGTTTTAGCCCCTTCTGTCACGGTTAGGAGATGCCTTTTAGCCTATTTGGCCTACCCCTAGACTGCAACAGCATACATGCAGCCCTTCCCAACATTGAGGTTAGGCAAGTATTTTGAGCCTACTACCCTACTCCTTAACCGGCTAGACTGCAAAAATACACACACGCCGCCTTCGGTGTGATAATTCCTACTTCTTCTCCTGGAGTGCGAAACATTAAGTACAAGCAGGTAATAAAATACAATTTCACCACCAAACCAACGTCTGTTGGCTGAACCAACGTTGCAGGCTGGTCTGTTGGGAAGAAAGTTGTCCCTGGTGGGAAGAAAGTTGGCCCTGGACCGCGGACCCCCCTCCATCGAATCGTTGTTGCGAGAAACCCTCGAAACCCGCCGGAGGCAGCATTATGATCACTTTATCGCTAGCTTATATCGCGGGATATTAATAGCAATCTGGCCCAGCAGCGCATTTCAATTATCATCGTGTAACCGTCCATCCACTCCACTTACCGCCCAATCCCGTGTACATAAGCGATCGTAGCTTTGGCGTACTGCTTTATTTCTTTCTAGCACCCAGTTCGATTAGCCAGTGTCGTAACTCTGGCGTAGCATACCGATGCCGAGCGAGCTCCCCGATTCCGAGTGCCCTGTCCCAGCTTGAGTACCCACTAGTCTGCTAGAGTAGAGGGTCAGGTCCCCCACCCTTACCATGGAGTCCTTCCTATTCACCTCCAGGAGTGAATCAGAGATAATGCCACCACCCATGCAAGCAGTGGCTTCAGAGCCAGACACCTTGGATCCCTCCCTATCCACAACCCGGAGTGATCCAGAGCTAATCCCTCCACCCATGCAAGCAGAGTCTTCAGAGCCTATGTCTTCCCCTCGTCATTTCTCCCCCCGCCTCTCCCTCCCATCCAGTTCTAAGCCTGATTCACAGGGCTCTTCGTTGTACCACCCTGAACTCTCAATGCCAAAGGAATCTTCGTCATTGCCTGTACCCTCCCAACGTGATTTCTCCCCCCGCCTCTCCCTCCCATCCAGCTCGAAGCTTGATCCCCAGATCTCCTCTTTGTACCACCCTCAAACCTCAAGGCCAGGGCACAATGGGGGCCAGAATCGCCTCCTCAAGAGAACCTCTAGTGACCATTTTGCGTCTTGTTTGCGGACTAGGCAGGAGGGCGGGCGGGTGACTAGCCCAGCACTCAGCAGGTCATCATCAGTAGAGCGAGGCAGGCTTGGCGTTGGGTCTCTAGTGGTGAGTTTTACTTGCTGCTGCATGCGTGTGCGTCCCATGCCACCTAACGATTCATTAGCACTAACCGGCCCCCCGACTCCCAAGTCTCAACACACACCCTACTGGGCCGGTCAACTATGTTGACTCTTGGGCGCTGTATGTTGAGTGGTGTGCGACATAATTATATGATTAGTGAAGGTGGTTGTGTGTTGTGTGTTGTGTATTGTGTATTGTGTGCTGTTTATTGTGTATTTGGCGGAGCCCCTGTTCAAGGGAGCGGGTGCCCCCAGGGTTACCCATTTGTCCGTTTGACCAACAGACCGTCTGACCGAGACGAAGTCTGACATGTCAGCCAGCGGTTCCGTAACTAACTCGCTTCCGTTGCCACCTGTCGCTCCGTCGCAAACACTCTCTGCCAATTTTTAGCATCGCATGCGACGCTGCATAGAACTTGTTGGTGTTTTGTGTTGTGTGTTGTGAGCAGCACGAGGAGGCTGATGTAAACATTTTCTGCATTGTGTGCAGAGCACACTGTTGAGATGGGGCATGCCAGGATATGTTTCTTTTTTGTGTGTGTTGTGTGGCGGTGTTTGGTGTTTGGTGGTGTGTGGTGGCTGGTGGCTGGTCGGTGGGGGAATGAGGTGATAAGTGCATGCAAGGCATTCTTGTTTTTACAAGGAGGATTTCCCTTGTGTGGGTGTCCGTGCGCTAGCCCTAGTCTCTAGGATTTGGTGTGAGCGGCTGAGTCACTGGTGTATCACGAGTAGGGAACGGCAATATGATATCATATGATATCATGTCATCATATGATAGCATATGATATCGTATGATGCTGGCGGTCTGACTAGATAACTTTGGCCTGGGCCATCATATCATATGATTTTTGTATCATATCATATGACATCATACTCGTCTTTGGTCAACATCGTATGATTTGCCGTTCCCTAATAACGAGGGATTAAAATGGCAATGGAGTAGAGGTCATCCATGCAATGTGTGGTGTTGGGGTTGAATTATGAGTTGATCAGTGTGTCGGGAACAGCAATATGATATCATATTATATCATGTCATCATACATTCATATGATATCATATGATGCCGGCAGTATGTCTAGGCTAAAGTTACTGTGTATATACTAATATACAATATCATATGATATGATCATACTTGCCTTTTGTCAACATCATATGATATGCCGTTCCCTATCAGTGTGTGGGGCGGGGTGGTTGTTTGAGAACAGTAGGCGTGCGCATGCACTGACCAACATGGTAATTTTGAAGGAAAAGAAAAAGCGTCTTTGTGTAGCACCATAGTGCTTCTAGTAGCTTTTTGGCCCCTGTAAGTATGTTTGTTAGTATGTTATAGTCTAGGGGTAGGCCAAATAGGCAAAAAGAACTTGGCCGCTTAAAGCCAAGTAAAAAAAGCCAAGCCAAGCCAAAAGTAACGGCACATGGCTCTAACGTAGCACCCCCAAAAAACCTAGGCACATTATTTAGCACTGGCTAGCATTCAGCACCCCCAAAATACCAGGGTATACAATTTAGCACGTTACATAATTGAGCACAACTGGCACCTTCAAGTAAACCCTGCTGACCACGAATTTGACCACCTCCCTGGCAGGGCCACATGCCTCGCCCACGTGACAAGTACATCCCCCTGCGGTACGATGAGGACGCCTACCACATTGCCGAGGAGGGGCCAGAGGATGACCTGTTGCACAGCACCGAGACCGAGGAGGAGGAGGTGGACGTCCTTGGTGCTGATGACCTGGTGCTCGCCTCGGTCGAAAAGCGTGGACGGATCACAGTGTTTTGGGTCGCGGATTCTTTCCGCCGCCCGGTGTTAGATGCAACCATTCGGGAGCTGTACCCAAGATCCGTGGTCCTAACGTATCCAGAGGTGGTGTACTTACAGACACCTTTTGCTGCAAGAGGAGGGCTGGGTGACGTGTTCATCTTTGACGTAAGTGTGCCGAGAGAGTTAGCTTTGGAAGGGTTTCTGTGAGTATGTTGACAGACATTTGGATACGTTGGGGTGATGTTATTATGACCACTGTTTATCAATAGGGAACGGCAATATGATTTCATATAATGCCAGACTGCCGGCAGTCTGGCTAGGCTATAGTTACCAGTTATATACAATATCATATGAATATATGATGCAATTTGTATGATATCACATGATATTATACTCGCCTTTGGTCAGCATCATATGGCATGCTGGTCCCTGTTTATCAATGGTTGTATGAAGAGCTGAATTGGTGGACTTACAGACGCGGTTTGCAGCTAGAGGAGGGCTGTGTGATGTGTTCATTGTTGATATAAGTGAGCCGAAAGGGTAAGCTTTGGCAGGGGTTGTGTGAGTTTGTGGACAGAGGTTTGGATATGTTGGGGTGATGTTATTATGACCACTGCTTATCAATGGTTGTATGAGGAGCAGAAGTGATGCACTTGTTGACACCCTTTGCAGCTAGAGGAGGGCTGGGTGATGTGTTCAAGTTTGATGTAAGTGCGCCGATAGGGTAAGCTTTGATAGGGGTCATGTCACTAGCTAAGTTCATACACTGGCTTGCTAAGTGGGGGCATAGTAATTCATCCAATACAATTATCGTTGTTGTCATCATTGTCGTCATCATACCATTATCGTTGTCGATGTCGTTATCGTCATCGTACCATTATCGTCATCGTACCATTATCGTCATCGTACCATTATCGTCATCGTACCATTATCGTCATCGTACGATTATCGTCATCGTACCATTATCGTCATCGTTGTCGATAATTGTTGTTTTCGTCATCGTACCATTATCATCGCCGTACCTTTATAGTCATCGATCGATATCGTGTTTGACATCCCCAATCCTACCCTGTTCATATCCAATGCCAGTCCTTGCAAATTGCCAGTCCCCCAATTGCTCCCTCCTCCCCTACCCTGGTGTGTTTAAATTGGCATCGTGGCATGGTTGACTGCATGTACATGCCCCTCCACCACCTCTGCTTTCATCCTGACTGCCCACCCCCATGACCCCCATAATACTAGTCCCAACTGCTTCCTCTTCCCCTGGTGTGTGTGGTATGGCGTTGTTGCATGGTTCCTGCATGTATATGCCCCTCCACCACCACTGCTTTCATCCTAAATGCCCACCCACATGACCCCCAAAATAAAATAAAATACAAATACAAATGTGTACACACAAAAAATAGTCCTATAAAGTCCTAATTGCTTTTTCTTTCTTTGGTGTGTGTAGTATGGCATTGTTGCATGCTGGGGCCTGACAGCTGATCAAGAGGAGAAGTTGTTACGTCAGCTAGAGGATGCACGTGAGGACAAGGAGGAGCTGTCACTTGAAGATGTAAGTATCTAGCTGTAGGTAACCTGTTGTACAGTTGTACTGCTGTCACTTGAAGATGTAAGTATCTAGCTGTAGGTAGCCTGTTGTACAGTTGTACAGCTGTCACTTGAAGATGTAAGTATCTAGCTGTAGGTAGCCTGTTGTACAGTTGTACAGCTGTCACTTGAAGATGTAAGTATCCAGCTGTAGGTAGCCTGTTGTACAGTTGTACAGCTGTCACTTGAAGATGTAAGTAGCCAGCTGTAGGTAGCCTGTTGTACAGTTGTACAGCTGTCACTTGAAGATGTAAGTAGCCAGCTGTATGTGGCCTTTTGTACGTCACATGTAGCATATGGCCCGTTGTATGTAGCCAACTATAGATGGCCTGTTGTACGTCACATGGAGCATATGGCCCGTTGTATGTAGCCAACTATAGATGGCCTGTTGTACGTCACATGGAGCATAAGGCCCGTTGTATGTAGCCAACTATAGATGGCCTGTTGTACGTCACATGGAGCATAAGGCCCGTTGTATGTAGCCAACTATAGATGGCCTGTTGTACGTCACATGTAGCATATGGCCCGTTGTATGTAGCCAACTATAGATGGCCTGTTGTACGTCACATGGAGCATATGGCCCGTTGTATGTAGCCAACTATAGATGGCCTGTTGTACGTCACATGTAGCATATGGCCCGTTGTATGTAGCCAACTATAGGTGGCCTGTTGTACGTCACATGGAGCATATGGCCCGTTGTATGTAGCCAACTGTAGGTGGCCTGTTGTACGTCGCATGGAGCATATGGCCCGTTGTATGTAGCCAACTCTAGGTGGCCTGTTGTACGCCACATGGTGCATATGGCCCGTTGTATGTAGCCAACTGTAGGTGGCCTGTTGTACGTCACATGGAGCATATGGCCCGTTGTATGTAGCCAACTGTAGGTGGCCTGTTGTACGTCACATGGAGCATATGGCCCGTTGTATGTAGCCAACTGTAGGTGGCCTGTTGTACGTCACATAGAGCATATGGCCCGTTGTATGTAGCCAACTGTAGGTGGCCTGTTGTATGTCACATGGAGCATATGGCCCGTTGTATGTAGCCAACTGTAGGTGGCCTGTTGTACGCCACATGGAGCATATGGCCCGTTGTATGTAGCCAACTGTAGGTGGCCTGTTGTACGTCACATGGAGCATATGGCCCGTTGTATGTAGCCAACTGTAGGTGGCCTGTTCTACGTCACATGGAGCATATGGCCCGTTGTATGTAGCCAACTGTAGGTGGCCTGTTGTACGTCACATGGAGCATATGGCCCGTTGTATGTAGCCAACTGTAGGTGGCCTGTTGTACGTCACATGGAGCATATGGCCTGTTGTATGTGAGCTGGTGTGTGTGGTCTGGTGAGTGTGTTTGTGTGGATGGTGCAAGTGAACATAAATAATGGAAGTTGCAAGTATTTAGGGATGTCAATTTTGTACTGGTCCCCAAGATTATCAGGCGGTACATCATATGATATCGTACGATATACTGACATGCCATATGAATATATGAGATTGCACAGTATATTGTACGATATTGCACGATATATCGTACAATGTACGTATATGATATATCCAAGATATCATGCTTGACAACCTTGCAAGTTTTTTGTTTGTTTCCGTCTTTGGTGGTTGGCCCCAGTGCAAGCAAACAGGCTGCCCCCCTCAACCTCACCCCTCGCAAGAGGATATCCTATTTATGTATATATATATATATATGTATATATATATATATATATATATATATATATTTTTTTTGTATATTTTTCTTTCGTGTATTCATTTCTTTATTTACTTTGTTTCCATCTGCATCCATCTATATGGGGTTCGGGACCATGGGTTAGCAAGATTATTACCTTATCATGGAGGGGTCTGTCTGTCTGTCTGTCTGTCTGTCTGTCTGTCTGTCTGTCTGTCTGTCTGTCTGTCTGTCTGTCTGTCTGTCTGTCTGTCTGTCCTGTCTGTCTGTCTGTTGTAACAGTCCAGGGGTAGACCAAATATGCTGAAGGGACTTGCCCAACCATGGCAGGAAGAGCTATAACGAAAAAGCATTGAAGAATGGATCCCCAAACAATCGTTTGAGGGTTTACCAGAAACATAGCCAGTGGCAAGAGAGATAGAAGTTTGGTCCATGTAGTATTTGTTTTTTTCAAGTTTCTGTAGGTCAGGTTAGGTAGCAAAATGTGTGACGCAAGCCTAATTCCAGCAACGAGAAAAAATGGCGGAGAGTGTTATCGGAGCGACAGGTGGCAATGGAATCGGAGCAGGCAGAAGCCAGTTATCTATGAGACAGTTGGCTGACGTGTCAGGCTTCGTCTTGATCGCAAATCGGTTGGTCAACCGGACAACAGGGTAACACTGGGGGCTCCCGCCCCCCTGAAGGGGGGGCCCGCCAAAAAATAAACAGTGCTAAGCTTCCGCCCTGCTCCCTGTCATATCTGGGCTTTTCCCCCCGCTATCTAACGCAATCGCTGCCTGGAATCCTTTTTTTGCCAAATCTTCTGAGACTTCCCTATCCTGACCCCTCAGAGGGGCCCTTAGAGCCGCCTTTCCAAATCACTACCTGGAGCCCACCCTTGAGAGACCCCCTTTCTGAACCGGAAAAAAGCTCTGCCCCATCATGCTCCATGGGAGGTGGGACCCCCACCCCCCCCTCCCTCCTTCCTTCCCTCCCTCCCTCCCTTCTCCCTCCCTCCCTCCCTCCCTCCCTCCCTCCCTCCCTCCCTTCCTCCCTCCCTTCCTCCCTCCCTTCTCCCTCCCTCCCTCCCTCCCTCCCTCCCTCCCTCCCTCCCTCCCTCCCTCCCTCCCTTCCTCCCTCCCTCCCTCCCTCCCTCCCTCCCTCCCTCCCTCCTCCCCCCCCCCCCCCCCCTCCCCCTACTCCCCCAACCCCAACCTCTCATATTGTCAGTACAAACCGACAACTTTTCATTCCCCCCCCGCCCCTCCCACCACCACCTAAACCACCACCACCTAAACCACCCTTCATAACCTCATGCTGTAGGTACAAACCGACAACTTTTCATTCCATTACTCAGTCATCCAGAAGCCCCACATCCAGAACGAGACAATCACCATTCACAGGTAAGTGTGTGTGGGGGTGTGTGTGGGGGGGAGGGGGTAAGTGGTGTGTTTGGTGGTGGTGTGGTGGTGGTGTGTGTGGTGGGGGGTAAGTGAGGGGTGGGGGGTGGGGGGGGGAATCCAACAGCCCCACATCCACAACAAGACAATCACCATTCACAGGTAAGTGTGTGTGTGTGTGGGTGGGGGGTGGGGGGTGGGGGGTAAATCGGGTGGGTGGGTGGGTGGGTGGAGGATAAGTGAGGTGGTGTTAGTGTTGGTGGGTGAGTGGGTGGGTGGTGTTGGGGTGGGGTGGGGAGGTTAGCCCAGTGCAAGAAAATGGGCTGGCAAGAGGGAAGTGTGTTCCTTGTGCTAGTATGTGTCTGGCAAGTAGGGACCGGCATATCATATGGTGCTGACCAAAGGCGGGCATTATGTCCTGTGCTATCATACAAATTGCATCATATTATATTGTATCGCCTTTCCCTACAAGTAAGTATATTTTTTGGCAAAGCCCCCGCTCAGGGGGGCAGGAGCCCCCAGAGTTACCCCTTTGTCCGGTTGTTTGATTGTCGTGTTGTCAGCACGCAACCATGGCCCTAACTATGTCGTGAACCCTGACTTCGGTCCGCTGCACTCGATTCCGGTGCCACTCTCCCGTTACACGATGCCTACTTCCCGCGTCGCAAGCAACCTTGGGCTTGTTGTTACAAGCTAAGTGTATGTACCGCCCCTGATCGAGGGAGCAAACTACGGAAGGCAGGCGTACTGCCGTGCGTAGCATGAACTGGAGGCAGCAGATTTTGTTACCACCCTCAATGTAGCTGAGACCCCACTGTTACTCCGGTCACACCATAGGTCCCGATTATAGAGGTTCCGATTATGAGGGGGCCGATTATTGAGGGGCTGATGATGGAGGTCCTGATTATGGAGGTCCCTATTATGAAGGGGCCGATTCTGGAGGTCCTGATTCTGGAGGTCCCGATTATGGAGGGGCCGATTATGGAGGTCCTGATTATGGAGGTCCCGATTATGGAGGTCCTGATTATGGAGGTCCCGATTATGGAGGGGCCGATTATGGAGGTCCTGATTATGGAGGTCCCGATTATGGAGGTCCTGATTATGGAGGTCCCGATTGTGGAGGGGCTGATTATGGAGGTCCTGATTATGGAGGTCCCAATTATGGAGGTCCTGATTCTAGAGGGGTCGATCATGGAGGACGCGACGTGGACCGAAGCCTTCGACTCATGCCTCCTGAGGATTCCAGATGATCGTTTTCGTCACGCCACCCCTAACACGCCACCCCAAACCCACAAATAATAGCCACCCCAAGCCGACTGGCGTTAGCTAAGGACAGACCCCCCCCCCCCCCCCTGTACACCACCCTCACCCCACCTAACCCTAACCCCACCCCACCCCACCCCTGTACACCACCCTCACCCCACCTCACCCTAACCCCACCCCACCCCACCCCACCCCACCCCACCCCTGTACACCACCCGCCCCAGTCCTGACCCGTTTACCCCCCTGATCCCCCCCTGAACCACAATTCTGCTGCATAGGCTAAGAGCAAAAGACCATTTGGTGAAGCTGGCCATCACACACGCACTAGCACAGAGCTCCAAGCTGAGTGTGTATGAGAATCGCATCGGAGAGCTAGTAGAGGATGTGCGCTACTTACCGGAGGCTCTGGCAGAACATGGTGAAATACAGATGCCGCGCAAGCAGGTGAATGACGCCACGCCCTTTTTTGTTGCATTTTCCTTTCTTTGCCTTGTTTTGGCTTGGCTTTGTATTTCTTTGTATTGCAACTAGCACAGAGCTCTAAGTTGAGTGTGTATGAGAAGCGCATTGGAGCGGGAGTAGAAGTTGTGCGCAACTTGCCGGAGGCTCTAGTAGATCATGGTGAGAAATGTCACCTGTACTTCACCTGTACTTGTCACGTTCAGATGGAACGGCTTATGAGGCGAGTATTTTTGCAGAAGAGCGCTATCAACTTGCTGTATGTACTTCACATGTACTTCACCTGTACTTGTCACGTTCGGATGGAACGGCTTATGAGGCGAGTATTTTTGCAGAAGAGCGCTATCAACTTGCTGTATGTACTTCACCTGTACTTCACCTGTACTTGTCACGTTCAGATGGAACGGCTTATGAGGCGAGTATTTTTGCAGAAGAGCGCTATCAACTTGCTGTATGTACTTCACATGTACTTCACCTGTACTTGTCACGTTCAGATGGAACGGCTTATGAGGCGAGTATTTTTGCAGAAGAGCGCTATCAACTTGCTGTATGTACTTCACATGTACTTCACCTGTACTTGTCACGTTCAGATGGAACGGCTTATGAGGCGAGTATTTTTGCAGAAGAGCTCTATCAACTTGCTGTATGTACTTCACATGTACTTCACCTGTACTTGTCACGTTCAGATGGAACGGCTTATGAGGCGAGTATTTTTGCAGAAGAGCGCTATCAACTTGCTGTATGTACTTCACATGTACTTCACCTGTACTTGTCACGTTCGGATGGAACGGCTTATGAGGCGAGTATTTTTGCAGAAAAGCGCTGTCAACTTGCTGTATGTACTTCACCTGTACTTCACCTGTACTTGTCACGTTCAGATGGCACAGCTTATGGGGCGAGTGTTTTTGCAGAAGAGCGCAGTCAACTTACTCTCCACAGTACTGGACACTCCTGAATTCTTCTGGCGGATGCCTGACAACTTGCAGGTATGCGTTGTGTGTGTATGTTGTGTGTGTGTGCGTTGTGTCTGTGTGTGCGTGTGTGTGCGTTGTGCGTGTGTGTGCATTGTGTGTGTGCGTTGTGTCTGTGTGTACGTGTGTGTGCTTTGTGTGTGTGTGTGCGTTGTGTCTGTGTTTGTGTGCGTTGTGCGTGTGTGTGCGTTGTGCGTTGTGTGTGTATGCGTTGTGTGTGTGCGTTGTGTGTGTATGCGTTGTGTGTGTGTGTGCGTTGTGTGTGTATGCATTGTGCGTGTGTGTGTATGCGTTGTGCGTTGTGTGTGTATGCGTAGTGTGTGTGTGTTGTGTGCGTGTGTGTGCGTTGTGTGTGTGTGCGTTGTGTCTGTGTGTGTGCGTGTGTGTGCCGTTGTCGTGTTGTGTGTCGTGTGTTGTATGCTTGTGGTGTGGTTGTGCGTTGTGTGTTTATGCGTTGTGTGTGTGTGTGTGCTTTGTGTGTGTTTGCGTTGTGCATGTGTGTGCATTGTGTGTGTATGCGTTGTGCGTATGTGCGTTGTGTGTGTGTTTGCGTTGTATGTGTATGCGTTGTGTGTGCATGTGTGTTGTGTGTGTATGCGTTGTGCGTGTGTGTGCATTGTGTCTGTATGCGTTATGTGTGTGTGTGCGTTGTTTGTGTATGCGTTGTGTGTGTATACGTTGTGTGTGTGTGTGCGTTGTTTGGTGTGGTTCCATGCTAAATGCATGGATGAAGACATTAGAGGACAGGGCATCAGGACTATACCAAGAAGTAATGGGGTGGTGGTGGGGATGGTGATGGGGGTGGGAGTGGTGATGGGGGTGCTGATGGGGGTGGGGGTGGTTATGGGGGTTGGGGTGGGGGTGGGGATGGGGGTGGGGGTGGTGATGGAGGTGGTGGTGGTGATGGAGATAGGGTGGTGATGGGGGTGGGGTCCCCCAACAGACGTATTTTTCTCCCCCAACGTTGTACTTTCTCCCCCAACAGACATTGTACTTTTCTCCCCCAACCTTGTACTTTCTCCCCCAACAGACGTTGTTCTTTTCTCCCCCAACGTTGTACTTTCTCCCCTTACTTTTCTTGCACAATAGACGTTGTACTTTTCTCCTCTTATGTTGTACTGTCTCTCCCAACTTTTCTCCCCCAAAAGACGTAGTACAAATCTGGGCTGGAGTACCTGCTACTGCAGGACCGTGCGGAGCTGATAAATGCATTTTATGCATGAAATACAAATATCACCTATCAACATATGCGAAGGGCACTTTTTTGTGTGCCACGCGTCGCCATTCCGTCGCTGCATGGCGAATCATGGGTCCGGCTAAAGTAGGCAGAAATGCCTTCCCAAACCTGTTGGGATCCGTGCTCCGCGGGGTTTGGGGGGCAGCTCGTCGCATCGAATCGCTCAATTTGTGAAGCGTCGCACGAGAAGAAAAAAAGTGGCGAAGGGTGTAAATAAATAACTTTGCTCCCCCTACAGATGTTGTACGACTTAGTGACTGAGTAATTTTCTCCCCTCACTTTTCTCCCCTAACAGACGCACTTTTCTCCCCCAACTGACGTTGTACTTTTCTCCCCTCACTTTTCTCCCCCAACAGACGTTGTACTTTTCTCCCCTCACTTTTCTCCCCTAACAGACGTACTTTTGTCCCCCAACGTTGTACTTTTATCCCATTACTTTTCTTCCCCAACAGGCGTACTTTTTCCCCCCAACGCTGTACTTTCCTCCCCTAACTTCTCTTCCCCAACAGACACACTTTTCTCCCCCAACGTTGTACTTTTCTCCCCTAACTTCTTCCCCCCTACAGACGTTGTACTTTTCCCCCAGCGTTGAACTTTTCTCCCCTAACTTCTCCCCCCCCCCCTACAGACGTTGTACGACTCTGTGAAAGAGTACCTGCAGCTGGATGACCGTGTGGAGCTAATCAACAGCAGGTTCGTAGTGATTCAAAAGATGGTCAAGATCTGGAGCAATCATTCCTTCCATCAACACATTACAAACTTAGAGGTGCTGGTTGTCTGGCTAGTTTTCCTAGAGGTGGTGCTGGCAGCTGTGGAGGTAGCCGGCTTCTTTTACTACTGGTATGAACACAGTACCCCCAAACACCCGCCTCTTCCTTAGGAGAATGAATAGACAAACAAACTAGCTGTAAAACGCATAAGGTCTTCCGGAAGTTTGCTACAGGGGTTTGAGAATGATAGACAAACAAATTAGCAGTTGCGCCGGCATTACGACTTCCGGGAGTTTGCTACAGGGGTTAG
Organism: Chlamydomonas sp. ICE-L; assembly: GCA_013435795.1. Lineage (NCBI taxonomy): Eukaryota > Viridiplantae > Chlorophyta > Chlorophyceae > Chlamydomonadales > Chlamydomonadaceae > Chlamydomonas > Chlamydomonas sp. ICE-L. Next base: position 68,565,560 of record JACBWV010000610.1, read on the forward strand.
AGAATGAAAGACAAACCAATTAGGAGTTACGCCGGCATTACGACTTCCGGGAGTCTGCTACAGGGGTTAGAGAATGATAGACAAACAAATTAGGAGTTGCGCCGGCATTAGGTCTTCCCAGAGTCTGCTGCAGGGGGCAAGGGTTGTTCTGGGGGACTCCAAAATCTGCATCATGAGACACAACCGGTTTCAAAATCTGTGTCTGCGTCACCAAGAGCAGACAAGGCCACTTGGCTCAATCTGTGTGGGTGGATGCTGGCTGGGTGCTGTCTGCGGGCGAGCAGACAAGGCCACTTGGTTCAATCTGTGTGGGTGGATGCTGGCTGGGTGCTGTCTGCGGGCGGAGCAGACAAGGCCACTTGGTTCAATCTGTGTGGGTGGATGCTGGCTGGGTGCTGTCTGCGGGCGGAGCAGACAAGGCCACTTGGTTCAATCTGTGTGGGTGGATGCTGGCTGGGTGCTGTCTGCGGGCGGAGCAGACAAGGCCACTTGGTTCAATAAACAAATAGATATTTTTTCTTGCACATACCGTACTCACTGTTTATTTGTGGGGCTACGCGTAACAGCTTCTAGGCAGCGCCCTTTCCCTGCCCCTGGGTGAAATATGAGGCTATCTACTGTGTCTGAAAGCTGACATGACAAGCATTACAAAGCAACATGACAAGCACTACAAAGCAACATGACAAGCACTACAAAGCAACAAGACGAGCACTACAAAGCAATATGAAAAGCACTACAAAGTTGACATGACTAGCACTCCAGTGCAGTAGAAAGCGTTGGACTTGTCCCAGCGGGTGGCTAAGGGAGCTGGCTGGAAGCTGCCATGTGTAGCCCCAAAAAGAAACAGTACACTCACTGAGGATTCCGCTGCAGTCGGCATGGTTTGACATGGGTCTGAGAAATGCTGCGTCATGTTTGTGGAGCAGGGGAAAATGAAAAGTCAGCTGGGATTTCAGTCTCCACATTTACATCATAAGCAGTCAGTCAGGGGATCATTTGGGAATTGAGGTCGACAGGTCGTAGATTGTACTATCTACCTCGACACATTTTTGACAATTCTCGCAGAATTATCGAGACAATTCGACAATTTTGAACACTCGCCGACTTGGCGCGATGCTTTCTTTCTCTCAACAATGCCAATTCGATTTTTTTGTACGACCTATGACCTGTTTAGAAAATCAATTCCCAAATGATCCGCTGAATGGCTATAAAGCTGAGGCGCTAGTGCCCGTGTCTGCATTCAGTGTTTTTCCCTTTCAGCTACAAGCTGCAGCTTCTAGGCAGCCCCCCTAACTGGCTATTCAGCCAAACTTGGCGCAACCTCAAGCAACTTGAAGCTGACATAATCAGCTTTCCAGATCTGCTGAAATAGTACTGTGTAGCCAAGGCTTGGGCTCAGGGAGCTGCCTAGAAGCTGGTACAAAAAGCCGGACAGAAAAAACCTGCCTGCATGATTTTGTCTCCCAAGTGTCGGGTGCGATAGGGGTCCTGCGCTCTCAGCTGCACTGTCTCTTTGTGGGGCTGCGCATAGCAGCTTCTAGGCAGCTTCCTTTCCCTGTCCTAGGGCCAAACCTGAAGCTAGCTCGTGTGCCTGTAAGCTGACATAAAGAGCACTCGAATTCAGCTGAACGCTTTGAGATTGGCCCAGTGCCTGGCTAATGGAGCTGATTGGAAGCTGCCATGCGTAGCCCCAACAATGAAACTACTCAGCTATGCATAGCACTCTATGAAAGGATGTCTGCTGTTACTGTTTCTCCCTTGGCTAGCCAGCACACTGTACACACTGTTGAACTTGGTTACATAGCTTCAGCCAGCAATTTGGCTGCTCGCCGTCTTCGGCAGTAAAAAAAAAACTGTACACACTGTTGGCGGAGCCCCCCCCCCCCCCCCCCCCCCCCCCCCCCCCCCCCCCCCCCCCCCCCCCCCCCCCCCCCCCCCCTGGGAGGCGGAAGCCCCCAAGGTCACCCTGTTGTCCGTTCAACCAACCGACTGTCCGACCACAAGAAGCCTGGCCCTAACTTGCCCATGGCCCTGTCGTAAACCCTGGCTTCGGTCTGCTGCACTTGATTCCAGTGCCACCTGTCGCTCCGATAGCTAACACTCTCCACCCATTTTCCGCGTCGCTTGCGACACGCCTAGGACTTAGGTCTTGGTGCTATATATAGCACACCTGCTAAATTATGTACCTCACAGTTTTGGTGCTGCTACGTTGGAGTCTTTGGGGGTTGTCTTTGGAGCCCCCTAAGCTTCAAGTAGCACCCCAAAATCTACTACAAGCACCAAGGCGCTACCTAAAGACGCTGGTTCCCTCCCTTAGAAATAGCCCTGTCTCTGTAGAGGTGTAGCAATGATTCCTCTGATCATATATTCATAGGGAACGGCAACTCATATTAGTGTTTGAAGAACTAATATTACCTAATATTATTATAGTGTCGCAATAATATTAGTTTTTCAAATACATTTGAAATTCTGGTGAGGCGGCTCGTCCGACTAAAATTATATTATATTATGTATTTACTAATATTATATAACATAGCCGACCCCTAATCATATATTCAAGTGTGGATAATCGGCCGCCCCTTCCTCCACTGGGTAAATAAATAAATAAATAGTACGCCTTGTTACGAGGCGTGAGGTTGAGGGGGCCAGCCCGTTTGCTTTCACTGGGGCCAACCACCAATCCCCTTCTAGACAATTGTTCTAAGTTGAGCTTTGCATGGCAGCTTCTAGCCAGCCCACCTGCTTGGCTGTATGCTGCTTGGTTGCATGCCCCAACTCAATCTAAAAGAAAGTATCAGGGGAATCAACTCAATATCCTGACGTCGGCTAACTTGAACTTGGTTACATGGCTCCAGCCAGCAACTTGGATGCACGCCATCGTAACCTCGGCTTGGACAGGCGGCTAAGAAGAGAGGTCCACTTGTTTACTAGTTGTGTCTCAACCACTGTATTGTTTTAGCTACACGTAGCAGCTTCTAAGCAGCTCCCTTTCCTCGTCCTGGGCCAAACCTGAAGCTAGCTAGTGCGTCTTGATGCTGACATGACAGGCAGTCCAATGCAGCTCAAAGCTTTGGGATTGGCCCACTGGCTGGCAACTGGAGCTGGCTGGAAGCTGCTACGCATAGCCCCCAAAAGAAAGAGTAGTCACAACCTTAGCTGTGGTACCAATTTAGATTTTGAAACCTCCTGGAGTCACTGTTTTTATCCTCCCTTCAAGGATTGGATTGTTACATGTTTTTCAACCAACTATGGGATGATTACCGACGCGTCGCAGATTGAGCGACTCGGTGCGACCCTAGTGCAAGGCTCTGCCCCCCAAACCCCACGAAACACGGGGGGGTCGGGGGACATTTTAGCCGGACCCATGCGTTGTCATGTAGCGACGGAGTGGCAGCGCGTCGCACACAAAAAAACAGTGCCTGGAGTTCTTGCACTGACGCAATTATTTTAGGTTCTGCATCAAGTCTTCTGTCACTGTCAGTCTGTATTTCTATTATCTTGTGTTGATTTTGAATTTGAATTGTTACATAGTTTTCCATCAACTCTGGGCAGCTCACCGTCTTCCAATGCCAAGTCCCTCCGTGCGTTACCCACGGATACCAGGGAGCACACTCAGCAAGTTAGACAGTGTCAAGAATTATACATGTTGTTGTTGTTGTTGTTGTTGTTGTTGTTGTTGTTCTACATGTTGTTGTTGTTGTCACAGCCCAGGGGTAGGCCAGATAGGCTGAAGGGACTTGCCCAACCGTGACAGGAGGGGCTAAATCGAGAATGTGCTGATGAGGTGAACCCCAAACAATCGTTGTACTGACGGGGGCTCTGAGTTATTACTGTAGTAATAAAGGGGGGGCTAGGGCACCTCCCACATGTTGAGTCTCTGGGGGACTGCATACATGCACATACACTGACACACAGGTATGCATCAACAAGCCCAAGTCGTGTCGCTGGTTACTGTTCGTTTATCGTTATATTCTCCTATGTTGATGTGTGCGTCCTCGTGGGACCTACGGATGTGCATAGGTTCAGTTTCCAGTTATAATAAATGAATACGAGCTTTATTCAAATTGTCTTGTGTAACAAAACCTGGGTAATAGTCAAGTAGTCCAATATACAAAAAATAAAGGAATCTCATCAATATATAAAAATAGTGCGGTGTAATGGAATATTACTTTCAGTACCCTCACTTTCACCTTCCCCCTCTTCTCGATGCTTTGATAAATTATCATTCATACATATTGATAATGCAATTTCACATCTTATCTTTTGTAGGAGTGGCAACGCCATTCGAACTGAATCCTCGGTGTCGCTGGTTAGTGTCGGGAGACTCACCTCCTGGGGTGAAATACCTCTAACAACTTCAAAACAACATCCTCGTGTCCAGGGCTAGTGTAGGGAGACCCACCCTTTAAAGCACATTTTTTTTTGCAAAAAATGCAAGTGTGTCAAACCTGGAGGCCTGCCCCTAATTTCTTCATGTCTTATAAATCTGGCGTTTTCTTCAGAGCGAAGGACTGGGACCTTCACCGCTGAATAATTGAAGTACCACAGGAGTTTTTGCACGAAGTGTTGTACTGTTGTGACAGCTTAGATGATAGGTGTGGGGGCCAATCCTCAATGGACTCGAAAGATCACCTATAAAAAAATTATTTTGTTCATTGAGTTTCTCAAAGCCGGCAGCAGGCCCTCGCGGAAGTTGCATTGAATAGCAGTGGTAGTCATGACGAACCCAGTAACCTATCAGCTAGAAAGCACTCCGAAGAGTGGACAGAGATGTTGCAGCGGAACAGACGCGCCAATCTATACACGGAGACGAGAATAGCATTACAAGCACGGGAGACCCATGAAGGGGCACCAGTGATGGAAGGGGCTGCAGCCAGGAACCTAACAGGGTACAGGCCAGACCGGTGACGCAGCCAACAGGAAGCTATCACTGAGTCACTCAAGGATGACACAGTCTACGGGAAGCTGGCACTACGGGAAGCTGGCACAGTACTGGCAGAGCCGATAGTTCTAAGGAAGTACAGAAGTAGTCACCAAGTCATAAAACGCGTGAGAGCACCGCAATTCATGCTGACACTCCACCTATGACACAGGTGACATACAATACTACTTCTCCACCTATGGCACTGGGGACATAGAACTATATGTAACACACAAAAAAAAATCAAAGAACTCCGAAAAATCGAGAGAACTTCAAATGGAACCCAAAGGGTTACAGGAAGGAATGAAACAAGGCAAAAACCAAAAATTTGCCAAGTTAGAAAGAGATGAAAACCGAATATCAAAGATGGCTAACAACGGTATAGAAAACCCGATCCGGGAATAGGAACCTAATGCCAAACAATGATAACCAAAGAAACCGATGTAACCAAAATAAAAAAATTACCCTAAGAAGAAGCGGTCATTCCAAGCATTCGGACAAACCTCCAGAACACAGCAGGATCAAGGGGCTTGGTGAAGGGGTCAGCACAGTTGTCCTTAGTGTTAACATAGGCAACATCCAGTTGGCCATCCTCCACCAGCTCCTTGATGTAGTGATGAATAACATCAATGTGCTTGCTGCGAGGGAGTAGCTGCCAGTCATTGGCCCAACTCAGAGACCCCAAGTTGTCACCCTGAATGGTAACCAGATCACAAGGCAGACCCAGATCTACCCTCAACTTCTTCAACCATTGCACCTCCCTGGCAGTCTGAGACAGGGCCTGATACTCAGCCTCACTAGAGCTAATGGCAACAGTGGGCTGCCTCTTGCTCATCCAGTTCACCACGCACCCCCCAGCAAGCACAGCAAAGCCAGTCTGAGACCTCCTGTCAGACCCATCATCAGCAAAGGATGAGTCACTAAAGACAGTAAAAGAGAACTCAGGGCTGTGGGTGTAAGTGAGTCCCAGGTGGGAATGTGATCTGAAATACAAGAGCAAACGCTTGGCTGCCCCCCAGAGGGGGACGGTAGGGTGAGCAGAAAACCTGGACAGGTAGCTCACAGCAAAAGAAATATCAGGCCTGGTGCAAGTAGCCAGGTATAGCAAAGCACCCACAAGAGATAGGTACTGGCTATTAGAGGGCAGGGGTTCTCCAGGGGGGTCAGTAACGGTGGACTTGGCCATGGGGGCACCAAACTTGGGCTTGGCAGCAGCAGTAAGACCAAACTGCTCCACCAGATCAACAATGTAGGAGTGCTGGGAGAGGTTGATCTTAACACACCTGCCTTCAGAGTCAAGTGTAACAGCCATGTCCAACGAGAGGAACTGAACAGGTACACCCATCTCTTTGACCTCCCAGCCAGCCTTCTCCATAGCCTTGATCAGCAAAGCATACCTATCCAGCTCACTAAAAGCACAGATAAAATCATCAACATAGGTCAGGACATAGCTCCACCCACCAATAGAATCCCTCCTAAAATACAGAGCAGGTTCTGCCTTGCACATAGTAAAACCATGTGCAACCAAAACCCGCTTGACATCCCTACTCCAAGCCCTGGGCGCCTGCTTCAAACCATAAAGGGACTTGATCAGTTTGCATACAAGGGGAACACCGTTAGGACCAAGTACCTTAAAGCCTTCAGGCTGGTGGCAGTACAGGTCCAGACCAGGTTCTAGCTTAGCATTCAGAAATGCAGTCTTGATGTCCAGCTGCCGAACAAACATCTTCCTATGAGTGATGGCAGCCAGGAGCACCCTCAGACCTGCTTTAGAGGAGACGGGGGCATATACGTCATGAAAATCCAGCCCAGGACGCTGCAGGAAACCACGGACCACAAAACGTGCCTTGAAGCGCACAGAACCATCAACCCCAACCTTCTTCACAAATAACCACCTGCCAGACAGGATCCTCTGCTTAGGAGGCTGTGGAGTGAGTGCCCAAGTACCATGGGCATGAAGGGACGCCATCTCATCCTTCATAGCAAGCAGCCATTGATCCCTGTCAGGGTTGGTAGGAAGCATGGCAGCTTTATAGGTTAGTTCAGTGGAGGTGGAAATATATGCTCCCACGTACAAGCAGTTTACTTGTACATGAGCAGCGGGGGTATCAGCAATATCAGCAGTAACCGGTAGTATAGCCCCCAGTGCAGAACTACTGCCTGGTTGAACACGGCCGGCCTTATTTGCCTCTATCTCAACGAAGCCTGGGTCGACCGGAACACCCCAGCCATACGCAGTATCGGAACCAGACCAGTGTTCAAGATCATCACTTGCGCTATCGGCAACGGCTACATCATCACATGGGCTTGACCCGAATAATCCACCAGGGATGGCAGGAGGCGAAGGTATTAACAACACCTGCGAGCCATCCGAGGTGGTCGGAGGTTGGCGACTATTAGGCAATGGACCTGTAACAGGCTCCACTATGATCTGAGACTGCCTTAATCCTAGAGCTTCGCCGACGGAACTTGGCGCAGAGGAGGGCCTGGCGACCCCCTGAGATTCAGGTAAATCAGTGTCTGTAGGAACTTCGGAATCCCGCCCGCCCAATACCTTCACACGCAATGCAGCACCATCAGCCCCTGACCTGGGACGCAAAGTCATCCCATGACCAGGGCAGCGGTCGACAATTGGGGTTTGCAAAGGGTCTAAGGCATTAACCGCAGGCTCAGGCATGTGTCCGTTGATAGCGGCAGGGATGCGAGAGACATACGGAGACCCGTCATAAGGGGACAGCCCAGGAATACAGTTATAGCTAAACTGTTCATAGAAGAGTACATCACGACTCTCTACTACCTGGCGCAACTTAGGAACCCAAACAAAATAACCCTTACTCACCAGGGAATACCCAACCAGTCTACCAGATAACGCCCTTTCGTCTAGCTTGTTGCGCTTTTTCCCATTGACTAACATGACGTAGCAAGGGCAACCAAACACACGCAACAACGACACATCAGGCACGACCCCAAAAAACAGCTCTTATGGAGTCTTGTCTCCCTGATTGGGCAGCCGATTACGAAGGTAACAAGCAGCTAGGAAGGCATAGGGCCAGAAAGACTTAGCTAGTTTAGACTCCAGGTGGATGCTTCTAGCTACAGACTGCAAAACCCCATTGTACCTCTCCACAGTTGCATTCTGCTGTGCAGTGTATGCCAACGATAACTCATGCACTGCCCCAACCGATATCAGCCAATCCTCGAACCACTTAACAATAAACTCCTTGGCCCTGTCAGATCTCAGACACTTAAAGGCAAACCCATACAGCTGATTCATCCATCTGAGGATGATAGTTTGGACTGCTAAGGGAGCTTCATCCCTGGTCCTCAAGCACAATACCTCAGCATAGCCAGAGTATTGGTCTGTGAGGCACAGAATATAAAACTCCCCACGCAGGCCCCTAATATGAACCGGTCCCATGATATCCAAGTGAAGGCGTTGGAGAGGTGCACGGATCTTAGTTTTGTTTTCTTTAGGAAAAGGGAGACGTTTGCCCTTAGCCTTCTGACAAGCATCGCAAGGGATCTTAGCCAGTTTCTGCACTTGACTGAGAGAGAGGGGTAAGTTCTTAACCATACCTTTCTTGACAAGTCTGCGCATGGCATCATAGCCGGGGTGACCCAACCGCCTATGCCACAGCCATGCAGGAGTGGTAGGGAGAACAACTCCACCGTCCTCATCAACATCAAGTGCAAAAGCTGGATAATTGTCAGCAACCCTCAAACAGCCACGGGTGGTGCCACAAGGCCTACATGCAAACTTGTAAACACCATCACTGGAGGCAGGGAAAGACCACAGAACAGAAGAGCCCTGAGTGGCAGTGCAACTAAGACTATCAAAAGAAACCTGGCATAGGTGAGAATGAGCCACAGCATTTACTGACAGGAGGTTCACCGGACAGTGAGGTATGTAGAGAACATCAGTTAGAGTGATTGATGTTGGTAACCAATCACTACATAACACAATGGATCCCATACCTTCTGACCGTTGAACCACCCCATCACCAAATCGAACTGCAGAACAATTTCCAGAAGCCTTATACACAGTGAACAAAGACTTATCACCTGTGATGGACATTCCAGCTCCAGAGTCCACATGCCAGACACCCTCAGATAGGCTCGGGCTACACACATTAGAGAACTTCGTAGTGCAAGAGAATAGGACAGAGCGTACCTCCTAGTTCTTGGACATGGCAAACCCGTCAATCTGAGCCTGCAAGGAGGACATCTGCTTACGAGTCAGCGAACCTGGAAGGGCCAAGGCAATGGGCACGGGTTCACTGCCCGGTGCACCAGCCTTGGTCTTTCGCAGGTGCGGATGCTTCGTCCAGCAGCGTTCCTCCGAGTGGGTCGTTTTGTGAGGACAGGGGCCCCAAGCGCAATCCAGGCGTCTCTTGGTAGCCCCGGAACCCTGAGCACCAGGCCCCCGGCCACGCTGGAAAGCAGCATTGGCAGGGACATGGGGAGAGTCGCGGGACCAACCAGGATGCCTGGGATCCGACTTGGGGAGCGACACATTCAAGAAATCTAACGACCTATATGCTGCAAGACAGGTCCAGTAATCAACAGGCAGGTTCTGATACAGCAACGTACCAAATTGGAGCCGCAGAGAGTCGAAGCGAGTGTGAGTGATACCCTGAACAATAGTGTTCATGGCATGACGCTGAGTCTGTGGATACCCAGCACTGCGGAGGTCAGTGCACAAACCGCGGACCTTGCGAAAGAAATCATCCACACGCTCAGAATGGTCCATGGACGCACATTGAAGCTCGACGAGCATGAGAGGGACACGAGCGGCAAGGGCATCAGACTGCTGCCTCCGGATATACAAAAAGATATCCCGAGGAGTGGCAAAGTCCTGATACACTTTGACCATCGCATCCGTCATGTTCGCAAGCATCATGGTGAGACACATGAATTCCTGACGGTCCAGGGGCAGAGCACTAAAACCCAACAGTACAGGATCTACACGAGACTCACCATGAGAGGCCGAAGTTCCAGCAGCAGGAGCAGGGGTGAGAGATGCTAAAGACTTACGAACAGCCAGAAAATACTCAGCCGCAAGACCAGCGTCATACGCGCGCTGGTCATCTATGTTCCTAACCTCAGGCAGGGACCGCGCAAAACTCACTACCAGCTCGAAATCAGGCTCTACAGGACAGAGAGGACGGGGAACCTTCAACCACTGGTAACCCTTCAGATCAGCATTCCTACGCCCCACACCGCCAAACGTAACCCCATGAGCAGGAGGATATCTAATCCCCTCCGGAACAGGCCCTAGAAAAGACCGGCACTTGAGACCTAGCTCAGTGAATGCCATCACACGCCGAACACGACCCTTGAGATCAACATTTGCCTGAGAGGCCTTCACATCGATCCTACCGTACAAGATGCCATCCAGAGATCCAAGGTCGGATTGAGCTCGGCGGACCAGACGGTAGTCCCGCAGCAGTAGCACAGGAGGAGGTCCACCATAGAGCAGATGCTCCCAAGAATCGCGAGACCGCGAAGTCAAGACTGGAGGGGCCGGGGGACCTGGAGGGGGCAGATCCACAGGCGGTGGAGGAGGAGGCTCCTTCGAGGTGCCAGCAGCAGATGTGCGGGAAGCCGTAGCAGCAGCTTCTCGAGCACGAGTGTTGTAGGGAGGAAGACCTCGCTCCAGAGGGTTGGTGGTGGTGAAGGACGCAGAGCTTTGCAGCAAAGACGGCTTGGCCACCTCCGGGTGGACCGGTGGAAGTGGCACAAGCAGAGGTGCATGCAAAGGCGTTGGCGTAGGTGTAGGTGCAGGCAGAGGCGCCGACGGAAGAGCAGACTCATAAACTGGCGAAACAGCAGAAGTCTCAAAGACTCGAGTACGTAGCAGCAGTCGGAGTCACTCCACCGTAGTCGCCACTCGTAGCACTCTTCAAATCATCAGAGTCAGAACGGTTGAAGTCCTCCTCATCTTCAGTCAGGTAATCGTCAGTCTGGCAGCCACCCCAGAACTGGGCAGTTAGCGGCACAGGACCCCGAGAATACTGGATGGACTGTGTTTGGACACAGCAAAGATTCATTAGAACGTCCTCAACCTCAGGAGAGAGGCGTCGGACAGAAGGAGAAGGAGTCGGAAAGATGGAGGTATAACTGGGGGGGGTGGCTTCCACGATGGCGGAAGGAGACTCCTCTCCACCAGCAGAGGCCGCTGGCGCGCAATCATCAGGCCAATCAGTAGGTACCCTAAACTCCGGAGGAAGGATAAGGTCGCAGCCATTGCTAATAATGACGCTGCGCATGCCGCGCGACCAAGAAATCCCATTTTGTTCATTGAGTTTCTCAAAGCCGGCAGCAGGCCCTCGCGGAAGTTGCATTGAATAGCAGTGGTGGTAATGACGAACCCAGTAACCTATCAGCTAGAAAGCACTCCGAAGAGTGGACAGAGATGTTGCAGCGGAACAGACGCGCCAATCTATACACGGAGACGAGAATAGCATTACAAGCACGGGAGACCCATGAAGGGGCACCAGTGATGGAAGGGGCGGCAGCCAGGAACCTAACAGGGTACAGGCCAGACCGGTGACGCAGCCAACAGGAAGCTGTCACTGAGTCACTCAAGGATGACACAGTCTACGGGAAGCTGTCACTACGGGAAGCTGGCACAGTACTGGCAGAGCCGATAGTTCTAAGGAAGTACAGAAGTAGTCACCAAGTCATAAAACGCGTGAGAGCACCGCAATTCATGCTGACATCATACATGGGCTCAATGATCGAGACAATGTATTGGCTTTTGGAATAAAATCGTTGACCGCAAGGACGATGATTTTGTGAAAAGAGCCTTTCTAGAGAATGTTATGATGGCAACCAAAGATAGAAATAAGCAATGTTGGTCTCATGCATTACTAAGATGCATTCAGAGATAAGGTGGTATAGATCATTTCTCTGATACTATTCAAGATAATGAGACTTCATTGAGTAAGATTGACTTAACCTACTCACAACAACACTCTCAAACAAAGGCTAGAAAAAATTCCTTTAGGTAATTCCTATGCTACCTACCAGCCGCCAGACCAAGCCTATAAATACCTGGGGGTTCACATCTCACTTACCTTCAATTGGAAAACTCAACTTCACTCTACTATTGAAACCATCCACAACAAAGGCTTGAGTATCCTCACTAAAGCTAAAAATAGGGCAACCCCCACCCAATGTCTACGAATAATCTCACAATGTGTCAGAGCAGCTATTAAATACCCCATGATAGTAGCTCCCTTCTCACTAACCGACATTCATGTCATTGACAGAGCAGTATTAAAAACAGTTAAACTCTGCTGCTCCCTTCTAACTAGATCCTTTCCGACAAGAGCACTCCACCTCCCCAAAACATAGGCAGGACTAGGGGTGCCCTCTCTAGTCACTGAATATACTCAGATTACTGCAACAGCCCTCACCCAGTCCATGAACGACCAAGGCCACCTGGGAATTCTCACCAGGGCTCTTCTTGACAAATCAACCTCCACCATGACCACTCTAGATCCTCTCTCTCTCTCCCGCAAAAAAACAACTAAAATATATGTCCCTAGCCCGCCAGCTGGAAATTATTAAAAAATCTGACATAACAATTTCTTGGAATGACACAGAACTTCTTGACAAACTTAACATACACTCTCTCCCTCTTCCACCACAGGCAATCCCTGTCTCACTCATGACTCCTTTCCACGACCTGGACATCTACTCATACCACGACCTGGTCACCCCCATGGGAACTCATCTTATCAGTACTACAGACCTCTCTCTTATTACTTTACACAAAATTACTAAACACCACAAACGATCCCTGAACTGCCTCACCGCACACCTCTCCTCCCTCCAAACCGTCATTCCTCCAACTCACTCTGACCCACTCCCCCTCTCTCACAGGCAACTTGCGCCTGGCTACGCAATTTCGCAGAACACGACAGACAACGTTAAATTTCCTGCTCCTATCGAATCCTCCACCCCACTCACCCAGCGCTACCAACCTCACGCCACCGTTACTGATGCAGACTACGAGGCGGACCCCACTGGGGACCTGGAAGGAAACCAATGGTGGGCGTGGCCCACGCAGATCGCAGGCAGTCACGCGCACCTAGCATGGGGCTGCCCCAACAGTGACGCCACCTGGTCAGCACGCCACTACTTGTGCAAATCTTGGATCCGACACTCCTCCTCCTCCAAATTCTACCGCGCATATAAAATAACTTCCACCTCGCACCCTGACAGGATCCGCGAGGCCATGACATTCCCCGACAGCAGCGCACCTGCACCACCGGCGCGCCTGCTTCACCTTACTTACGGATCTCAGTACAGAGCCCTGCACATTACGAGCTGGCGGGGCAAGCGCTCTTACAGCGACGACAAACTTGCCACCACCACCGTTGTCCACGTCCAATGGGCCCCAACCATCATGCACAACGACCATATCAACTCCTACACACGCATGGGATACAGCATCCACCACTGCACACCTCTTACCTCCACTACCTCCACCATACATTGGAAACCTCAATCTCACCATGCGGCTCACCTTGTTGAACTAGTGGGACAACCAGCATATGACCAATTAACCCACACCTTTAAAACCACTCCTCCGATAACCACACACCTCAATCCCAGGAAGGACATCCACCTCACTAACCTCCAGCAACAAGGCCAATGGGCCATCTCCCCAGGATTTAATGCTGACAATCATAATCTGGTTCACAAACTTTTGCACATTGACACACACGACAGGCACCCAGACTGGGACATTCAACCACCCTCAGCCTACATTATACAAACAGGCATCCTAACTACTTTGGATGACCAATCCACACACACACATACCAACGCTTCATATCTTTATAACCCCACAGGTCACTGTCTTGGGCACATTCCCAACGACAGGCTCACCTCTCTTAAACAAAACTATGACCACTTTAAAAATCACCACCCTACCAAATGGAACCAACTGACCCAAGGAGGAACATACCACACTGACTTAGCTGCCCTCTTCACCAGATACAGAGCTGCTCCTGCTGCCACTAACATTCTGTCTCCCTTCCTCTACCAAGCAGCAGCTGCTCTGGGCATTACTCACCATCGTACCTCCAATCCTCTTAGCTACGACCAAAGCCTCACCAGCTTCTCCTCTACCAGCCCTGCTGACCAGCTCTTTGGCTCCAACCAAGACCCCTTTCTTACCATCTGGACTGGGGGCTCACTGGTGGACATTCCCAACTCCACCACACAAGCACACCAAGCTCTAAGGTGGGCTCTAGCCAGTGCTGACCATGCTGAAAATACTCTCAGCCCTACCTGCACCCTGATGCTCCTCCCTGATGACCTTGCTGCCTATCAGCTTGGATAACACTCCGGAGAGTGGACTTTGTGTGTGCAGCACGCCAATCTATAAATGCGGAGACGAGAATAAGTTACAAGCACAGGAGACCCATTAAGGGGCACCAGTGGAGGAAAGGGGGCGGTAGCCTGAAACTGATCAGGGTACAGGCTAGACAGCGCGTGTCAGAAGAACCGATGACGCAGTCAACAGGAAGCTGACATAGTACTGTCAGGACCGATAGTTCTAAGGGAGTACACAAGGAGTCACCAAGACATAAAACAAGCGGGAGCACCGCTATTCATGCTGATACTCCACCTATGACGCAGGTGACATACAATACTAGTACTCCACCTATGGCACTGGGGACATAGAACCATAAACTGGTAGCAAACAAAAATTATTAAGGAACGGCGGAAAAACAGGAAACCAGAAGAAAGCCTTGTCTAAAATAAAAGGATGAGAAAGGATGAACCAAAAACCACTGTAGTACTCCGAAAATGTAGCAGCAAAAAACTTGGGTCATACCGAGCTGAGCTGAGACCAAAATGGAAATGTAACCATCCATGGTAAGCGCAAAAATACTATTCATCCAGAATAGTAGGCACCAAACCAGAAAATCACAGGGAGGCTATCAGCTAGAAAGCACTTCGAAGAGTGGAGAGAGATGTATGCAGCGGAGACAGACGCGCCAATCTATACACGGAGACAAGAATAGCGTTACAAGGACAGGCGGACGCCAAAGAACACCAGCGGTGGGAGAGGCGGATGCCTGTAACCTGACTAGACCCTAAGTCAGGAATCTTAAGCCAGGCACCGGCTATACAGAGTGTGTCAGTGAAAGACCGATGACGCAGTCAACAGGAAGCTGTCACCGTGTCATGAAGGATGACACAGTCTACGGGAAGCTGACACAGTACAGACAGAAACACTGTCTGGGCCGATAGTTCTAAGGAAGTACATAAGTAGTCACCAAGTCATAAAACGCGTGAGAGCACCGCAATTCATGCTGACACTCCACCTATGACACAGGTGACATACAATACTACCTCTCCACCTATGGCACTGGGGACATAGAACTATATGTAACATATATATAAAAAAAAAAAAAAATCAAAGAACTCCGAAAAAATCGAGAGAACTTCAAATGGAACCCAAAGGGTTATAGGAAGGAATGAAACAAGGCAAAAAATTCTAAAACAATTTGCCAAACTAGAAAGAGAGGAAAAACTAATATCAAAAATGGGTAACAACGGTATAGAAAACCCGATCCGGGAATAGGAACCTAATGCCAAACTTTGATAACGAAAAGAAACTAATATGACCAAATGCAAGGATGACCCTAAGAAGAAGCGGTCATACCTAACATGCGGACAAACCTCCAGAACACAGCAGGATCAAGGGGCTTGGTGAAGGGGTCAGCACAGTTATCCACGGTGTTAACATAGGCAACATCCAGTGAACCATCCTCCACCAGCTCCTTGATGTAGTGATGAATAACATCAATGTGCTTGCTGCGAGGCAGGAGCTGCCAGTCTTTGGCCCAACTTAGAGACCCTAAGTTGTCACCCTGAATGGTAACCAAAGCACAAGGCAGACCCAGATCCACCCTCAATTTCTTCAACCATTGTACCTCCCTGGCAGCCTGGGACAGGGCCTGATACTCAGCCTCACTAGAGCTAATGGCAACAGTAGGCTGCCTCTTGCTCATCCAGTTCACTATGCACCCCCCAGCTAGCACAGCAAAGCCAGTCTGAGACCGCCTGTCAGACCCATCATCAGCAAAGGATGAGTCACTAAAGACAGTAAAAGAGAACTCAGGGTTGTGGGTGTAAGTGAGACCCAGGTGGGATTGTGTTCTCAAATACAAGAGCAACCGCTTGGCAGCCCCCCAGAGAGGGACGGTAGGGTGAGCAGAAAACCTGGACAGGTAGCTCACAGCAAAATAAATATCAGGCCTGGTGCAAGTAGCCAGGTATAGCAAAGCACCCACAAGAGAGAGGTACTGGCTATTAGACGGCAGGGGTTCTCCAGGGGCGTCAGAAACGGTGGACTTGGCCATGGGGGCAGCAAACCTGGGTGGGGCAGCATCAGTAAGACCAAACTGCTCCACCAGATCAACAATGTAGGTGTGCTGAGAGATGTTGATCTGAACACACCTGCCTTCAGAATCAAGTGTAACATGCATGTCCAAAGAGAGGAACTGAACCGGAACACCCATCTCTTTGACCTCCCAGCCAGCCTTTTCCATAGCCTGGATAAGCAACACATACCTTACATTACATTACATTACATTACATGTTAAAGTCTACTTGACACCGCGAGGGTGTATGAGACTCTGTGCTTTAAACAAAAGGAAAAAGCACCCACAAAGCAAAAAACCCCTTTACATCAGGGGTGTGTCGAGGACAAACAAACCAAACTCCCAACCACCGTTTTGGTGGCGTAGGTATTAAACCCCTTAGAGCCGGACCCAGATCTCAACCACTTACAGTGGCGGAGGTAAGAAGCTAACAAATGAGAAGTCACAAGAAGAAGAAAAAAAGGGATGATAAATTACGGTGCCACTAAGCAGTCCAGGGCTTCCTGTCTTGCTCTTCTACAAGTAGAAAGATAGTCGGCTAGGTTGCTCCAAAAAGACTTAGTGCCATTTCCATTCATAAAGGTTCTGAATGTGGAATCGCAGAATTCCACATTCCATACGGTTAAGTTGGTATCCTCATGGACATGCCTATAAATATCTGTAAACAGCTTCTGGTAGCGGAGGCGAATATCATTATAAAAAGGGCACTCAATACCTATCCAGCTCACTAAAAGCACAGATAAAATCATCAACATAGGTCAGAACATAGCTCCACCCACCATCAGAATCCTTCCTAAAATACAGAGCAGGTTCAGCCTTGCACATAGTGAAGCCGTGTGCAACCAGAACCCGCTTGACATCCCTACTCCAAGCCCTGGGTGCCTGCTTCAATCCATAAAGATACTTGAGCAGCTTGCACACAAGGGGAACACCGTTGGGACCAAGGTGCTGAAAGCCCTCAGGCTGGCGGCAGTACAGGTCCAGACCAGGTTCCAGCTTAGCGTTCAGAAACGCAGTTTTGATGTCCAGCTGCCGAACAAACATCTTTCTATGAGTGATGGCAGCCAGGAGCACCCGAAGACCTGCTTTAGAGGAGACAGGGGCATATACGTCATGAAAATCCAGCCCAGGACGTTGCAGAAAGCCACGTACCACAAAACGTGCCTTGAAGCGTATAGAACCATCAACCCCAATCTTCTTCACAAATAACCACCTGCCTGACAGGATCTTTTGCTTACGAGGCTGTGGAGTGAGTACCCAAGTACCATGGGCATGTAGGGAAGCCATCTCATCCTTCATAGCAAGAAGCCATTGATCCCTGTCAGGGTTGGTAGGGAGCATGGCAGCTTTATAGGTTAGTTCAGTGGAGGGGGCAACAGATGCTCCCACGTACAAGCAGTTTACTTGTACATGAGCAGCGGGGATATCAGCAGTATCAGCAGTAACCGGTAGTAGAGCCCCCAGTGCAGAACTACTGCCTGGTTGAACAGGGCCGGCCTTATTTGCCTCTAATTCAACGAAGCCTGGGTCGACCGGAACACCCCAGCCATACGCAGTATCGGAGCCTGACCAATGATCAAGATCATCACTTGCACTATCGGCAAAGGCTACATCATCACCCGGGCTCCCGATTAATCTATCAGGAACGGCAGGAGGCGAAGCGCTCACCAACCCCTTCGAGCCATCCAAGATGATTGGAGCAGGGTGACTATTAGACAATGGACCTATAAGAGGCTCCACTATGATCTGAGATTGTCGTAATCCTAGAGCTTCACCGACGGAATTTGACGCAGAGGAGGGCCTGGCGACCCCCTGAGATTCGGCTAAGATTTTATCCGTAGGAACTGCAGAACCTCGCCCGCCCAGTGCATTCTCACGCAATACAGTACCAGCAGCCCCTGACCTGGGACGCAGAATCATCCTATGGCCAGGACAGTGGTCAACAATTGGGGAAAGCAAAGGATCTAGGGAATGGACCGCAGCCTCAGGCATGTGTCCGTTGATAGCGGCAGGGATGCTAGAAACATACGGCGACCCGTCATAGGGAGGAAGCCCAGGAATACAGTTATAGCTAAACTGTTCATAGAAGAGTACATCACGACTCTCTACTACCTGGCGCAACTTAGGAACCCAAATAAAATAACCCTTACTCACCAGAGAATACCCAACCAGTCTACCAGATAACGCCCTTTCGTCCAGCTTGTTACGTTTCTTCCCATTGACTAACGTGACATAGCAGGGGCATCCAAACACACGTAACAACGACACATCAGGCATCACCCCATAAAACAACTCATAAGGTGTCTTGCGTCCCTGATTGGGCAGTCGGTTACGAAGGTAACAAGCAGCTAGGAAGGCATAAGGCCAGAAAGACTTAGCTAGCTTTGATTCCAGGTGGATACTCCTAGCTATAGACTGCAAGACCCCATTATACCTTTCCACAGTTGCGTTATGCTGGGCAGTGTACACCAACGATAACTCATGTACTGCCCCAACCGATATCAGCCAATCCTCGAACCATTTAACTATAAACTCCTTGGCCCTGTCAGATCTCAGACACTTAAAGGCAAACCCCTGCAGCTGATTTGACCATCTGAGGATGATCGTTTGGACTGCTAAGGGAGCTTCATCCCTGGTCCTCAAGCACAATACTTCAGCAAAGCCAGAGAATTGGTCTATGAGGCACAGGATGTAAAACTCCCCACGCAGACCCCTAATATGAACTGGTCCCATTATATCCAAGTGAAGTCGTTGGAGAGGTGCACGGATCTCAGTTTTGCTTTCTTTAGGAAAAGGGAGACGTTTGCCCTTAGCCTTGTGACAAGCATCACATGGGATCTTACCCAACTTTTGCACTTGACCCAGACTGAGGGGTAAGTTCTTAACCATACCACTCTTGACAAGTTTGTGTAAGGCACTATAGCCGGGATGACCCAACCGCCTATGCCACAACCATGCAGGAGTGGTAGGGAGAACAACTCCACCGTCCTCATCAACATCAAGTGCAAACGCTGGATAATTGTCAGCAACTCTTAAACAACGACTGGAGGTGTGACAAGGCCTACATGCAAACTTGTACACACCATCACTGGAGGCAGGGAAGGACCAGAGAACAGAAGAGTCCTGAGTGGCAGTGCAACTAAGACTATCAAAAGAAACCTGGCAGTGGAGAGAATGAGCCACAGCATTTACTGACAGGAGATTCACCGGACAGTGAGGGATATAAAGAACATTGGTTAGAGTGATTGATGTTGGTAACCAATCACTACATAACACAATGGATCCCTTACCCTCTGACCGTTGAATCACCCCGTCACCAAATCGAACCGTAGGCCCAACAGCAGAAGATTCAAACACAGTGAACAAAGACTTATCACCCGTGATTGACATTCCAGCTCCAGAGTCCACATGCCAGACACCCTCAGAAAGACTAGGGCTACACACGTTAGAGAACTTCGTAGTGCAAGAGAATAGGACAGAGCGTACCTCCTAGTTCTTGGACATGGCGTACCCATCAATCTGAGCCTGCAAGGAGGACAACTGCTTGCGAGTCAGCGAACCTGGAAGGGCCAAGGCAACGGGCACGGGTTCAATGCCCGGTGCACCAGCCTTGGCCTTTCGCAGGTGCGGATGTTTCGTCCAGCAACGGTCCTCCGAGTGGCTCGTTTTGGAAAGACAGGGGCCCCAAGTGCAATCCAAGCGCCTCTTGGTAGTCCCGGAACCCTGAGGACCAGGTCCCCTGCCACGCTGAAAAGCAGCATTGGCAGGGACTTGGGGAGGATCGCGGGACCAACCAGGATGCCTCGGATCAGACTTAGGGAGAGACACGTTCAAGAAATCTAATGATCTATATGCTGTCAGACAGGTCCAGTAATCAACAGGCTGGTTCTGATGCAGTGCGAGACCAAACTGTAGCCGCAGAGAGTCGAAGCGGGGGTGCATGATGCCATTACTAATAGTATGCATGGCATGGCGCTGAGGCTGTGGGTATCCCGCACTGCGGAGGTCAGTGCACAAGCCCCGGACCCTGCGAAAGAACACATCCACAGGTTCAGAGTTGTCCATGGTTGCACGCCGAAGCTCAACAAGCATGAGAGGGACACGAGCAGCAAGAGCATCAGAACGCTGTCTTCGGATATGCAAGAAGATATCCCGAGGAGTGGCAAAATCCTGATACACATTGACCATCGCATCCGTCATGTTCGCAAGCATCATAGTGAGACACATGAACTCCTGACGTTCCAGGGGCAGGGCACTAAAACCCAACAGTGCAGGATCTACACGAGACTCACCATGAGAGGCCGAGGGTCCAGCAGCAAGAGGATCAGGCACAGGAGCATACGAGGCACGAAGCGACATAAAATACTCGGCAGCAATGCCAGCATCATATGCGCGCTGATCATCTAAGTTCCTAATGAGATCTAAGGAACGCGCAACACTCGCAACGAGCTCGAAATCAGGCCTAACAGGAACAAAACTGAGAGGGACCTTCACATACTGATACCCTCGGAGATCATTGTTCCTGCGCCCAATCCCACCAAAGGTAACACCTCCAGGGGAAGGGTAGTTAATCCCTGCCTTCACAGGTCCTAGAAAAGCACGACACTCATGACCCAGCTCAGAGTAAGCCATCACACGCTTAGGGCGACCCTTTCTATCTAGATTAGCCCGAGTGGCTGCCTCATCCAGCCTACCGTACAAAGTGCGATCAAGAGAATCTCCAGCATACTGGGCTTGGCGAATAAGCCGGCAGTCCCGCACAGCCAGCCGCACAGGTGGTGTGCCATCAAGCAGATGTTCCCAGGATATGCCGGACAGCGTAGGATTCATAGACGGCGGAGGGCCAGGCGCAGGTGGCAGATCCACCGGTGGAGGTGGAGGGGGCTCCTGCGAGGTGCCAGCAGCAGATCTGTGGACACTCGTGGCAGCAGCCTCGCGAGCCCGAGTATGGTAAGCACCAAGAGCCCGCTCTGCAGGGTTGCGAGCCTGCTCTGCAAGGTTGAGTAGAGGACCCAAAGGACCAAGAGACGAACTCCGCAGCAAAGACGGCTTGACCACCTCAGGTAGGTCCGGTGGAAGCGGCGCAAGCAGAGCGGCAGACGGAGGCTTGAAGACCGCAGGAGAAGGTGCCAATTGAGGCTCATACACCGGAGAGACAGTGGAGGTGTGGAAAACCCTAGTAGCAGAAGAGGGAGTGACTCCACCGAAGTCGCCACTTCTGGCACTCTGTAGATCTTCCATACAATCATCAGAGTAATCTTCCTCTGAGTCGTCAGACTTGCCGTAAGCATAGCCATCTTCATGGCTATGGAGAGCAAGGTCTACAGTGTCGTAGGTAAAGCGGGCATCAGCGGGTGGAGGCGACCTTGCATACTGGATAATCTGTGTGGAAACACAGCATAGGCGCATCAGAATATCCTCAACCTCAGGTCGGAGACGTTGGACAAAAGGAGAAGGAGACGGAGAAATGGAGGTATTGGAGGGGGGGGTGGCTTCCATGATGGCGGAAGGAGACTCATCTCCGGCAGCAGAGGCCGCTGGCGCGCAATCATCTAGCCAATCAGTGGGAACACGAATCTTTAGAGGAAGAATTCGGTCGCATCCATTACTGATAATGACGCTCTCCATACCGCGCGACCAGGAAATACCATTCTGTGGGGTAAGTTTCTCGAAGCCGGCAGGAGGCCCACGCGGAAGTTGCATTGTAAAGCAGTGGTAGAAGTAATAAGCCCGTAACCTATCAGCTAGAAAGCACTTCGAAGAGTGGAGAGAGATGTATGCAGCGGAGACAGACGCGCCAATCTATACACGGAGACAAGAATAGCGTTACAAGGACAGGCGGACGCCAAAGAACACCAGCGGTGGGAGAGGCGGATGCCTGTAACCTGACTAGACCCTGAGTCAGGAATCTTAAGCCAGGCACCGGCTATACAGAGTGTGTCAGTGAGAGACCGATGACGCAGTCAACAGGAAGCTGTCACCGTGTCATGAAGGATGACACAGTCTACGGGAAGCTGACACAGTACAGACAGAAACACTGTCTGGGCCGATAGTTCTAAGGAAGTACATAAGTAGTCACCAAGTCATAAAACGCGTGAGAGCACCGCAATTCATGCTGACAGAGGCCAAACAGAAATCAATCCTAATACCAAAGGAAGGGGAACAACGGTGACTGAAAGAACCGAGAACTTAACCTAAAGAGAAGACTGAAAAAAACGTATATCAAAGTTGGGGAACAACGGTATAGAAAACCCGATCCGGGAATAGGAACCTAACGCCAATCAATGATAACCAAAGAGACGGATTGAAATATCGTGTGAGCGCAGCACACGAGAGAATCAAAGCCTAAAGGACGCAGACAAGAGGACACTAAAGACTACGATGGAAAAAAAAAGTCGATGGAAAAATCCACTACCTTAAAAACTATTCTTAGCATAGAATTCATGACTAGGTTGGGATGAAAAAACCATGATGAACTGGTTTCTCACTCAAAGATGGAAGTAAGAAGATTTATGAAAGTTAATTATCATAAATCCCCAGCTACTGCACTAACGAAAAACATTCTAAGAGGTGGGTATCGCACCGCAAAGAACTCATGCACTCAAGACACACCAAGCGCCTAACCACAAGCAAACCAAACCTGCAGTAACTGAAAAAATCCAAAGGATGCGAAGTTAAAATTTTCAAGAAACTTGTAGCCAACAAAGGAAACACAGTTCAATGAACAATAGAAGGGTAGATGTACAACCATAGTACATAAAACCTATTGTCCACCTGAAAAATAGTAAACGCATAAAAAGGACTTCAAAGAATTTACTGCAAAGGATGGACTGAAAGGGCGCTTGAAATACACTCGGAAGAACAAGAAAGAGGTGAGCGGCGGTACATCTGCAAGTACAAATGCAGGGACATCTGCAAGTACAACTGCAAGATGACCCAGCCCACCAAATTACAGTAAAATCCAAAGGGAAATAACTACTACACTCCACAAAAAGTTCTAATCACATGAGGGGCTGGTGATCTAAAAACAGTGTAGAGTAAAAAGAAATAGCTAATCTATGATGAGCTCCACCGAACGAACCATCTGCCTATGGAACTAAGAGTCAGAAACCATCAAGACGCTATAACGGTGGTCTGAATTAAGTACCACCTTCCACCAAAACCAAGAAAGACAGCTGAAAGGAAGCTGCCTAAACAAAGCGTCGTAACGCTCCACCAATCTAGACTACCCTATAAGTCAGTCTAGGAGGTGCTGAGGAATAGGCACTCACACATAAGGCCATGTTAACCTACGTATGAGAACCAGCAGCACCTAAAACAATGGATCCTGGGTTGACTGTAACACCCCAGCCATACGCAGTATCAAGCTAGACCAGTGTTCAAGATCATCACTTACCCATTCGGCAACGGCTACATCATCACATGGGCTTGACCCGAGTAATCCACCAGGGACGACAGGAGGCGTCGGAATTATCGACACCCGCGAGCCATCCGAGGTGGTCGGAGGTTGGCGACTATTAGTCAATGGACCTGATCCAGGTACCACTATGATCGAAGGCTGTCTAAATCCTAAAGCTTCACCGCTAAAACGTGGCACAGAGGAGGGCCTGGCGACCCCCTGAGATTCGGCTAAGATTATAGTTGGATATCCAACTCCCACCCGCCCTAAAACTTCACACACAATACAGCAAGATTAGGCCCTGGTCTAGAATGCAACAATGATACATCCCAGCCAGGCCAGCCAACAACAATTGGGGTTGTTAAAGGGCGTAGGGAATTACCGGTAACACATAACATATCACCGTTTGATGACAGGAGGGATGCAAGCGGGCACGGGGACCCATACTAATGGGAGAGCCCAGAAAGACAGTTTAGAACCGAACTGGAGATAGAGAGTACATCACTACTCACTACTAACTGGCGCAACATTGGAAACCCAAATATAATAACCCTTACTCACCAGGGAATACCCAACCAGTCTACCAAATAATGCCTTTCTAACTAGCTTGTTGCGTGACTGCCCAATACTAAGATTACATAGCAAGGGCAACCAAACAAACGCAACAACGACACATCAGGTGCAACCCCAAAGAAAAGCTCCGAAGGAGTCTTGTCTCCCTAGATGAACACGCGATTGCGAAGATAACACACTAGCACCATGCTGAGCAGTGTCATCATCAACAACTCATGCATGCCCCAACTAATCGAGATCAACCATGCCTCTATACCACTTAACTAAAAATTCCTAAGCCCTATCAGAACTCAAACACTTGAACCCAAACTCACGTAGCTAAGGCATACACCTAAGGGGGGAACCAGGGGCACGGGAAGACAAAGTAGTAACCTCTGTCGAACCACGGAACGCACCCAGGGGTCACAAGGAGCCTAAGAGAGAAAAATATCCACCAAGATATCATGCCAAAGATCCTCCACGGCCGCTGGACTAGGACTAGGGCCAGGACGGCGTCCACTGCGGCCTGTAGCATGGGCGAAGTCCGGCGCTGCGAGACCTGGGATCACAGAAGGTGGGGAAGCGTTAGGTCGAAGTCGAGATTTGAGGTATGGGAAAAAAGGAGACGAGAATGACAGTGCAGCAAGTCGCACCAATGGCAGAAAATCGCAAATCGCAAGGGCAGAATTCGAACATTTATCGCTAGGATGCGAAGAGCAGAGCCGAGGCATGTAAAGGTCCTAATATCCCGCCGTCGATGATCAGTCAATCTCAAGTCCCCCCCTCTATCGCTCGACTCACCCGGTTGGGGGGTAGAGGGAGCAGCACCCGTAGTGGTGCTGACCATACCCCCCTGCTTCCTACCACCTCCAGAATCTTCAGGTCCAGACGCGTAGGTCGTCCTCCTCTGGAGAATCCTACGGCAGTGCCGGCGATCCGCCAGTTTGATCGAAAAAATTCTCCAGAAGGTAGCACAGAGCCACTAGAGCGCAAGCTCATGCCAGTAGCCGACCGTCGGCTGGGCAGAGCAAAGGGGGCAAAGACGACGTAGACATCAGCAGGGAGCTTGGTCGGCTTGGCAACCTCCGGTATGCAGGCAGAGCCTCAAACACCGGAGAAAGGTTAGCGACGTCAAGGACGCGAGCAGACGAAGACGGGGTATCTCCACCGATGTCCAGGCTAGTCGCCGACTTGAGTCTGCACGTCACAGTCATCTACGACAGACGGGAGGAGGCAAAAGAAGAGAAGATGGAGGAATGACCGGGGGGGGTTACTTCCACGATGGCGGAAGGACTCTCATGACCGCTAGCAGAGGCAGCTGGTGCACAAACGTCTAGCCAATCATCAAGAGGAGCCGTTCCTCCGTGGGAAGGATTGGTCGCAGCCATCGCTGAGAATGATACTGCGCATCCCGCGCGTCCAGGAAAGACCATCCATGTCATGGAGTTTCTCAAAATGGCGGGAGGTCCTCGCGGAAGTTGCATCGTAAAGCAGTGGTAGTAAATGAAGGACCGTATAACCTATCAGCTTGGATAACACTCCGGAGAGTGGACTTTGTGTGTGCAGCACGCCAATCTATAAATGCGGAGACGAGAATAAGTTACAAGCACAGGAGACCCATTAAGGGGCACCAGTGGAGGAAAGGGGGCGGTAGCCTGGAACCTGATTAGGGTACAGGCTAGACAGCGCGTGTCAGAAGAACCGATGACGCAGTCAACAGGAAGCTGACATAGTACTGTCAGGACCGATAGTTCTAAGGGAGTACACAAGGAGTCACCAAGACATAAAACAAGCGAGAGCACCGCTATTCATGCTGATACTGCCCCTTACAAAACTCTCCTCCATCACTCCTGGATTCACTACATTGACTCTAGACCACAGTCTGAATTTTATACTACCTCTGAAATTTGGCTTGGCAGCAAATCTCACACCCCACCCTCCACTCAAAAATTACACCTCATTCTTATATGCAACCCTCACAGCCAAGAGACTTACTTTCCTAAACTCCCAGATTTTATTGACCAATGGACATACTACATGCAGAGCCTCTCCTCATCCTGGGAGCCCTCTACTATCACACCACCTCCCACACTTACTTTCACTGACATTGTCATCACCTACCCTAGGAAACTTAAATCTCTTGCCAAAAATCCCTGGCAACCTCCACTCCACCAACACCCTCCTCCTTCTCCTCTTACCATTACCCACCCTTGTTTTTACCTTGCTACCCCCTCCTCTGGCCTCCAGGTCTACACAGATGGTAGCCTAATAAAAGGTAAACCAGGTCGCCCTAGCAAAATAGGTGCTGCAGTATATGTCCCGGCTGCAGGACAAAGCTACACCATCAACCCTGGGGGAATAGGGGCCACCAAAACTAACAACCGGGCAGAACTGGTAGCCATCCACCAAGCCCTTCTCAACATTGATTATGACAAATCTCTTACCCTTCATACAGACTGTTATTGACTGATTTATATATCAGTCTCTGAGTCGGCATAATGCACACCGGTACCTTTCCCTCCTGGTACCGTGTTGCCTGCCGCCAGGCCACAGGATAGCTGTGGCCTGCACGTGACTGCAGTACCCTGCAGTACACATCTCTATACTATATGATTGCGCCTGTTGCGCTTAATAGAATCTTCTCCTCTATCGAGCCTATGCCGTTGTAACAATCTTACATTAAAAGGTTATGTGCGCCATCTATAGACGCTAACGAAGAACAGCCGCTGATTTCCGCATTCGGATTCAGTAGCCCTCTGACTTGTCGAAGGCCCGAGTTTTAACTAAGCACCTGGACTCCCTGTGCGGATCCTCCTTCCCGCTGCTCCGCCTGCCGCTTCCTACCAAGAATCCTTGGATCTGCCACTGCGTCCTACGACTGGAGCGAGCAAGAGCGACCACAAGTCACCGAAATCTATGAAGTGAGTATAGGACGACGCCCTCACCGAGACCCACACAATGCTGTATTGATCTCAGACGATCAATTTGTCTACGCCTCCACCTTAACAGAAGCTTCTGTCGTCGAACATTGCCGCTTGGCAACGTTCACCCCTCCGGTAATCCGCTGGATCCCTTTGGATCGCCGATTCCCACACACACTCCCTCCCCTCTTCCCCTACCCCGCTCTCGTAACTCTCCCTTCCCCAACACTCCGACTTACAACGCCAAGACTCCTACACAGAAGACCTCACAATGCAACATCCCAGGATATTCACCGGTAACAACCTTTACACCTGGCGCAGCGCCAGGCAGAATATCCTCATTGCCCTCAAATCAGATAGGGATACCATTGCCGTTGCTTTCGACTGCCAACAAGCGGTCATCGCTGGCGAGCCTAATGACTCTGATGGTTACCCTGCTGATGATGTTAGTTACCCTCCTGTTGCGGCTGCTGACCCAGCTGTTCCGGCTGCCCCTAGGATTGGTGTCCCCAACAGGATCTCGACCTGGAAGAATAACAAAGCCTTCAAGATCATCATAGACCATGTTTCAGATGGGATCCAGCAGGCCATCCATGCCCAAACAGATATGGCCACTAGAGCTTTCAGGTTTCTAGATGCCCTGTACTCTGAGGATGGCAGCAGGCTAGAGCATACCACCCTTGCTGCCATCATGGGATTACGTATGACACCTACTGAATCCCTGCAGACATACCTCTCCAGGGCGGCTGACCTGTACTCCCAGATTCCCAAGATAGCAAATCTCCACATCGTCTCCACCAGCAACTACCTGAACCTCATTGTCAAGGGACTGAACTCCCGCTCTGAATATGATGGTTACATCAATCAGTTCAACCCTACTGCTATAACCACCTTTTCCATGCTCCAAAGTGCCCTCTCACTCGGGGAAGTGACAATTTCGCTAAATGTAGGCGAAAGACACGATTTGCAGCGGAACTACAGATAAATGTAGGCGTACAGTGGACGAAATGTCTCGGCTCACCGCAAACCAGCGATCCCGACAGACACCCAGAACTTTTCGTAGACTGAAGCGTGACCGATAACTCCTCGATCGCACGTTAACTACTGAGTTGTAATACGCGAAGGGGTATGCAGCTTTCTGTCGCTCGAGGGTCTGTTAGCAACCTTTTCGAGGGGTCATTATTGCGAACCTGCGAAGCTCTGCCAGCGATTCCGAGATAGGGTGAACAATTAGGCAACGAAGGACTAGCGCGAACTTCTTGTTGGCGAATAGCTTTCATTCGGGAAAAGGTCACCCGAAGTCACCGATGTGCTTTCGCTGCATGCGTCGAAAATGGCGCTGTTGTAGGGCGAAACCAGGACGATTTTAATCACTGTGATGAAAGCCTAAGTCACACTGAAATATTATTGTGACTTGCGATGACCTGTCAGTGCTCTTACTAATTTTGATAGATGTTTTCGCAGGGTGTCCTTTCACCAGCCTTTCACGTACGGCGGATTGGACGCGGCATGGCGAAATGGCCGTACGATTAGAGCCTTTGCAATATGGCCAAGGTAATCCACGCCAACCTTCATTCTACCTCTCGTACTCCTACATGATATTCTTCCCTCCCTCGCCCAACGCATGTGTTCGTTGCTACTTGATATTTTTGGCGTCTTGCTTTGTTACCTCCTTTCTTTCCAGCTTTATTTTCAGATTACTGCGCAACGCCCTCTGCCGCCTTCCGCATGGACAAGCGCGGGGTAGTGCGTCAGATTGTTTTTGAAATTTGACCAATGCTCTCGTCCTATCTCCTACACAAATTCCCTTACATCGGTTCCTCTAATTCTCGCAACCGATCCGTCTATGCTAGACCTGTGTAGGTTGTCAGTGCATCTGCTGGATGCGTGGTATCTTGCAGCCAGCGGCCCTTTCGTCGTCAACTCCTCAACCAGGAAGCCCGGTCGGCGCTGCTGTACTGCCACCGCATGAATAAGCTGCATAAATTGCAGCATCTCGGCAGCCCACCCGACGTTGCTCTGGACACGGTCAAATATGGTGGTATGTGGAGTGTACTGTCCCAGGAGCATGGCTTCAGCTTGGGGTGGCAGCATGATTAGTTGGCTCTGTGCAAAGTAGGATGCTGGGACAACTTGCTCCCAACTCTTATGTGAGTCATACTTCCACCTGTTCTCTCCTGGGCCTGAGTAGAGCTTGCAAGGACATGGGGCCTTACACTCTAGTGGGATCATGCACTGCCCTGGCTGCATGGTGCCCTTGAGCATTGCATCAGGAGATCATGCGTGGCAGTTATCCCTTGAGACCCTGCATGATAGATGGTGGCAGCACTGTGTATATTTGGCTGACGCACTAGACCCATGTCCATGACATGCATCTTCACATTGGGTTCACTCGTAGTGCTTGTGGTAGTCTTGGAACGTTGCCTCTTGCGTTGTGGTGGAGACTGGTTCTCCTTGCTTTGCTGGGTGTTGGGTGACAGTCCAACCTTGTCTTTATGCTAGGGTCTTTCGGATCCATTCTGCATGGTAAATCAGGCAAGTGTGGACAATGCAAGGCTGGGGTAGGACCTGAGGTTCAGGTACCTAAGCTTGAGGCAGGTTGTACTTCCAGGGGGATCTCCCTACCAATACGCAAAAACAACACAAAGGGTGTCAATATATGTAACTATGCCCGCCCTTCTTTTTTGCAGGGACCCATGCTATGTGTGGAAGCGGTCTGAAGGTTGCTTGTAGGTAGGGTTTCACAACAATGTGGCCTAGGGAATTCTGACTTGATCACATGCCTAAATAGTGTCCACCTGCTTGCATGCCTCCTTTCGTGCATGCCTGTCTGTATGCCTGCCTTTTCCTCCCTAGTGACTGATTGGCTGACTATCTGGATGGTGACTTCTGCTTGGAGGTGCTAGGCATAGAGTGTTCAGCCCATGGAAAAGTGGCTTGGTTGCCTGCCTGCGTGCCTGTCTGTTGCACGCATGTTTACTTGCTTGTCAGTCTGCTTGAGCGCTTGGCCATTGTTGACACAGGAGAAGAGGGTTTAACCTATCATCAAAAATGAAGTAAAGGGTGCTACATAATTTAACTATGCCTGCATTCTGTATTTGCAGGGACCATTGCTCTGTCTTCCCTCCCAGTTCTGATGTTCCACTGTCACATGAGGCTGCTAGACAACAACGGAAGTGATAACTGAAGCTTGCTTGTAGGTGCGGTTTTGCAACAGTAGTGTGGCATAGGGAATTGTGTCTTGATTCATGCATAGGTAATGCCCACGTGCATCTGTCTATGTTTGTGTCATTGTCTCTGTCATCGTCTCTGTAACTGCATCTGTAATATGCTTCTGTCTATGTCCTGCCCTCCATTGATCTCTAGCGCATACCCTGCTCTGCACGTCACTGTCCTGCTCCTTGCCGTCCTCCCTGCCCTTCATTGCTCTGTAACGCAGGCCATGCTCTGCTAATCACCATCCTGCCCCTATCCGTGCTCCCTGCCCTTCATTGCTCTCTAACGCCTGCCCTGCTCTGCCCATTACTGTCGTCCTGTCCTTTCCCATTATCCCTGCCCCTCTTTGCTCTCAAATGCCTGCCCTGCTCTGCTCATCACTGTCGTCCTGCCCCTTGCCATTATCCCTGCCCCTCTTTGCTCTCTAACACCTGCCCTGCTCTGCTCATCACTGTCATCCTGCCCCTTGCCATTATCCCTGCCCCTCTTTGCTCTCTATCGCCTGCCCTGCCTTGTTCATCACTGTCATCCTGCCCTTGCCATTATCCCTGCCCCTCTTTGATCTCTATCGCATGCCCTGCCTTGTTCATCACTGCCGTCTTGCCTCTTGCCATTATCCCTGCCCCTCCTTACTCCCTAACACCTACCCTGCTCTGCTCATCACTGTCGTCTTGCCCCTTGCCATTGTCCCTTCCTCTCTTTGCTCTCTAACGCCTGCCCTCCCTTATTCATCACTGTCGTCCTTCCCCTTGCCATTATCCCTGCCCCTCCTTACTCCCTAACACCTACCCTGCTCTGCTCATCACTGTCCTCTTGCCCCTTGCCATTATTCCTGCCCCTCTTTGCTCTCTAACGCCTGCCCTCCCTTGTTCATCACTGTCGTCTTGCCCCTTGCCATAATCCCTGCCCATCTTTGCTCTCTATCGCATTCCCTGCCTTGTTGATCACTGACGTCTTGCCTCTTGCCATTATCCCTGCCCCTCCTTACTCCCTAACGCCTACCGTGCTCTGCTCATCACTGTCGCCTTTCCCCTTGCCATTGTCCCTGCCCCTCTGTGCTCTCTAACGCCTGCCCTGCTGCTCTGCTCATCACTGTCCTCCTGCCCCTTGCCATTATCCCTGCCCCTCTTCGCTCTCTAACGCCTGCGCTCCCTTGTTCATCACCATCATCCTGCCCTTGCCTTTATCCCTGCCCCTCCTTACTCCCTAACACTTACCCTGCTCTGCTCATCACTGTCGTCTTTTGCCCCTTGCCATTATCCCTGCCCCTCTTTGCTCTCTAACACCTGCCCTCCCTTGTTCATCAATGTTGCCTACCCTTGCCATTATCCCTGCCTCTCTTTGCTCTCTATTGCATGCCCTGCCTTGTTCATCACTGCCGTCTTGCCTATTGCCATTATCCCTGTCCCTCCTTACTCCCTAACGCCTACCCTGCTGTGCTCATCACTGTCGTCTTGCCCCTTGCCATTGTCCCTGCCCCTCTGTGCTCTCTAACGCCTGCCCTGCTCTGCTCAACACTGTCCTCCTGCCCCTTGCCATTATCCCTGCCCCTCTTCGCTTTCTAACGCCTGCCCTGCCTTGTTCATCACCATCGTCCTGCCCTTGCCATTATCCCTGCCCCTCCTTACTCCCTAACACCTACCCTGCCCTCCCTTGTTCATCACTGTCGTCTTTTGCCCCTTGCCATTATCCCTGCCCCTCTTTTCTCTCTAACGCCTGCCCTCCCTTGTTCATCAATGTCGTCCTGCCCCTTGCCATTATCCCTGCCTCTCTTTGCTCTCTATTGCATGCCCTGCCTTGTTCATCACTGCAGCCTTGCCTCTTGCCATTATCCCTGTCCCTCCTTACTCCTTAACTCCTACCTGCTCTGCTCATCACTGTCGTCTTGCCCCTTGCCATTATCCCAGCCCCTCTTTACTCCCTAACACCTACCCTGCTCTGCTCATCACTGTCGTCTTGCCCCTTGCCATTGTCCCTGCCCCTCTTTGCTCTCTATTGCATGCCCTGCCTTGTTGATCACTGATGTCTTGCCTCTTGCCATTATCCCTGCCCCTCCTTACTCCTTAACGCCTACCGTGCTCTGCTCATCACTGTCGTCTTTCCCCTTGCCATTGTCCCTGCCCCTCTGTGCTCTCTAACGCCTGCCCTGCTCTTCTCATCACTGTCCTCCTGCCTCTTGCCATTATCCCTGCCCATCTTCGCTCTCTAACGCCTGCGCTCCCTTGTTCATCACCGTCGTCCTTCCTCTTGCCATTATCCCTGTCCCTCCTTACTCCCTAACACCTACCCTGCCCTCCCTTGTTCATCACTGTCGTCTTGCCCCTTGCCATTATCCCTGCCCCTCTCTGCTCTCTATCGCTTGCCCTGCTCTGCTCATCACTGTCGTCCTGCCCCTTGCCATTATCCCTGCCCCTCTTTGCTCTTTAACGCCTGCCTTGCTCTGCATGTCTTGCAGGGCAAGAGGATGGATGGAAATGCTACAAGAGCGATGAAGATTGCTGCCACGAAGGAACTATAAATGCCGAAGATGGAAATATATAATAGAAGCAGCGAAGATATATAGATGTATAGCTTTGCTTGGACGTTTCTACTTAGTGGATATATGGGCGTATGTCTTCATGAGTAGACAAATGGATAGCTGCCTGCAGGCTGCCTATATACTTGTACTTGAACTTAATTAGCTACATGGCTCCAGCCAGCAATTTGGCTGCTCGTCGTCTTTTGCTCGCTATCTATCTATGGTTAATGGATATAGAGGAAATATATGGGATGTAGCGGATGTACATGTGTAAGGATGCTTACATAGATATATAGGTAGATCAATAAGTTAATGGATGCATACGGTAGGCATTATGTATGTAATCTATCTTCTCGAATCCTGATGTAATTGAGAAATGCTCTTGGAAAATATTCCTGAAAATGTGACCTCTCCGACCACCGTGCCCAAACCGCCCTGCAAGCGAAGTACAGGCGAAAAGTCTCAGAAGACCGAACATTTCGCCTCACTACCGTGCACAAGCCGCCGTGCGTGGCGAGATGCCGTCGAAATATCTCAGAAGTCTGAGACATTTCGACGACAATCCGCCTAGGCTAAATGTAGGCGAAATGTCTCAGGATTCTGAGCTACACGCGACGCGGGTATAGGGCTTACCGCTAGAGTCAGAAGTGCCAGGTCATTAAAGGACTATGACTAATCGCGGACCTCGCGTGCGTTCCGCGTGCATTCCGCTGCGCTCGTACCCATTTAGCGATCTGTCGACATCCCCGAGTGTCTTCAACTGGTGTTTAGTGAAGCAAGTTGACCCTGCACCATCTCCCGAAGAGGCTGAGCTGGCAGCTGTAGCCTACAGGTCCAGGAGACCTTTCAACAGCAAGCACCTCCCATTCAGAGACAGGACCATCAACCACAAGACGATGACCTGCTGGAACTGTGGGGGAATAGGCCACAACTCCAGAGAGTGCACCAGTGATGACACTGATCTGGCTTTCAGGCCAGCAGACTCAGATGAAGCTGACCATGGATCTAAGTCACCCCCTAAAGACAGAAATGACAAGGATCATGCCGACAAGAAGGACCCCAAGAAGACCAGTCCAGCCAGGAGGCGTCAAAGGAGATACCCAAGCAAGGGACGCCATGCCCATGTTGCTGATGGTGATCAGTCCACCTCCAACTCTGACAGTGAGGGTGAACAACACAACTTCCTGTCCCTGGCACTGGATGACGACAACCTCTAGCCCATGACTTTTGCTACACCAACCAGAGGCAAGTCTGTTTCTTTTGCCTTGCCACCTGACCCCCTGGCTGATACAGCATTCTTTGGACAAATAAGTGCTGCTGATGAATGCACTATAGAAGATGGAGAAGTTTTCCAGGCAGCACTGCAGACAGAATGGATCATAGATACTGCAGCACACTCTCATGCAACAAGTAACATCTCCCATCTGCATGACATTCAGGACCTCCAACAGCCTATTAGGCTGCAGCTGGCAGATCAAGACTCTCCACCTATCCTCTGCAAGCAGATAGGAAAGGCCAAGATCAAGGGCCATGGCAGGACTCTGATCATCCTGAACAATGTACTTCTTGCTGACTGCAACATGCCCAACATCATTAGCATTCATGCAGCCACCAGCCTGTGCCCAGACCTCCAAGTTCACCTGTCCAAGACTCAAGCCACACTCTCCATCCCAAGACCATCTGGTACCAAACTGCTCCTCTCATGCCCCAAAAGGCATGGACTCTACCTTACCCAAACTTCACCAGTCCCTGCCAGTAATCCCTCTATCCCTGTGGACCCTACCATTGCCTACATCATGATGGTTACCAAGCCTCCATCAACTCACACTGACTCTGAGACAGGGCAGTACCCACCCACTCATGAGACCTCCCCCAGTAGAGCTGATCAAGATTGCCAGGATACCCCCTCTACCTCTGCACCGTCTGCACCCCACAATGATTCTGAGATAGGGCAGTGCCCACCCACTCATGTGGAGGCAGACCAGGACCTCCCCTCTACTCCTAATCCATCTGCACCCCACAATGATTCTGAGATAGGGCAGTACCCACCCACTCATGTGGAGGCAGACCAGGACCTCCCCTCTACTTCTAATCCATCTGCACCCCACACTGATTCTGAGATAGGGCAGTACCCACCCACTCATGTGGAGGCAGACCAAGACCTCCAGGACCATCCTCCCACTATCTGCCAGTCCCATTCCCCTTTCACTGCAGACAACCTGGCAGCCTCTGATTATCCTGACAGTGATGACATGCCAGAACTCATCCATCCGGAAGTACACAAGCCCCAAGATGACCCTGGACTAGGAGTAGATGACCCTCCTGAAACCACTCCAGATCTCCAACAACAGCTGGACAACCTGGGCCTACAGAGAGCCAGAGCAGAGATGGAACTCCTCAGTGACCAGATCAGAACCAACTATGAGGACTATGATGGCTCCATAGATGGGGACGGGCCACTCAAGCCATTTGATCTTGACACAGCCACTACCTAGGACCAATGGATACTGGTCAACAGGTCACCAGACATTGGACTACCACTGGGAGAAGTCAACCAGAATGTCAACCACATCCACTTTTCCAACAACTCCAGCCTTAGCCTCACACGTTTTGGATGCACCCTCCACCACCTGAACAGCAGGCCTGCTTCACCAGCTTTCAACATCCAGCCCAGGCCTCCACTGTCCAAGCTCATCACAGCATTCACCAGCAAGTTCCCTACCCTGCTGGCTTCTGAAAAAGGACAGTTCCCACACAGGTCAATGCACAAGGAGCCATCTGATGCCTGCAGTCCTATCATCAAGCACAACAGCAGACTCCAGCAGATGGTGCAAGCATACCCCACTGTTTCTACCACAGCCAGACCCACTTTACAGTGGGCCATTTGTCTCCAAGCTGCCATGGTCAATGCACATGCTTACACCCTCTCATTCAGACCTAAGATGATCATGGACCCCAGGAGCTGTGCATATCCTGGAGGCAAAGTGCTATGTGTCAACCACCTCAGCATGGACTGGAGCCCCATGGACTTCACCTTTATCAACATTCTTACCTCCCCCAGCCTAGCTCCCAAGTCATTTGACCAGTTCCTTGACCAAGTCTGCAAACAGCTTGTCCTTGATGGCTTTCCCAGCAAGCCAGGCACTTAATTCAGTTGGCTCTTCATCTTTTGGATAGACTTGAACACTTTAGAATTTATTAGATTACCTGCCTACTGTACTGCCCCATGTACTTCCACAGGCAGCACTCCTTCTGAATTTAGAATTCTTCTAGTCTCTCCCTGATGTCTTTGCTCTAATTTAGGGCCTACCTAATGTAGCTTACCCAAATTATGGGGGGAATAGTCCAGACATCATGTCTAAATGACAAATCCTCTAGTCTCGAATCATGAAACTTCTCGTAGCCAAGGATATCTTCACAAGCCAAGCCTTCACCAAGCCTGGACTTTCTGTATCCAGCTTCCCATAGCAGCCTATCTGCTCTAGCCTGCAGCCTACCTGCAGTTTCCTTGCACCCTCTCAGCAGCCTTCCTGCTACCTAGCCTGCAGCCTACCTGTAGTGTCACTTACCTAGCCAGCTACCCCAGAAGACTGACATTTCTTTGAAGACCCCTGCTAAAGTGATTTCTTCCTTTCAGCTACTAGAAATTCCCAAAGTCTATTTAGCTTTTAATATTTTAATTTTCTTATGCCCCTCAGTTAATTCCAGGAATTCTTGAGCTCAAGAATACCTTGAATTGGGGGGGATGTTATTAACTGATTTCTATATCAGTCTCTGAGTCGGCATAATGCACACCGGTACCTTTCCCTCCTGGTACCGTGTTGCCTGCCGCCAGGCCACAGGATAGCTGTGGCCTGCACGTGACTGCAGTACCCTGCAGTACACATCTCTATTCTATATGATTGCGCCTGTTGCGCTTAATAGAATCTTCTCCTCTATCGAGCCTATGCCGTTGTAACAATCTTACATTAACACAGACAGCCTCTGCTCTCTTCAACTTATAAAAAAATGATTCATGACTCCACCACAACAACCCGTTCCATTCATACTGAATTACTGCAATCAATTCAAAAACACCTCATTCAACGCATCCTGCATGGCTCACACACCGCCCTTTGTAAAGTCCGTTCCCACACAGGTATCCTTGTAAATGACAGAGCAGACACTCTGGCACGCAAGGCAGCTGAGCACCCTACCTCAACTAATTTTACTGATAACACTGGGGAAATCCCCCGCCACAATGTTTACTGGCCTACAGTTCAACCTCCTCGTACACCCATGGGAGATATTCCCCCAAGAATTTTAGCACCTAACCTTACACAAGGTATCACCTCTAACCTACCCAGCCATTAGCTGCTACCTTGGTCAACACCCTCTTAAAGGGATTTATGCAACCACCTGGGCTGATAACACCCCCCACCAAATTCCTCAAGCAAGTAACAAATTTTGGACCTCAACCCTTATCCAGCATAAAACTAAATTCCACATCCTTAAAGCCCGCTGGGGTAGACTGTGGAACCGTAAACTTGCATTCCGCTGGAAACTTCCTTATATTACCAGTACTCACCCACCCACGAACTCCCTATGCCCCATCTGCCACACCTGTGAGGACGGAGCGGGCCACATCCTGGCGGGCTGCACACACCGGACTTGCAAGGGGCTCTACATCAAGAGACATGACGCCGCAGTGCGACTCATCCACAAGGCCATTTGCACAGGAGCCCTGGGATCTCGCAGAATGATCATGGACGCTGGCAAGGAAGAGGACCTCCCCAGGGGGGTCCTGGGCAAACGTCTCCCTGACTGGTTACGCCCCTCCACTATTACTGTAGCGGATTGGAAGAGGACCTGATCTTGCCGTCCTACCTGATATAGACTCTCCTACCTGTATGTCTGATAAAGAACTCTGGGTTCTTGAGCTTGGATACTGCTCTGATACTAACCATGCTACTAAGTTTATTACCAAACATGCCCAGCATGTTGAATTAGTAAATGGCCTTCGATCGGCTGGATACCTTGTTCACTATGAAGTTATTACCGTTGGTACAACTGGTACTACGGTATTCCTACCTCTTTTTTGACTTCTATGACCACTCTTGGACTTCAGAGATCCTGTGCCCTCAAACTGGCGGACACAGTCCATTCTCACACCATTACTAGTTTCCAGAGTATTTTACAGTGCAGACGCTTTATGGAAGCCCACCCAGGGTCGATACCCGGGGACTAGCACACAGACCGCCCCCCTTCTCAGGTTTTGTCTTACCAACTGTATTGTGCCGGTGCTTCCCAACCGGGGTGAAAAAACCCCGTATTAAGCTGCACTGGCATGATGTGGTTGGTAATTCTTTTTACTGAGATGGTCCTACGGTGACTATAGCTAGCCCCGGCTTACGCTATGGTGTCCTTAACTTCACGTCCTGTGAGTAACGGTTCTACACGGATGTAACAATTTCAATTTCAATTTCAATTGACTTGGAAAAAATGATAAAGGCATCTCTAAAACGGGGGGCCCTCAGGAAGTTGCTCGTGTTATCGTGTACCGCACGTCGGGATCGGGGCTTACAGGGGTCGCAAGCCCCGGAACCATCGAAACAAGTCGAAATGTCGGGGTGGGGTACATATCGACCCCTCAAATATAGGGGGGGGGGGGGGGGGGGGGGGGGGGTCCGACGGCTTTCAGAAATTTCCTCTGGTGAAAACTGTTAGAGGCCAAAACTTCCTCAGGACTCGGTCTCTGATAAAATTAAGCAGACCTATGACACAAGCTCGACGAGATCTTTCCGAATCCACACATATTTCCGACAACGAGTAAATATGGAGGCGTGATCCTCTAGATCCAAGTCGAGGCACCTGCCAGGCTGGCAGATCCTCGTACAGAAGTCGAGCCGGTTTCGGAAATATCTCAGTAACTTCCTCACCAGACGGAATCTGACGAAGTTAAGCATACACGCGAAACTGGTTCGACCCCCCTCTGGGTTCAACGAGAGCATTCCGAATCCGCGCTTGTTTCCGAGAATGAGTTAATGTGTCGTGGTTGTGCTCGAGTGACCTCCACGGCTCCACAGGTTTTAAGTGCGCCAAGTGTGAAAGTTGGGTCAAACCAGAAACTCGATTTTCCTCCCGAAACTTCTTGGGTATAAGGAGGGTACTTAGGCATGCGACTTAGGCCACCTTCAACTCTCAAACACCAACACTAGCTAGCTCAGCTCAGAATCAGGACTAGGAAAGGGTGTTTGCTTGATCATGTTGTC
This sequence comes from Chlamydomonas sp. ICE-L, assembly GCA_013435795.1. Lineage (NCBI taxonomy): Eukaryota > Viridiplantae > Chlorophyta > Chlorophyceae > Chlamydomonadales > Chlamydomonadaceae > Chlamydomonas > Chlamydomonas sp. ICE-L. The sequence goes on from JACBWV010000610.1 coordinate 68,604,749, forward strand.
AATGTAAGACCACAAATGGATAGAGCTCGTCGAGGGGATCACTATAGGCCCTACTTAGACCCCCTCATTATAATTTCTGAAGGAAATATGGGCCTTTGGGGGGAGGGGGGGGGGGGGGGGGGGGGGGGGGGGGTAAGGCAGATTACAAAAACTTCCGACACAGGTATATGAAAAAAACTTCTGAGGGCCCCCCTGCTCTAAAATAACAGACATTGACAGGCAATCCCTGAGTACCCACATACATACATACATTACATGTTAAAGTCTACTTGACACCGCGAGGGTGTATGAGACTCTGTGCTTTAAACAAAAGGAAAAAGCACCCACAAAGCAAAAAACCCCATTACATCATGGGTGTGTCGAGGACAAACAAACCAAGCTCCCAACCACCATTTTGGTGGCGTAGGTATTAAACCCCCTAGAGCCGGACCCAGATCTCAACCACTTACAGTGGCGGAGGTAAGAAGCTAACAAATGAGAAGTCACAAGAAGAAAAGAAAAAAAAGGGATGATAAATTACGGTGCCACTAAGCAGTCCAGGGCTTCCTGTCTTGCTCTTCTACAAGTAGAAAGATAGTCGGCTAGGTTGCTCCAGAAAGTCTTAGTGCCATTTCCATTCATAAAGGTTCTGAAAGTGGAATCGCAGAATTCCACATTCCATACGGTTAAGTCGGTATCCTCATGGACATGCCTATAAATATCTGTAAACAGCTTCTGGTAGCGGAGGCGAATATCATTATAAAAAGGGCACTCAAACATATGCATTTCATCCTCAGGTTTTTGGAACCCACACATTTGACAGTGTCTCATTGAACGAGGGATGTGTGCTCTATCCACCACCCTCATTCTTTCTGTGTTCAGCCAATGGGAACCCATTCTAAACTGTGCTATAGAACGAATCTGATCCTGCTTATGTAAGGCAGATGTAAAGGGAATCAAGCCATTCTCATCATTGCTGTTGGCTGCGAACCATTTCTGGTATCGGAGGCGTTTAAAGCCAACCCTTCTCTCATCAGGGATGTCTCTGACTGCATTGGTGTCACTTGGGTACTTAAACCTCCATGAATCAAAAACTTCAGACATAATACCTTCGACGTCGACAGCCTCCAAAATGTTGATGTTTTTACTGGATCCTAGCTTGTGGAGAGCACAACGTAAGTCATGAACCCAGCCAGTGTTGGAATCAAAAGATTCCTCAAGAGCCATTCTAATGAGATCCTCAGGTTCTTTATCTATGGTCTTGTTCCAGAAGCGCAAAGCTTGTTTAAGCCAAGCAAAACACAACGGGGTTCTACCCAGCTCTTCCATGATAATATTGTATTGATGTAGTAGATTGGCAAACACCCAACATTTGTTTAAGTATACCTCTATGCCATTTCTCACAAGCATGGTCATTTGAGATAAGTGTGTTGTTCAGAATAGAAGGAGCCCACACCTCACATCCAAAATTCAGGATAGGTTGTACAAGAGAATCAAACAGGTGGGTGAGAATATCAATATTGTATATCTCCATACCGGTAGTATGGCATCGCCTACGGAGCATGTGGTGAGCCTTTTGGGCCTTAGCGAGCATCCTAGAAAAAGCAGCTTTTGCACGATTGCTTGAGTCACCATCCACAAAGAGGGATCCCAGGTAGATAAAATATAACTTTGTAGAAAGCTGTGCTCCATCATAGACAAATTTGTAATCAGGATCCATACGGGCCTCATCACAGAATTGCTTGTTGAAAACGACAATCTCAGTTTTCTTTATATTCACAGCCATCTTAGTAGCCTCGCAGAAATCTCTCAGGCAGTCAAGCATCGCTTGCATATCTGCCGGGGATTCTGCCATTATAGCTAGGTCATCAGCATAAAGTAACAATTGCAGAATCTTTCCCCTAAGCTCAGCCCCTACATTTGGGAGCTTGGATTGGAGGAACGATTCAATTCTATCGATGAACAGACCGAATAGGAGTGGGGATAGGGGGCCTCCTTGTTTAACTCCTACAAGGGATGGAAAGGAGGATCCAATGTCCCCATGTAGGCGAACTTGGAAAACGACATGATTATACATGGACTTCAGAATACTAAGATAGGGGTCTTTTACTCCTAGCCTTGCTAAGCAATCCCATAGCAAGTCTCTGTTGACCCAATCATAAGCCTTCTTGAAATCGACAAAAGCCACAAAGAGTGGTTTTTTCTTCTCTCTATATTTATCTACAATATGGTTAAGAATGAATGATGCATCCGCAGTACCCCTACCACTTCTAAATCCATATTGGCCAGCGGCTCTGAGGTTGAATTCTTCTGACCAATCATCTAGTCTACGTACCATGCAAAGGGAGAAGATCTTTCCTATGGAGTTGCTCACCGCAAGACCTCGATAGTTGTCCTTGTCATAAACACTGCCTTTGGATTTGGGTACGTACGGGTACCAAGGCAGCTGCAGCCCATTGGCTAGGGTAAGAGGTCTTCCAGATGAGATTAAACAGGTTAGTCATAGCTTGTACAAATCGGGAGTTGGCCTCATGGGAAGCAAATCTGTACCATTCTGCAGGGATACCATCTACCCCGGGGGAGGAGTTTTTCCGTAGGGATTGGAGAACAGAAAACACCTCATGGGTGGTAAAGTCTTGACATAACCACGTTGGTGCGGCCTCTATCTGAGGTCCATCAGCTTGAGGGACAAATTCCCTAGCATCCAGACTTGGATCAATACCTACTTGCGCATCAAAGAGGTCTGCAAAATAATCAGTCCAATCATGAATTGTGATATCTGCCGTAGTGGCCTTGTTAGGCTCACGCACGTCTTTCCAAAAACTTTTCGGATGATGCCGAAGATTCGTATGAAGGTTCTCCATGCGTGTTTCTAGCCACTTCCTCTTCTTTCTTCTGAGAATCCTCTTGTACTCCTTGTGCATAGAACCAGCCAAGTCAGAGCTAGAGCCATGTTGATGTTCTGCTTGGCTTGCTGCCTGTCTAGCACGATTGCATTCATCATCATACCATGCGTTCACGGGCCCGTGCTTACGTTTAGCTACAGGTTTGTGACATGGTGTGCATTTGCTTATGGCTAGTTCAATAGCACTAGCAATCCCCTTCTCTGAATCTTCCATAGATGAGCTATGGAGTGCATTGTCAAGTAAACGGTTAACGTCTGGGTCACGCTTAATTGTGTGCGCATAAATCTGGGCATAGTTGTCTTTCCATTTCAGTTTGGGCGAAGGTTTACCACCAGCAGGTGTACTAATAGTACCTTGAGAAGGCCTAAGAGCAGCATCTGGTATGTGGAGTGTGATAGGCATGTGGTCAAACTTTTTACCCCCGGGCCTGAGAGGGCAGTCATGCTTGGGAGTCACACTAAACTTGACTCCTGGGGTGTTGAGAAGACTAGGGGCGGCTAGCGCATAATCAATGACATATTTCTTGTCCATGCCATCTGCAAAGAAGGTATGTGCACCTTGCATATCACCTTCTGTTCTACCGTTAAGGATGATAAGACCAGTTACTACACATAGCTGGAGTAGGGCCCCCCCCAATCGATTGGGGGGAGCTGTGTCCATGCTACACCTCGTTGAATGGTTTGGTTGGGGGCTGTATTATTGGTTTGGGATACTGGTTCATCTCCTAACTCGGTATCTTCATTGTCCAGTTGTCCACACCAAGACCAACCCGAGCGTTGAAGTCACCCATCACCACAACGTTGCCTTTTTCCTGGAAGTTCCCAATGATTTTACCCAGAGTGAGGAAGTGGTCCTCTATACTAATGTCGTTCGGTCTGCTCATTGATAGAATTGAATCGTTCCTCCAATCCAAGCTCCCAAATGTAGGGGCTGAGCTTAGGGGAAAGATTCTGCAACTGTTACTTTATGCTGATGACCTAGCTATAATGGCAGAATCCCCGGCAGATATGCAAGCGATGCTTGACTGTCTGAGAGATTTCTGTGAGGCTACTAAGATGGCTGTGAATATAAAGAAAACTGAGATTGTCGTTTTCAACAAGCAATTCTGTGATGAGGCCCGCATGGATCCTGATTACAAATTTGTCTATGATGGAGCACAACTTTCTACAAAGTTATCTTTTATCTACTTGGGATCCCTCTTTGTGGATGGTGACTCAAGCAATCGTGCAAAAGCTGCTTTTTCTAGGATGCTCACTAAGGCCCAAAAGGCACACCACATGCTCCGTAGGCGATGCCATACTATGGAGATATACAATATTGATATTCTCACCCACCTGTTTGATTCTCTTGTACAACCTATCCTGAATTTTGGATGTGAGGTGTGGGCTCCTTCTATTCTGAACAACACACTTATCTCAAATGACCATGCTTGTGAGAAATGGCATAGAGGTATACTTAAACAAATGTTGGGTGTTTGCCAATCTACTACATCTAATATTATCATGGAAGAGCTGGGTAGAACCCCGTTGTGTTTTGCTTGGCTTAAACAAGCTTTGCGCTTCTGGAACAAGACCATACATAAAGAACCTGAGGATCTCATTAGAATGGCTCTTGAGGAATCTTTTGACTCCAACACTGGCTGGGTTCATGACTTACGTTGTGCTCTCCACAAGCTAGGATCCAGTAAAAACATCAACATTTTGGAGGCTGTCGATGTCGAAGGTATTATGTCTGAAGTTTTTGAGTCATGGAGGTTTAAGTACCCAAGTGACACCAATGCAGTTAGAGACATCCCTGATGAGAGAAGGGTTGGCTTTAAACGCCTCCGATACCAAAAATGGTTTGCAGCCAACAGCAATGATGAGAATGGCTTGATTCCCTTTACATCCGCCTTACATAAGCAGGATCAGATTCGTTCTATAGCACAGTTTAGAATGGGTTCCCATTGGCTGAACACAGAAAGAATGAGGGTGGTGGATAGAGCACACATCCCTCGCTCAATGAGACACTGTCAAATGTGTGGGTTCCAAAAACCTGAGGATGAAATGCATATGTTTGAGTGCCCTTTTTATAATGATATTCGCCTCCGCTACCAGAAGCTGTTTACAGATATTTATAGGCATGTCCATGAGGATACCAACTTAACCGTATGGAATGTGGAATTCTGCGATTCCACATTCAGAACCTTTATGAATGGAAATGGCACTAAGTCTTTTTGGAGCAACCTAGCCGACTATCTTTCTACTTGTAGAAGAGCAAGACAGGAAGCCCTGGACTGCTTAGTGGCACCGTAATTTATCATCCCTTTTTTCTTCTTCTTGTGACTTCTCATTTGTTAGCTTCTTACCTCCGCCACTGTAAGTGGTTGAGATCTGGGTCCGGCTCTAAGGGGTTTAATACCTACGCCACCAAAACGGTGGTTGGGAGTTTGGTTTGTTTGTCCTCGACACACCCCTGATGTAATGGGGTTTTTTGCTTTGTGGGTGCTTTTTCTTTTTGTTTAAAGCACAGAGTCTCATACACCCTCGCGGTGTCAAGTAGACTTTAACATGTAATGTAATGTAATGTAGTCGTCACCATGTTTGTAGTATGAGCTGTTAGCATGTGGGATATAGCACACACCAATGTGTGTTCCATGTATGCGAATCCAGGCCATGCCTAATTCAGGTGCCTCATGGACTAAAGTAGCATCTAGGCAAGTGCGGACATAGATAGCGACCCCCCCATCCTTGCTCAACTTGGGGCGAGGGGCGCAAGAAAGGCATTTGAAACAGGGTACTACTTATGGCCAAATTGACCAGCGCTTAAGCGCACAGCTCCAAAATAAAACTGCGCTGTGAGCTCACCGCGGTGAGCTCACAGCCCCCAAAAACTACAGCGCGGTAAAAAAAAAACGCTCCTCAAAAAACAAAACTGCGCTTTCTTCACTCTTCTGATATATTTTTTTCTGCGCCTTTTGTGCGCTTTATTCTGCGCTCTGGAGTAGAGGGCTGGAACGATCGGATCAGGAGTTTAGGATAGCGCGTAGTAGGCAGAAACGACTCGAGAAACTGCGTCGAATCGCATAGGCTGACGCTCGGTTCACGGTATACAAGACAGTTAAGCCGACTATGGAGACAGCATCCAGGCAGAGGCAAAGCGTGGTCGCATGCCCCCCCCCCCCTACCCGCCGGCCATCACATGCGCCCCGGCCTGTCCCACCCCTTCATCCAGCTTACTTCTCGGTTCGATTCCACGCGGGCAACAACGAACGAGAGCAAATGAGCAAAAGGCGAGTGCAAACAAGGAACGTGGAACGGGAGGCCAGAGGGCATTCATTATGAGGAGGAGGAGCGCGGAGGAGGAGCGAGGAGGAGCAGCAGGCGATGGAGGAGGAGTGGGAGGAGGACTGCACAGGGGAAAAGGAGTAGTTTAGAAACTTGAGGTTTTCAGCAATTTGGCAGGTTTGACTACTCGACTAGTCGATTCAGAAGCAAACAAACTTTCGTTTGGTGCGGGGGGAGGAGACTATCAGACTAGAGCAGTGACGAAATGGCGACAGCAGGGGCGGGGCGGGGCTGGGGCAGGGGCGGGGCTTAGGAGCGTTAGCGCTGAATGATCCCTCGAGAAGGGATGAGGGACTTGAAGACGTTAGAACTGCTTCGACAGAGCCTACAGGTTCAGTTATCAGGATGTCTGTTCGGTTGTTTCTGTTAGTGTTCAAATTCGACGGCCTGAGAGTCCCCCTACCTGGCAGCTTCCATGGCGATAACCGATGGTCATTGGCTGTCACACAATTTAAATCCCAGAGGGCAATCCAGCCCTTGAGTCACTCAATGACTCACACTCAAAAAATGAGAAAGCGCACGTGGGGACAACGGTTTCTGCGCTTTTCCTGAGTGAGTGAAAATAGGAAAGCGCTGTGATATTAAAAAAAGCAGCGCGCTCCGCGCACAGGGGTTGATAAAAACTGCGCGAAACGCGCAGATGGGCTCAAAAAGGCAGCGCGGGCCGCGCTCGCCGCGCGCGCTTAGTAGTACCCTGATTTGAAACCTGGAATGTGGGGGGTGTCTACTGTCTAGCTGGCCTCGCACCCCTGTATGTGAAAACTGTCAGCATGAATTGCAGTGCTCTCACGCGTTTTATGACTTGGTGACTACTTATGTACTTCCTTAGAACTATCGGCTCTGCCAGTACTGTGCCAGCTTCCCATAGTGACAGCTTCCCGTAGGCTGTGTCATCCTTCTTGACTCAGTGACAGCTTCCTGTTGGCTGCGTCACCGGTCTAGCCTGTACCCTGTTAGGTTCCAGGCTGCCGTCCCTTTCACCACTGGTGCCCCTTAATGGGTATCCTGTGCTTGTAACGTTATTCTCATCTTGCGTTAAAAGATTGGCGCGTTTGACCGCTGCGAGTATCTCTCCACTCTTGAAGTGTCTACGCTGATAGGTCATTGGGTCCATCATGGTAACCACTGCTTAATGCATCTTCTACGTCGTCCTCTCCTAGGCTTCTGTGCTTCATTCTGGAAGTTCCGAAGTCCTGCAATGACGACGAATCGGCTGGTGGATGTTCGCACCCCTTCGGCCGCTTGCATTGGTGAGAATCCTTCCGCCATCGTGGAAGCCACCCCCCCCCAGTCATTCCTCCATCTTCTCTTCCTTTTCCTCCCCTGCCGTCTGTCGCCTCCTCCCGTCTGTCGTAGATGACTGTGACGTGCAGACTCAAGTCGGCGACTAGCCTGGACATCGGTGGAGATACCCTGTCTTCGTCTGCTCGCGTCCTTGACGTCGCTATCATATCTCCGGTGTTTGAGGCTCTGCCTGCATACCGGAGGTTGCCAAGCCGACCAAGCTCCTTGCTGATGTCTACGTCGTCTGTGCCCCCTTTGCTCTGCCCAGCCGACGGTCGGCTACTGGCATGAGCTTGCGCTCTAGTGGCTCTGTGCTACCTTCTGGAGAAATTTTTCGATCAAGCTGGCGGATTGCCGGCACTGCCGTAGGATTCGCCAGAGGAGAACGACCTACGCGTCTGGACCGGGAGATTCTGGAGGTGGTAGGAAGCAGGGGGGTATGGTCAGCACCACTACGGGTGCTGCTCCCTCTACCCCCCAACCGGGTGAGTCGAGCGATAGAGGGGGGGACTTGGGATTGACTGATCATCGACGGCGGGATATTAGGACCTTGACATGCCTCGGCTCTGCTCTTCGCATCCTATCGATACATTTTCGAATTCTGCCCTTGCGATTTGCGATTTTCTGCCATTGGTGCGATTTTCTGCACCAGGTGCGACTTGCTGCACTGTCATTCTCGTCTCCTTTTTCCCATACCTCAAATCTCGACTTCGACCTAACGCTTCCCCACCTTCTGTGATTCCAGGTCTCGCAGCGCCGGACTTCGCCCATGCTAAAGGCCGAAGTGGACGCCGTCCTGGCCCTAGTCCAGCGGCCGTGGAGGTTCTTTGGCATGATATCTTGGTGGATATTTTTTCTCCCTTAGGATCCTTGGGACCCCTGGGTGCGTTCCGTGGTTCGACAGAGGTCGCTACTTTGTCTTACCGTGCCCCTGGTTCCCTCTTTAGGTGTATGCATCAGCTACGTGAGTTTGGGTTCAAGTGTTTGAGTTCTGAAAGGGCTTAGGAATTTTTAGTTAAGTGGTATAGAGGCATGGTTGATCTCGATTAGTTGTGGCAGTCATGAGTTGTTGATGATGACACTGCTCAGCAGAGTGCTAGTGTGTTATCTTCGCAATCGGCTGTTAAACTAGGGTGAAAAGACTCCTTTGGAGCTGTTCTTTGGGGTTGCACCTGATGTGTCGTTGTTGCGTTTGTTTGGTTGCCCTTGCTATGTCACCTTAGTATTCGGGAGTAACGCAACAAGCTAGTTAGAAGGGCATTATTTGGTAGACTGGTTGGGTATTCCCTGGTGAGTAAGGGTTATTATATTTGGGTTCCGATGTTGCGCCAGGTAGTGGAGAGTAGTGATGTACTCTCTATATCCAGTTCAGTCTAAACTGTCTTCCTGGGCTCTCCCATTAGTATGGGTCCCCATGCCCGCTTGCATCCCTCCTGTCATCAAACGGTGATATGTTACGTGTCGCCGGCTATTCCTTGCGCCCTTTAACAACCCCAATTGTTGATGGCTGGCCTGGCTGGGATGTATCCAGATTGCATTCCAGACCAGGGCCTGATCATGCTGTATTGTGGGTGAAGTTTTAGGGCGGGTGGGAGTTGGATATCCAAACTATAATTTAGCCGAATCTTAGGGGGTCGCCAGGCCCTCCTCTGTGCCATGTTTTATCGGTGAAGCTTTAGGATTTAGACAGCCTTCGATCATAGTGGTACCTGGATCAGGTCCATTGCCTAATAGTCGCCAACCTCCGACCACCTCGGATGGCTCGCAGGTGTTGTTAATCCCTTCGCCTCCTGCCATCCCTGGTGGATTATTCGGGTCAAGCCCATGTGATGATGTAGCCGTTGCCGAATGTGTAAGTGATGATCTTGAACACTGGTCTAGTTTGATACTGCGTATGGCTGGGGTGTTACAGTCAACCCAGGATTCATTGTTTTAGGTGCTGCTGGTTCTCATACGTAGGTTAACATGGCCCTATGTGTGGGTGCCTATTCCTCAGCACCGCCTAGACTGTCTTATAGGGTAGTCTAGATTGGTGGAGCGTTACGATGCTTTGTTTAGGCAGCTTCCTTTCAGCTGTCTTTCTTGGTTTTGGTGGAAGGTGGTAATTAATTCAAACCACCGTTATAGCGTCTTGATGGTTTCTGTCTCTTAGTTCCATAGGCAGATGGTTCAATCGGTGGAGCTCATCATAGATTAGCTATTTCTTTTTACTCCACACTGTTTTTAGATCACCAGCCCCTCCGGTGATTAGAACTTTTTGTGGAGTGTAGTAGTTGTTTCCCTTCGGATTTTACTGTGAATTGGTGGGCTGGGTAATCTTGCAGTTGTACTTGCAGATGTACCGCCGCTCACCTCTTTCTTGTTTTCCGAGTGTATTTCAAGCGCCCTTTCAGTCCATCCTTTGCAGTAAATTCTTTGAAGTCCTTTTTATGCGTTTACTATTTTTCAAGTGGACGATGGGTTTTATGTACTATGGTTGTACATCTAACCTTCTATTGTTCATTGACCTGTGTTTCCTTTGTTGGTTGCGAGTTTCTTGAAAATTTTAACTTCGCATCCTTCGGATTTTTTCGGTTCCTGCGGGTTTGGTTTGCTTGTGGTTAGGCGCTTGGTGTGTCTTGAGTGCATGAGTTCTTTGCGGTGCGATAACACCTCCTAGTATTTTTTCGTTAGTGCCGTAACTGGGGATTTATGATAATTAACTTTCATAAATCTTCTTACTTCCATCTTTGGGTAAGAAACCAGTTCATCATGGTTTTTTCATCCCAACCTAGTCATGGATTCTATGCTAAGAATAGTTTTTAAGGTAGTGGATTTTTCCATCGACTTTATTTTTTACTAGTGGACTTTGGTGTCCTCTTGTCTTCGTCCTTTCGGCTTTGATTCTCTCGTGTTCTGCTCTCCCACGATATTTCAATCTGGCTCTTTGGTTATCATTGATTGGCGTTAGGTTCCTATTCCCGGATCGGGTTTTCTATACCGTTGTTCCCCAACTTTGATATTCGGTTTTTCATCCTTTTCTACCTTGGCAAACATTTTGTTTTTGCCTTGTTTCATTCCTTCCTTTAACCCTTTGGGTTTCATTTGGAGTTCTCTCGATTTTCGGAGTTCTTTGATTTTTTTATCTGTTACATATAGTTCTCTGTCCCCAGTGCCATAGGTGGAGAAGTAGTATTGTATGTCACCTGTGTCATAGGTGGAGTGTCAGCATGAATTGCAGTGCTCTCACGCGTTTTATGACTTGGTGACCACTTATGTACTTCCTTAGAACTATCGGCTCTGCCAGTACTGTGCCAGCTTCCCATAGTGACAGCTTCCCGTAGGCTGTGTCATCCTTCTTGACTCAGTGACAGCTTCCTGTTGGCTGCGTCACCGGTCTAGCCTGCACCCTGTTAGGTTCCAGGCTGCCGTCCCTTTCACCACTGGTGCCCCTTAATGGGTCTCCTGTGCTTGTAACGTTATTCTCATCTTGCGTTAAAAGATTGGCGCGTTTGACCGCTGCGAGTATCTCTCCACTCTTGAAGTGTCTAAGCTGATAAAAATAATAAAATGTCGTGTTGTCTCACCACTTGCATTGCTGCACCGCAGCTGCTTAGAACACTGAGTTGTCCTCTGATGTTCCATGCAAGGCACCTTAGTCCACTTCATGCATCAGTCGATGAGACACCTGAGGGAGGGGCCGTGTCCCGCACCTTCAGGAGTCCTCTATTGAACGAAACCCACTTAGAGGGGTCCCTCTTAGCTTCCAGAAACGCTGGAAGGTTTCCCTTGTGCAGCTTCAGCTCCTCAGGAGACAAGAAATCCAGAGCTGCTACTCCGCTATCCTTGAGGAACCTTCGGTTTCGCACAATAGAGGAAGCATCGAAGCGGGAGGATACTGTGATTAGGGCAAGGCGGGGTCGTGAGGGATCCATACATTGAACCCCAGGGATCTTGGTGATAAGTAATAACCAAGGAATCGATATTAAAACTATAACGTATGCGAATTGGATAATGTCAGAGGATAAAAACCATAGTTCAACGTACACTACCTTATTAAACAAAAGGGATGATATTAACTGCAAAGCAAGACTACGTCTTCGAGCCCACAACTTCAATGTCGAGTCAGAAAGGAGTACCTCTCGTTCTGGTAGAATTTGCAGGTGCTGCGATATGGTGGTTGATGGTAGAAGAGTAGTCGAAGATGAAACGCATTTCATATTAGAATGTCCGTTATACGCTGAGGATAGAAAAACATTTTTTGAGAAAATGAACATTGAACCTGAATTGGTGGATAAAAACTCTAGTATGAAGCTGGTCATGAATCCTGATTCCTTTGAAGGATGGAAATACTTAATTCAATTTTATAAAAAATGCGATAATAATCGCACAATTCAATTATCATCCCAGCTGGGATGATGATTTAATAATATTGTAGAATTAAATCATCACTGTAGCACGAACTCAGGGCCCCCGTCGGTAAAACGATTGTTTGGGCTCAGTTCATCAGCGTTTGTTCTTTTTAAGCCCTTCCTATACGGTTGGGCAAGTCCCTTTAGCCTATTTGGCCTACCCCTGGACTGTAACATACATACATACATACTTGTAAGTGATTGGGGACGACTTAAATGAGTGTGTACTTTATTTAAGCCCTCCTGATAATATGCCATTGGAATCTCGATTGTGCCAGACGCACAGATTGGGCAAGCCCCCTTAGCCTACTAGTCTACCCTTGGACTGTAACAAAATTACGTACACACATGAAGGGCATCCCGTCCACCTATCTCGTACAGTGTTCTGTCGACCGCTTTCTTGATACAACGCCAAGCACACCTGGTTTACTTCGCTGATTGCACAATGGGCTTCAGTAGGTACAAAGGACTTTGTCAATGTGAAACAAAGGACTTTGTCGATGTGAAACAAAATATTTTGTCGATGTTAAAGACGGAGCCATTCCTACAGAAGTAAGCGCCCATAAGTCGTCGGGAGATGCCGACCCACTTCCAACCACACGTGCAACAGTGCAACACAACCTTGTCACTGGCATGCAGAACCCCTGGGCCACTGCTGGTGACCCCTGACCAGGCCAGAGACTTCCTGATAGCTTCAAGTGATCAAATCATCAAATATGTTTTCCACTGTTTTTCTTTTTGGCTACTAGCAGCAGCTTCTAGGCAGCTTTCTGAGCCAGGCACTGGGCCAAGCCTCAAAATGTCAGCAGCGCTAGAAAGCTGATTACATCAAGATGCACTAGTTTGCTTCATGTTTGGCTGATTAGCCATCCAAGGGTCTAGAAGCTGCTGCTCGTAGCCGAAAGAAAAACAGTGATGCCCACTCTCATCTGAGTAGAGGTTGCTTGCATGTGTAACGAACGCGTCGGGTAATAAATGCCAGATGGATATGATCACCACAGGGTTCAACATTTTGTCATTTTGGGTTGCGCTTTTGACTCAACTGACAGCGGAAATCTGCGCGCTGCGCCCAGAAGGGGTTTAACAAATTGCGTCAATCGCGCGGTCGGGCTCCAAAACCTTGAGCGCCAGCACGCAATAGCGCGCGTCATGTAGTACCCTGGTTCACCAACCCCTGGTCAAGGAAGGCACAGACAAATAACCCCCAGCAGTTTTTCAACGAACAGCTAGATGTGACTACGGAGCTGCCCCCAATCAGATTCAATTCCGAAAATTGCATTGGGCATTGAGTGGGCCTGTTAGGTAGATTGCTGGATTGATTACATAATCTATCTGCCTTCAGGGTGCTCATCGTCTGTGGGCAGAGTAATCTTAGGCAGTATAAATACAACTTCACCACATAACTGTTTCCATCTGGGGCTACACATGGTAGATTCTAGGCAGCTCCATTTCCCCATCATTTGGCTCAACCTCATTACCCAAACCTATGTAGTGCGTCTGTAAGCTGGTATGATGGGAATACCAGTGCAGTTGAAAGCTTTGGGCTTGGCTCAATAGCTGGCTAATGGAGGTAGCTGGCAGCTGCCATGCGTAGCCCCAAAATAAATAGTGCCCCACAGTACTGGGTACGAAATGCTACCTCATGGAGTGGGTGTGGCTGTTTGATAGTGCAGTCTCCTAGTCTTTTGTGGCGGAGCTCCCCCTTATGGGAGGCGGGAGCCCCTAGGGCCACCCATGTGTCCAAGTGTTTGTGAGTTTGTTTTACGTTCAAAACCTGGGCCTGACTGGCTCCTGGCCCTGAAGTACCCACTCGCCCTATGCTAGTCCCCCGTGCTAAGCCTGAACTTACGGTTGTGTACCCGCTATTACAGTTAAGTAGGCGGGTAGTAGTAGAAGAGGTACGAACGGGTGAGAGGGCGTTCGAGGCGAAGGCGGATGCGGATGGTGACCAGTGGCTTGTTGAACAGCATGAACACGGAGGGAGCGCAGAAGAGGAGGGAGCGTGGAGGTGGGGACGCCAAGGAACAGAAGAGTGGCGTCGAAAGAGGAGATGATGGCGCAGGTTTGTCAAACTCAGCACTACTGCAATACAAGTCAACCGCAGTTGTACCGAGGCACGTCTCTCCGATGTCCGACAACTCACGATCTTTCTTCTTCGCCCTCCACGCAGAACAGCAACAGCTCCCTCACTTTATCATTGTATCGATTTTGTCAACAGCAACAGCTTAAGATTCTCATTAGACCTAATCTAGTTCGAACTGTTGAAAATGGGTGACGTGCTCTTTCCCGTCCGCAACAACTTCTTCCTCGGAGGATACAACACAGTGATCAATGAGGGATCTGATATCGAGAATCTGTCGGACATGGAAGGTGTAGAGAGGGACATCTTCGTGTACCGCTCCTACATCGCTCTGGGATCATTCGACGTATGTTGCGAATCTCGACGAACATGGAAGCTGCTGTAAATAGCGAGTGGCCAAAGAGCGTCTCTGAACAATTTGCCCGTTTGTATCCAGATCAATCTGCGAGTCCGAAAGTGAATCCTAAGACTGTTCCTGCTCTCTCTGCAGCTCGTCATTAGCGAGATCTCTAATTCTGCTGCTACTGGACTGCTGGCTGTGAAGCTTCTGGCGCAGTACCTGTCAGGGAAAAAATCCAAGGTGGGTCAGACTCCTGCTCTGAAAACCTCATGGCTTCCCATGTATAACCTTCACGCCTGTGCTTGTAAGGATTTTGACAGTCAAATTTTAGGTTGGTTTATCTGGTTACTGCTCTGGAGGCAGGCAAGGAAAGAGTGCAGGATGCAAGGCATTTTTGTGTTGTGGGAAGGGATGGGATTTGGGCGGCGGTGGGGTGTGGGGTGTGTGTGTTGGGGGAAGGCAGACATGTAGGAGGAGATTGATTGATGCAGCAGAGTAGCGTAGCACGATGCAGTCAGAAAACTAAGGCATGCAAGCAAACCACTTTTCATATTCTCCCCCTTTTAGACAGTCAACGCTGCTATGTACGTCCCGAAGCTCGCTTAGGGCCACTATCACCTGCCTTCATTTTTTGGATCAATATTCAGTGGTACTGGTGGTTTTCTATTTAGCAATGAATCCACAGGACAGTGCACAGTTGTAGTGGTGCTTAGTCTGATAACGCTCCAAAGCCCCCCTGTGCTGGCCTGCCGTGCCCGTGCCAGTGTTTCTTTTTTGGACTACGCATGGCAGCTTCCTCTCAGCTCCATTAGCCAGCCACTGGGCCAATTTAAAGCTTTCATCTGCATTCAAATGCCCATTGTGTCATCTTTCAGGCACACGAGCTAGCATCAGGTTAGGCCCAAGGACAGGGGAAGGGAGCTGTCTAGAAGCTGCTACTCGTAGCCCCAAAAAATAAACAGTGGCCCGTGCCCGTGCAGCTCCCACCTCGCATCCCCCCCCCATGGCCCTTACCGCCACCTCCACCAGACGCACACACATACCGCCAACACCGCCATCACACACACACACACAAACACCCACACGCACTCTCACACACACACCACACACCACCGCCATCACACACACACACCACCACCACCATCACTGCCACCGCACACACACCATCACCACCGCCACCACACACGCACACACTACCTGCAACCGCACACGCACCACCATCCCCCCCCCCCCGCCGCCCATGTCCCGACCCTGCTCCCTGCCCCTCCTGCTGTGCAGGATGATGCTTTGAGCACCCTAGCAGAGTGGATGGCCGACTCCGCCTGCAACCGCAACCCTACGGTGCTTCTCATAGCTGGTACCATCTACGCGCATGAAGGCAACTACGTGGAGGCCCTGAAGGCTTGCCATGTTGGACTCAACCTAGAACTGTACGTTGTGTGCGTGTGCGTGTGCATTTGTGTGTATTTATGTGTAGGGAACGGCTGTGTTAGTTAATATATGTGAATAAATATTATTTGTGAATATTAGTCGGTCAAGCCGTCTCATATTAGCAGGATTTCTACTGCCTGTACTTCAAAACGTTTCCACCCTTTTCTGTGCTCTGCGGTTATTTTTCGTTCAGTTTTTGATTTAGATAGCTCAACCGAAAGCTCTTGATCTTCTCTTTCACGATAGACAATAAAAAATAACTTTTCCATGAGCTATTTTAAAGAGAATATGATCTATAGATGGATCTGGCCCATTGTATACTTTTTGTTTTTTACGTTTGGATAGCTTATGTGAAAGGTCTTGATCTCCTCTTTCACAATCTGCAAATAAATTGAATTTCCGACATGCAAATTTTGTTTAAATGGATTTAAAGTTGGCTTGGGCCAATTGTACCTTGCTTCATGTCTGTAAACATCCAGAGTGGCTGCCTTCACAATCTAGCTCCATTGAAGGCTTAGTTATTAAATTACTTACCTGGCACCAGCCGGCACAATACAAAAAGTTGATTCGGACAGATTTGGATAATATATTTTGGGGCAATCTAATTTCTAATTCAAGTTTAATACAATTCTTTCAAACACCAATATTAGTTGTCGTTGCCTGTATATGTGCGTGTATGTGTGTATGTATATGCGTGTCCGTGTGTGTATGTATGTGTGTGTTTGTGCGTGTGTATGTATGTACATGTGTGTATATGTGCGTGTATGTATGTATACCGGTATGTGCGTGTTAAGATGTATGCGCGTGTGCATATGCGTGAGTATATGTGGGTGTGGGTGTCAGATAGGGGTCCTGGAGTGATAGCATGTGGCTCGGGGGCACACAGTGGTCGCTGTTTTGTGTGCGGGCTCCCACTTCCTGTGTGGAACTCCTTTCACTAAAAAAAAAAAAAAAAGAGCACCATGGCATCAAGTGTGGTGGTACTCAAAGCCACTTGTTCGTTACCGTTGATTACTGTTACAGTTACAGAACCTTTGCAGAGCTTTCCCCCCCCTACCAGTAGCGATCGCTACCTGGGACACGTCTCCTCTCCCTTGGTGGAGGGAGAGGAGACGCGTATGTATAGAAAATGGTCTTATGTTGGGACTCTCAAGGAATGGCTTGACTGCGTACTGGCTCTACCCATTCAGGCCGTATCCTACTTTCTCCCCAGGTTCTCTCCCATATTGTCAATCCTATCTGCGAAAAAGAAAAATGGTTTTGTCTCCATATTTTCCATCCCATCTTAGAAAAACGAAATTTGATTGTCCCTTTATTTCCATCCCATGTTTGAAAAACGAAATTTGATTTTGCATGTGCAGTATGGCTTTGTGCGTCCAGATATACCTCAAGATGGACCGAGCAGACAAGGCTGAGCAGCAGCTCAAGGTGGGTGCCTGCCTGGTTTTTTTTGTGAGCAACGCGTCGCAAATTGAGTGACTCCGTGCTACCCCAGTGTGACGCGCTGGTTTGGGGGGCGAGTGTGTGTGTGTGGGGGGGGTGCAATTCTGACTACTTTAGCCAGACCCATGCGTCGCCATGCAGCGACGGAATGACGACGCGTCGCACACAAAAAACAGTATCAGGAGTGTATGAGGAGGGGGGAGGATGTGGCGATCCAGTGATCTGTTATAAAATATGATTTGAAATGTCCAAATGTAAAAATCATCATAAAATCAATAGCAAGAAAACACGAAGCATAATGAAGATTCATGTTGATGGAAAACTAAAGAAAATTTGGAGTGGGTGTGAGGAGGTAGGGTATGGGATGGGTGTTGGTTTGTGGTTGCTTCTGTCAATCTGCTTCGGCATGACCTGCTTCTTGCCTCTCATTCGGTCCATAGTTTTTATTTTCAGCAACATAGCTGCAGCTATTAGGCAGCTCCCTGAGCCAGCCACAGGGATAAGCCCCAAGATTTCCACGGTTCTGGACAGCGGATGCTGTCAGCTTCCAGGCACACTAGGTTCCATTATCTTAGGCTGACTAGCCAGTCAGGGGACCTGTCTAGAAGCTGCTGCTTTTACTTGACATGAAAACCACTGATTTGGAAGTTGTTCCCAGGGTTTTTTCACTTGAAGGTGGTACTCGTAGCACTTGTGCTACAATACACCTTGGTGTTTTTGGGGTGCTATGAGGGAGCCTGCTTTTTTTTGCTTTCGCAGACCGCTACTGCGCCTGAGCTTAGACTACCATGTGACAGCACAGAGGAAAGTTCTCAGCTCATCTACAGCACGCTCAACGTCCCCTCTCCTAGATCAGAAGCATCAACCCACCTAACCCCATCCCACCTCCCTCCCCACCCCACCTCCCTCAGCACCCCACCCCACCCCACCCCATTGTTTTGGTGTCAAAAGGCTGCTAGGAGCACCTTGGCGACACTGGTTCATTTCCTTAGAAAAAAACCTGGTTGTTCCCTCCCCCATGATTAGTCTTGTCAAGTACGAAATCGTGAAGGTATATCGTTTAGATATGTTGGAATCTTATATCGATAGATGTATCAGATACATTTATCTAATAGATATTCCGTATAGATATATATTATGATGTCATAAGATAATACATACGATACATCAATGTATTGTATGATACCGGTATATCGCACGTGAATCTTGTGGGCCAGAATGATATTGACATCCATACAGATGTTCTAACTGTTGTCTCTATTGACAGAATGATATCTTGTGGGCCAGAATGATATTGACATCCACACAGATGTTCTAACTGTTGTCTCTCGTGTGTTTGATTGACTGCAGGCCATGGGCACAGATGATGTCGATGCTAACGTCACGCAGCACCAGCAGTTGTTTTCTTTTCGGCTCTGAGTAGCAGCTTCCAGACAGCTTTCTTGGCTGGCTATTCATCCAAACCTTAAGCAGTACAGGTGCATGGAAGCAGATATCGTCAGCTTTCCAGTGCACCTGGAATTTTTGGGTTTGGCCCAGTGCCATTCTCAGGGAGCTGCTTAGAAGCTGATGCTGGTAGCCAAAAGGAAAACAGTGACAGCACCATAGTGCTACTTTCTAAAACTATTTTCTAGTATCAAAGAAAATGCAGACACTGGTTCATTTCCTTAGAAAGAACCCTGGTTGTTCTCTTCCCCATGGTCAAAATGTTGGAGTAGTTGGTTGGGGGATGCTGGCCGGCACTTCTTTCCTTAATCCAACTCAACCTTCTTAACCTAAACCATCTAAACCCTAAAGCACCTGAGACCTGAACCACCCAAACCCAAGTGCTGACCAGCTTCCCCCTACCAACTGTTGCCCTCTCATGTTAAAAGCAAGTTGTGAAAAGAAAAAAAATGCCACCCTACCAATAGAGCTCAGAACCCGAAGACGCTCACACACACATGCTCATGTACCCCCCACCCCACCCCAACACACACACGCAAACACCACACACAAACACAACACGGGTTTTACTACTCCAGTTAGACATGTCATTTCCACAGGTCGTGAGTCTGACAGTTAATCTCATTTTTGTTGCAACTTCTGACTGCAGGCCATGATCAAAGATGATGACGATGCTACCGTCACACAGCTCGCTCCTACTTGGGTTGATCAGTCAATTCCATAGACTTTCCATAGGTCTCGAGTCTGACAGTTAATCCCTTTTTTGTTGCAACTTCTGACTGCAGGCCATGACCAAAGATGATGACGATGCGACCGTCACACAGCTGGCTACTGCTTGGGTTGGAGTTGCTTTGGTAGGAACATTTTACAACAATTTAATTAATTAAGCCCCCTGTTAGTGCCAGCTTTCTGAAGTCTCTTCTATCGTGTGTCTTGTCTTATGCAACTTACCTCTCTTACGTCCGTAGTCCAGCTTTTAAGCTGACACCCCCAGAGTCACCCCGTTGTCCGATTGTCTGTCTGTCCTTACGTTCCAACTGTAGGCTTGACTGGCCCCTGGCCATGTCGTAAACCCTGGCTTCGATCCGCTGCACTCCATTCTGGTGCCACCTGTCGCTATGATAGCCGACACTCTCTGCCAATTGCTTCGCCGCTTGCGACGCGCCTAGGACTTGTCTCAACCAGCTAGGGTGCCAAGAATCTTGTTGGCTGTCCCATCTCCAGAAGCTCTGAAATGCCCAATATGCTGAACTGCTCAAATGTGCTGTAGTCTACTTCTCCCCCCCCCCCCCCTCCCCCCCCCCTTCCCATCTGTCTCTGCGCTATCTGTCAACCATGTGAACCAAACGTTGGCATGCCTCACACAAACTTACACACACAAACTCACACTCGCACCATGAACTTACACACGAACGTACACTTACATACAAACTTACACTTACACACACACCCATATACTTGCACACACACACACTTACATGCACACACACACTTACACACAAACTCACACTTATGCATTCACACACACACATATACTTGCACACACAAACTAACACACGCAGGGTGGTGCCAAGATTCAGGAAGCTTCCTACATCTATCAGGAACTGGGAGAGAAGTACAACTGGACGGTATGTGTTGCAGTACTGTTTTTAATGTACATATGTGCAATGTATATCTATCAGGAACTGGGAGAGAAGTACAACTGGACGGTATGTGTTGCAGTTCTGTTTTTAATGTACATATATCCAATGTATTCAGTAGGGTAAATGGACACAGAATCGATATTGCGCATCTAATCCCCCCCCCACCACTACCACCACCATGACCCCCCCCCCCCCCCCCCCATCACCTACCCCCTCACTCCCCCCCCCCCCCCCCCCCCCCCTCACTCCCCCCCCACCCCCTCACCTACCCCCTCATTCTCCACCCCCACCCCCCCTCACCACCCCCCCTCACCACCCCACCCTACCACCACCTCCTCACCTACCCCCTCATTCTTCATCCCCCCCTACCCTCACCCCCCCTCTCATTCTGCCACCCTCTCCCTCCCTGTCCATCCCTTGCGTGCAGCCTGCCTTGTACAATGGGCGTGCCGTGTGCCACATGAAGACGGGAGACTACGAGGAGGCAGAGAGGGACCTGTTGGAGGCCTTTGGGCGTGATGCTAAGGATCCAGACACCCTGGCCAACCTCATTACTGCTGGTCTCCACCTTGGAAAGAACACAGCTCGCTATGTGACGTAAGTGGGTTTCAAGGTTAAGTGGTTAAGGGGGGTTCAGGGGTTGTGGTTTGAGAGGGGTGGGGGGTGGGGCCAAGGATTTAGACACCCTGGCCAACCTCATTACTGCTGGTCTCCACCTTGGAAAGAACACAGCTCGCTATGTGATGTAAGTGGGTTCCAGGGTTTAGTGGCTTAGGGAGGTTCAGGGGTAGTGGTTTGAGAGGGGTGTGGTGTATGGGGTGTGGAGCCAAGAATCCAGACACCATGACCAACCTCATTACCGCTGGCCTCCACCTTCGAAAGAACACAGCTCGCTATGTGACGTAAGTGGGTTCCAGGGTTAAGTGGTTAAGGGGGGTTCAGGGGTAGTGGTTTGAGAGGGGTGGGGTGTCTGGAGCGTGGGGCCAAGGATTTAGACGCCTGGCCAATCTCATTACTGCTGGCCATGGCAAGAACACAGCTCGCTTTGTGACGGAAGTGATAAGGATTTATGACATTTTTCCTGGTGCCCTACTGGACTCCAAATGTGCCCACGGCTTGTCGGGGTCAAGGGACATGCTAAGTTGGTTTGTATTTGCAATTCAAAGCAGGGGTCTTGTACAACATTTCCCCTCCTCCTCCCGCTTACCCCACCCTCTCCTCTGCCTGTATCACTGTCTCTCTTTCGACCCCCCATAATGCATGAGATGAGATGGACAGCACTTATTTTTCTAAACCACCTGAACCACCTAGACCCTGAACCACCTGAACCCAAGTGCTGACCAGCTTCCCCCTACCATGGATAAAAGGGTTAGGGATGTCGGTTAAACGATTGTTTGGGATTCAGTTCATCAGTGCTTTTTCTTTTTAAGCTCTTCCTAACAGTTGGGCAAGTCCCTTTAGACTATTTGGCCTACCCCTGGACTGTAACAATCATACATAGGGACGGAAAGTGGGCACCAAGTAGTATAATCTAACCCTACCTTTATCCATGCCATGCCCCTTGCAGTCAGCTCAAGATGTTGGCTCCCAACCACACAGTGGTGAAGCGCCTGGAAGCTGGGGATGAGTTATTTGAGAGGGCAGCAGCCTCTATGGCTTAAAGTGGGATGCTAAAATCGTGATTGTCGGTGCCGATATAGAATGCACCAATGGTCTGTGTGTATCTCGTGACAGTAGACCTGCCTAAGGGCGTTGCCACGGAAGTCAGACTGTCGCGTGTATTATTTGCGAGTTATCAAATAGGTACCCCTATTTTGTTAGAAGTGTAAACCTGTAAACTGTTAAGTACTATGCCAAACTGCTCTCGAGTAAATCTGGGGACACAAGGGCAGTAGGGGACTAGTTCAACTCGTGTTCAACTGTTCACTTGCCCGGGAGCTCACCATGATACCTGTTATAAGGTGGGCCATCTGCAGCTCGTGAATTGTATCTGACTGTTACATGGTTATTGAAGATGCCTCCCCTTCTGGGGGGCGGGAGCCCAAATGGTCACCGCTTTATTCGTTTGACAACAAGCCAAGTACCCCTGTCTCTAGCTGTCGTAAACCCTGGCTTTGGTCCGCTGCACTTGATTCTGTTGCAAGCAGTCGCTCCGATAGCCAACACTCCACCAATTTTTCGCGTCAATTGCGATGCGCCTAGGACGTGTTCTTGAACTTGAACTTGGTTACATAGCTTCAGCCAGCAATTTGGCTGCTAGCCGTCTTCGGCAGGCTAGGATGCGTTCAACCATGGCCTCATCCCCGGGCGTGGATATCCTTTCGAAATTGCCTTTGTTACAGAATTCGAAGAGGAGACGTGTGGATGTTAGCTGGAGATCAGAGATCTCTCTGCTGGAGATCAATCCCAAATACGGTCAAGTGTAAACATAATTCTGCAGTGTGGTATATGTGCACCGGTATTCAAGCTCTTGTTGTTGTATTCAAAGGGTTTCGCACCAGTAAGTAGGAACCCATACACGACCCAAGGCCACCGAGGATTTAGAAAGGAGGAGAAAACTCGACACTCAAACAAGTTGTGTGGAGTCTCCTGCCCTAGAATGTATGTTTAAAAAATAAAAATTGCTACAAGTTTCCATACTAACCGTCTTCAAAATACAAGACCTGCCCCCGTGCGGTAGCCACGGTGATCTGTTATATTCGGTAGTGCACCATTGGGACATCTGATCAGATGTCCCAATGGTGCACTACCGAATATAACATAACGTATATTCCAAGGGCGTTACCCAGAGGTTCCCACGCTGGGATTAAACTTAGTACTGATCAAGATTCCGTGGTCACTACACTCGGCCGCAGTCCAGCCCACCCAAGACATCGTTGGAGTTACCGAGGCTCGAACCTGACAATCGATATGGGAGTGTGACAAGGGAATGTACCTAACAACAAGAAGCACACCTGACGGTCATTGGGTGTCTAGGTCATCAGTATGGAGTACTCAAATATAGTGTTCAAACTTTCGAAGTTATATACTGTACCGGTACCCGAATATGGGTACACGATGACGAGAATGTGCGTCCACACTCCTACAGGACTAAATTACCAGTCCGAGTACCAAAGTGCTGAGTCGGGGTATCGTACATAGGCTGGTTCAAAACGTACGTGTTTGCTTGGCAAAGTCCGAAAACCCGCACACTCGCACAGTAACCGGATCCGGGTAGGACAGTTGCCTCAGAGTTTCTTGTGGGAGAACAGCAGTACTACTGTTTTGACTGCGGTCACGATTTCCCCCCAAAATCAGTACCGCAGTTGTGGCTTGTTGTGTTTTTCTGCTGTCAGATCGCACTTCGTTTATTTTTTCAGCGGTCAGATCTGGACACCTAATAATGCATACCCCGGGAGGAGAACGATGATTACCCAGAGGTTCCACTAGTCCACTGCCAAGCACGCTCTCGGCTATAGTCTTAATATGTTAATGTAAGATTGTTACAACGGCATAGGCTCGATAGAGGAGAAGATGCTATTAAGCGCAACAGGCGCAATCATATAGAATAGAGATGTGTACTGCAGGGTACTGCAGTCACGTGCAGGCCACAGCTAGCCTGTGGCCTGGCGGCAGGCAACACGGTACCAGGAGGGAAAGGTATCGGTGTGCATTATGCCGACTCAGAGACTGATATATAAATCAGTCAATAACATCCCCCCCAATTCAAGGTATTCTTGAGCTCAAGAATTCCTGGAATTAACTGAGGGGCATAATACAATTAAAATATTAAAAGCTAGGGAGACTTTGGGAATTTCTAGTAGCTGAAAGGGAGAAATCACTATAGCAGGGGTTTTCAAAGAAATGTCAGTCTTCTGGGGTAGCTGGCTAGGTAAGTGACACTGCAGGTAGGCTGCAGGCTAAGTAGCAGAAAGGCTGCTGAGAAGGTGCAAGGAAACTGCAGGTAAGCTGCAGGCTAGGTAGCAGAGAGGCTGCTGAGAAGGTGTAAGGAAACTGCAGATAGGCTGCAGGCTAGAGCAGATAGGCTGCAGGGAGACTGTTGGGAAGCTGGGGAAGGAAAGTCCAGACTTGGTGAAGGCTTGTGAAGGTATCCTTGGCTACGAGAAGTGGCATGATTCGAGACTAAAGGATTTGTCTTTAGACATGATGTCTGGACTAGTCCCCCCATAATTTGGGTAAGCTACATTAGGTAGATCCTAAATTAAAGCATAGACATCAAAAGGAGACTAGAGGAATTCTAAATTCAGAAGGGGTGCGGCCTGTGGAAGTACATGGGGCAGTACAGTAGGCAGGTAATCTAAAAAACAACTAGAGTGTTCAAGTCTACTACATCAATACAATATTATCATGGAAGAGCTGGGTAGAACCCCGTTGTGTTTTGCTTGGCTTAAACAAGCTTTGCGCTTCTGGAACAAGACCATACATAAAGAACCTGAGGATCTCATTAGAATGGCTCTTGAGGAATCTTTTGACTCCAACACTGGCTGGGTTCATGACTTGCGTTGTGCTCTCCACAAGCTAGGATCCAGTAAAAACATCAACATTTTGGAGGCTGTCGATGTCGAAGGTATTATGTCTGAAGTTTTTGAGTCATGGAGGTTTAAGTACCCAAGTGACACCAATGCAGTTAGAGACATCCCTGATGAGAGAAGGGTTGGCTTTAAACGCCTCCGATACCAAAAATGGTTCGCAGCCAACAGCAATGATGAGAATGGCTTGATTCCCTTTACATCCGCCTTACATAAGCAGGATCAGATTCGTTCTATAGCACAGTTTAGAATGGGTTCCCATTGGCTGAACACAGAAAGAATGAGGGTGGTGGATAGAGCACACATCCCTCGCTCAATGAGACACTGTCAAATGTGTGGGTTCCAAAAACCTGAGGATGAAATGCATATGTTTGAGTGCCCTTTTTATAATGATATTCGCCTCCGCTACCAGAAGCTGTTTAC
Source organism: Chlamydomonas sp. ICE-L (assembly GCA_013435795.1). Lineage (NCBI taxonomy): Eukaryota > Viridiplantae > Chlorophyta > Chlorophyceae > Chlamydomonadales > Chlamydomonadaceae > Chlamydomonas > Chlamydomonas sp. ICE-L. Next base: position 68,629,970 of record JACBWV010000610.1, read on the forward strand.
AGATGTTTATAGGCATGTCCATGAGGATACCGACTTAACCGTATGGAATGTGGAATTCTGCGATTCCACATTCAGAACCTTTATGAATGGAAATGGCACTAAGTCTTTTTGGAGCAACCTAGCCGACTATCTTTCTACTTGTAGAAGAGCAAGACAGGAAGCCCTGGACTGCTTAGTGGCACCGTAATTTATCATCCCTTTTTTTCTTCTTCTTGTGACTTCTCATTTGTTAGCTTCTTACCTCCGCCACTGTAAGTGGTTGAGATCTGGGTCCGGCTCTAAGGGGTTTAATACCTACGCCACCAAAACGGTGGTTGGGAGTTTGGTTTGTTTGTCCTCGACACACCCCTGATGTAATGGGGTTTTTTGCTTTGTGGGTGCTTTTTCTTTTTGTTTAAAGCACAGAGTCTCATACACCCTCGCGGTGTCAAGTAGACTTTAACATGTAATGTAATGTAATCAGCAACATGGGCATGGCGTCCCCTGCTTGGGTATCTTCTTAGACGCCTCCTGTCTGGACTGGTCTTCTTGGGAGTCTTCTTGTCGTCAGGATCCTTGTCATCTCCTGATCTGTTCTTGGGAGGTGACTTAGATCCATGGTCAGCTTCATCTGAGTCAGCTGGCCTGAAAGCCAGATCAGTGTCCTCACTGGTGCAGTCTCTGGAGCTATGGCCTATTCCCCCACAGTTCCAGCAGGTCATCTTCTTGTAGGAGATGGTCCTGTCTCTGAATGGGAGGTGCTTGCTGTTGAATGGCTTCCTGGCCCTGTAAGCTGCAGCTGCCATCTCAGCCTCTTCAGGAGATGGTGCAGGGTCAACTTGCTTCACTAAGCACCAGTTGAAGAGGGCACTTTGGAGCATAGCAAAGGTGGTGACAGCAGTGGGGTTGAACTGATTCATATACCCATCATATTCAGGGCGGGAGTTCAGTCCCTTGACAATAAGGTTTAGGAAGGTGCTGGTAGAGACGATGTGGGTGCCTTGAATCTTGGGAATCTGGGAGTACATATCAGCTGCCCTAGAGAGGTATGTCTGCAGGGATTCAGTGGAAATCATACGTAATCCCATTATGGCAGTCAGGGTGGTATGCTCTAGCCTGCTGCCTTCCTCAGAGTACAGGGCATCTAGAAACCTGAAGGCTCTAGTGGCCATATCTGTGTTAGCATGAATGGCCTGCTGGATCGGATCTGATACATGATCTATGATGATCTTGAAGGCCTTGTTGTTCTTCCAGGTGGAGATCCTGTTGGGGAAACCACGAGCCGGAGCAGTCGGAACAGCCGGATCAGCAGCCGCAACAACAGGGTAAGTAATGTCATCAGCAGGGTAACCATCAGAGTCGGCAGGCTCGCCAGCGACCACCGCCTGTTGGCAGTCGAAAGCAATGGCAATGGTATCCCTATCTGATTTGAGGGCGAGGAGTATATTCTGCCTGGCGCAGCGCCAGTTGTAGAGGTTGTTACCTGTGAATATACGGGGAGGTTGCATGGTGAGGTCTTCTGTGTAGGAGTCTTGGCGTTGTAGGTCGGAGTGTTGGGATAGGGGGAGTTACGAGGGCGGGGCAGGGGAAGAGGGGCTGGAGTGTGTGTGGGGATCGGCGATCCAAAGGGATCCAGCGGATTACCGGGGGGGTGAACGTTGCCAAGCGGCAATGTTCGACGACAGAAGCTTCTCTTAAGCTGGGGTCGTAGACAAATTGATCGTCGGAGATCAATACAGCACGGTGTGGGTCTCGGTGAGGGCGTCGTCCTATACTCACTTCATAGATTTCGGTGACTTGTGGTCGCTCTTGCTTGCTCCAGTCGTAGGACGCAGTGGCAGATCCAAGGATTCTTGGTAGGAAGCGGCAGGCGTAGCAGCGGGAAGTAGGATCCGCACAGGGAGTCCAGGTGCTTAGATAAAACTCGGGCCTTCGACAAGTCAGAGGGGAACTGAATCCGAACGCGGAAATCAGCGGCTGTTCTTCGTTAGCGTCTAAAGATGGCGCACATAATCTGTCAATGTAAGATTGTTACAACGGCATAGGCTCGATAGAGGAGAAGATGCTATTAAGCGCAACAGGCGCAATCATATAGAATAGATATGTGTACTGCAGGGTACTGCAGTCACGTGCAGGCCACAGCTAGCCTGTGGCCTGGCGGCAGGCAACACGGTACCAGGAGGGAAAGGTACCGGTGTGCATTATGCCGACTCAGAGACTGATATATAAATCAGTCAATAACATAATATTGGGGGCAACTTAGTACTGATCAAGACCCGCACCCCGCCTATGAACCGCGATCTTCAGGGGGGGACCGAAATCCCCCGTTTCTCTCCCGGGTTAGGCAGTAATGTCAGCGTGAAGCAGTTGGACACGAGTGCATTATTGGTATCTGATCAGATACTAATAAGGCACTCGTGTCCTAGTTGTTCACGCTGACACTTGTTTCACTGCTAGGACATGAGAAGATTAAGATTACAAGGGGAGAGCCCCTTGTACATGAGCCCCTTGTAATATTTTGTGGTGTATCATACGGATATGACCTTAAGATTCCCCAATCGGATAACACGTTTTCCTCATACACCACTTTTGGTTTCGGAGCTTGGTCGAGTCGGTCGACTGGACAGAAGTTGGGGCCTTCACCAGTACCACGCGGGTTCGATCCCGCGCTGGCGCATGATGGAAACCCTCGCTAGGAGGGGGCCGGCTCGGCCGGGCGTGCACATCTCAGACAGGAGGTGGGCGTCGGACCTTAGAAAAGGGGGTGAGTTGTGGTGTATCATACGGATATCCTACTAATGTATATCGGCTTTGATAAGTTATTGATATCCAGCTAAGGTTTGAACTATTAATAGTTAATAACTTAAAAACTAATTAAGACTTAGAAAATAGTAGAAAATTAGAAATTTAGAAAACGTCGAATTCGAGGATTCGAGCAATGGAGCATCGCCATATCCTACTAATATATCCTACTAATATATATCGGTGTATCATACGGATATAACCATAAGATTTCCCAATCGGACAACACGTTTTCCTCATACACCACATCTTTCTTTCTTTCTTACACTGGGACAAACAACACTTTTGTAGTAGGCTCCACAGTCCACACCCGAAGTCCCAAACACTTGATTATTTAGCAAGGGAGGTTATTTAAAAAATGGAAGGCTGTATTGGCTGAACTGTAATCAGCCACTTACCTACACAGAAGATGAAGCAAGGCAGTGACTCGGCCACTCAACACTCAGTAGGTTAGTTCAGCTCAGGGTCAGCTTCCCCTCAGCCCCTCAGGCCTGTGGCCCAGTGACCGCAGATCTGGTTACAGATCCGCGATTTTTCTGCGGTCAGACCGCAACTCGTCCCTCGGACTCGTCGGTTCCATTTCAGCTAAATCGACTTATAACTGCGGTCAGACCGCGGTCTCTTTATGTTCAGTCGGTCCGATCCCGGATTTGGGAAAGAACCGCAGAATCGCGCGGCCTGTCCTACCCTGACTGGGATGTGCGTGTTTTCACGCACATTTTTGACAGTTTTTAAAAGTCTTCTAGATTTTAACTGAACACGTGCGTGTCTCTCCTCACCTGGTTTGAACAGATTTACTCGCACCTTTTGACCAATTTGGGGGCAGGACTGTCACAATGGAGGTGGTGATTCATCTGCATGGTCAGTACATCCTTTACCATGTTTGTAAACATAAATGATTTGTTCGCGTTTACATTTTCCCCTCAATTATTTTACAGCCAGAGACGGCGAGCAGCCAAATTGCTGGCTGAAGCTAAGAAACCAATTCCAAGTAAACCCTGCTTAATATGCTGTACTATATGTAGTTCAATTGTATTTTGTTAGCTAATCAAAACGTCTACAATTTCCCTGTTAAGTTCTTTAACTGACAAAGACGGCGAGCGGCCAAATTGCTGGCTTGAGCCATGTAACCAAGTTAAAATTACTGCCGAAGGCAGATAGCTGCCAGATTTACGGCTGGAGCCACGTAACCAAATTCAACTTCAAGCCACGCCTACTCTCTTGTGGGAGTGGCAATGCCGTTTGGACTGAACCCTCATTGTCGCTGGTTTGTGTCGAGAGACCCACCTCCTCAAGTGAAATTCCTTTCAGAACTAAAGAGCTCACAGGGGCACCGGCCTTAGCCTGGGACGGATGCCAAACGGGTCAAAACTTATAAGTTGTTTGCTGCCCCTAGCAATAGCAAGCTATCCAAAGGCCTTTTAATGCACAAACCACATGAGACATGCCGCATGATCCCATTGATGAGAAGAGAGTGGACGCACCAGCTCTAGTCTGGTGAACACCTAACGCTTGTCAAGCATGTAACCTCTAGTTGCTCACAAGGGCATACATTGTTATTGTATTATTTATTACCTAACCCATAATGAACTGATCTATGAAATGTTATACCGTATAGCTGCTCTTGCTTTTAATTGAATAGGTTACGGCTGAAGACGGCGAGCAGCCCTAAAGGCTAGGCCTTGGAGCCATGTAACCAAGTTCAAGTTATACCGTCTAGCGGATCAATCAAGTTGCAACAGGATGACAGTCCTTTTAGCCTATTTGGCACCCCCCTGGACTGTAAAACATACATAGTCACGTTGGCGTTGGTTGTTCACCAAGAAGCCATCAATCATTTGCCCATGTGGGCAAGGAAGAATATTAAAGTTCTAGGCTTAATATTAATTTTCTGCGTCGCTTGCGACGCAGAAAATTGACGGAGAGTGTTGGAGCGACAGGTGGCACCGGAATCGAGTGCAGCGGACCGAAGCCAAGGTTTATGGCAGGGCCAGGGTTTCTTGTGGTCAGTCGGTCGGACGGTCCAACGGACGACGGGGTGACCCTCGGGGTTCAGCCAAAAAGAATGCCTGCATAGTATTTGTGTACTTTTCCTAGATGTGTCTAATCTAGGCTGCAAAGAAGCAACACATGAAGACAAGTGATCCCACTGGGGAAACGGGAGGTATTGGTGGTCGTGGAGGGGCAGGCCACTCCCTGGCTTTCTGGCTGACGATGGTCAAGAGGGTACAGGCGAGTTACTTAGCGCCCAAAAAAAAAGGGACAGAAGGTATGCTCTAAAAAGAAAAAATGGATATGCCGCAACATCTAAGATTTCTCTGAACAGCCATGGACAAGCCGACCAAGCAAAAGGGTAGGCAACAATACCCTCTTAATGCTAAGTCGCTAGATAGGTCATCCATTGACTGATTCAGAGAAATTCCTCTGCAGTTAGCTTACCCATGAGGCGGTTCAGGGTTTCCTTGTCTAAATTGGGCAGGGGCTTGCTTAACTTGCATTTTGTGCATTTAATACAGCCCCTGCCCCTCACAAACTCGCGTTTCCCCTTCAATCAGGGGGAGGGTTCTTTGCTAACTGCTCACTTATCTATCTGGATACCCAGGCTTCTTCTTGTTCGGGCTCTTGCTTGGACCTTCTGGTTTCTTGAACCTCTTGTCTGGACCTTTTGGTCGCATCGGCTGCTTGGGGGCCTTCGGTGAGTCATCATCGTCAGGAGGGTAGGCAACTCCAGGGGGATGATCGTATGCAGGAGGCTCGACATCTCCAGGGGGGTAGTCAGAAAATGGTGGATACTTAATGCCGTCTCCAAGACCGCCTGCAATTGTACATTCACCCCAATTTTCAAGAGGTTGCTTCAAGATTGACTCCAGCATGTCGTCATCTGGTCGGTTGAACTCTATCTTGGTTTGGCATTGTGATACTGAGATGGAGGCGCAGGCATCAGCCTCATCTTGAAGTACGCGGCTCACTGCCGGTCCGAAGGTGTCTATCATGAGCCTCACGGAATCTGCGACACACTGATAATGGTGGATATCCCATCTGCAAGCAAAAGGGAGGGGACGGGGGGAGGGGGTGGTGGGTGTGGTGGTGGGTGTGTGGGCTTGTGGATTTTCCTGGTTATTATTTGTACTGCTGCAGACGGCTAGCAGCTAAATCTGGCTGACGCCATGTAACAAAGTCCAAGTCTGTGAGTTCAGCAAACCAGTGACCCAGCAGGAAACTTGAAAGCTTGATTGAGATACACTCGTACAAATTGTAGGGTCATACTTAGCTCCTGATGCCATGTGCATAAGCATCTACTGTGATTCATGTGCTTGTATGGCGAGGCATCCAGTTAGGGATGTCAATCTTGTACTGGTCCACAAGATTATAGGGCGCTATATATCATATGATTTCGGACGATATATTGATATATCGTACAACATTGTACCATTTATCATATGATCTCGTCGATATATCTGAACGATATCGCAACCCGACAACCCTACAACCATAAAAGAACCGCATATGTGCAAGCAAGGTGAGTAAGGTTCGGTCCACTCTTGGCGCCATTATAACCTACACCGTCTGAGTGGAAAACACAGTGTAAGGCAGGGTGTAGTCTGGTTCTTGTAGTATTATTTTACTACACTTCACCCCCCTTCGGAAACACCCCTACACTACTGGATAGACCAGCCAGGGCCGCGCTGTTTTCCAATCATCCCAGGCAGCCGCGTTGCATATTGGTTCCGAAGGCAATTGAACTCAGGCAGGGATTTTTTTTCAAACCTGAAAGTGGGGTTTTTCTAGATTTATGGTTTAAAGCCTCCTCCTGGGACAGCGTTTTACAGCTTTTTATAGCTTTCGTACATTTTTAGGGCCATTTTTTGTTTCACATTTTTATACCGATAATTTTGCCAAAACGGGGTTTAAGTAGCGATCGCTATATAAAGCGGGTAAAATCCCTGAACTCAGGGTGCCCAGCAAACCGTGCTTGCTCTGAAGCATGCCCTCAACATCTCTACCAAAGTGTATTCTCTACCGTTTGGGTGGAAAACATCATGTAAGGCAGGTTAAGGTCTGGTTCTATTAGTATTCTTTTACACCCACCATCCTAGATGCATATGTTCCCTAAGCAGGATGTAAGTCTAACCATGTCATCATAGCTTTTCATTTCAGCTGCTAGAAGCAGCTTTTAGGCAGCTCCTTGAGCCAGCCACTGGGTTAAGCCCAGAGCTTTCAACAGTACAAGAAAGATGATGCTGTCAGCTTCCAGGTGCACTACCTTACATAAGGTTTTGCCTAGGTAGTAAGGCAGGAAAGCTGCCTAGAAGCTGCAGCTCGTAGCTGAAGAGAACAGCTGCTAACGCCACTTCCCCTCAGCACATCAACAGGGCATGAAGTGAACACTTTTTTTAGAGAGCCCCCCCTTCTGGAAGGCGGGAGACCCCAGGGTTACCCATTTGTCCGTCTGAGTGTCCGACTGACTGACCGAAAAATTGAAGCCTGACACGTCAGCCTACTGTCTCACAAGTCAGAACTAACTGCCTTCGGACAGGTCCAGCCTGTTGCCACATGTCGTTCCGTTGTCGACACCCTCTGCCAATTTTCCGCTTCGCTTGCGACGCTGCAAAAGACTTGTTCAGCTTTCTGTAGGTCCAGTTGTGTAGCAAAAGTTGCGACGCAAGCCTGATTTCAGGATTGTGGCGTAGCACAGGGCGGAACGCAGAGGCCTGGGGTGTTCGGGGGCAGCGCATCGCACTAATCACAACAAGACACTCAATTAGCGACGCGTCTCGCACAAAAAAAATAGTGGGAGTGAATGAGTGAGTTACTCACATGCAAGCATCTGCTGGATCTGTCTTGGCCTTGCCGCATTCATCTTCAGTGCGGTATGCTCCACACATGCGGTATCGTTTGACTAGGTCCATGCCCTCACAGCAGCCATAGATATCATCACTATACGGCAACCTCTGCAAATCTTCTTTGAACAGATTGACAGTCTCTTGTACCTGGTCTTCATCGGTCCCCGAGGAGTCCTGTATGGAACAAGGGAAGCAATCTTAGTTTATAGTTTTTCACTGCTCAGTGGCGGGTCAGTGGTGATTCAGTGATGCAGGTGTGATTGTGCGTGGATCAGCATCTCCTGCCGACCTACGGATGCCTACTCCATCGTTATGACTCTGCCGTTCACATCGAACAGAGGCCCATTCTTCTTGTAAAAACATAATTGGGCCAGTTGGGCCAGCCCCCCCCCCCCCCCTCCCCACCCACCCACCCCCCAGACACACACACACCATCCAATCCCCAGTACACACACACCATCCAACCCACGTGCACACACACGAACCATCCAATCCCCTGTGCACACACACATACACCACCACCCTTGCACCTTCACATTTTGGCACAGCTCACGTTCCGGCACTGCTCATGAATTAGCAGCTGTGGTCAGGAACACAGGAAGTTTCACTGTGAAACTCACCAGGAAGTCAGGGTAACAGTCGCCATTGTCGGAAGAGTTCACGGCTGGAAGAAAGAAGCAATGTTGCTGACTTTTGCACTTGCCCTTATCCTTAATGAAGTGGCAGGTATGGTAATCTCTTGCTGGAGAACCCTCACAATGCATGTTTATACTAGCGTAGACGGGATCTATGTCACACCACCTCTGGTTTGGCTCCCACTTGCAGAAAGGGTGCTTTTTGCAGTTGTCTTCCTTGTCCAGTTCAGGGCACAGTACTGCTGCAGCAGCCTCTTGGACGTAGAGCCTGTTGAAACCCGAGTGTCGGAAGGTTGTTAGTACACTCATCGTGGCATTTTTTGTTGAGTATGTAACGTAATCCTCTATCTCGTTACCGCGGACTGACGTAGAGCTATTCCATGTTCCTCTGTTCAGGTGGAAGCGAACAAGTTGAGCAAGCTGGTACCTTAATAGAATGCAAAGCATCCACAAGTGTAGCATTCGCAAACGCAACAACAGGAAGGTAGAATCGAAGCGCAGGCAGGTGTGCAAGATAGTACTTGAGACTTTACCCAAGACACGATAAAGAGACTTACAATTGTGGAATCGATAGCTCGCTGGCGTTCAAGTCTCCCATCGCTTCCACCAGGTAAGCATTATTGAGGGAGCAGGTGGTTCCCGCCATAGGCATACACGAGGGGAGCGTGAACTCAAGTTTCGTGAATCCAACTAAAGGTGCGAGCAAATGCCTGTGGTCTATTTTAATGGCATCTTCTAAGTTGTTGCTAAGAAGCCTTCTCGAGGACGCGCGCGCTCGAGAGGACAACTGCTTCCTCGAATAAGAGTAGCAAGGCGCTAGGAGGAGACAGCAGAGGGTAACGTATAAAACTAGGTGCCGACCGCTACTATCTTCCTTCATGCTTGCCAGGAATACCGGCAGAAGCGGGGATGAAGCCCTGAAATGAAGCTCAGAGCAGCGCTTCAACTGCCCAGCACGCGGCACTTTATTATGCTAGCTCTGAGGGTAGGAGTCGAGCGAATGATGTATGGTAATACTAGCAAGGGCAGAAAGGCAACCCGAGGCATGCAAAGTCGGCCTTGCGTCCTAGAAAGTGGTGCCCTATGGTACAACCAGTGGACAGGGCTATCGCGTAATCACAGATGGGTGGGGGATGGGTAAGCACTAACGCGTAGGTTGACTGGGGGGGAAGGTATTGAGAATTCGAAATGCTGAAATGTCGCTGCCTCATCGGAAACCCAGGCTGGTGTGTAGTACAACATAAAGAAGTGTGAGGTGGCATGTGAGACACAGCTTCCGGGTGAATACAGGAAGGCGGAAGCTTGGCTACATACTGGTACGGCTACTCAGTACCTACGAAAACTCTTCACTTCCAGTTGTTCAACTGTCTGTGAAGGCGCATCGCAGTATCTTAGAAACGATGCGTCGCGGAATCTAAAACCTGCGCGGCTTGTCAGCGTTCTTGGCCACTAGAATGACTCATTATACCTGGAAGTCGAAGGCAGTGGAAGGGCGGAGCAGCCTGGAAGCCCGAACCTGCGATTATCCGCGCACTAGGCTGATCGAATTCCCTTTCATGTGACCAACTCCTCTCGTTAGTTGCTCGATTGATCGCCATCGGGTATAATCGAGGCACGACGATGTGCAGCAGGGCATTCCCTGCCCAACCTCCATGTGATGTCGAATTTGATGGCAGTACCTTCCGCCCGATTGGAAGCTGCTTTCAACGCTCTCGGTCGCGGCCGCGGTCGTCGACCGACCCTTGACCTGGTGCTTTGTCAAAAGTTGACCGATGTTTCGCCTTATGCCGCATCCTCTTTTTTTCATTCTCCAGTGCCACAACTCTCTCCAGCACCAAGCCTCGCACGCATGTATGAGTCAAAACGTTGCAGCTACGACCCGATGCGCACGTGCATCGTGCACGACAGCTGCAGCTACGTCAACATACATGTGTAACGGGTGTTGTGGGTGTGTTAGTACCCATTTCCCCTCCAGGTTGTGACTGATTGTGAAAGGAATTTCACCCCAGGAAGAGGGTGCCCCGACACAAACCAGCGACACCCAGGATTCAGTTCGATTGGCGTTGTCACTCCTGCTTAACAGGTGTGCATGATGTTTAACTACCCGGTTAAAAGGTGTTTAGGGGGGTGTTGATGGTAAGCAACCTAAGGTGTTGAACATGGGTGGTGAGGTGCACCCTAATAACCAGGTGTTCATGGTGTTTACCGGTATGAACTGCCATTTCTAGCATGTTCAAAAATTCAGCATCCACATGTGTAACTTCTTGTTTTCCTTGCTTCTCCTAGACGATGTGGCAATGACACGGTAGATGCTACACAGTTGTTACAACGTTGTGAAAGGTAATCGCAAGCAGATCTTGAGGTAGCAAAGTAGCCAACAGGGATGGCGGCCTTAGGGGCTGCCTGTTCTACTATTATAGGGGCCATAGATGGCTAGCGGTACCAGCCACTAGCTGGCCGGCGGTCCCGGGTCACGGGCCCGGCCGGACTACATGTACACAGGGTCAGCATGGTACACCTAATAAGATGTACCATAATATAACTAGGGTAGTTATGTCACACGCGAATGCGTGCCCAGACGCTTCATACGTAACACGCCAGCCTGTCAGTACAGGCTGTCGCAAGAGAACACCACGTGCCACACCACGTGCCAAGCGCCAACCACTGGGATCCGCAACTGCGTCGCAGCTTCGGCAATACATTCCCAAATATAAGATGCCGAGTTTGATCAGCATACCGATGGTCCCATTCGCATCAGATTGTAGAACCCAACCCTGCACCCTGAGCCGGCCGGACTACATGTACACAGGGTCAGCATGGTACACCTAATAAGATGTACCATAACAGAACTAGGGTAGTTATGTCACACGCGAATGCGTGCCCAGACGCTTCATACGTAACACACCAGCCTGTCAGTACAGGCTGGCGCAAGAGAACACCACGTGCCAGACCACGTGCCAAGCGCCAACCACTGGGATCCGCAACTGCGTCGCAGCTTCGGCAATACATTCCCAAATATAAGATGCCGAGTTTGATCAGCATACCGATGGTCCCATTCGCATCAGATTGTAGAACCCAACCCTGCACCCTGAGCCGGCCGGACTACATGTACACAGGGTCAGCATGGTACACCTAATAAGATGTACCATAACAGAACTAGGGTAGTTATGTCACACGCGAATGCGTGCCCAGACGCTTCATACGTAACACGCCAGCCTGTCAGTACAGGCTGGCGCAAGAGAGCACCACGTGCCAGACCACGTGCCAAGCGCCAACCACTGGGATCCGCAACTGCGTCGCAGCTTCGGCAATACATTCCCAAATATAAGATGCCGAGTTTGATCAGCATACCGATGGTCCCATTCGCATCAGATTGTAGAACCCAACCCTGCACCCTGAGCCGGCCGGACTACATGTACACAGGGTCAGCATGGTACACCTAATAAGATGTACCATAACAGAACTAGGGTAGTTATGTCACACGCGAATGCGTGCCCAGACGCTTCATACGTAACACGCCAGCCTGTCAGTACAGGCTGGTGCAAGAGAACACCACGTGCCAGACCACGTGCCAAGCGCCAACCACTGGGATCCGCAACTGCGTCGCAGCTTCGGCAATACATTCCCAAATATAAGATGCCGAGTTTGATCAGCATACCGATGGTCCCATTCGCATCAGATTGTAGAACCCAACCCTGCACCCTGAGCCGGCCGGACTACATGTACACAGGGTCAGCATGGTACACCTAATAAGATGTACCATAACAGAACTAGGGTAGTTATGTCACACGCGAATGCGTGCCCAGACGCTTCATACGTAACACGCCAGCCTGTCAGTACAGGCTGGCGCAAGAGAACACCACGTGCCAGACCACGTGCCAAGCGCCAACCACTGGGATCCGCAACTGCGTCGCAGCTTCGGCAATACATTCCCAAATATAAGATGCCGAGTTTGATCAGCATACCGATGGTCCCATTCGCATCAGATTGTAGAACCCAACCCTGCACCCTGAGCCGAGCGCATAAAGAAGCCGCAACAGTGAGTACGATCTTCACTTGCTGTCTTCTCACGCCTCTCTTAGGTGCGTCTGGTAATTGCTGTTGGTGCCTGTCGATGATGTTGCCCATTACCAAACCTCATCTTGATTTACCCTACAGCCCACTCAGTTTCTCTTGCCGAACAGTCGACTGAGCAGCGCCCTTGGCTCGCTCCTGCCGGCCACAAGCTTGCTCCAATTCCATTAGTAGCTAAGCATCTCCCATTAGTATTTAAGTATCTTCTCTTGAAGCTAGTGAACCGATCAACCGACCGAGCTTCTCTAGCGAGTGAACATTTGGTGGCCAATCCCGACCCTCACTCACTCACTCTTAATCATAAGCTCCCTTTCTGTAATAGCTCACTTGCTGTCTTCTCGCGCCTGTCTCAGACCTCCTCGGGAATTCCCCCTCTGCGCCCAGCCCCTGCTGTCGTCTATTCAAGGAGCCTCTGCCGCCGTCACAGCCGTCGTCTCCTCTCCTGCTGTCACTCCTCCGGACCTCCACTACTGTCGGACATCCCAACACCCCTTCAGACGGTGAGACCAGGCAGGCGCTCCTTTCCAGACTTTAGCCGGGGTGGTACTAAGGCCCCAATCACCTTACCTTTGGTACCCCTGCCAGGGCCGTGTCAGTTTTACACCTTGTCCACGTACTTAAACACCTGTTTAACTAGGGCACTAGGGCAGTGATTCGGTCAAACACATTGCCGCATACCGGTATCGAGCGGGAGAGATTGACGGAGAGAGACTAGAGGAGGCTGCATACCAAGCTTGTTCAAGACGCTACGTCCTGTGTCGCAAATGCTGTGATAATCTCGTATTGAGGAGACTTCGTTACTCGGGAAGATGTAGCTACTGAATAGATTACAGTATATCAATTGGTATCGATCATGCATGGACAGACATGATATACTATGCCGATGGCAGTACAGTTGTACTTCCATGACGGCGCACGGTGTCCCAAGGACACGTGTCCAGTGCAGGACCAGTCAGGTACGGCGCACTGGCCTCTCAGAGCAACTCAGTAGCCGGTATACAATCCGGTCTATAACATTCCCCCCAACTCAAGGTATTCTTGGGATCAAGAATTCCCGGATTTAGCTGAGGGGCTTCTTAAAGAAAATATAAAGTTAGGGATCTGCAGAGAAGCTGCAGGTTGGGTTGCAGGGAAGCTATAAAGAAGCTTATGTGCTTTGGGTACACTAGGCTACAAGGAAGCTGGATAAGAAACTTCTAGGGGGATCAGGCTGTGGGGAATCTACATGGTCATCTTCAACAAAGCTGCATGCATGGATCCTGGAAAGATAAGGCAGGATTAGGGAATGTTGCTGTGCAGACTTTTTAAGCTAAATAGGGGAGATTAATCAGTCAAGGCAATCAGTCGATAAGGTCTCTATAGTCAGTGTTCTGGAGGGGAAGAGACTGGGATGCTAAGAGAGGGAGGGGTACAATATCGTCAGGATGACAGAGAGGCCCCCCATGGTAGATAGACCATAGTTGTCAGCATGTTGTACCTACTGATGCTTGTGGGTGTTGTCAAGGCAGCCAATCTGTGTTCTGAAGTCACAGAACCTGACCCTGGGCAGTGCTTTGGTGAACATGTCAGCCATGTTGGCTGCAGTGGGGATCCAGTTAAGTCTGATGTTCTGCCTCTTGGATTCCTCCTCGAGGAAGTGGAACCTGGTGTCCATGTGTCTGAGGCGGGTGGACATCTTCTCTTGGTTCCATGCATCCAGGGCTGCCTGGTTGTCACCATTGATGGTGAGTGCAGGGGGTTGGATTCCTGTGGCACAGAACTGCAGTTTTTCTCAGCCACATTGCTTCCTGTGCTGCAGAGCTGGCAGCCATGTATTCTGCCTCCGTGCTGGAGCGAGCTGTGGCTGATGATTGAATCTTTGATGACCAGGCAATTGCTCCTCCTTGGTTCAGGAAAACCCATCCTGTGGTGAATTTTCTTGTGATGGGGCAGGCTGCATGGTCAGAGTCATAGTAACCAGTGAGTAGCTTTGAGGAGCTGATGTAGGTGATGCCATGGTCAGGGGTAGTTGCCAGGTATTTTAGGATACCTGTTGCTGCTTCCATGTGGTCGTGGAGGGAATGCGCACTGTGCCTGGCTAGACGGTTGACAGCTTGGGCAATGTCCGGCCTGGTGTTGACAGCGAGGTAGTTGAGAGATCCAACAACCTGTGCAAGGGGTAGGCCAGACTCAGGTGTGCCTGCTTCGTAGTATGGTAGCAGGGCATCTGTCTGGAGGGGGATAGGGAATCTGGTACTTCCAGGTTCTGTCAGCATGTTGTGGGACTTCAGGAGCTGGTTGATGAACCGGGACTGGCAGATGTGGAGGGTTCCAGCTGCCTTGTTTCTGGTGATCTCATACCCAACGAAGACGGATGGTTCTCCAAGGTCTCTGACAGAGTTCAGGGGACGTGAGGAGACCAGGAACGAAGCGTTTAGACAACTGGACAGTTAAAAGAGCCGAGGGACGCCTCTTGAGAGAGGAGTCCTGACGGCAAACCCCGAAACCCTTAGGTTACGGGAAAGGACAGACGCGATAGGTTGCGTAGCCAATAGGACAGGTAGAACCAACGAACAGCTAAAGCTGACACTCCACCTGTTCTAACTGTCAAGGAAATTATACCTTAAAACCTTTAACAATAAACTTCGAAAAAGAAATCTGAAACTCAAAAGCAAGCAGAAAATAAATCTAAGAGAGAGACATCCTCAAGGGCGACACCGATACTTCCAATATCATTCTAAGATTTAACCAACCTAAATGTTCATCTAGGGAGGGGAAAGAGCGCAGAATAGTACCACACTCCACCTAACTGAAGCAACCTCTATTTAAGCCAATCAGGGCTAAAAGAGGTAAAACAGTTACTCAGACCTTGCAGGCTCCATCCTTGGACCGCAGGTGTAACAATCCTAAAACCAGGTGCAATTTCTACCCAAAAGAGGGGAAAGCAAACAAAAATAATAATAATTCCAAACAGATCTACCAGCGAGGTAGTCATGACCAAAGACTCGAGGTAAAATCAACCCCCAAAATCCAGTGCGACAGGTCTATACAAACTACATACCCATTCACCATCGCTACAGGATTGGAGTCGTACAACACTCGAGGTGAAGCAAGGGGCAGTAGACCTGAAGCAAATTAATATACAGAAATCACCGCAGGTGGGCATCGAAACCCGCGACTCCCGCAGAGATGGCAGGTATGCACCATGCTAATCCATTCACTCCCGATTTCAACTTATTCCATCAGATAGCAAATAATTGCAATGTCCAAAGATTCAGCAGAAACCTGAACTGCAGAAAAATCACTGCAAATCAATAAACCTGGGGCGAAGCTTGTACTTGACCAAACCAAGCATACCATTCATACTCCAAAAAACCTCTGCGGGGAGAGGCTTAGTGAAAGTATCAGCCAACTTCAGATCCAGGGTTTACCCCGCCAGCGCGTGTGCACATTGACCGCATGGTTGAAGGCGCTCCCGCTTGTTGTCGGGAGGTCGATCCAGCCGTAACACGACGTTGTAGCCACTGCGCAACTGCAGGCACAGCGCTCGGGACAACATGGTTGCCAAGGTTCGCCAAACGTAACGCAGGAATGACATTGAACAGCCACTCCTCGTAATTCTCGTAGTCGAGTTTGGCGAGGTCCTTAATCATCGACAGGTTGACTGACGACATGATGCCGAGCTTCTCAACGTCCGCAGTGGCGTACGCTTTAGCGCAACTGATGAGACCTTAACCTGACAGAGTTCAGGGGACGTGAGGAGACCAGGAACGAAGTGTTTAGACAACTGGACAGTTAAAAGAGCCGAGGGACGCCTCTTGAGAGAGGAGTCCTGACGGCAAACCCCGAAACCCTTAGGTTACGGGAAAGGACAGACGCGATAGGTTGCGTAGCCAATAGGACAGGTAGAACCAACGAACAGCTAAAGCTGACAGTCTCAGGTCTTGTAGAGAGCCATTATGGCTGCCTTGTATTGGAGAAGGATCTTCTCATCAAAGGAGAGGAGCAGGAAGTCGTCCACCCAGAGAAGGACCCCAATTATGGGTTTGTTGGATTTGCTAGGAAGGATGAAGAGTCCCTGGTCAACATCAACTTCTATGAATCCAAGGCCTATCATGTCTTCTTTGACCTTGAGGTACCACTGTCGGGATGCTTGCTTGAGGCCATTGAGACATTTCCACATACGGCAGACCCTGTGGTCTTTTTCAAATTGAGGGGGCTGTGTGCAATAGATCTCTTCTTCAACGATGCCATTCAGGAAAGCAGTGGAGACATCTAGCTGAGCTAGGTGGGCTGTAGGATCTGCTGCCATGGACAGTATGAAACGGATGGTTGCTAGTTTGGCCACTGGAGCAAATACTTCATCAGAGTCCATGCCTGGGCGTTGTGCATATCCCTTGGCTACTAGCCTCGCCTTGAACCTGTCAATCTCTCCAGAGACCAGACGTTTGATGTCAAACACCCACTTGGTGCCAATAACTTTGGAGCCAGGTGGGAGATCTGCTAGTGACCATGAGTTCATGTCAGAGAGGGAAGTGACTTCTAAAAGCATGGCCTGTTGCCAGTCTGCAGCGTTGGCACTGGAAAGAGCTTCTTTCACATTCTTGGGGATAGGGATATCAGATGCTGCTAGGCAGCTGAGGAAGTCTGGTTTCTTTGTGGCTCTTTCTGATCGTCTTGGGTGTGGGTCTGGTGGAGATATGTCTGGGATAGGTTCCATGGGTGGAGTGTAGGGTACATTTTGTGAAATAATGGTGTTCTCTTGCCTAGTATTAGACTCCATAGGGGGGTCAGTGGGGAGAGAGATTTCATCCTGGTGCTCAATGTGAGGTTGTTGGTTAGGTGCACTGTGTTGGGGAATGAAATCTTGCTGAACTGTGTTGGGTGTGAGATAGGAGTCCAGGCTGTTTCCCATGGAGATATCTCCCCAGACTTGGGTGGCTCTGTTTGGGTACTGCCTGAAGGGTGGGGAGGGATGGTGCTGTTCATTCTCTAGGTCAGGTTCAGTAGATTGTGAGGGGATGTATTCTCCTATGACTTGGTCATCTGGACCTGGGAAGCCTTTGAGACCTGCAAGGTTTTCATATTCGTTGAAAGTGGTGCCCTATGGTACAACCAGTGGACAGGGCTATCGCGTAATCACAGATGGGTGGGGGATGGGTAAGCAGTAACGCGTAGGTTGACTGGGGGGGAAGGTATTGAGATTTCGAAATGCTGAAATGTCGCTGCCTCATCGGAAACCCAGGCTGGTGTGTAGTACAACATAAAGAAGTGTGAGGTGGCATGTGAGACACAGCTTCCGGGTGAATACAGGAAGGCGGAAGCTTGGCTACATACTGGTACGGCTACTCAGTACCTACGAAAACTCTTCACTTCCAGTTGTTCAACTGTCTGTGAAGGCGCATCGCAGTATCTTAGAAACGATGCGTCGCGGAATCTAAAACCTGCGCGGCTTGTCAGCGTTCTTGGCCACTAGAATGACTCATTATACCTGGAAGTAGAAGGCAGTGGAAGGGCGGAGCAGCCTGGAAGCCCGAACCTGCGATTATCCGCGCACTAGGCTGATCGAATTCCCTTTCATGTGACCAACTCCTCTCGTTAGTTGCTCGATTGATCGCCATCGGGTATAATCGAGGCACGACGATGTGCAGCAGGGCATTCCCTGCCCAACCTCCATGTGATGTCGAATTTGATGGCAGTACCTTCCGCCCGATTGGAAGCTGCTTTCAACGCTCTCGGTCGCGGCCGCGGTCGTCGACCGACCCTTGACCCGGTGCTTTATCAAAAGTTGACCGATGTTTCGCCTTATGCCGCATCCTCTTTTTTTCATTCTCCAGTGCCACAACTCTCTCCAGCACCAAGCCTCGCACGCATGTATGAGTCAAAACGTTGCAGCTACGACCCGATGCGCACGTGCATCGTGCACGACAGCTGCAGCTACGTCAACATACATGTGTAACGGGTGTTGTGGGTGTGTTAGTACCCATTTCCCCTCCAGGTTGTGACTGATTGTGAAAGGAATTTCACCCCAGGAAGAGGGTGCCCCGACACAAACCAGCGACACCCAGGATTCAGTTCGATTGGCGTTGTCACTCCTGCTTAACAGGTGTGCATGATGTTTAACTACCCGGTTAAAAGGTGTTTAGGGGGGTGTTGATGGTAAGCAACCTAAGGTGTTGAACATGGGTGGTGAGGTATGCAGTTATGCACCCTAATAACCAGGTGTTCATGGTGTTTACCGGTATGAACTGCCATTTCTAGCATGTTCAAAAATTCAGCATCCACATGTGTAACTTCTTGTTTTCCTTGCTTCTCCTAGACGATATGGCAATGACACGGTAGATGCTACACAGTTGTTACAACGTTGTGAAAGGTAATCGCAAGCAGATCTTGAGGTAGCAAAGTAGCCAACAGGGATGGCGGCCTTAGGGGCTGCCTGTTCTACTATTATAGGGGCCATAGATGGCTAGCGGTACCAGCCACTAGCTGGCCGGCGGTCCCGGGTCACGGGCCCGGCCGGACTACATGTACACAGGGTCAGCATGGTACACCTAATAAGATGTACCATAATATAACTAGGGTAGTTATGTCACACGCGAATGCGTGCCCAGACGCTTCATACGAAACACGCCAGCCTGTCAGTACAGGCTGGCGCAAGAGAACACCACGTGCCACACCACGTGCCAAGCGCCAACCACTGGGATCCGCAACTGCGTCGCAGCTTCGGCAATACATTCCCAAATATAAGATGCCGAGTTTGATCAGCATACCGATGGTCCCATTCGCATCAGATTGTAGAACCCAACCCTGCACCCTGAGCCGGCCGGACTACATGTACACAGGGTCAGCATGGTACACCTAATAAGATGTACCATAACAGAACTAGGGTAGTTATGTCACACGCGAATGCGTGCCCAGACGCTTCATACGTAACACGCCAGCCTGTCAGTACAGGCTGGCGCAAGAGAACACCACGTGCCAGACCACGTGCCAAGCGCCAACCACTGGGATCCGCAACTGCGTCGCAGCTTCGGCAATACATTCCCAAATATAAGATGCCGAGTTTGATCAGCATACCGATGGTCCCATTCGCATCAGATTGTAGAACCCAACCCTGCACCCTGAGCCGGCCGGACTACATGTACACAGGGTCAGCATGGTACACCTAATAAGATGTACCATAACAGAACTAGGGTAGTTATGTCACACGCGAATGCGTGCCCAGACGCTTCATACGTAACACGCCAGCCTGTCAGTACAGGCTGGCGCAAGAGAGCACCACGTGCCAGACCACGTGCCAAGCGCCAACCACTGGGATCCGCAACTGCGTCGCAGCTTCGGCAATACATTCCCAAATATAAGATGCCGAGTTTGATCAGCATACCGATGGTCCCATTCGCATCAGATTGTAGAACCCAACCCTGCACCCTGAGCCGGCCGGACTACATGTACACAGGGTCAGCATGGTACACCTAATAAGATGTACCATAACAGAACTAGGGTAGTTATGTCACACGCGAATGCGTGCCCAGACGCTTCATACGTAACACGCCAGCCTGTCAGTACAGGCTGGCGCAAGAGAACACCACGTGCCAGACCACGTGCCAAGCGCCAACCACTGGGATCCGCAACTGCGTCGCAGCTTCGGCAATACATTCCCAAATATAAGATGCCGAGTTTGATCAGCATACCGATGGTCCCATTCGCATCAGATTGTAGAACCCAACCCTGCACCCTGAGCCGGCCGGACTACATGTACACAGGGTCAGCATGGTACACCTAATAAGATGTACCATAACAGAACTAGGGTAGTTATGTCACACGCGAATGCGTGCCCAGACGCTTCATACGTAACACGCCAGCCTGTCAGTACAGGCTGGCGCAAGAGAACACCACGTGCCAGACCACGTGCCAAGCGCCAACCACTGGGATCCGCAACTGCGTCGCAGCTTCGGCAATACATTCCCAAATATAAGATGCCGAGTTTGATCAGCATACCGATGGTCCCATTCGCATCAGATTGTAGAACCCAACCCTGCACCCTGAGCCGAGCGCATAAAGAAGCCGCAACAGTGAGTACGATCTTCACTTGCTGTCTTCTCACGCCTCTCTTAGGTGCGTCTGGTAATTGCTGTTGGTGCCTGTCGATGATGTTGCCCATTACCAAACCTCATCTTGATTTACCCTACAGCCCACTCAGTTTCTCTTGCCGAACAGTCGACTGAGCAGCGCCCTTGGCTCGCTCCTGCCGGCCACAAGCTTGCTCCAATTCCATTAGTAGCTAAGCATCTCCCATTAGTATCTAAGTATCTTCTCTTGAAGCTAGTGAACCGATCAACCGACCGAGCTTCTCTAGCGAGTGAACATTTGGTGGCCAATCCCGACCCTCACTCACTCACTCTTAATCATAAGCTCCCTTTCTGTAATAGCTCACTTGCTGTCTTCTCGCGCCTGTCTCAGACCTCCTCGGGAATTCCCCCTCTGCGCCCAGCCCCTGCTGTCGTCTATTCAAGGAGCCTCTGCCGCCGTCACAGCCGTCGTCTCCTCTCCTGCTGTCACTCCTCCGGATCTCCACTACTGTCGGACATCCCAACACCCCTTCAGACGGTGAGACCAGGCAGGCGCTCCTTTCCAGACTTTAGCCGGGGTGGTACTAAGGCCCCAATCACCTTACCTTTGGTACCCCTGCCAGGGCCGTGTCAGTTTTACACCTTGTCCACGTACTTAAACACCTGTTTAACTAGGGCACTAGGGCAGTGATTCGGTCAAACACATTGCCGCATACCGGTATCGAGCGGGAGAGATTGACGGAGAGAGACTAGAGGAGGCTGCATACCAAGCTTGTTCAAGACGCTACGTCCTGTGTCGCAAATGCTGTGATAATCTCGTATTGAGGAGACTTCGTTACTCGGGAAGATGTAGCTACTGAATAGATTACAGTATATCAATTGGTATCGATCATGCATGGACAGACATGATATACTATGCCGATGGCAGTACAGTTGTACTTCCATGACGGCGCACGGTGTCCCAAGGACACGTGTCCAGTGCAGGACCAGTCAGGTACGGCGCACTGGCCTCTCAGAGCAACTCAGTAGCCGGTATACAATCCGGTCTATAACATTCCCCCCAACTCAAGGTATTCTTGGGATCAAGAATTCCCGGATTTAGCTGAGGGGCTTCTTAAAGAAAATATAAAGTTAGGGATCTGCAGAGAAGCTGCAGGTTGGGTTGCAGGGAAGCTATAAAGAAGCTTATGTGCTTTGGGTACACTAGGCTACAAGGAAGCTGGATAAGAAACTTCTAGGGGGATCAGGCTGTGGGGAATCTACATGGTCATCTTCAACAAAGCTGCATGCATGGATCCTGGAAAGATAAGGCAGGACCAGGGAATGTTGCTGTGCAGACTTTTTAAGCTAAATAGGGGAGATTAATCAGTCAAGGCAATCAGTCGATAAGGTCTCTATAGTCAGTGTTCTGGAGGGGAAGAGACTGGGATGCTAAGAGAGGGAGGGGTACAATATCGTCAGGATGACAGAGAGGCCCCCCATGGTAGATAGACCATAGCTGTCAGCATGTTGTACCTACTGATGCTTGTGGGTGTTGTCAAGGCAGCCAATCTGTGTTCTGAAGTCACAGAACCTGACCCTGGGCAGTGCTTTGGTGAACATGTCAGCCATGTTGGCTGCAGTGGGGATCCAGTTAAGTCTGATGTTCTGCCTCTTGGATTCCTCCTTGAGGAAGTGGAACCTGGTGTCCATGTGTCTGAGGCGGGTGGACATCTTCTCTTGGTTCCATGCATCCAGGGCTGCCTGGTTGTCACCATTGATGGTGAGTGCAGGGGGTTGGATTCCTGTAGCACAGAACTGCAGTTTTTCTCAGCCACATTGCTTCCTGTGCTGCAGAGCTGGCAGCCATGTATTCTGCCTCCGTGCTGGAGCGAGCTGTGGCTGATGATTGAATCTTTGATGACCAGGCAATTGCTCCTCCTTGGTTCAGGAAAACCCATCCTGTGGTGAATTTTCTTGTGATGGGGCAGGCTGCATGGTCAGAGTCATAGTAACCAGTGAGTAGCTTTGAGGAGCTGGTGTAGGTGATGCCATGGTCAGGGGTAGTTGCTAGGTATTTTAGGATACCTGTTGCTGCTTCCATGTGGTCGTGGAGGGAATGCGCACTGTGCCTGGCTAGACGGTTGACAGCTTGGGCAATGTCCGGCCTGGTGTTGACAGCGAGGTAGTTGAGAGATCCAACAACCTGTGCAAGGGGTAGGCCAGACTCAGGTGTGCCTGCTTCGTAGTATGGTAGCAGGGCATCTGTCTGGAGGGGGATAGGGAATCTGGTACTTCCAGGTTCTGTCAGCATGTTGTGGGACTTCAGGAGCTGGTTGATGAACCGGGACTGGCAGATGTGGAGGGTTCCAGCTGCCTCATACCCAACGAAGACGGATGGTTCTCCAAGGTCTCTGACAGAGTTCAGGGGACGTGAGGAGACCAGGAACGAAGCGTTTAGACAACTGGACAGTTAAAAGAGCCGAGGGACGCCTCTTGAGAGAGGAGTCCTGACGGCAAACCCCGAAACCCTTAGGTTACGGGAAAGGACAGACGCGATAGGTTGCGTAGCCAATAGGACAGGTAGAACCAACGAACAGCTAAAGCTGACACTCCACCTGTTCTAACTGTCAAGGAAATTATACCTTAAAACCTTTAACAAGAAACTTCGAAAAAGAAATCTGAAACTCAAAAGCAAGCAGAAAATAAATCTAAGAGAGAGACATCCTCAAGGGCGACACCGATACTTCCAATATCATTCTAAGATTTAACCAACCTAAATGTTCATCTAGGGAGGGGAAAGAGCGCAGAATAGTACCACACTCCACCTAACTGAAGCAACCTCTATTTAAGCCAATCAGGGCTAAAAGAGGTAAAACAGTTACTCAGACCTTGCAGGCTCCATCCTTGGACCGCAGGTGTAACAATCCTAAAACCAGGTGCAATTTCTACCCAAAAGAGGGGAAAGCAAACAAAAATAATAATAATTCCAAACAGATCTACCAGCGAGGTAGTCATGACCAAAGACTCGAGGTAAAATCAACCCCCAAAATCCAGTGCGACAGGTCTATACAAACTACATACCCATTCACCATCGCTACAGGATTGGAGTCGTACAACACTCGAGGTGAAGCAAGGGGCAGTAGACCTGAAGCAAATTAATATACAGAAATCACCGCAGGTGGGCATCGAAACCCGCGACTCCCGCAGAGATGGCAGGTATGCACCATGCTAATCCATTCACTCCCGATTTCAACTTATTCCATCAGATAGCAAATAATTGCAATGTCCAAAGATTCAGCAGAAACCTGAACTGCAGAAAAATCACTGCAAATCAATAAACCTGGGGCGAAGCTTGTACTTGACCAAACCAAGCATACCATTCATACTCCAAAAAACCTCTGCGGGGAGAGGCTTAGTGAAAGTATCAGCCAACTTCAGATCCAGGGTTTACCCCGCCAGCGCGTGTGCACATTGACCGCATGGTTGAAGGCGCTCCCGCTTGTTGTCGGGAGGTCGATCCAGCCGTAACACGACGTTGTAGCCACTGCGCAACTGCAGGCACAGCGCTCGGGACAACATGGTTGCCAAGGTTCGCCAAACGTAACGCAGGAATGACATTGAACAGCCACTCCTCGTAATTCTCGTAGTCGAGTTTGGCGAGGTCCTTAATCATCGACAGGTTGACTGACGACATGATGCCGAGCTTCTCAACGTCCGCAGTGGCGTACGCTTTAGCGCAACTGATGAGACCTTAACCTGACAGAGTTCAGGGGACGTGAGGAGACCAGGAACGAAGTGTTTAGACAACTGGACAGTTAAAAGAGCCGAGGGACGCCTCTTGAGAGAGGAGTCCTGACGGCAAACCCCGAAACCCTTAGGTTACGGGAAAGGACAGACGCGATAGGTTGCGTAGCCAATAGGACAGGTAGAACCAACGAACAGCTAAAGCTGACAGTCTCAGGTCTTGTAGAGAGCCATTATGGCTGCCTTGTATTGGAGAAGGATCTTCTCATCAAAGGAGAGGAGCAGGAAGTCGTCCACCCAGAGAAGGACCCCAATTATGGGTTTGTTGGATTTGCTAGGAAGGATGAAGAGTCCCTGGTCAACATCAACTTCTATGAATCCAAGGCCTATCATGTCTTCTTTGACCTTGAGGTACCACTGTCGGGATGCTTGCTTGAGGCCATTGAGACATTTCCACATACGGCAGACCCTGTGGTCTTTTTCAAATTGAGGGGGCTGTGTGCAATAGATCTCTTCTTCAACGATGCCATTCAGGAAAGCAGTGGAGACATCTAGCTGAGCTAGGTGGGCTGTAGGATCTGCTGCCATGGACAGTATGAAACGGATGGTTGCTAGTTTGGCCACTGGAGCAAATACTTCATCAGAGTCCATGCCTGGGCGTTGTGCATATCCCTTGGCTACTAGCCTCGCCTTGAACCTGTCAATCTCTCCAGAGACCAGACGTTTGATGTCAAACACCCACTTGGTGCCAATAACTTTGGAGCCAGGTGGGAGATCTGCTAGTGACCATGAGTTCATGTCAGAGAGGGAAGTGACTTCTAAAAGCATGGCCTGTTGCCAGTCTGCAGCGTTGGCACTGGAAAGAGCTTCTTTCACATTCTTGGGGATAGGGATATCAGATGCTGCTAGGCAGCTGAGGAAGTCTGGTTTCTTTGTGGCTCTTTCTGATCGTCTTGGTGTGGGTCTGGTGGAGATATGTCTGGGATAGGTTCCATGGATGGAGTGTAGGGTACATTTTGTGAAATAATGGTGTTCTCTTGCCTAGTATTAGACTCCATAGGGGGGTCAGTGGGGAGAGAGATTTCATCCTGGTGCTCAATGTGAGGTTGTTGGTTAGGTGCACTGTGTTGGGGAATGAAATCTTGCTGAACTGTGTTGGGTGTGAGATAGGAGTCCAGGCTGTTTCCCATGGAGATATCTCCCCAGACTTGGGTGGCTCTGTTTGGGTACTGCCTGAAGGGTGGGGAGGGATGGTGTTGTTCATTCTCTAGGTCAGGTTCAGTAGGTTGTGAGGGGATGTATTCTCCTATGACTTGGTCATCTGGACCTGGGAAGCCTTTGAGACCTGCAAGGTTTTCATATTCGTTGAAAGTGATGTCTCTGGCATCATAGATCTTGTGGTTCTCATCTACAACTCTGTAGGCTTTATTTCCTGGAGTCTGTATATCCTACTAGTCTAGTGATCTTGGCTGATGGTGCAAACTTGAAGTTCCTGGATTTTACAGGAATGTGGACATAGGCCATGCAACCGATGATTCTGAGATGGTCGACATTGGGTTTTGTTCCATTGAACATCTCGTATGGGGTCTGGTCAGAGCCTGCGTACGGTGAGAGGTTGCGCAGGGTGTTAGCTGATTTAACCATTTCAGCCCAGTATCTGTTGGGGAATTTGGAGGTTAGCAGAAGTGCTGTGGATCTGTCATGCAAAGTGCGGTTGAGTCTTTCAGCTGCTCCATTAGTGGATGGGTCGCCTGGGACAGTGAAAGCCTGAGTGATTCCTTTGGACCTGCACCATGCAGAGAATTTACCACAGTTGTATTCTGGAGCATTGTCACTGAAAATCTTGCCAATCTGCTATCCAATCAGGTTTTCATACCTTTCTAGTTCTGCAATGGTGTCAGCAGGCACAGTGTCTATGGTTTTGTGGAAAGTGGAGAAGGAGTACTTTGATGCGTCATCTAGGATTCCTTGGAAATAGAGACTGCCATTGAGGCTGGGGACTTTCATCATTCCACTCATGTCTACGTGGATAATGGCGAGGGGGGATGTAGCACGTGTGTCTGAGGTGGGGTATGTGTTCTTGTCCATTTTGGATAGAATGCAGGTTTTGTTATATACCGGTTCTCCTGGTCCCGCTAGAGTGTCTTGGTGCGCCAGGCCTTCTGCCTGGAAGCTTCCATAGTAGTGCCTCTGCCCGTTAGGGCCGGCACCTACCGGCGGCAGTACCCTGAGGTACTGTCGCCTTTCCCTTCTTATACCTGCCATGTCGCCTGACGACATGCTATCACGATTGTAAAGCCCACGCTCTAGTCCCTTCCCTGTGATAGTGCTCAAGACATATTACTCCGGAAAGCTAAAGGTTTCACAAGAGATACTAGTCAATTTCCTGAATTCTTTGGAAGTTGTGTTCATGTCTTTGACCATGCCACATGAGGCAGCTCTGCTAAGACTAGAGAAGCTAACATGCCCATACCTGGCGTGCCAGAGGTCTGGTGTTTCTGGTGTTTTTCTGAGGACAGCTACCATAGCTATGCCGTTGGGGCCACCGAGAAGGGGGTTGCAGACAGGGATGAGGTAGAGGCTTCTGTGCTTTGTGGCTGTGAGGAATGGTTTACTGTCTATCATGATAGTGCAGGTTTTACCTTCCATGTAACTTGTCGTGGTCTTGTTTCTGGTGCATGCAACTGAGTAGTAGAGGAGATTGGGTGTTTCTGTATTGTCAGTGAGGTAAACCTTTGTGAGGGTTATAACATTGCCTTTGTCTCTTAGGACACAGGCTGAGCCTACTTTGGTGATCTGGATAACTGTAACAGCTCAGGATGCACTTAGCAGCTTGAGGGGTTAGTCTAGTGTAACAGGCTACGTGATGTATGTTTATGTGTAAGTCGATATGCGTAAGCTAGCAGAACAGTAAGGGGGTTACCTAGGTAGGGGATGTAGAGTTGCTTGGAAAGAACGTCTTCGTGGTAGGAGTAGAAGGGTTCGTTCCGAGTAGCTCGTGTCTATGTATTCAACGTACGCGTTGAGAGCGATGAGGCAGTACATGGGTATGGTACTGTATCATGTGCGTTCGTCACGTGGCTTACGGGTACGGTGTACCCGTATGCCTTGCTGGAAGGCCAGAGTACCCGTGAAGGGTTCTGTACCGTTACACTCCCCCCCCTCAAGAAGAGATGTAGACCCCGCATCTGATCGTAATAGAGGTGGGATGAGAATACCAGTCGTCGTCGTATGTGCCGTGCTCAAAATATACTTGATGAAACAAGTTGGTTTTGGAGAGAACCATTTAACATCCCTTTTGAGTACTCCGAGAAAGATAGCTTTATAAATAAAGCAATCTGACCGCCGTGTCGTATGCGTCGAGTGCGATGGTTGGGTGATGGGCCCGTTTTTTCGACGTACGTCGGGACATAACGGGCGTAACACGTGATTGCCATGCATCGACGATGTGAGGGGCACTTTTCTTGACCGCCTTGGCGAGTCCCCAAGTGTCTTGCTCAATAACGAAGTCTTGCCATCGGACCAAGTATTGGAGACGTCGTTTGCTGGATGTGCGATGACACGCGACTTTTCGCGCATGATGCATTGGATATTCCAAATCGGAGCGCCGCCGGAGTCGAACTCAAGCAGTTGTCCAACATGGACAACGCCATCAGAGCGCCAATGCTTGATCAAACCCACGTGAAACACGGGGTGGATGCGCATCATATTAGGCAAGGCTAAGCGGCACGCCGTGACTTGCTGGACGACTCCAGTCTGCTCGTCGCGTGGACCAATGCATTCAGTAATCGTATAAGGACCAACAAAACGAGGTGTAAATTTTGGTTTACCCGTTGCTTTGAACTTCATATTATTGCGGGTGGACAAGAGAACTTTATCACCAAGGTTGAAGAAAACCTCCGTTCGTCGTTTATCGTAATGGGCTTTCTGCCGATCTTGAGCGGCTTGCATGCATGCCTTGCATTGATATTGACGTCCAATATGATCAGCCCACCAATCGTTGGCAGCCGGACATTTCGATTCGACTTCCACCTTGAGAGGCGTCGTAGGGTCGTAGCCAAGGTACGCCCGAAAGGGGGTGTTCTGAATGGACTCTTGGTAGGAATCGTTGATCGCAAACTCCACCAATGCCAAAGATTTATCCCAATCGTCATGGTATGGCCCCACGTAGTGGCGAATCATGTCCTCGATGACTCGGTTCATGCGTTCTGTCTGACCGTCAGTTTGTGGATGGAACGCTGTCGAAAACGCTTGTCGCGTGCCCATCAAACGATGGAGAGCCACGCCGAAATGACCTGCCTGTGAATCGCGCGTCGCGATCACTGAGGAGTTTCTTCGGGATACCATGATATCGGATGACACGATTGAGGTATAGGGAAGCGAATTCCTTTGCGTTAATCGTCGTATGCCAAGGGTCGACATGAACCATCTTGGACAGCTTGTCGACGAACACAGCGATGGCATCATGGCCCGACGATGTTGGTGGAAGCGCCGTAATAAGGTCCGTGGAGACGCACTCCCAGAACTCGCTGGAATTTCCACGGGAACCATGGTACCGTTCGGCTTTGCGTTTCCGGGTTTGTTCGATTGGCACTTATGGCACTGTTGGACGAAGGCAGTCACATCTGCCGTGATATTGGCCCAAGTAAAAGTGCGTGTGACCAGTTCCAACGTTTTGGTGCGACCGTAATGGCCCATGTAAACCGGATCGTGAGCCTCGCGGATAATATCCAGGCGAAGTGCTTCGTCAAGGGGGCATAAAATTCTACGCATAAAATTCACGGCCGTACTTGTTCTGTCGTTGTATAGTTCAGCTCCGCTGGGATATACTTTTTGCTTGCGAAGGCAATGGGGTGTTTATCTTGTAAGAGCATCGCGCCCGTACCGAGTAATGATGCGTCAGTAATGACTTCGAAAGGTTTGCTAAAATCCGGAAGTGCGAGGACTGGGGCGGAAAGCAAGGCTTCTTTGAGGCCTTCGAATGCTACGAGATGTTCATCTTTGAACAAGGGGCCAAGCTCACCCTTGATGTAAGACAAGGTCTGAAGAGGGGCGGCGAGGGACGAATAGCCTTGGATAAACTTGCGAAAATAATTGCACAAACCGAGGAATGAGCCGATCTGTTTCGCCATTTTCGGAGTAGGCCAGTCGCGGACTGTGCTAACCTTTTACGGATCAACTTTAATTCCGTCGTGTCCAATGTAATGACTGAGGAATTTAACCTCAGTTTTGTTCAATGAACATTTGGAGAGATTCGCGTAGAATTCGTTGTCCTGGAGGACCCGGAGGACCGTGGCCAAGTTGGCCAAGTGTTCCGCCGGAGTGCGTCCGTAAACCAAGATATCGTCCAAGTAGACCATGACGAATTTGTGCAAGTAAGGCGCGAATATCTGGTTCATGACTGCTTGGAACGTGGCAGGCGCGTTCGCCAATCCCATCCCATGGACTTTAAATTCGAACTGACCCATCGGGGTAGTGAACGCAGTCGTTGGCGCGTCCTCGTCCGATATACGTATTTGGTAATAACCAGACGTGAGGTCTAGGGAACTAAACAAGGTAGCTCCACCTAGACGGTCAATGGTCTCGTCAATACGGGGAAGGGGATACTTATTTTTATTTTAATCGTAATGTTGTTGAGTGCTCGCCAATCGCAAACAACACGGTATCCCGTTCCGCCTGGTGTCGCTATGATCATAATCGGCGCTCTGTACGGGGACGAGCTCGGGGCGATGAAGCCCTGTGTAAAAGGTCGGAGACGTATTCTTCACATAGCAATGTCTCGGCTGGACTCATGCGACGATTCCTGCGATACGGGGCGTATGCATTGTCTTGCGTTTTAATGACGTGAGGTATGACGCGATGGTTAGGAGTCCCCATCGGCAAATTGTTGAAGACTTTGCGATATTTCCATAGAAGGGCGCGCAGATCGCTGGCCGAGATGAGCGTTTCATCGTCGTGGTCAAGGTGGTGGATCCAATTTTCGAAATCCATGCTAGCCACTGGCGGACCAGGTAACGGTCCGTCGGACGGCAATAATTTCGTGAGCAATTTCGCTCTTTCATCGGCAAACATTTGACGCCGGTAACTCCGTTCGCGATTAGCGGACGTTGACCATGACGTGGTTAGCGCCAGCCTTCAAAAGCTTTGCTGCTTTGCGACCCGTAATGACCGGGTCATCAGTTGACTTGCCCGATAGCGCCATGGTGAAGAAGGAAATGAGCCGTTTCGTCCCGCTGCCTGTTAATAGGGGTTATACAGCAGCCGTACCGTTTGAGCGTCATGGTCATGCGATCGTAATCGAGGACGGCCCTTTCGTCGCGCATCCAGTCGGATTCGAGGATTAAATCTAATCCTCCAAGAAGTTTGTCGACGACATGGACAAACGCGTTGCCAACATATCGTTGTATGTGGATAGGGAGCGTGGCCGTCCCGCGGATTTTGATAATCCCGTCGTTAGCGCAAGTGAATCCGTCGCGTTCGTTTTCCCAAGGGTAGATGTGCAAACCGAGATCATCAGCCGTTTGCCTTTCCATAAGGCAACCCGTCGCGCCCGAATCCGCCAATGTCAGCAATTGTTTCGCGCCAGATCGGGCGTTAAAAAGCATATCGGGGCTGTCGCGGAGTTGACTTCGTATACCCGATTGGCTCGCGTAGTGAGCACGGGGAAAGTGTTTGTATGTCGTTGTGTGTGATTGCGACGGATGCACTTCGTTGACTGTCTGGCAGCGATTTGTTTTTCGCGAACTTTGGGATCCAATGCCTCCGACCACCAGTTTTGTAATCGACGGGTTTCAACCGGACTGGGGATGCCCTCCTCAGGTGCGGGGCCAAAGTATACTGCCGTGGTCGCGTCGTTGAGAGCGTGATCAGCACCTTGCAAGCTAAGGACCTGCGACCCTGGCGATCTACTTTGCTTGCAGGTCTGCGATCTGCTGCGTACGACGGGGTCCTCTCTACCTTCCCGGCCTGTTTAGCTCCCCGAAGGGGCCGGCCAGAATGCGACTACTCGAGCGCATCAAAGGGCTACTCGTAGCGTGCGTCCAACTTTAGGCTTTTTGTCGGACGAGAATCCGGTATTGTCGGTCTCATCTATAGATCGTAACGCCAGCGAAGCATAAATGGGCATGTCGGAAGAAGGGTACCTAGTGTCTGCCGATCTCTGGGATCGATTCGTTGACCTGTGTACGTGTAGCCCCCGCTCTGTTGCCCGTCGTTGCTGCTGCGTATGTCGGGACATGTCCAGCTGCAGATAGCGGAATACGTCGACCATCGAATCAAACAATGTATCAGCTTGAATACACTCCAGAGAGTGGACAGAGATGCTTGCGTGAAGCAGACGCGCCAATCTATACACGGAGACGAGAATAACGTTACAAGCACAGGAGACCCATCAAGGGGCACCAGTGGTGAAAGGGGCGGCCGCCTGGAACCTAACAGGGTACAGGCTAGACCGGTGACGCAGCCAACAGGAAGCTGGCACTGAGTCAAGAAGGATGACACAGTCTACGGGAAGCTAGCACAGTACTGGCAGAGCCGATAGTTCTAAGGAAGTACATAAGTAGTCACCAATTCATAAAACGCGTGAGAGCACCGCAATTCATGCTGACACTCCACCTATGACACAGGTGACATACAATACTACTTCTCCACCTATGGCACTGGGGACATAGAACTATATGTAACAGATTAAAAAAAAATCAAAGAACTACGAAAAATCGAGAGAACTTCAAATGAAACCCAAAGGGTTAAAGGAAGGAATGAAACAAGGCAAAAACAAAATTTTGCCAAGGTAGAAAAGGATGAAAAAACCGAATATCAAAGTTGGGGAACAACGGTATAGAAAACCCGATCCGGGAATAGGAACCTAACGCCAATCAATGATAACCAAAGAGACAGATTGAAATATCGTGTGAGAGCAGCACACGAGATAATCAAAGCCTAAAGGACGAAGACAAGAGGACACCAAATTCCACTAGTAAAAAATAAAGTCGATAGAAAAATCCACTACCGTAAAAACTATTCTTAGCATAGAATCCATGACTAGGTTGGGATGAAAAAACCATGATGAACTGGTTTCTTACTCAAAGATGGAAGTAAGAAGATTTATGAAAGTTAATTATCATAAATCCCCAGTTACGGCACTAACGAAAACATGCTAGGAGGTAGGTATCGCACCGCAAAGAACTCATGCACTCAAGACACACCAAGCGCCTAACCACAAGCAAACCAAACCTGCAGTAACCGATAAAACCCAAAGGATGCGAAGTTAAATGTTTTAAGAAACTCGTAACCAACAAAGGAAACACAGTTCAATGAACAATAGAAGGTTAGATGTACAACCATAGGACATAAAACCTATTGTCCACCTAAAAAATAGTAAACGCATAAAAAGGACTGCAAAGAAGTTACCGCAAAGGAGGGACTGAAAGGGCGCTTGAAATACACTCGGAAAACAAGAAAGAGGTGAGTGGCGGTACATCTGCAAATACAACTGCAAGATTACCCAGCCCACCAATTTACAGTAAAATCCGAAGGGAAACAACTACTCACGTGAGGGGCTGGTGATTTAAAAACAGCGTGGATTAAAAAGAAATAGCTAATCTATGACGAGCCCCACCGAATGAACCATCTGCCTATGGAACTAAGAGTCAGAAACCATCAAGACGCTATAACGGTGGTCTGAATTAATTACCACCTTCCACCAAAACCAAGAAAGACAGCTGAAAGGAAGCTGCCTAAACAAAGCGTCGTAACGCTCCACCAATCTAGACTACCCTATAAGACAGTCTAGGAGGTGCTGAGGAATAGGCACCCACACATAGGGCCATGTTAACCTACGTATGAGAACCAGCAGCACCGAAAACAATGAATCCTGGGTTGACTGTAACACCCCAGCCATACGCAGTATCAAACTAGACCAGTGTTCAAGATCATCACTTACACTTTCGGTAACGGCTACATCATCACATGGGCTTGACCCGAATAATCCACCAGGGATGGCAGGAGGCGAAGGGATTAACAACACCTGCGAGCTATCCGAGGTGGTCGGAGGTTGGCGACTATTAGGCAATGGACCTGATCCAGGTTCCACTATGATCTGAGGCTGTCTAAATCCTAAAGCTTCACTGATAAAACATGGCACAGAGGAGGGCCTGGCGACCCCCTGAGATTCGGGTAAATGATAGTTTGGATATACAACTCCCACCCGCCCTAAAACTTCACACACAATACAGCATGATCAGGCCCTGGTCTGGAATGCAATCTGGATACATCCCAGCCAGGCCAGCCATCAACAATTGGGGTTGTTAAAGGGCGTAGGGAATACGTAACATATCACCGTTTGATGACAGGAGGGATGCAAGCGGGCACGGGGACCCATACTAATGGGAGAACCCAGAAAGATATATTAGACTAACTGGAGATAGAGAGTACATCACTACTCACTACTAACTGGCGCAACATCGGATCCCAAACATAATAACCCTTACTCACCAGGGAATACCCAACCAGTCTACCAAATAATGCCTTTTTAACTAGCTTGTTGCGTTACTTCCCAATACTAAGGTGACATAGCAAGGGCAACCAAACAAACGCAACAACGACACATCAGGTGCAACCCCAAAGAACAGCTCCAAAGGAGTCTTGCCTCCCTAGTGGTACAGCCGATTGCGAAGATAACACACTAGCACTCTGCTGAGCAGTGTCATCATCAACAACTCATGACTGCCACAACTAATCGAGATCAACCATGCCTCTATACCACTTAACTAAAAATTCCTAAGCCCTATCAGAACTCAAACACTTGAACCCAAACTCACGTAGCTGATGCATACACCTAAAGAGGGAACCAGGGGCACGGTAAGACTAAGTAGCGACCTCTGTCGAACCACGGAACGCACCCAGGGGTCCCAAGGATCCTAAGAGAGAAACAATATCCACCAAGATATCATGCCAAAGAACCTCCACGGCCGCTGGACTAGGGCCAAGACGGCGTCCACTTCGGCCTTTAGCATGGGCGAAGTCCGGCGCTGCGAGACCTGGGATCACAGAAGGTGGGGAAGCGTTAGGTCGAAGTCGAGATTTGAGGTATGGGAAAAAGGAGACGAGGATGAAAGTGCAGCAAGTCGCACCTGGTGCAGAAAATCGCACCAATGGCAGTAAATCGCAAATCGCAAGGGCTGAATTCGAAAATGTATCGCTAGGATGCGAAGAGCAGAGCCAAGGCATGTAAAGGTCCTAATATCCTTCCGTCGATGATCAGTCAATCCCAAGTCCCCCCCTCTATCGCTCGACTCACCCGCCCGGTTGGGGGGTAGAGGGAGCAGCACCCGTAGTGGTGCTGACCATACCCCCCTGCTTCCTACCACTTCCAGAATCTCCAGGTCCAGACGCGTAGGTCGTTCTCCTCTGGCGAACCCTACGGCAGTGCCGGCGGTCCGCCAGCGTGATCGAAAAAATTCTCCAGAAGGTAGCACAGAGCCACTAGAGCGCACGCGCATGCCAGTAGCCGACCGTCGGCTGGGCAGAGCAAAGGGGGCACAGACGACGTAGACATCAGCAGGGAGCTTGGTCGGCTTGGCAACCTCCGGTATGCAGGCAGAGCCTCAAACACCGGAGATATGATAGCGACGTCAAGGACGCGAGCAGACGAAGACAGGGTTTCTCCACCGATGTCCAGGCTAGTCGCCGACTTGAGTCTGCACGTCACAGTCATCTACGACAGACGGGAGGAGGCGACAGACGGCAGGGGAGGAAAAGGAAGAGAAGATGGAGGAATGACTGGGGGGGGTGGCTTCCACGATGGCGGAAGGATCCTCATGACCGTTAGCAGAGGCCGCTGGTCGCGCAATCGTCTAGCCAATTTGTCGTCATGTCAGGACTTCGGAACTTTCAGAATGAAGCTCGTTGAAGCCAAGTAGAGGACGACGCATAAGATGCATTTCAAAGCAGTGGTATCACGATGGGCCCGATAACCTATCAGCTTGAATACACTCCAGAGAGTGGACAGAGATGCTTGCGTGAAGCAGACGCGCCAATCTATACACGGAGACGAGAATAACGTTACAAGCACAGGAGACCCATCAAGGGGCACCAGTGGTGAAAGGGGGGGCCGCCTGGAACCTAACAAGGTACAGGCTAGACCGGTGACGCAGCCAACAGGAAGCTGGCACTGAGTCAAGAAGGATGACACAGTCTACGGGAAGCCAGCACAGTACTGGCAGAGCCGATAGTTCTAAGGAAGTACATAAGTAGTCACCAAGTCATAAAACGCGTGAGAGCACCGCAATTCATGCTGACACAATGCACCCATTTTCCGACCGCAAATATTTTGGTCGGAGGTCAGCAACAAGTCCCGTGCGAAATATTATATCGCTCGCGGACAGTGAGGTCTGGTACTTTGCGGGACTGATGGGAATATGTCTGCAGGGACCCCGTGCCTCGTTGGACTGAAATGTCGTGTAGTCTGGGGAGAAGGACCTGTCGTGTAATCGTATTGGCATCCGCAGGTTGTTTGACCTCATCAGCCTGTGTTTCATCCCTAACATAGGGCCGGCCGGCATGCGACTACTCGAGCGCATCAATGGGCTACTCGTTTGTATGAGCGCTATTACTTTAGCGCCCTTGATGGAGCACCGATCAGAATTTCTGTCGAGCCACTCCATGGATCATCAGCTATGAAAAAAAGAATCAGAGGGGGCGCTCAATGCGCCAATAAATGTATCTCGACTGCACGGGTGGACCCCGTCGCAGCCGTAGAGCATTTGTTTCGTAATACCCGTCAAGCATTGCTCTGGTGCTTCGTCGTGCCTCGTCCGACTGCTTATAATGGAGAACGTTACCGGTTCCAACCACGTGTCGGCCTTCTGTATAGGGAAGACCTTGGTATGAACGTGTCGCTCCGACCCGTGCCAAATATTTTATATTTATCAGACACCGTAGGGCTCGGTTTATCGTGGAAGAGGGTTGGATGATTGCGGTAAAATAAGTGCAGTGAGATCGAGAATAGCTTTATTGATCCTTGTATGTAGTCGGGTGGAAACAACGGCGTTCGGTACCTCCGTCCACCACTGGGGATGTGCTCCTTAGGATCGGGGCCGAAGTAGACTGCCTTCGTTACGTTGATCGCACCTTGCAAGCTGAGGACCTGCGACCCTGGCGATCCACTCTGCTTGAAGGTCTGCGGTCGGTGCGATCCGCTACGTCGTCTACCCCCTCGGCCTGTGTTCTGTCACCCGAAAGGGCCAGCCGGGGTACTACTACCGTTGGCCGAAAGCATGGGCAATTGCCGGATGAGAGTTCAACTCTCCGACATCCTTTAGCTTGGGGCTCTGTGTCGACTAGAGTTGAACTCTTCAACAGCGTCGATGGTTCATGCCCGGCGAAGAGAAAGAATCAAAGTCGGAGGGGGGTAACATGATTTTTGATTATTCCTGCCCCTTTCTCCTGACTGTCGCTTTGGTCCGTGAAGGCATTGCCCTTTTGCGACGGCGTTCTGTCTCGCCTCGCCCCACTGCAGGTAGTGGAACTAATATTCCATCGTGTCAGACAACGTTCTCGTTTCTAGCGGGCGTAAGAGCACGGAGAGCGTCGGACAAGCCCATGCGAAGACATTCAGTCGCTTGAGGGTCGTCAGGTCGGGGACCTTGCGAAACTCCGGCTTGATTTTATGGAAGTAATCCTGCAGGGAGCAAGAGTGCTGGCGCATGCCACATCTGTGTAGTCGGGTAAGAGCGACGTGCGTTTCCGAAAATATTTCCGAAATATGTCATTACGAAATATGTCGAACACGTGGGATGGTACACGTGGGGATAATTCTGATATATGTCGAGCGTTAATAGCGTCTCGACCCACGTCACAAAACTATCCTACCCCAATCGTGTTGCTCGAGGCCCACGATTCGTCCAAGGGGATGCGTAGAGGACCGCTAAATTCAGCTGAGAAATAGGGTATTACGCGAACCGGACTTCGAGGACAGCGTCTCACGCCATGACCCATCGCCGCGGCTTTTGCGCGTGTGCCCTTGTCCACCCTATTCTCGTCAAGGAGTCACAACTCTGTGTGAATTCGGAGATCCGCTTTGCGAATCCCGAAACGTGTCGTCGGTCCTCTGTAGCGTGGGGAGGTGGTCGGTCAGGAGTATCCGTGCGTGGCGGGGTATTTAACCCACGCGGTCGGACGTGATCATAACGGATGTCTGCAGCAGGTGACTGCATCGGCACAACAGTCGGTTCCTCTGTCGTATGATATGGCGTGCCATCGGGTCGCGAAATGCTGAGGAGCATTTGCGTGGAATTGCGCGGCTAAGGCGGGCCATGACCTGGCAAAATTGCGCGGCTATGGCGGGCCATGACCTGGCGCGGCTAGACCTGGCGCGGCTAGACCTGGCGCTGCTAGACCTGGCTGGCCTGGCGCGGCCTGGCGCGGCTAGACCTGGCGCGGCTAGACCTGGCGCGGCTAGACCTGGCGCAGCTAGACCTGGCGCGGCTAGACCTGGCGCGGCTAGACCTGGCGCGGCTAGACCTGGCGCGGCTAGACCTGGCGCGGCTAGACTGGACCTGGCGCGGCTAGAAATTGCGCGGCTACGGCGGGCCATGACCTGGCAAAATCTGTCATGTGGATGAAACTGTCGCTCGGAATATGGCCAGGTCGTCGGACACGCGTCGGACACTTCTGAGTGCTGTGCCCGATTGGGCGACACGTGTAGCAACTTGTGCTGAGGTTGTCGGAAAAGGGCACGCGGCCCGCCGGCAGAGTCAATCGGGCTGTATTAGCCCGTCGCTCGTTGAGAAATCATTCTCATACGTCGGAGGCTCCCTGGTCCTGTCGGGGCCGAAAGCCATACTCAGGCCCGAAGGTCCTGGCGTCAGCTTTAAGTGGGGTCTGTGACCGACGAGATTTGAGCGACATTTGAGCGACGTTTGAGAGACATTTGAGCGACGACATGCCTCCCTCAAATTGGGGGGATGCGTGGGCTGCGTCGTCGGCGTCGGCGTCGGGCGTGGCTGTTGGCGCACCCGAGGATGCAGCCAGACCGGCCAAGCTCGCAACCAGAGGTCGCAGCGTGCCGACGGAAACGGAAGGCCGCTCTCCGATGGAGGCAGAACCATCCTGCGTTGCCGGGAGCTCAGTGTCAGGGTCGGTGTCTAACGACGCGATTCCCTCGGGATTGCGACGTTGTAGGCGACACGCGACAGCGACAGCGACGTCGGAGGCTGCACAGCAGCGGCGTCGGAGGGGCAACGCCAGCGCCAGCGGCGTCGGGGGGCAACGCCAGCGCCAGCGCCAGCGCCAGCGCCCAGAGGTGGGATCGCGATCGGCGCACCCGAGGGTGCCGCCAGACCCGTGAAGCCCGCAACCAGAGGTTGCAGCGTGCCCACTGAAACAGAGGGCCGCGCGTCGACAGAGGCGGGCGGAATCAGAGGGCGTCGTGGTCGACAGAGGCGGGCGGAATCAGAGGGCCGCGCGTCGACAGAGACGGGCTCGTCCTGCGTCGCATTAAACTCCGTGTCGGGCTCAGTGTCGGACGACGCAATCCTTTCAGGATTGGTGTCGACCACTGACGTCGTAGGCTGCTCAGCAGCGGCGTCGGTGCCCGGGGTTGCAATTCTGTGGGAGGCCATTCTACACAGGCAACAGCACAAGTCAGTAGGCTGGACAGGGATGAGTGGTGGGCTAGAGAGGGGGAAATACTCGCAACTCTAAGATGCCAAAATATCACCTGCCACAGGGACTAGTAAATTTTGCAAGCGTAACGAGCTGATAATGCCTCAAGCGTAACTGTGAATGACGCGTTCGTCCAGAATACGATGAGGGATATTAGCATTGCGAAGGCACAGACCACAGGGCAAGCAAGGAAGTACACCGACGAATCGAATTACGCGACAGAATGAGCAAGATAGCAGGTGGACAGCACGAATAAATGATGCAGCAAGCAGGGAGAGCCGCAGGACAGGCTCGCGAAGTACCCTAATTAAAGCAAGTACGGCCGAGGTGGCAAATGGAGCCGATGCTGCACTATTGATCAATCCGCGAGGGAGATGCTCGTGAATAGAGCGTTAGAAGCTATGACCAAAAGGACAGGACGTGAATGCAAGAATCGAGAGCGTAGGCCATACAGGGGCAGGGCAGGCTAGGAAAAGATGCCCATGCAAGACAGGTCGCAGGCGGCCTAGGGCGCGTTGAGCCTAACAGGACTGTTCACTGCGAGAACCGAACAGGCGCTACGTGTACTCGTAGCCACAGGGAAGAGCAGGAAAAAAGAGCAGCAAATGCCAGAAAACAGACAGGATGTCCTGGCGGGTGCGATAAATTCGAAGAAAACTTTGTATGCGTGCGTATGTGTATGCGTGAGGTCCCTAAGGAACGAAACCAGCTCCGCTACCAGTGTAACAGCTCAGGATGCACTTAGCAGCTTGAGGGGTTAGTCTAGTGTAACAGGCTACGTGATGTATGTTTATGTGTAAGTCGATATGTGTAAGCTAGCAGAACAGTAAGGGGGTTACCTAGGTAGGGGATGTAGAGTTGCTTGGAAAGAACGTCTTCGTGGTAGGAGTAGAAGGGTTCGTTCCGAGTAGCTCGTGTCTATGTATTCAACGTACGCGTTGAGAGCGATGAGGCAGTACATGGGTATGGTACTGTATCATGTGCGTTCGTCACGTGGCTTACGGGTACGGTGTACCCGTATGCCTTGCTGGAAGGCCAGAGTACCCGTGAAGGGTTCTGTACCGTTACAATAACACCAGCCAGCAGCTGTTCAAACTGAAATGTGTTTGACTGGTCTGATGTCATACAGGAGGTCGAGGTTTCCTGTCATGTGCTCTATAGCCCCTATGTCTAGTATCCAGTTTCTAGTTAGGGAGCTGTTCGAGGTGTGTGCTGTGTAAGCGGTATGGGATGCGTGGTGATGACCAGAAGTGGAGCACTGATCGGACCGGATGGCCTGGAGCATGTCTAGGGGATTGGATTGGTGATGTCATCGTATTTGGATTTTGTATAGGGATCCAAGTATGATTTGATGAATGCGCAGGCAGCATGCGATCTAGCATAGACACGGAGGGAGTTTGTGGAACCAAAAGGATCAGCAAGCATACCGCAGATCTCGGCGGTCATGATGATGTCCCACTCGGCAAACGATGTCCCAGAGTATATGAAGGGACGGAATCGGCCCCTGTCGCCGGATGTGCTGGCTGTGGATGTCATTGCGCAGTAAAAGGCCCTGGGTTTCAGGTGACGTTTATTGAAGAGGAGCGTAGTCGAGTGTATGGTATTGGAGAAAGCGGCTGAGGAGGCGGATTGCCGAGGCGGGGGAGGGGGCTGGGGGGGGGGGGGGGGCGGGGGGGGGGGGTCGAAGTCTTGGGGAGTAGGGGCGCAGGGCTGATGGAGAAGTTTGAATATGGAGATTCAAAATTTGCTAAGGTGTCGAAAGAGACAGAGCGGGGGTGAATCACTAGCAAGCCTTCTTAGGGCTGCGTTGGAGAGGAGATCTCCAACTATCACTTGTGGGAATCTTATGCGGGGACACAGAGGGCCGATGGGCAGACCGGGCTTGCTCTCCGCAATTGTAGACTATAAGATGAGGACTGTCCAGGGCAGCGGCAGGCGGACGTAGCAGCAATTGATGTACACTCGGGGAAGTCGACAGATCGCTAAATGCGTACGAGCGCAGCGGAATGCACGCGGGGTCCACGATTAGTCATAGTCCTTTAATGACCTGGCACTTCTGACTCTAGCGGTAAGCCCTATACCCGCGTCGCGTGTAGCTCAGAATCCCGAGACATTTCGCCTGCATTTCGCCAAGGCGGATTGTCGTCGAAATGTCTCAGACTTCTGAGATATTTCGACGGCATCTCGCCACGCACGGCGGCTTGTGCACGGTAATGAGGCGAAATGTTCGGTCATCTGAGACATTTCGCCTGTACTTCGCCTGCAGGGCCGTTTGGGCATGGTGGTCGGAGAGGTCACATTTTCAGGAATATTTTCTAGGAGCATTTCTCAATTACATCAGGAGTCGAGAAGATAGATTACATACATAATAAACTATGCATCCATTAACCTATTGATCTACCTATATATCTATGTAAGCATCCTTACACATGTACATCCACTACAGCCCATATATTTCCTCTATATCCATTAACCATAGATAGACAGCAAGCAAAAACGAGCAGCCAAATTGCTGGCTGGAGCCATGTAGCTAATTAAGTTCAAGTACAAGTATATACGCAGCCTGCAGGCAGCTATCTATTTGTCTACTTATGAAAACATAGGCCTATATATCCACCAAGAAGAAACGCCCAATCAAAGCTATACATCTATATATATTCGCTGATTCTATTTTATATTTCCATCTTCAGCATGTGTAGTTCCTTCGTGGCAACAATCTTCATCGCAGCCACAGCATTTCCATCCATCCTTTTGCCCTGCAAGACATGCAAAGCAGGGCATGCGTTAGAGAGCAACCAATGGCAGGGTTAATGGCAAGGGGCAGGACGGTGATGAGCAGAGCATGGCATGCGTTACATAGCAACCAATGGCAGGGAGCATGGCAAGGGGCATGCATGTGCTAAACAGAGCAGAGCAGGCATTATAGAGCAATGAATGGCAGGGAGCACGGTAAGGGGCATGGATGTGATAAGCAGATCAGGGCATGTGTTAGAGAGCAAAGCAGGGAAGGGAGCAAAGTACGCCTGGAAAGTGATGATCAGAGAAGGGCATGCGTTCAAGAGGAAGGAAGGGAAGGGAGCACGGTAAGGGGCAGGACCACAGTGATGAGCACAATAAGGCATGCATTTGAGAACCAAGAGCATGGATAATGGCAATTGCCAGTATCCATGCCCCTCTTTAACGCCTGCCCTGCTCATCACTGTCGTCCTGCCCTTTGCCATTATCCCTGCCCCTCTTTGCTCTCTAACGCCTGCCCTGCTCTGCTCATCACTGTCGTCCTGCCCCTCGCCATTATCCCTGCCCCTCTTTGCTCTCTATCGCATGCCCTGCTCTGCTCATCACTGTCGTCTTGCCCTTTGCCATTATCCCTACCCCTCCTTGATCTCTAACGCCTGGCCTGCTCTGCTCATCACTGTCGCCTTGCCCCTTTCCATTATTCCTGCCCCTCTTTGCTCTCTAACGCCTGCCCTGCCTTGTTCATCACTGTCGTCCTGCCCCTTGCCATTATCCGTGCCCGTCTTTGCTCTCTAACGCCTTCCCTTCTCTGCTCATCAATGTCATCCTGCCCCTCGCCATTATCCCTGCCCCTCTTTGCTCTCTAACACCTGTCCTGCTCTGCTCATCACTGTCGTCCTGCCCCTCGCCATTATCCCTGCCAGCTGGTTTGTACTCACGAGAGTAAAGAGTGGCAGGGATAATGGCAAGGGGCAAGACGACAGTGATGAGCAGAGCGGGGCAGGCGTAAGAGAGCAAAGAGTGGCAGGGATAATGGCAAGGGGCAAGACGAGAGTGATAAGCAGAGCGGGGCAGGCATAAGAGAGCAAGGAGGGGCAGGGATAATGGCAAAGGGCAAGACGACAGTGATGAGCAGAGCAGGGCAGGCGTTAGAGATCAAAGAGGGGCAGGGATAATGGCAAGGGCAGGACGACAGTGTTGAGCAGAGCAGAGCAGGCGTTAGAGAGCAAAGAGGGGCAGGGATAATGGCAAAGGACAGGACGACAGTGATGAGCGGGGCAGGGCAGGCGTCAGAGAGCAAAGAGGGGCAGGGATAATGGCGAGGGGCAGGATGACAGTGATGAGCAGAGAAGGGAAGGCGTTAGAGAGCAAAGAGGGGCAGGGATAATGGCAAGGGGCAGGATGACAGTGTTGAGCAGAGCGGGGCAGGCGTTAGAGAGCAAAGAGGGGCAGGGATAATGGCAAGGGGCAGGACGACAGTGATGAACAAGGCAGGGCAGGCGTTAGAGAGCAAAGAGGGGCAGGGATAACGGAAAGGGGCAAGGCGACAGTGATGAGCAGAGCAGGGCAGGCGTTAGAGAGCAAGGAAGGGCAGGGAGCACGGATAAGGGCAGGATGGTGATTAGCAGGGCATGGCCTGCAAAACAGAGCAATGAAAGGCAGGGAGAATGGCAAGGGGCAGGACAGTGACGTGCAGAGCAGGGTATGCGTTAGAGATCAATGAAGGGCAGTACATAGACCTTTTGGAGCAACCTAGCCGACTATCTTTCTACTTGTAGAAGAGCAAGACAGGAAGCCCTGGACTGCTTAGTGGCACCGTAATTTATCATCCCTTTTTTTCTTCTTCTTGTGACTTTTCATTTGTTAGCTTCTTACCTCCGCCACTGTAAGTGGTTGAGATCTGGGTCCGGCTCTAAGGGGTTTAATACCTACGCCACCAAAACGGTGGTTGGGAGTTTGGTTTGTTTGTCCTCGACACACCCCTGATGTAATGGGGTTTTTTGCTTTGTGGGTGCTTTTTCTTTTTGTTTAAAGCACAGAGTCTCATACACCCTCGCGGTGTCAAGTAGACTTTAACATGTAATGTAATGTAATGTAATGTAATAGACAGAGGCATAGTACAGATGCAGTAACAGAGACGATGGCAGAGACAGTGATACAAACATAGACAGATGCACGTGGGCACCACCTAGGAATGAATCAATACATAATTCGCTATGCCACACAATTGTTGCGAAACCGCACCTACAAGCAAGCTTCACTTATTACTTACGTTGTTGTCCAAAAGCCTCATGTGACAGTGGAACATCAGAACTGGGAGGGAAGACAGAGCAATGGTCCCTACAAATACAGAATGCAGGCATAGTTAAATTAAGT
This sequence comes from Chlamydomonas sp. ICE-L, assembly GCA_013435795.1. Taxonomy (NCBI): domain Eukaryota; kingdom Viridiplantae; phylum Chlorophyta; class Chlorophyceae; order Chlamydomonadales; family Chlamydomonadaceae; genus Chlamydomonas; species Chlamydomonas sp. ICE-L. The sequence goes on from JACBWV010000610.1 coordinate 68,673,854, forward strand.
AGCACCTTTACTTCTTATTTGATGATAGTTTAAAGCCCCCTTCTCTTGTGTCAACAATGGCCAAGCGCTCAAGCAGACTGACAAGCAAGTATTCATGCGTACAACAGATAGGCATGCAAGCAACCAAGCCACTTTCCCATGGGCTGAACACTCTATGCCTAGCACCTCCAAGCTGCAGTCACCATCCAGATATTCAGCCAATCAGTCACCAGGGATGAAGACAGAAAGGCAGGCATACAGACATGAATGCACAAAAGGAGGCATGCAAGCAGGTGGACACTATTTAGGCATATGATCAAGTCAGAATTCCCTAGGCCACATTGTTGTGAAACCCTACCTACAAGCAACCTTCAGACCGCTACCAGACAGAGCATGGGTCCCTGCAAAAATGAAGGGCGGGCATAGTTACATTTATTGACACCCTTTGTGTTGTTTTTGCGTATTGGTAGGGAGATACCCCTGGAAGTCCAACCTGCCTTAAGCTTAGGTACCTGAACCTCAGGTCCTACCCCAGCCTTGCATTGTCCACACTTGCCTGAGTTTACCATGCAGAATGGATCTGGAAGACCCAAGCATAAAGACAAGGTTGGAATATCACCCAACACCCAGCAAAGCAAGGAGAACCAGTCTCCACCACAACACAAGAGGCAACGTGCCAAGACTGCCACAACTACTAGGAGTGAACCCAATGTGAAGATGCATGCCATGGACATGGGTCTAGTGCGTCAGCCAAATAGACACAGTGCTGCCACCATCTATCATGCAGGGTCTCAAGGGATAATTGCCACGCATGATCTCCTGATACAATGCTCAAGGGCACCATGCAGCCAGGGCAGTGCATGATCCAACTAGAGTGTAAGTCCCCGTGTCCTTTAAAGCTCTACTCAGGCCCAGGAGAGAACAGGTGGAAGTATGACTCACATAAGAGTTGGGAGCAAGTTGTCCCAGCATCCTACTTTGCACAGTGCCAACTAATCATGCTGCCATCCCAAGCTGAAGTCATGCTCCTGGCACAGCAGACTCCACATACCACCATATTTGACCGTGTACAGAGCAACGTCGAGTGGGCTGACGAGATGCTGCAACGTATGCAGCTTATTCATGCGGTGGCAGTACAGCAGCGCCGACCGGGCTTCCTGGTTGAGGAGTTGACGACGCAAGGGCCGCTGGCTGCAAGATACCATGCCTCCAGCACTGACAACCTACACAGGTCTAGCATAGACGGATCGGTTGCGAGAATTAGCGGCACCGATGTAAGGGAATTTGTGTAGGAGAGAGGACCAGAGCATTTGTCAAATTTCAAAAACAATCTGACGCACTACTTCGCGCTTGTCCACGCGGAAGGCGGAAGAGGGCGTTGCGCAGTAATACTGAAAAGATATATGGAAAGAAAGGAGGGAATAAAGCAGGACGCCAGAAATATCAAGTAGCAACAAACACATGCTTTGGGCGAGGGAGGGAAGAATATGAGGTAGGAGTACGAGAGGTAGAAGGTTGGCGTGGCTTACCTTAGCCATACTGCAAAGGCTCTAATCAAAGGGCTCTAATCGTACGGCCATTTCGCCATGCTGCGTCCAATCCGCCTTGGCTAAATGTACGTGAAAGGCTGGTGAAAGGAAACCCTGCGAAAACATCTATCAAAATTAGTAAGAGCACTGACAGGTCATCGCGTCACACTAATATTTCAGTGTGACTTAGGCTTTCATCACAGTGATTAAAATCGTCCTGGTTTCGCCCTACAACAGCGCCATTTTCGACGCATGCAGCAAAAGCACATCGGTAACTTCGGGTGTCCATTTTCCCGAATGAAAGCTATTCGCCAACAAGTAGTTCGCGCTAGTACTTCGTTGCCTAATTGTTCACCCTATCTCGGAATCGCTGGCAGAGCTTGGCAGGTTCGCAAGATTGACCCCTCGAAAAGGTTGCTAACAGACCCTCGAGCGACAGAAAGCTCCATACCCCTTCGCGTATTACAACTCAGTAGTTAACGTGCGATCGAGGAGTTATTGGTCACGCTTCAGTCTACGAAAAGTTCTGGGTGTCTGTCGGGATCGCTAGTTTGCGGTGAGCCGAGACATTTCGTCCACTGTACGCCTACATTTATCTGTAGTTCCGCTGCAAATCGCGTCTTTCGCCTACATTTAGCGAAATTGTCACTTCCCCGAGTGGTAGCGGCGCTGCGGGCTTAGACGAGTAGCGACAAATGGAGACTGGGATTCGTCGAGCGACGTGCTGCAAAACGGGGAGCCAGCGTGATAGATCAATTGGACGTGAGTGTAAGGGCAAACATAACCTGTGATAATCTCGTATTGAGGAGACTTCTTTACTCGGGAAGATGTAGCTACTGAATAGATTGCAGTATATCAATTGGTATCGATCTTGCATGGACAGACATGATATACTATGCCGATGGCAGTACAGTTGTACTTCCATGACGGCGCACGGTGTCACAAGGACACGTGCCCAGTGCAGGACCATTCAGGTACGGCGCACTAGCCTCTCAGAGCAACTCAGTAGCCGGTATACAATCCGGTCTATAAGACTATAACAAATGCAACGTCGCAGGGTCTAGGGGGCAGTTGTATTCCTAAGGATTTTGCCATAAACGTTTAAAATCGGGCTACAAGATGCCCAGATGTGGCATTTGGGAAGGAAGAAACGTTAGAAATCGGGCTGCACGATGTCCAGGTGTAACATTTGGACATTCAAAACGTTTACAATCGGGCTGCTTTTTTGGCCTGCCCGATTCTAGTATCGGGCTGCACTTTCCCTTACATTCGAAAGTTGGCATTTCTGGTACTTCAGCATACAAAATTGACCCCAGATCAACCAGGCAAAAAACGACACACTTGACAGGGGCGCCAACGAACTTCATGGCGTCGAGGATGGTGCGGTATGTAGCTACCAGGCGGGAGCACAACCTTCTCGACGTTGATCAGACGACCAATTTCCGACCTCTTCACCTGGGCAATTTGGTAACTTGGGATGTGAACATTGGTTCAGGTGGGAGACTAAATACACGACACCGCGGTTACCAGTACCGCGGTTGCCAAGAGCCCTGCTATTTGAATCCTACTACAACTTTAACTTGGCCTGGAGTCTGGGAGCTCGTATTTTGAAAACTTGAACTTGGCCTGCCGATGAGAACTGCCCGTGAGAACTGCTGATGACCAGCGCGCGATGCCTTCGTACTGTCGAAACGTTTATCATCGGGCTGTCCGATGCCCATGCCAAGCACCTGCAATCCGTAAACGTTTATAACGGTAATCGTGGCAGCCCGATGCTCGGGCCAAGCATCTACCAGCCGGAAACGTTTAATATTGTGGCAGCCCGATGCTCCACCAAGCAAGAGATCTGAGATCTGGAAACGTTTCTCACACCTGGGAGCGCGATGGACCAAAACAGGAACAAACGTTTATAATCGGGCGATCCCGTTAAATCGCGGCAAGGAATATCCCTGCTAGCTAGGGAGGTTTAGTTGCGTAGCATAGCAAGGGGCCCTCCTGAACAACCCTGCTGCATACCAGGGTACTACTAAGCGCGTGCGGCGAGCGCGGCCCGAGCTGCCTTTTTGAGCCCATCTGCGCGTTTCGCGCAGTTTTTATCAACCCCTGTGCGCGGAGCGCGCTGCTTTTTTGAATATCACAGCGCTTTCCTATTTTCACTCACTCAGAGAAAGCGCAGAAAAGCGCAGAAACCGCTGTCCCCACGTGCGCTTTCTCATTTTTTGAGTGTGAGTCATTGAGTGACTCAAGGGCTGGATTGCCCTCTGGGATTTAAATTGTGTGACAGCCAATGACCATCGGTTATCGCCATGGAAGCTGCCAGGTAGGGGGACTCTCAGACCGTCGAATTTGAACACTAACAGAAACAACCGAACAGACATCCTGATAATTGAACCTGTAGGCTCTGTCGAAGCAGTTATAACGTCTTCAAGTCCCTCATCCCTTCTCGAGGGATCATTCAGCGCTAACGCTCCTAAGCCCCGCCCCTGCTGTCGCCATTTCGTCACTGCTCTAGTCTAATAGTCTCCTCCCCCCGCACCAAACGAAAGTTTGTTTGCTTCTGAATAGACCAGTCGAGTAGTCAAACCTGCCGAATTGCTGAAAACTTCAAGTTTCTAAACTACTCCTTTTCCCCTGTGCAGTCCTCCTCCCACTCCTCCTCCATCGCCTGCTGCTCCTCCTCGCTCCTCCTCCTCATGATGAATGCCCTCTGGCCTCACGTTCCACGTTCCTTGTTTGCACTCGCCTTTTGCTCATTTGCTCTCGTTCGTTGTTGCCCGCGTGGAATCGAACCGAGAAGGAAGCTGGATGAAGGGGTGAGACAGGCCGGGGCGCATGTGATGGCCGGCGGGTAGGGGGGGGGGGGGGGGGGGGGGGGGGGGGGGGGGGGGGGTCATGCGACCACGCTTTGCCTCTGCCTGGATGCTGTCTCCATAGTCGGCTTAACTGTCTTGTATACCGTGAAACGAGCGTCAGCCTATGCGATTCGACGCAGTTTCTCGAGTCGTTTCTGCCTACTACGCGCTATCCTAAACTCCTGATCCGATCGTTCCAGCCCTGTACTCCAGAGCGCAGAAAACAGCGCACAAAAAGCGCAGAAAAAAAAATATCAGAAGAGTGAAGAAAGCGCAGTTTTTTTTTTTGAGGAGCGCTTTTTTTTCACCGCGCTGTAGTTTTTGGGGGCTGTGAGCTCACCGCGCAGTTTTATTTTGGAGCTGTGCGCTTAAGCGCTGGTCAATTTGGCCATAAGTAGTACCCTACTGCATACATGCGCATTTCGCCTGCCACTATGGAAACAGGTTTGGACGTTAAACGACATTAAACGACGTTATATGACATTAAAGCGAGTTAAATACAAGTTAAGCAGGTTAAACCAAGTTAGCTTGCGTGTTTCTGTATGAGTGCTTGTGCATGGCCTGCTGCTTTAAGGATGAACAAGGTGCGTCGGCCGGTTTCCCTTGGCATGTAATTGAGACATTATGTGCGTGTCCTTCCTAGCAGTGTGCTGGTTGCATGTTTGGTTTGTATGTATGATTACTTGTCATGTCCTTAACCTGCATGTGTATACGTGTGGCCTGCCGGTTATCCCTTGGGCGCCTCAGGTCTTTAGGATCATTGGCGGGTCTGGGGGGTCACATTGCATGCATGTACGCACGTGAAGGATATGACGGACATAGTCATACTTACATATAGCCATGATCATGTTGCTTGCCCACTAGCTAGTGGGTATCCGTGCTTACTTGCTTGTGTGTGTACGCCCTTTTGTGATTTGTTATTAGTTGTGTTTCTGTATGAGTGCTTGTGCATGGCCCCATATATGTATTTACCATGTAGCTGTGTACATGCAAACATATATGAACCACATGTAGATGAAATAAAAATAAAACACCTCTATCCTATTTATTTATCTATAAATAGAGGTGTTTTAATTTATTTTTCAATTGTTTCATGTTCGTTTTAGTTGACACTCGATTTGCTTGAGCTCGCCATCTTCCACTTGCGATAAATTCCAGGGATTTTTATTTCAAATCTGAAAGTGACATTTTGCTAGCTCTTTGGTTTTAGTCCTCCTCCAAGAACAGCCTCCATATAGCTATTTCTGGGCGGCCCAAAGGGCTGCCCCAGGGGGCAGCGCCTTGAGCAGGGGGGGGGGGGGAGGGGGGTCATGGGGAATCATACATGATAGACCAGACAGTATGGACCAATGCATGGCGGGCAGTGACTTATTCCCCAGCCGGGCCTGCACCGCTTTCTGCCTTGGGTAATCTGTCATGGGTCTGCCACTGGCAAGCATGTCATGCACCACCACCAGCTGCTTCACTGTCCCTGGTTCAAGCTTTGCCTTCTGCTCCCTCAGCACCCTCGCAGCATTAGCCTCAGCAGCAGCCGGTGTAAAGAAGCGAGCCAGGGTCTGCTGACTTTTGATGTGGGTCACTGTCTTCTCATGACCCTTTACACCACACATCTTACTGTCGAAAGTAGAAGTGCATACAGAGCATCTGTCTTTCCATCGACCATCTTGTACGCCAGCACAAGCGAGCCACGGACGCCCCTCGAGCCAAGGCGCCTTTAGCTTCACTGTTCCTTGGTTAAGATACCGATCCTTGTAGCCACCAAGACTGAGACCTCTCTTCGCCTTCTTGGGAACGGGCAAGTCTAAATGTGAATCTGAAGGCGAGTCTTGAGGCGGTATGCTTGAGAACTTCAAACACAACAGGATGGCCGAGCCATCAAGTTAGCTAATGAAGTACGGTTTGGGTTAAGGGGTCGAGGATTCAAGAACTTCGAGTCGAGATTGAATGAGGGAAATAAGCTGTGAAGTTGGTCGGAACTATTCTTGGTGTCGAGGTGCACGAGGTTATTTATGGTGACCTGGCGACCTGCCAGCTAGGTCTTTCCAGGTTCAGGAATCAGAAGTACTGGAGTCTGTGTCGAACTGTCGAATTGGGTTCTCTGTAGCGATTTGTGTCGAATTAGGTTCTTTCTAGCGATTTGGGTCTGGGTGCAGGAATCTCAAATCGGATCTCATATAGCGATTTTGCTCGCCCAAAACGGGGTCAAAACTAGCGATCGCTATATATAGCGGGGGGAAAAAATCACTGATAAATTCAGTAGGAGACGGCCCCCGTCTGCCCGTGCGATACCCACGGGAGGAATTGTATGATTACCATATATATATATACTTGTATGCATACAATGACCGTGTATATGTGTGTCGGGGGGGGGTGGGGGTGGGGGGGGGATGGATAGTGGTGGTGAGGGTAGACAGTTTATGTGTGTGTGTGTGTGTGGGGGGGGGGGGGGGGGGGGGGGTTAGGTGGTGGGGTTTATATTGTGTGTGGTTGTGTGTGGTTTATTGTTCGGTGGGGGTGGGGGGGGGGGTGTCTAATTTCTGAGTGTGGTGCAGTGTTTGGTTATGGGGGTGGTTTTTTTGTTGTGTCACAGGGATCGGGGTGGCGGGTGGTGGGTGGGTGGGGGGGGGTGGGACAGGGTGTGTGGGGTGTGGTGGGGGATAAGTGGGTGGTCCGGGGGGCGGGAGGGGTGGGGACTGGGGGGGGGGGAGTGGTGGTTGGGCTCTGCATGATGGGGGGTGGGGGAGGGGGTAGTGGGGTGAGCCGTGTGGGGGGGCGCCCAGGAGCGAACAGGGCTGTTTGCTAGCGCTAGGGCTGGGGGTGGGGGGGGGGGGGGGCCTAACTAGTGCGGGAGATGGGGGGCCTAAGTGTGCAGGGGGTGCGGGGGGGTGCGCTGGCCGGGGTGCGCGGCGGAGGCTGCGCGGTCCGTGCGCGGGGGCGCCGGGGCCGGTCTGTCAGCGGTGCACGAGGGTGCGCCGGGGCCGGGGGGGGGGGGGTGGGGGGGTGCCCCCACCGCCTGGCGGGGGTCGGCGGCGGGTGGGGGGCGAGGGTGCCCGCACGCCGCGGCGGGCGCCCGCCCCCGACCCCGGGGTGAGGGCGCAGGCGGCGAGCGCCCGCGCCCGCGAGCGTACCGGCGGCCGGAGCGTCTGCTCGCCGGTGGGCGCCGGGGGCGCTGGGGGGGGCGGTGGGGGGGCGCTCCGGGGGGGTGGGAGGGGTCGGGCGCCGGGGCGCCGTGCGGGCCCAGGGCCCGGGCCCCGCCGGGGGGCGGCCAGAGGGCGTGGGGTTGCGGAGGGTGGTGGTGCCGGCCCCTCATGCGCGTGGGACAAACGAGTACCGGGGGGGGGGGGGGGGGGGGGGACCCGGGCTGCTAGGGGGGGGCCGGGGGGCAGCGCCGCGCGAGCGAAGGGGGGGGGGGGGGGGGGGGTGGGGGGGGGGGGGGGGGGGGGGGGGGGGTGGGGCGATGGTCGACAAGCTTATGGTGTGTGTGGTGAGGTGCGGTGTGTGGGTGGGTTGGGGTGGGTAGGGTTGACCCTCGAACAGTGGGGGGGGGGACTGTGTGTGGGGGGGGGGGGGGGGGGAATGATTAGCCTGCGACAGCTGGAGCCTGTTAGCATGGACGGTAATATAAAATACATGAAATACCGTATGAATCAACACAAATGTAAAAAAACGGTGCCGCTCGTTTGCCCCATCTACGCCATAATACGTTCCCATGTCTCTTAACTTAAGTTAACTTGACTTAACTCAACTTAAAGTGCGATTTAGAGTATATATTGGTTATAATATATGTGCGATATAGTATATCTATTGGTTACTATCGAAGAAACCAGGGAGCATGCTATAAGGGCGGACTAGACAGGCTAAAGGCTTCGGTAACTGCGCTCCCTAACACCCACTCCTAAACACCCACTCCTAAACAACCGCTCCTGAACACCCACTCCTGAACTGCACTCATGAACGACCGTTAAACATGTTGGACGGGTTGCAGACAACCGTTCGGTTATGGCTGGCTTGGCATGAACCGATAATCTGCGTACGGTAGTGAAGCCATGGACGCATCACAAGTTTGGGGAACATGCTACACAAACCAACATTTATTACCGTATCTAGGAGATCTCGGCCCGTCATCTAGCTGCCCAGCGTACCCACCACTCCACCAGGGGGGCAGGGCGGGGCAGATCACTGACCCCCCAAATAACCTCACCATCCTACCACAAACACCACACCACAAACACACCAACGCCATCCCACCATCAAACACACACACGCACGAGGACCCAACCCCTGCCCCATCCCCACGCTCTGGTGTATGTTAGAAGATCGTCCATGACTGTCTGTATGTATGGGTTCGTTTCTTGCTTGTCGGTGGGCTTAACTGAAATTGGAAACTGCAATTTCCGAGGTGCTGCTCATGGGCAGGATAATCAAGTACGCTGACCCTGACGCTGCGGAGATATAGACACAAACATGTCGGGCCTTGCAACACGTCAGTCACAGTCACTAAGGTCAATTTTATGTTCGTGCACAGCCGCGCACGTTGAATTCACAGCCGTCGTGGCATACTCTGGTGACGTCACGCATGCAGAGAGGGTGCAGAGAGGGTGGGATGGCGTGGGCGGGCGCAGGCGTACGGCAACTTGTCAAACACCGCAACTGTCCATCAATTGCCTAAGCCTAAGCCTAAGCCTAAGCCATAAACTTCGCCAGCGTGTCACTCTTTTCCACTCACTTATCCAGGTATAGTCACTCTTATCCCCTCGCTGCATGCGAAATCTAGAAATGAGGGTGAAAACGGGTCCCGGGAAAATATTTTCCTAGACCACGATGTTGATGCTCGAAATGTTCCGTCTGACTGAAGTATTGACCTAGGATGTTGGTAAGGCCACGAGCTTAAATCGTAACCAAACTATTGCTCAGCGAGTTCGATCGAGTTCATTTAGTGCGGTGTCGATTTCCAACTCACCAACTCTCTCACATTGAGGGAATCGACACCTCGGCCCGCGAGCTCCTGCGCTTCCGAGCGTCCACCCCTTTCAAATCTAAGAATGGGAGCTATAAGCTCTACTCCTGGGCCAATGATCCTGCTATCTAGCATCCTGAACAGTTTCGCATGCGGCTCGAAATTTGCTTGCTTGGAAAACTAAGGGCCACAAATAGGTTTTTTTTGCCCGGTGCGCTGACGCCCATTTCAGGCCAATCCCTTGTACTTAATTTTGTACAGCTTCAGTACTCCACAAGTTCCCGTGCGGGCGCGGGCGGGCGAGGATGGGTCGCAGACAGGCAGATGTCAACCAGCTCCCTTGGACTGCGCGTAGCGTACTTGCACGACCGGCACCGGCAGGTTGTAGGTAGCACCCTGTAGGGTAGCTTCGGGGGCTAGCTTCCCCCCTCCGTTTCCAACAGACGCCGCGAGCTGGTTAGGTTAGAGGGCGTTTACACGAGCAGGTTATCTCGGCCAGTTACGGTTTAGATGTACAGTTAACTAACTACGAAGCGTTTACACGACACTTTTCGCGTCAGTTATCTCGCCCAGTTAACCATTTTCGCGATAACCATAACTCCCCCCCCCCCCCCCCCCCCCCCCCCCCTAGTTACGGGTTAAAGGTTAAGGTTAGTGGTTCGGAATATGGCCAGGTCGTCGGACACGCGTCGGACACTTCTGAGTGCTGCACCCGATTGGGCGACACGTGTAGCAACTTGTGCTGAGGTTGTCGGAAAAGGGCACGCGGCCAGCCGGCAGAGTCAATCGGGCTGTATTAGCCCGTCGCTCGTTGAGAAATCATTCTCATACGTCGGAGGCTCCCTGGTCCTGTCGGGGCCGAAAGCCATACTCAGGCCCGAAGGTCCTGGCGTCAGCTTTAAGTGGGGTCTGTGACCGACGAGATTTGAGCGACATTTGAGCGACGTTTGAGAGACATTTGAGCGACGACATGCCTCCCTCAAATTGGGGGGATGCGTGGGCTGCGTCGTCGGCGTCGGCGTCGGGCGTGGCTGTTGGCGCACCCGAGGATGCAGCCAGACCGGCCAAGCTCGCAACCAGAGGTCGCAGCGTGCCGACGGAAACGGAAGGCCGCTCTCCGATGGAGGCAGAACCATCCTGCGTCGCCGGGAGCTCAGTGTCAGGGTCGGTGTCTAACGACGCGATTCCCTCGGGATTGCGACGTTGTAGGCGACACGCGACAGCGACAGCGACGTCGGAGGCTGCACAGCAGCGGCGTCGGAGGGGCAACGCCAGCGCCAGCGGCGTCGGGGGGCAACGCCAGCGCCAGCGCCAGCGCCAGCGCCCAGAGGTGGGATCGCGATCGGCGCACCCGAGGGTGCCGCCAGACCCGTGAAGCCCGCAACCAGAGGTTGCAGCGTGCCCACTGAAACAGAGGGCCGCGCGTCGACAGAGGCGGGCGGAATCAGAGGGCGTCGTGGTCGACAGAGGCGGGCGGAATCAGAGGGCCGCGCGTCGACAGAGACGGGCTCGTCCTGCGTCGCATTAAACTCCGTGTCGGGCTCAGTGTCGGACGACGCAATCCTTTCAGGATTGGTGTCGACCACTGACGTCGTAGGCTGCTCAGCAGCGGCGTCGGTGCCCGGGGTTGCAATTCTGTGGGAGGCCATTCTACACAGGCAACAGCACAAGTCAGTAGGCTGGACAGGGATGAGTGGTGGGCTAGAGAGGGGGAAATACTCGCAACTCTAAGATGCCAAAATATCACCTGCCACAGGGACTAGTAAATTTTGCAAGCGTAACGAGCTGATAATGCCTCAAGCGTAACTGTGAATGACGCGTTCGTCCAGAATACGATGAGGGATATTAGCACTGCGAAGGCACAGACCACAGGGCAAGCAAGGAAGTACACCGACGAATCGAATTACGCGACAGAATGAGCAAGATAGCAGGTGGACAGCACGAATAAATGATGCAGCAAGCAGGGAGAGCCGCAGGACAGGCTCGCGAAGTACCCTAATTAAAGCAAGTACGGCCGAGGTGGCAAATGGAGCCGATGCTGCACTATTGATCAATCCGCGAGGGAGATGCTCGTGAATAGAGCGTTAGAAGCTATGACCAAAAGGACAGGACGTGAATGCAAGAATCGAGAGCGTAGGCCATACAGGGGCAGGGCAGGCTAGGAAAAGATGCCCATGCAAGACAGGTCGCAGGCGGCCTAGGGCGTGTTGAGCCTAACAGGTATGTTCACTGCGAGAACCGAACAGGCGCTACGTGTACTCGTAGCCACAGGGAAGAGCAGGAAAAAAGAGCAGCAAATGCCAGAAAACAGACAGGATGTCCTGGCGGGTGCGATAAATTCGAAGAAAACTTTGTATGCGTGCGTATGTGTATGCGTGAGGTCCCTAAGGAACGAAACCAGCTCCGCTACCAGTGTAACAGCTCAGGATGCACTTAGCAGCTTGAGGGGTTAGTCTAGTGTAACAGGCTACGTGATGTATGTTTATGTGTAAGTCGATATGTGTAAGCTAGCAGAACAGTAAGGGGGTTACCTAGGTAGGGGATGTAGAGTTGCTTGGAAAGAACGTCTTCGTGGTAGGAGTAGAAGGGTTCGTTCCGAGTAGCTCGTGTCTATGTATTCAACGTACGCGTTGAGAGCGATGAGGCAGTACATGGGTATGGTACTGTATCATGTGCGTTCGTCACGTGGCTTACGGGTACGGTGTACCCGTATGCCTTGCTGGAAGGCCAGAGTACCCGTGAAGGGTTCTGTACCGTTACAATAACACCAGCCAGCAGCTGTTCAAACTGAAATGTGTTTGACTGGTCTGATGTCATACAGGAGGTCGAGGTTTCCTGTCATGTGCTCTATAGCCCCTATGTCTAGTATCCAGTTTCTAGTTAGGGAGCTGTTCGAGGTGTGTGCTGTGTAAGCGGTATGGGATGCGTGGTGATGACCAGAAGTGGAGCACTGATCGGACCGGATGGCCTGGAGCATGTCTAGGGGATTGGATTGGTGATGTCATCGTATTTGGATTTTGTATAGGGATCCAAGTATGATTTGATGAATGCGCAGGCAGCATGCGATCTAGCATAGACACGGAGGGAGTTTGTGGAACCAAAAGGATCAGCAAGCATACCGCAGATCTCGGCGGTCATGATGATGTCCCACTCGGCAAACGATGTCCCAGAGTATATGAAGGGACGGAATCGGCCCCTGTCGCCGGATGTGCTGGCTGTGGATGTCATTGCGCAGTAAAAGGCCCTGGGTTTCAGGTGACGTTTATTGAAGAGGAGCGTAGTCGAGTGTATGGTATTGGAGAAAGCGGCTGAGGAGGCGGATTGCCGAGGCGGGGGAGGGGGCTGGGGGGGGGGGGGGGCGGGCGGGGGGGGTCGAAGTCTTGGGGAGTAGGGGCGCAGGGCTGATGGAGAAGTTTGAATATGGAGATTCAAAATTTGCTAAGGTGTCGAAAGAGACCGAGCGGGGGTGAATCACTAGCAAGCCTTCTTAGGGCTGCGTTGGAGAGGAGATCTCCAACTATCACTTGTGGGAATCTTATGCGGGGACACAGAGGGCCGATGGGCAGACCGGGCTTGCTCTCCGCAATTGTAGACTATAAGATGAGGACTGTCCAGGGCAGCGGCAGGCGGACGTAGCAGCAATTGATGTACACTCGGGGAAGTCGACAGATCGCTAAATGCGTACGAGCGCAGCGGAATGCACGCGGGGTCCACGATTAGTCATAGTCCTTTAATGACCTGGCACTTCTGACTCTAGCGGTAAGCCCTATACCCGCGTCGCGTGTAGCTCAGAATCCCGACATTTCGCCTGCATTTCGCCAAGGCGGATTGTCGTCGAAATGTCTCAGACTTCTGAGATATTTCGACGGCATCTCGCCACGCACGGCGGCTTGTGCACGGTAATGAGGCGAAATGTTCGGTCATCTGAGACATTTCGCCTGTACTTCGCCTGCAGGGCCGTTTGGGCATGGTGGTCGGAGAGGTCACATTTTCAGGAATATTTTCTAGGAGCATTTCTCAATTACATCAGGAGTCGAGAAGATAGATTACATACATAATAAACTATGCATCCATTAACCTATTGATCTACCTATATATCTATGTAAGCATCCTTACACATGTACATCCACTACAGCCCATATATTTCCTCTATATCCATTAACCATAGATAGACAGCAAGCAAAAACGAGCAGCCAAATTGCTGGCTGGAGCCATGTAGCTAATTAAGTTCAAGTACAAGTATATACGCAGCCTGCAGGCAGCTATCTATTTGTCTACTTATGAAAACATAGGCCTATATATCCACCAAGAAGAAACGCCCAATCAAAGCTATACATCTATATATATTCGCTGATTCTATTTTATATTTCCATCTTCAGCATGTGTAGTTCCTTCGTGGCAACAATCTTCATCGCAGCCACAGCATTTCCATCCATCCTTTTGCCCTGCAAGACATGCAAAGCAGGGCATGCGTTAGAGAGCAACCAATGGCAGGGTTAATGGCAAGGGGCAGGACGGTGATGAGCAGAGCATGGCATGCGTTACATAGCAACCAATGGCAGGGAGCATGGCAAGGGGCATGCATGTGCTAAACAGAGCAGAGCAGGCATTATAGAGCAATGAATGGCAGGGAGCACGGTAAGGGGCATGGATGTGATAAGCAGATCAGGGCATGTGTTAGAGAGCAAAGCAGGGAAGGGAGCAAAGTACGCCTGGAAAGTGATGATCAGAGAAGGGCATGCGTTCAAGAGGAAGGAAGGGAAGGGAGCACGGTAAGGGGCAGGACCACAGTGATGAGCACAATAAGGCATGCATTTGAGAACCAAGAGCATGGATAATGGCAATTGCCAGTATCCATGCCCCTCTTTAACGCCTGCCCTGCTCATCACTGTCGTCCTGCCCTTTGCCATTATCCTTGCCCCTCTTTGCTCTCTAACGCCTGCCCTGCTCTGCTCATCACTGTCGTCCTGCCCCTCGCCATTATCCTGCCCCTCTTTGCTCTCTATCGCATGCCCTGCTCTGCTCATCACTGTCGTCTTGCCCTTTGCCATTATCCCTGCCCCTCCTTGCTCTCTAACGCCTGGCCTGCTCTGCTCATCACTGTCGCCTTGCCCCTTTCCATTATTCCTGCCCCTCTTTGCTCTCTAACGCCTGCCCTGCCTTGTTCATCACTGTCGTCCTGCCCCTTGCCATTATCCCTGCCCCTCTTTGCTCTCTAACGCCTGCCCTGCTCTGCTCAACACTGTCCTCCTGCCCCTTGGCATTATCCCTGCCCCTCTTTGCTCTCTAACGCCTTCCCTTCTCTGCTCATCAATGTCATCCTGCCCCTCGCCATTATCCCTGCCCCTCTTTGCTCTCTAACACCTGCCCTGCTCCGCTCATCACTGTCGTCCTGCCCCTCGCCATTATCCCTGCCAGCTGGTTTGTACTCACGAGAGTAAAGAGTGGCAGGGATAATGGCAAGGGGCAAGACGACAGTGATGAGCAGAGCGGGGCAGGCGTAAGAGAGCAAAGAGTGGCAGGATCAATGGCAAGGGTGCCAAACGAATGATAAGCAGAGCGGGGCATGCATAAGAGAGCAAGGATGGGCATGATAATGGCAAGGGCAAGACGACATTGATGAGCAGAGCAGGGCAGGCGTTAGAGAAGTCAAAAGAAGGGGCAGGGATCATGGCAAGGGCAGACGACAGTGTTGACAGCAGCAGAGCGGCGTTTAGAGAGCAAAGAGGGGCAGGGTAATGCAAAGGACAGGACGACAGTGGATAGCAGGGCAGGGCATGCCGTTAGAGACGCAAAGAGGGGCATGGATAATGGAGAGGGGCAGATGACAGTGATGAGCAAGAAGGGAAGGCGTTAGAGATCAAAGCGGGCGGGATAATTGCAAGTGGCAGGAGGACAGTGTTGAGCAGAGCGGGCAGGCGTTAGAGAGCAGAGGGCAGGGATAAATGGCAAGGTGGTCAGGACGACAGTGGATGAACAAGGCATGGCAGCGGTCAAGAGTCAAAGAGGGCAGGGATAACGGAAAGGGGTCAAGGCGCAGTGATGAGGCAGATCATGCAGCGTTAGAGAGGAGAAAGGAAGGGGCCAGGGAGCACGGATAAGGGCAGGATGGTTATTAGGTCAGGGCATGGCCTGCAAAACAGAGCAATGGAAAGGCAGGGAGAAGTGGCAAGTGCAAGACATGACGTGCAAGGCAGTGTATTCGTTAGAGATCAATTAAGGGCAGTACATAGACTTTTGTGGAGCAACCTAGCGACTTCTTTCTACTTGTAAAGCACAAGACGGAAGCCCTGGACTGCTTAGTGGCACCGGAATTTATCATCCCTTTTTTTCTTCTTCCTTGTGACGTTTCAATTTGTTAGCTTCTTAACCTCCGCCACTGTAATTGGTTAGATCTGGGTCCGTGGGGAAAATAGCAAAAAAAAACTCTTACGGGGTTTAATACCTACTCCACCAAAACGGTGGTTGGGGAGTTCAGAATGGCATAGTACAGATGCAGTAACAGAGACAATGGCAGAGACAGTGATACAAACATAGACAGATGCACGTGGGCACCACCTAGGAATGAATCAATACATAATTCGCTATGCCACACAATTGTTGCGAAACCGCACCTACAAGCAAGCTTCACTTATTACTTACGTTGTTGTCCAAAAGCCTCATGTGACAGTGGAACATCAGAACTGGGAGGGAAGACAGAGCAATGGTCCCTGCAAATACAGAATGCAGGCATAGTTAAATTAAGTAGCACCTTTACTTCTTATTTATGATAGTTTAAAGCCCCCTTCTCTGGTGTCAACAATGGCCAAGCGCTCAAGCAGACTGACAAGCAAGTATTCATGCGTACATCAGATAGGCATGCAAGCAACCAAGCCACTTTCCCATGGGCTGAATACTCTATGCCTAGCACCTCCAAGCTGCAGTCACCATCCAGATAGTCAGCCAATCAGTCACCAGGGATGAAGACAGAAAGGCAGGCATACAGACATGAATGCACAAAAGGAGGCATGCAAGCAGGTGGAAACTATTTAGGCATGTGATCAAGTCAGAATTCCCTAGGCCACATTGTTGTGAAACCCTACCTACAAGCAACCTTCAGACCGCTACCAGACAGAGCATGGGTCCCTGCAAAAATGAAGGGCGGGCATAGTTACATTTATTGACACCCTTTGTGTTGTTTTTGCGTATTGGTAGGGAGATACCCCTGGAAGTCCAACCTGCCTTAAGCTTAGGTACCTGAACCTCAGGTCCTACCCACTATCAGCCTTGCATTGTCCACACTTGCCTGAGTTTACCATGCAGAATGGATCTGGAAGACCCAAGCATAAAGACAAGGTTGGAATATCACCCAACACCCAGCAAAGCAAGGAGAACCAGTCTCCACCACAACACAAGAGGCAACGTGCCAAGACTGCCACAACTACTAGGAGTGAACCCAATGTGAAGATGCATGCCATGGACATGGGTCTAGTGCGTCAGCCAAATAGACACAGTGCTGCCACCATCTATCATGCAGGGTCTCAAGGGATAATTGCCACGCATGATCTCCTGATACAATGCTCAAGGGCACCATGCAGCCAGGGCAGTGCATGATCCAACTAGAGTGTAAGTCCCCGTGTCCTTTAAAGCTCTACTCAGGCCCAGGAGAGAACAGGTGGAAGTATGACTCACATAAGAGTTGGGAGCAAGTTGTCCCAGCATCCTACTTTGCACAGTGCCAACTAATCATGCTGCCATCCCAAGCTGAAGTCATGCTCCTGGCACAGCAGACTCCACATACCACCATATTTGACCGTGTACAGAGCAACGTCGAGTGGGCTGACGAGATGCTGCAACGTATGCAGCTTATTCATGCGGTGGCAGTACAGCAGCGCCGACCGGGCTTCCTGGTTGAGGAGTTGACGACGCAAGGGCCGCTGGCTGCAAGATACCATGCCTCCAGCACTGACAACCTACACAGGTCTAGCATAGACGGATCGGTTGCGAGAATTAGCGGCACCGATGTAAGGGAATTTGTGTAGGAGAGAGGACCAGAGCATTTGTCAAATTTCAAAAACAATCTGACGCACTACTTCGCGCTTGTCCACGCGGAAGGCGGAAGAGGGCGTTGCGCAGTAATACTGAAAAGATATATGGAAAGAAAGGAGGGAATAAAGCAGGACGCCAGAAATATCAAGTAGCAACAAACACATGCTTTGGGCGAGGGAGGGAAGAATATGAGGTAGGAGTACGAGAGGTAGAAGGTTGGCGTGGCTTACCTTAGCCATACTGCAAAGGCTCTAATCAGAGGGCTCTAATCGTACGGCCATTTCGCCATGCCGCGTCCAATCCGCCTTGGCTAAATGTACGTGAAAGGCTGGTGAAAGGAAACCCTGCGAAAACATCTATCAAAATTAGTAAGAGCACTGACAGGTCATCGCGTCACACTAATATTTCAGTGTGACTTAGGCTTTCATCACAGTGATTAAAATCGTCCTGGTTTCGCCCTACAACAGCGCCATTTTCGACGCATGCAGCGAAAGCACATCGGTGACTTCGGGTGTCCATTTTCCCGAATGAAAGCTATTCGCCAACAAGTAGTTCGCGCTAGTACTTCGTTGCCTAATTGTTCACCCTATCTCGGAATCGCTGGCAGAGCTTGGCAGGTTCGCAAGATTGACCCCTCGAAAAGGTTGCTAACAGACCCTCGAGCGACAGAAAGCTGCATACCCCTTCGCGTATTACAACTCAGTAGTTAACGTGCGATCGAGGATTTATTGGTCACGCTTCAGTCTACGAAAAGTTCTGGGTGTCTGTCGGGATCGCTAGTTTGCGGTGAGCCGAGACGTTTCGTCCACTGTACGCCTACATTTATCTGTAGTTCCGCTGCAAATCGTGTCTTTCGCCTACATTTAGCGAAATTGTCACTTCCCCGAGTGTAAAGAAGTCCCAGGTTTGATCTGCACATCACGATCGTAGGCCGAAAACTGTATTTAAGGCACATTTTGACATTTGGGTCTGTCATTTTTTTTGTATACGAAGTCCAGTTTTCAACACCGTTGAAGGGTCTGTTGCATCGCAGGACGCTACGTGGGGAGGGTCCGTTGACCAAAAGGAAGGAGGCGCTGATTTCTGGATGATTTCAAATAATTCAGGGTGATTTCAGGTTGAATTCAAATAATTCAGGATTGTGTCAAATAATTCAGAAACAAACATTACTTATCTGCCTACCGGTATTAATGATTTGTCTAGTAACCAATTTGTTTTGGAACGCCAGCCTTGCCACAGGAGCGCTCAAACCTCGTGGCGGGATAGGCCCAGCAGCCAGCCTGTAGTAGATTACCGGTATGTCAAATAATCCTGGGTGGTTTCAAATAATTCAGTGCAATTTCTGGGTGATTCAAATAATTCTGGTTGATTTCAGGATGTTTTCAAACAACTCAGAATGATTTCAAGGTGATTTCAAATAATCCAGGAACAAAAACACACATCTGAGTACAAAGGGCTATCACTTACGGTTGGGGAATACGAAGGGCTATCTCTTGAAGTTGGGCAGTTTAAACAAACGTCTGGATGGGCGTGGAGTTAAGGGTGCTGTTGAAGACGGCAGTATACCACTCAGACATCTGATTCATTTGCCTAAGTGGTATACTGCTGTCTTCAATAGGGACCCTCCTGTACGCCGCAGCTAGGGGAAATTACCATTGGACAGTTAACAAAAGACAAATGACCGAGTCAATTGAGCCTGAATTGTTTGGTGAAGACACCAGCATGCAGCTGGTCATCAAATCCTGATTCCTTGAAAGGATGTAAATATTGTATGGATTTAAAAAATGCGACAATAATCGCACAATTAAATTAGCATCCAATGTGGGATGACAATTTAATCATAATTGTGTAATTAAATTATTTATGTAGCACGAACTCACGGATAGAGACGGTAGCAGAGCATTCCGGACCTGATCGTTACATAATGATGGTATAGTAACAAGAGGAATTTTTAGCTTTCCGGAGTATTATCTCGTGAGGACTGACACAGGGAAATGTCGAAAGGCGCTAAGCTTACAATCGTGACAGCATGCCAGGCGGCAAGCTAGGTATAAGAAGGGAAAGGGCGACAGTATCTCAGGGTACTGCCGCCGGTAGGTGCCGGCCCTAACGGGTGGAGGCACTACTATGGAAGCTTCCAGGCGGGAGGGCCTGGTGCCCCAAGACACTCTAGCTGAGCCGGGAGAACCGGTCTATAACATCCCCCCCAATTCCTGGTATTCTTTATTCATAAGAATCCCTGGAATTAGGAGGTTCTAGGGAAAGGGAAGCTAGAGTGAAAATAGATAACTGGTGCATAGGAGAGCTGGGGGGTATAGGCTTCTGGCTTGGACAGTGTTCACTAAAGGATGGCATAAGACTTTGAGAGGCATATGCAAGTACATCAAGGGGGGAACAAGGGACAGAGGCAGTACAGTGACTATTATCTATTATCTAGGTGGGACTGGATTCCAGCTGTGGGGCTGCCAGGAAGGTGTAGCCATATGGCTTTGTCCAGCTAAAAGGAGCTGGTAGCAATCTGTTTGATTTCCATTAATAATTTTTTTTAAGGTAGACGTCCCCCACTGGCTCATGGCTATCATTCCAGATGGGAAGATATAGTGAGATACTTCCAGTATCATCTATAAAGTATCATGAGTCAGGATCTCAAGATCAATGCTGGGTGAAACTATAGGGTCATAGTGGGGAGTCAGTAATGGACTGTAAAGGGATCTGCAGGGCACTGCAGGAAGCTGCAGGAGCTCAAGAAGGCAGGTATCTCCCCATGGTCAAGGACATGAGTGATGCTATATCACAGGTTCTTGATCAAAGCTTCTATAGCTAATCCATTTTGAGCTTGGCAATGCATCCAATCTTTGCTCTGAAGTCACAGAACTTGGCCCTGGGCAGAGCTTTGGTGAGCATGTCAGACATGTTGGCAGCAGTTGGGATCCAATTCATTTTGATACCCTCCTTCTTGGACTGTTCCTTGAGGAAGTAGAATCTGGTCTCCATGTGCTTCAGTCTGGATGACAGCTTCTCTTGGTTCCAGGCACTAAGGGCAGCTTGGTTGTCACCGTTGATGGTGAGGGGAGGGGGAACTATGCCTGTGGCAGAGTGTTGTAGTTTTCTCAACCACATTCCCTCTTGGGCAGCAGAGGTATCTGCCATGAACTCAGCTTCTGTAGTGGACAATGCTGTAGCAGATGCCTGGATCTTGGATGCCCATGAGATTGCTCCCCCTTGGTTGAGGAAGACGTAACCTGTTGTGGACTTCCTTGTGATTGGACAGGCAGCATGGTCAGAGTCACAGTAACCAATGAGGGGTTTGTTGGAGAAGGTGTAGGTGATGCCATGGTCTGGCGTGTTAGACAGGTAATTGAGGATACCAGTTGCAGCTTCCATGTGGTCATGCAACGGGTGTGCACTGTGCCTGGCCAATCTGTTGACTGCTTGGGCAATGTCAGGTCTTGTGTTAACTGCCAGGTAGTTGAGGGAGCCTACAATTTGGGCAAGTGGTAGGCCTGTGTCTGGGGCATCTTTGCTGGCATAGGGCAGTGGAGCATCTGGTAGGAGGGGCACAGGGAATCTGGTGCTGTTGGGTTCAGGAAGCATGTTGTGGGCGCGCAGCAGATCCTGGATGAACCTTGATTGGCAGATGTGGAGGGTGCCAGCTGATGCATTCCTTGTGATTTCATAGCCAACAAAAACTGAGGGGTCACCAAGGTCTCTAGTCTTGTACAGCGTCATGATGGTGGTTTGTACTTGTCTAGGATGGTTTTGTCAAAGGACAGCATAAGGAAATCATCAACCCACAGGAGTACCCAGATGATGGGTTTGTTGGTTGAGCTGGGAGCACAAATAGACCTTGGTCTACGTCTACTTCTCTGAATCCTATAGCTGTCATATCTTCTTTTACCTTGAGGTACACTGTCGAGAAGCTTGTTTGAGACCATACAGGCATTTCCACATACGGCAGACCCTGTGGTCCTGTTCGAATCCTGGTGGTTGGGTGCAGTACAGTTCTTCTTCCACTAAAGGCTAGGAGTCAAGGACCCCTATCTCAGTATTCTGAAGTCCATGTATAATCATGTTGTTTTCCAAGTTCGCCTACATGGGGACATTGGATCCTCCTTTCCATCCCTTGTAGGAGTTAAACAAGGAGACCCCCTATCCCCACTCCTATTCGGTCTGTTCATTGATAGAATTGAATCGTTCCTCCAATCCAAGCTCCCAAATGTAGGGGCTGAGCTTAGGGGAAAGATTCTGCAACTGTTACTTTATGCTGATGACCTAGCTATAATGGCAGAATCCCCGGCAGATATGCAAGCGATGCTTGACTGCCTGAGAGATTTCTGCGAGGCTACTAAGATGGCTGTGAATATAAAGAAAACTGAGATTGTCGTTTTCAACAAACAATTCTGTGATGAGGCCCGCATGGATCCTGATTACAAATTTGTCTATGATGGAGCACAACTTTCTACAAAGTTATCTTTTATCTACTTGGGATCCCTCTTTGTGGATGGTGACTCAAGCAATCGTGCAAAAGCTGCTTTTTCTAGGATGCTCACTAAGGCCCAAAAGGCACACCACATGCTTCGTAGGCGATGCCATACTATGGAGATATACAATATTGATATTCTCACCCACCTGTTTGATTCTCTTGTACAACCTATCCTGAATTTTGGCTGTGAGGTGTGGGCTCCTTCTATTCTGAACAACACACTTATCTCAAATGACCATGCTTGTGAGAAATGGCATAGAGGTATACTTAAACAAATGTTGGGTGTTTGCCAATCTACTACATCTAATATTATCATGGAAGAGCTGGGTAGAACCCCGTTGTGTTTTGCTTGGCTTAAACAAGCTTTGCGCTTCTGGAACAAGACCATACATAAAGAACCTGAGGATCTCATTAGAATGGCTTTTGAGGAATCTTTTGACTCCAACACTGGCTGGGTTCATGACTTGCGTTGTGCTCTCCACAAGCTAGGATCCAGTAAAAACATCAACATTTTGGAGGCTGTCGATGTCGAAGGTATTATGTCTGAAGTTTTTGAGTCATGGAGGTTTAAGTACCCAAGTGACACCAATGCAGTTAGAGACATCCCTGATGAGAGAAGGGTTGGCTTTAAACGCCTCCGATACCAAAAATGGTTCGCAGCCAACAGCAATGATGAGAATGGCTTGATTCCCTTTACATCCGCCTTACATAAGCAGGATCAGATTCGTTCTATAGCACAGTTTAGAATGGGTTCCCATTGGCTGAACACAGAAAGAATGAGGGTGGTGGATAGAGCACACATCCCTCGCTCAATGAGACACTGTCAAATGTGTGGGTTCCAAAAAACTGAGGATGAAATGCATATGTTTGAGTGCCCTTTTTATAATGATATTCGCCTCCGCTACCAGAATCTGTTTACAGATATTTATAGGCATGTCCATGAGGATACCGACTTAACCGTATGGAATGTGGAATTCTGCGATTCCACATTCAGAACCTTTATGAATGGAAATGGCACTAAGTCTTTTTGGAGCAACCTAGCCGACTATCTTTCTACTTGTAGAAGAGCAAGACAGGAAGCCCTGGACTGCTTAGTGGCACCGTAATTTATTATCCCTTTTTTTTCTTCTTGAGACTTCTCATTTGTTAGCTTCTTACCTCCGCCACTGTAAGTGGTTGAGATCTGGGTCCTGCTCTAAGGGGTTTAATACCTACGCCACCAAAACGGTGGTTGGGAGTTTGGTTTGTTTGTCCTCGACACACCCCTGATGTAATGGGGTTTTTTGCTTTGTGGGTGCTTTTTCTTTTTGTTTAAAGCACAGAGTCTCATACACCCTCGCGGTGTCAAGTAGACTTTAACATGTAATGTAATGTAATGTAATGTAACTATGCCATTGAGGAAGGCTGTGGAAACGTCTAACTGTGCTAGGTATGCCTTTGGGTTTGCTGCCATTGAGAGGATGTAACGAATGGTAGCATGCTTGGCTACTGGTGCAAAAACTTCATCATAGTCCATTCCTGGGCGTTGGGCATACCCTTTGGCAACTAGTCTTGCTTTGTACCTGACAATTTCTCCATCAACTGACTGTTTGACGTCAAAGACCCACTTGGTTACTATGGCTTTTGCTCCTGATGGGAGTTCTGAGAGGGACCAGGTGTTCATCTGTGCAAGTGCTGCTAGTTCTTCTTGCATAGCGGCCTTCCATTCTTTTGCCTGAGGGCCAGAGAGAGCTTCTCTTTCATTCTTGGGGATGATAACTTGGTCAGCAGCTAAGAAGGCTAGAAAGTTAGGGGAGTGTCTTTCTCTGCCAGTTCGTCTAGGTTCAACTAGGGATGGGTCTACTTCTGGGGGTGGTGGAATATCAGGGCTAGGAGGTGTGGCTTGGGGTAGCTCCTGGTGTGGGGGAGATGGGGGGTTCTGGGGATTTTCAATTTCCTGAGGGATGTGTTCATCTCCTTGTTCTACTGTTTGGTTATGAGGTGTACTGGCTGCTGGTGTGAGAGTGGATGCTGGTAGAGTGTAAGTCAGCTGGTACACTGTTTCTGGGTAGGAAGAGAGGTTGTCTGGTAGTCCCCACACCTGTGGGTTGGTCTGATATTTAGCTTGTCTGGCAAGGATGTACTCTCTTTCTAGGAGTTCAGACTGGGTGGTAATAGCAGGGGCAGGTGGAGTAGGGTCATCTTCATCAATTTCAGCAGGGATATCGTCTTCATAGTTTCCTAGTACCACAGCGTCTGCACCTGGGAATCCTTTTTGACCTGCCAGGTTTTTGTCAGCATGAATTGCGGTGCTCTCACGCGTTTTATGACTTGGTGACTACTTATGTACTTCCTTAGAACTATCGGCCCAGACAGTGTTTCTGTCTGTACTGTGTCAGCTTCCCGTAGACTGTGTCATCCTTCATGACACGGTGACAGCTTCCTGTTGACTGCGTCATCGGTCTCTCACTGACACACTCTGTATAGCCGGTGCCTGGCTTAAGATTCCTGACTTAGGGTCTAGTCAGGTTACAGGCATCCGCCTCTCCCACCGCTGGTGTTCTTTGGCGTCCGCCTGTCCTTGTAACGCTATTCTTGTCTCCGTGTATAGATTGGCGCGTCTGTCTCCGCTGCATACATCTCTGTCCACTCTTCGAAGTGCTTTCTAGCTGATAGGTTACGGGCTTATTACTTCTACCACTGCTTTACAATGCAACTTCCGCGTGGGCCTCCTGCCGGCTTCGAGAAACTTACCCCACAGAATGGTATTTCCTGGTCGCGCGGTATGGAGAGCGTCATTATCGGTAATGGATGCGACCGAATTCTTCCTCTAAAGATTCGTGTTCCCACTGATTGGCTAGATGATTGCGCGCCAGCGGCCTCTGCTGCCGGAGATGAGTTTCCTTCCGCCATCATGGAAGCCACCCCCCCCTCCAATACCTCCATTTCTCCGTCTCCTTCTCCTTTTGTCCAACGCCTCCGACCTGAGGTTGAGGATATTCTGATGCGCCTATGCTGTGTTTCCACACAGATCATCCAGTATGCAAGGTCGCCTCCACCCGCTGATGCCCGTTTTACCCACGACACTGTAGACCTTGCTCTCCATAGCCATGAAGATGGCTATGCTTACGGCAAGTCTGACGACTCAGAGGAAGATTACTCTGATGATTGTATGGAAGATCTACAGAGTGCCAGAAGTGGCGACTTCGGTGGAGTCACTCCCTCTTCTGCTACTAGGGTTTTCCACACCTCCACTGTCTCTCCGGTGTATGAGCCTCAATTGGCACCTTCTCCTGCGGTCTTCAAGCCTCCGTCTGCCGCTCTGCTTGCGCCGCTTCCACCGGACCTACCTGAGGTGGTCAAGCCGTCTTTACTGCGGAGTTCGTCTCTTGGTCCTTTGGGTCCTCTACTCAACCTTGCAGAGCAGGCTCGCAACCCTGCAGAGCGGGCTCTTGGTGCTTACCATACTCGGGCTCGCGAGGCTGCTGCCACGAGTGTCCACAGATCTGCTGCTGGCACCTCGCAGGAGCCCCCTCCACCTCCACCGGTGGATCTGCCACCTGCGCCTGGCCCTCCGCCGTCTATGCATCCTACGCTGTCCGGCATATCCTGGGAACATCTGCTTGATGGCACACCACCTGTGCGGCTGGCTGTGCGGGACTGCCGGCTTATTCGCCAAGCCCAGTATGCTGGAGATTCTCTTGATCGCACTTTGTACGGTAGGCTGGATGAGGCAGCCACTCGGGCTAATCTAGATAGAAAGGGTCGCCCTAAGCGTGTGATGGCTTACTCTGAGCTGGGTCATGAGTGTCGTGCTTTTCTAGGACCTGTGAAGGCAGGGATTAACTACCCTTCCCCTGGAGGTGTTACCTTTGGTGGGATTGGGCGTAGGAACAATGATCTCCGAGGGTATCAGTATGTGAAAGTCCCTCTCAGTTTTGTTCCTGTTAGGCCTGATTTCGAGCTCGTTGCGAGTGTTGCGCGTTCCTTAGATCTCATTAGGAACTTAGATGATCAGCGCGCATATGATGCTGGCATTGCTGCCGAGTATTTTATGTCGGTTCGTGCCTCGTATGCTCCTGTGCCTGATCCTCTTGCTGCTGGACCCTCGGCCTCTCATGGTGAGTCTCGTGTAGATCCTGCACTGTTGGGTTTTAGTGCCCTGCCCCTGGAACGTCAGGAGTTCATGTGTCTCACTATGATGCTTGCGAACATGACAAATGCGATGGTCAATGTGTATCAGGATTTTGCCACTCCTCGGGATATCTTCTTGCATATCCGAAGACAGCATTCTGATGCTCTTGCTGCTCGTGTCCCTCTCATGCTTGTTGAGCTTCGGCGTGCAACCATGGACAACTCTGAACCTGTGGATGCGTTCTTTCGCAGGGTCCGGGGCTTGTGCACTGACCTCCGCAGTGCGGGATACCCACAGCCTCAGCGCCATGCCATGCATACTATTATTAATGGCATCATGCACCCCCGCTTCGACTCTCTGCGGCTACAGTTTGGTCTCGCACTGCATCAGAACCAGCCTGTTGATTACTGGACCTGTCTGGCAGCATATAGATCATTAGATTTCTTGAACGTGTCTCTCCCTAAGTCTGATCCGAGGCATCCTGGTTGGTCCCGCGATCCTCCCCAAGTCCCTGCCAATGCTGCTTTTCAGCGTGGCAGGGGACCTGGTCCTCAGGGTTCCGGGACTACCAAGAGGCGCTTGGATTGCACTTGGGGCCCCTGTCTTTCCAAAACGAGCCACTCGGAGGACCGTTGCTGGACGAAACATCCGCACCTGCGAAAGGCCAAGGCTGGTGCACCGGGCATTGAACCCGTGCCCGTTGCCTTGGCCCTTCCAGGTTCGCTGACTCGCAAGCAGTTGTCCTCCTTGCAGGCTCAGATTGATGGGTACGCCATGTCCAAGAACTAGGAGGTACGCTCTGTCCTATTCTCTTGCACTACGAAGTTCTCTAACGTGTGTAGCCCTAGTCTTTCTGAGGGTGTCTGGCATGTGGACTCTGGAGCTGGAATGTCAATCAAGGGTGATAAGTCTTTGTTCACTGTGTTTGAATCTTCTGCTGTTGGGCCTACGGTTCAATTTGGTGACGGGGTGATTCAACGGTCAGAGGGTAAGGGATCCATTGTGTTATGTAGTGATAGGTTACCAACATCAATCACTCTAACCAATGTTCTTTATATCCCTCACTGTCCGGTGAATCTCCTGTCAGTAAATGCTGTGGCTCATTCTCTCCACTGCCAGGTTTCTTTTGATAGTCTTAGTTGCACTGCCACTCAGGGCTCTTCTGTTCTCTGGTCCTTCCCTGCCTCCAGTGATGGTGTGTACAAGTTTGCATGTAGGCCTTGTCACACCTCCAGTCGTTGTTTAAGAGTTGCTGACAATTATCCAGCGTTTGCACTTGATGTTGATGAGGACGGTGGAGTTGTTCTCCCTACCACTCCTGCATGGTTGTGGCATAGGCGGTTGGGTCATCCCGGCTATAGTGCCTTACACAAACTTGTCAAGAGTGGTATGTTTAAGAACTTACCCCTCAGTCTGGGTCAAGTGCAAAAGTTGGGTAAGATCCCATGTGATGCTTGTCACAAGGCTAAGGGCAAACGTCTCCCTTTTCTTAAAGAAAGCAAAACTGAGATCCGTGCACCTCTCCAACGACTTCGCTTGGATATAATGGGACCAGTTCATATTGGGGGTCTGCGTGGGGAGTTTTACATCCTGTGCCTCATAGACCAATTCTCTGGCTTTGCTGAAGTATTGTGCTTGAGGAACAGGGATGAAGCTCCCTTAGCAGTCCAAACTATCATCCTCAGATGGTCAAATCAGCTGCAGGGGTTTGCCTTTAAGTGTCTGAGATCTGACAGGGCCAAGGAGTTTATAGTTAAATGGTTCGAAGATTGGTTGATATCGGTTGGGGCAGTACATGAGTTATCGTTGGTGTACACTGCCCAGCAGAATGCAACTGTGGAAAGGTATAATGGGGTCTTGCAGTCTATAGCTAGGAGTATCCACCTGGAATCAAAGCTAGCTAAGTCTTTCTGGCCTTATGCCTTCCTAGCTGCTTGTTACCTTCGTAACCGACTGCCCAATCAGGGACGCAAGACACCTTATGAGTTGTTTTATGGGATGATGCCTGATGTGTCGTTGTTACGTGTGTTTGGATGCCCCTGCTATGTAACGTTAGTCAATGGGAAGAAACGTAACAAGCTGGACGAAAGGGCGTTATCTGGTAGACTGGTTGGGTATTCTCTGGTGAGTAAGGGTTATTTTATTTGGGTTCCTAAGTTGCGCCAGGTCGTAGAGAGTCGTGATGTACTCTTCTATGAACAGTTTAGCTATAACTGTATTCCTGGGCTTCCTCCCTATGACGGGTCGCCGTATGTTTCTAGCATCCCTGCCGCTATCAACGGACACATGCCTGAGGCTGCGGTCCATTCCTTAGATCCTTTGCTTTCCCCAATTGTTGACCACTGTCCTGGCCATAGGATGATTCTGCGTCCCAGGTCAGGGGCTGCTGGTGCTGTATTGCGTGAGAATGCACTGGGCGGGCGAGGTTCTGCAGTTCCTACGGATAAAATCTTAGCCGAATCTCAGGGGGTCGCCAGGCCCTCCTCTGCGTCAAATTCCGTCGGTGAAGCTCTAGGATTACGACAATCTCAGATCATAGTGGAGCCTCTTATAGGTCCATTGTCTAATAGTCACCCTGCTCCAATCATCTTGGATGGCTCGAAGGGGTTGGTGAGCGCTTCGCCTCCTGCCGTTCCTGATAGATTAATCGGGAGCCCGGGTGATGATGTAGCCTTTGCCGATAGTGCAAGTGATGATCTTGATCATTGGTCAGGCTCCGATACTGCGTATGGCTGGGGTGTTCCGGTCGACCCAGGCTTCGTTGAATTAGAGGCAAATAAGGCCGGCCCTGTTCAACCAGGCAGTAGTTCTGCACTGGGGGCTCTACTACCGGTTACTGCTGATACTGCTGATATCCCCGCTGCTCATGTACAAGTAAACTGCTTGTACGTGGGAGCATCTGTTGCCCCCTCCACTGAACTAACCTATAAAGCTGCCATGCTCCCTACCAACCCTGACAGGGATCAATGGCTTCTTGCTATGAAGGATGAGATGGCTTCCCTACATGCCCATGGTACTTGGGTACTCACTCCACAGCCTCGTAAGCAAAAGATCCTGTCAGGCAGGTGGTTATTTGTGAAGAAGATTGGGGTTGATGGTTCTATACGCTTCAAGGCACGTTTTGTGGTACGTGGTTTTCTGCAACGTCCTGGGCTGGATTTTCATGACGTATATGCCCCTGTCTCCTCTAAAGCAGGTCTTCGGGTGCTCCTGGCTGCCATCACTCATAGAAAGATGTTTGTTCGGCAGCTGGACATCAAAACTGCATTTCTGAACGCTAAGCTGGGACCTGGTCTGGACCTGTACTGCCGCCAGCCTGAGGGCTTTCAGCACCTTGGTCCTAACGGTGTTCCCCTTGTGTGCAAGCTGCTCAAGTCTCTTTATGGATTGAAGCAGGCACCCAGGGCTTGGAGTAGGGATGTCAAGCGGGTTCTGGTTGCACACGGCTTCACTATGTGCAAGGCTGAACCTGCTCTGTATTTTAGGAAGGATTCTGATGGTGGGTGGAGCTATGTTCTGACCTATGTTGATGATTGTATCTGTGCTTTTAGTGAGCTGGATAGGTATGTGTTGCTTATCCAGGCTATGGAAAAGGCTGGCTGGGAGGTCAAAGAGATGGGTGTTCCGGTTCAGTTCCTCTCTTTGGACATGCATGTTACACTTGATTCTGAAGGCAGGTGTGTTCAGATCAACATCTCTCAGCACACCTACATTGTTGATCTGGTGGAGCAGTTTGGTCTTACTGATGCTGCCCCACCCAGGTTTGCTGCCCCCATGGCCAAGTCCACCGTTTCTGACGCCCCTGGAGAACCCCTGCCGTCTAATAGCCAGTACCTCTCTCTTGTGGGTGCTTTGCTATACCTGGCTACTTGCACCAGGCCTGATATTTCTTTTGCTGTGAGCTACCTGTCCAGGTTTTCTGCTCACCCTACCGTCCCTCTCTGGGGGGCTGCCAAGCGGTTGCTCTTGTATTTGAGAACACATTCCCACCTGGGTCTCACTTTCACCCACAACCCTGAGTTCTCTTTTACTGTCTTTAGTGACTCATCCTTTGCTGATGATGGGTCTGACAGGCGGTCTCAGACTGGCTTTGCTGTGCTAGCTGGGGGGTGCATAGTGAACTGGATGAGCAAGAGGCAGCCTACTGTTGCAATTAGCTCTAGTGAGGCTGAGTATCAGGCCCTGTCCCAGGCTGCCAGGGAGGTACAATGGTTGAAGAAATTGAGGGTGGATCTGGGTCTGCCTTGTGCTTTGGTTACCATTCAGGGTGACAACTTAGGGTCTCTGAGTTGGGCCAAAGACTGGCAGCTCCTGCCTCGCAGCAAGCACATTGATGTTATTCATCACTACATCAAGGAGCTGGTGGAGGATGGTTCACTGGATGTTGCCTATGTTAACACCGTGGATAACTGTGCTGACCCCTTCACCAAGCCCCTTGATCCTGCTGTGTTCTGGAGGTTTGTCCGCATGTTAGGTATGACCGCTTCTTCTTAGGGTCATCCTTGCATTTGGTCATATTAGTTTCTTTTAGTTATCAAAGTTTGGCATTAGGTTCCTATTCCCGGATCGGGTTTTCTATACCGTTGTTACCCATTTTTGATATTAGTTTTTCCTCTCTTTCTAGCTTGGCAAATTGTTTTAGAATTTTTTGCCTTGTTTCATTCCTTCCTATAACCCTTTGGGTTCCATTTGAAGTTCTCTCGATTTTTTCGGAGTTCTTTGATTTTTTTTTATATATGTTACATATAGTTCTATGTCCCCAGTGCCATAGGTGGAGAGGTAGTATTGTATGTCACCTGTGTCATAGGTGGAGTGTCAGCATGAATTGCGGTGCTCTCACGCGTTTTATGACTTGGTGACTACTTATGTACTTCCTTAGAACTATCGGCCCAGACAGTGTTTCTGTCTGTACTGTGTCAGCTTCCCGTAGACTGTGTCATCCTTCATGACACGGTGACAGCTTCCTGTTGACTGCGTCATCGGTCTCTCACTGACACACTCTGTATAGCCGGTGCCTGGCTTAAGATTCCTGACTTAGGGTCTAGTCAGGTTACAGGCATCCGCCTCTCCCACCGCTGGTGTTCTTTGGCGTCCGCCTGTCCTTGTAACGCTATTCTTGTCTCCGTGTATAGATTGGCGCGTCTGTCTCCGCTGCATACATCTCTGTCCACTCTTCGAAGTGCTTTCTAGCTGATAGTTTTCAAATTCATTGAAAGTGATATCTCTGGCATCAAAATTTTTGTGTGAGGAGTCTACCACTCTGTAGGCTTTTCTTGAGTCTGAATATCCAATGAGCCTAGTAATCTTGGCTGAGGGTGAGAACTTGAAATCCCTTGACTTAGGTGGGACATGTACATATGCTGTACAGCCAATTGTCCTGAGGTGATCTATCTTAGGCTTGATGCCATGGAAGAGTTCATATGGTGTCTTGTCAGATTCAGAGGTTGGTGAGAGGTTTCTGAGCCACTGCATGTGATTGTGTTCAGTAACACTACTTGGGACAGGGCAGGGTACAGCCATGACAGGGTAGTTGAGTTTGACCTGCAGACTTGGCAGCCACCTGTGGAGGCAGTGGAGGAGACAGTTGTACAAGAGGAGCCACCAGCACCTCCACCTACTGAAGAGGATTTCAACTGGGATGCTGATGAGATGGATGCACTTCTGGCTGCAACTTTTGGGGCATTGGATGAGGAGGCTGCAGCTGATGCTGCTAGGTTCCTGTAGACCACATGACATCAGTTATGATACCAGTTCCGTGTGATTGGACCACATCATCACCATCACTTACATCATCACCATCACCAGTTTCTGCACCATCACCATCACGTACATCATCACCATCACCATTATCTTCACCATCACCATCACCATTATCTGCACCATCACCTTCACCATCACCATCACCTACATCATCACCATTATCTGCGCATCACCATCACCATCACCATCACCTACATCATCACCATTATCTGCACCATCACCATCACCATCACCATCACCTACATCATCACCATTATCCGCACCATCACCATCACCATCACCATCACTATCACCTACATCATCACCATTATCAGCACCATCACCATCACCATCACCATCACCTACATCCTCACCATTATCTGCACCATCACCATCACCATCAACTACATCATCACCATTATCTGCACCATCGCCATCACCTTCATCATCATCATCACCATTATCTGCCCCCCCTTAAAAGGGTGCATAATGTGCCAAAGGGGTGCAGAAAAGAGAGCTGGAGACCCCTTTAATTAGTTGGCTTGGCTTAAAAGGGTGCATAATGTGCCAAAGGGGTGCCAAAGGGGTGCAGAAAAGAGTACTGAAGACCCCCTAAATTTCCAGTTTGCTCCCCCCCATTGCTCCTGGTCACCCCTCACCCCTCACCCTCGTAGAGTCGCCTCACCCGCGTGGCCAGCCTGGCAATAGAGTCTGCCAGCGAGCAGTACAAACTCGTGACTCGCCTGCTGGATCGGCAGTACCGAAAAGCCTCCAGTGACAAGGAGCGGCTCAATGTGGTATATGTGGTCTCGGAAATCTTACGCTCTGCTAGGAAGGAGGTGTCCAAGGGACCCTCCAGATATTGTGAGTTATTGGTGTCTTTGTGTCTATTTCTTTGTGTCTATGTGGCTATGCGTCTATGAGTACATGCGTCTATGTAGCAAAAGCTTGAGTAAGACCACGAGCCTGACTATTACCTTCGCCCACCACACACACACATGCCCGCAACTGTCCTTCTCCCCACATCCACCCTACGCACCCACCCACACCACACCTCACCACCCCTCACACCACACCTTACTACACACCACAAACCACACACCTCACCACACACCACACACCACACA
Source organism: Chlamydomonas sp. ICE-L (assembly GCA_013435795.1). Taxonomy (NCBI): domain Eukaryota; kingdom Viridiplantae; phylum Chlorophyta; class Chlorophyceae; order Chlamydomonadales; family Chlamydomonadaceae; genus Chlamydomonas; species Chlamydomonas sp. ICE-L. Next base: position 68,706,662 of record JACBWV010000610.1, read on the forward strand.
CCACACACCACACCACAGCCTTTCCTAAGCTGCCTCCCCCAATCTGCCAATGCTTATTCCAGGATAAGATCAGCAAGATTCTGGCCCTGTGGACCAAGGAGCAGTCTACTCTCCAGAAGTCATCCAGACATGTGCGACGCTGTTGGCTGCTCACCCCCAAGGCCTCCAAAACTAAAGGCAACAGTACCACCCCCAAGAAGTCCAAACGGAGGACGACTGAGGAGCATGTTCCATGGACATAGCATGAGCGTCGAAGCCCCTCGGATGAGTACGACCCCTTTGCCGCGCCTGTGTACGATCACGCCCCCCCCCCCGCCTTCGATCATGCCCCCCTCCCCCCGGGAGCTCCACCCCCCTTAGGCCAGAGCCTCCCTCTCCCTCCCGCCCCCACTCCCCGCCTACATGCAGCAACAGTTGCTGCAGGAGCAGCTGCAGATGCAATACCAGCCTCAGCCGCCTGCAGGTGCCCATCCTTGGTCAGTGGCCCAGGCACCATACACTCAACCTCACTTCAGCGGGCCCACGCCACCTGTGGACACCTACCATCTTCAGCACTTGTTCCAGGGGCACGGGGGACCGCTGCTGCCCCCCATCCTACCGACGTACTAGAGGTTGGGCTGAGCCGAAAGTAGAGTTTCAGAAACAGATAGATCGTCAGCAGACTACTGCAGTGCCAACAGAAGCACCTGGTGGGCAATGGGGAGGAGGCAGAGGCCCAGGCGGCTCCACGGGTAAGAACTTGAACTTGAACTTGAACAAGAAATCGATCTTGAACAAAAACTTAAACTTGAGCAAGAACTTCAAACCTGAACTTGAACAAAAACTCAAACTTGAACAAGAAATTGGAATTTAACAAAAACATTAACAAGAAATTGGCCTTAACAAGACATTTACCTTACACAAGAAATTGAACTTGAACAAGAATAAGAACGTGAACAAGAAATATAACTTGGTTACATGGCTCCATCCTTTAAGGCTGTTCGCCGTCTTTGGCTGTAACCTAATCAATTAAAATGAAAGCATTCTAATCAACACATTGATTTGATCCAATCTCTTCATAAAATCATTGATAAATAAGGCAACTTCCACCGCCTTAATCCTCTGGGTTGCCAATCCAGTCATGTAAAGGAATCGTTTTGCTCTTAGATCGTGAAATCACGTAATGATAATTGCGCCTCGCATTCAAACAACTTCATCGCTACATTCAAAATTCACATGATGTTCATCTTGGACTTGACCTACGGTAATGATAATCGCGCCTCGCATTCAAAACAACTTCATCGCTACATTCAAAATCCACATGATGTTCAACTTGGACTGGACCTACATCACGTAAGTCACGCACTCAATATTTCCACGTGACCATAGGGCGCTTCCATCTATCAGTTTCCACTTTCGAATAATGTGAAGAGGTTATAAATCCACCTCAGCACACACACCAACTCAGGGACCCACCATCCACACACACACTCAGGGACCCACCAATCACCAACACTACACGACCCCGAGGCAAAAGGTCCCCACCGGGCCTTTTGCCTCGGGGGTCGAGTAGTGTTAGTGATTGGTGGGTCCCTGAGTGTGTATGTGGATGGTGGTGAGTTGCACATCCACAGGCAAGCAAGCGCACACAAGCACACACACAAGCATACACACACACCACAGGCTAGAAAGCGCACACGAGCATACACACAAGCACACACACAAGCACACACTACAGGCAAGCAAGCTCACACTGGCACACACACACACACACCATCGGTAAGCAAGCGCACACAAGCACACACACACACACACCACAGGCAAGCAAGCGCAATCGGAAGTCTCGTTGGGCTGATTCCCCGCCTCCCTCCACTGCTCCACCTGTGGATGACGAGGAAGCATCACTCCCAGTGCCCGGCCCACCCCCCGCCCACCCCGGCCCCCACTCCCCAGTGCCCGGCCCCCCAGGCCCCCCCAGGTCCCCACCCCCCCTGGGCCCTCCATGACCCCCCATGACCCTACCCCCCGGGTCCCCACCCCCCAGGGCCCCCCCAAGATTGCTGGTGAGTAGTTTATGTTAACTACTGGTACGGTGATTTTTTTGGCAGAGCCCCCCCTTCTGGGGGGCGGGAGCCCCCAGTGTTACCCATTTGTCCGTCCGACCATCCATCCGACCATCCATCTGACCGTGATGAAGCCCGACACGTCAGCCAACGGCCTCGTAACTAACTCGCTTCCGTTGCCACCTGTCGCTCCCTCACGATCACTCTCCGCCAATTGTTAGCGTCGCAGGCGACGCTGCATCGAACTTGTTCCAAGGTGAATTCTGATGATAATGCCTGGTGCCCCCCCCCCCCCCCCCCCCTGGTGGTCCTCCCCCCCCCCCCCCCCGGTAGTTGACAGCCTGGCCGGTTAAGGTGTAGCCAAATAGGCTTAATAGACTTGCCCAAGCTCAATATTGGGAAGGGCTGTAAACAAAACAAGCACTGCTGAACTGAACCCCAACAAATCGTAAACAACGGGGGGCCTGAGTTAGCGCTATGCACATTATTTAAGTTCAACAAGTGTGTGCAATTGCATTCTGTAATGAGGAGTGTGGTGTGGCAGTTGTACTACTGCCAATGTTCAATTTGCCTGCAGACAGTGAGCAGCCTGAAGTCAGATAGACTGTGTAATCTAAATCAACCAAGCTTAAGGATGACTATTATCATTATTATTATGAAGTGTACCTTTCATGTGTAGACTTTCGCCCATATTTCGAATCGTGTTGTTTGCTCTATTATTCATGCAGTGCATATACTGCTCAGCGTATGGCCAGTGGTGCAGGTGTGATTGGTCGTGGGTCGGCATCTCCCGCCCATATTGCCAGTCGTGTTGTTTGCTCTACCAATGCTGGCAGTGCATACCCTGGCCAGTGTATGGCCAGTGGTGCAGGTGTGATTGGTCGTGGGTCGGCATCTCCCGCCCATATTGCCAGTCGTGTTGTTTGCTCTATCAATGCTTGCAGTGCATACCCTGGCCTGTGTATGGCCAGTGTGTGCAGGTGTGATTGGTCGTGGTCGGCATCTCCCGCCCATATTGCCAGTCGTGTTGTTTTGCTCTATCAATGCTCTGCGTGCATACCCTGGCCAGTGTATGGCCAGTGGTGCAGGTGTGATTGGTCGTGGGTCGGCATCTCCCGCCCATATTGCCAGTCGTGTTGTTTGCTCTATCAATGCTTGCGGTGCATACCCTGGCCAGTGTATGGCCAGTGGTGCAGGTGTGATTGGTCGTGGGTCGGCATCTCCCGTCCATATTGCCAGTCGTGTTGTTTGCTCAATTAATGCTTGCAGTGCATGCCCTGGCCTGTGTATGGCGAGTGGTGCAGGTGTGATTGGTCGTGGGTCGGCATCTCCATGTACGGATGCCTACTCCGTCTATGTAGGGTCAGGGATATTTTTTCCCGCTATATATAGCGATCGCTAGTTTTAACCCCGTTTTCGAGAAATTGTTGCTATAAAAAAGTTTTAAAAAAAAAAGTTTTTTTGTGTGCCCCAAAGGCCCCAAAAGCTACAGAAACTATAAAAGCTATAAAAACTTACACGTTGTCCCTGGAGAAGCCTACAGCCATAGAGCTAGAAAAAAACCACTGCAGATTTGAAAAAAAATCACTGGTAGGAGTGACTCCGCCGATCACATCGATAAAATCCTGAGTCTAGGGCTGGCAGCGCATGGAGACCCACCCTTTGAGGCGAAAATCTCTGTTGATAAAAAGGGCACATTGCGTACAGGGACCTTGCAGGGACTTGTGGAACTTAAACTTGGTTACATAGCTTCAGCCAGCAATTTGGCAGGTCGCTATTTTCGGCAGTAAAAATGCATATGTGGAAACAAGGACGAAAACTAGTTTCCGGAATGAGTGCAGAATGGCTGTTGTGTTGTCATAAATAAATAGTACGCCTTATTTCGAGGCGTGAGGTTGAGGGGGGCAGCCCGTTTGTTTGCACTGGGGGCAACCACCAATTTTGTGTTGTCTATCACCTCCACGTTTTTTCATCACAGATTTGTATTTCTTTAAGTGTGTGTCCTTTTGTTTGTTAGTTTGTTTATCACAAACTACTTTTTCAGGTTTCACTTAAAATCACAAAAAACGGCACTTTCTTGAACATACAACAATTATAAGTAAGACTTATTGACACCGGACAGATTTCAGGAGAGCACATATGAGCATCGCAATTCAGTTATGTTGTGACTCGAAGCTGAAAGGCTGAGCCTACTCCTTCAAACAACAGTTTCGATTTTGTATCATCCCGTATGTTACATTACATTACATTACATTACGTTGTCGTTGACAGGCCATTGTTGACCCAAGACAAGCCCGCTCCACAACATCTGGGAGGGGTGTCAACTAATCCTCAAAATACAGAGCTGTCTGTCCACACACACAATTATTATGAGAAAGGAAGCCCACCCACTTACATCATCAGCCATGATGACAGCTGTCAAGTTGGCCCCGTTCAAGTGTACTAGTACACTTGAACACATAGATCATACAAGGTCTATGCAGCGTCGCAAGCGACGCTAAAACTTGGCGGAGAGTGTTCTCGACTGAGCGACACCCTGGAGCGACAGGTGGCAACGGAAGCGATTAGTTACAAGACCGTTGGCTGACGTGTCAAGCTTCGTCTCGGTCAGACGGTTGTCAGTTGGACGGGCAGATGGGTAGCCCTTGAGGAGGGGGCACTGCAATAAATATCAAATATTATGTACGCAAATATCAATTATAAAAATATCAAATATTATCACATACAAATATCCGTGCCCACGTGCAGTCGTGCACACCACCTTAGATCCCCAACCTTCAGTTCCGAGATAGGTGTTCCTGCAGAATCACACATCCTTTATGCTGTATTATGTAGGACCTTCTCCGCCTTCCTTTCTGAATCCTCGTAGGTGCTATTTTTTGTACGGGGTCCCACTTCCTGGGGTAAAACTCCTTCCAATAAAAACTATAATACGGAGATGTGCGCACCCTTCATCCACAGTTTGTTTTTTCCGCTACCTATCCCGATCGCTACTTCAGACCTCGTATGGCCGAGATGTCCCCTACGTGAGACCGAATCGTGATCCCAGCAATCAGACCCAAATCGCTACCTAGAACCCAAATCAACACAATTCGATATTAAGCTGCAAGGCGCGCCCCTGGAGGAGGCATAAACCCATGAAGCTACCATGCAAACCACTTTCTGAACTGAAAACAAATCTCTGCCTTCCACCCACTGTATGTGGTACATGTATAATAATAATAATGTAATAATAATAATAAATAAAATAATAATATAGTTATATGTATAAATAAATAATAATAATATAATAATATAGTTATATGTATAATAATATAATAATAAAATAATAATAATAATATAATATAATATAATATAGTTATATATAATAATAATATATATATATAATAATAATAATAATAATAATATATAATATATATAATAATAATAATAATACTATAAATAATATAATATAGTTATATGTATGTATCACGGTATCATAACTTGTATGTTATGTTACCGTGATAGGAAGGGCTTAAAAAGGCCCCCCACCACGCACTCACCCTCACCACCACACCACACCCATCCACCCACCCACACCACACCCCCACTCCACCCCCACACCCCTTGCAGAATTTGCTGAGGAGATGATTGATGGCGATGCCTCAGACGACGAGGCACCCCCTCCACCCCAGTTTTTGCCGAGGAGATGGTTGATGCAAAACATCGGACAACAAGGCACCCCCCCCACCCCCAGTTTTTGCCGAGGAGATGATTGACGCGATACATCAGATGACGGAGCACCACCCCCACCCCCACCCCCCTGCGCCTTTTTAGCTGAGGGAGGCATTGCTTCTGCTGTGTCAGAGTCTGGGTTGAGGAAGGACTCGTTCGAGCTTGAGCAAATTGGAATTAGGTATTGTCTGGCACAATGTAGGACTAAACTGTGTTAGTATTTGTTGTCTCCAGATCAGGCACGGATTATTTGTGCGGAATCAGATACACGTTACTTCATGTATTACAGCAATTCCGGGGATGAACTGGACAAACGTTTCGTACTTTGTCGTTCCCTCGATCAGAATTGTCGAGAATTCTCGGATTTCCAGGCAAAAATTCCGATTTCAAGTTACGAAGTAGGAAGTGCGAGTTCTCGCGGAAACGTTTTGTCCAGTTCATCCCTGAATTGCTATAAACGCCCCGGGTCCCCCGACAACCACCCCAACCCACTTTCAACGCGCCTCACCTCACCCCCAAACCCAACACCACCTCACCCCCACTCCCCTAACCCGGCAGGTGCTTCGTGGAGTGTTGCACGGGACTTTCCGGCCTGTGTGGAGACCTCTGCCAAATTAGGCCAAGCCGACCCCCCTCACCCCCAACACAACCTCACCCCCCAACCCCAACCCGGCAGGTGCTTCGTGGAGTGTTGCAACAGGACTTTCCGGCCTGTGTGGAGACCTCTGCCAAATTAGGCCAAGCCAACCCCCCTCACCCCCAACACAACCTCACCCCCAACCCCAACCCGGCAGGTGCTTCGTGGAGTGTTGCACGGGACTTTCCGGCCTGTGTGGAGACCTCTGCCAAATTAGGCCAAGCCAACCCCCCTCACCCCCAACACAACCTCACCCCCAACCCTCAACCCGGCAGGTGCTTCGTGGAGTGTTGCACGGGACTTTCCGGCCTGTGTGGAGACCTCTGCCAAATTAGGCCAAGCCAACCCCCCTCACCCCCAACACAAACTCACCCCCAACACAACCCGGCAGGTGCTTCGTGGAGTTTTGCACGGGACTCTTCGGCCTGTGTGGAGACCTCTGCCATACGGGGACAACCATCCTGAACTCGCAGAGCTGTACATCAGGTACGAGTGTACTGCTGAAGTGAAATTCGTTGAACTGGGGTGTTGGTGTCTTAGAAATCCTTCATAGTATGGTCCATGCGGAGTGCATGTAGATAGTAATTAATGTTAATATAAATAAATGTAAATAATAGTTCATGTAAATAATCATTCATGTAAATAGTGATTCATGTAAATATACATTCATGTAAATAGTAATTTGTGTAAATAGTCATTCATGTAAATAGTCGTACTTGTTGTAGCGATTCAGCAGCTGATTCTAATTTTGCCTTTTTGAAACAGGTGGTCTTTTGTAATTTGCACCTCAGATTTGGCCTGGAATTATGAGGATTCTGATAATTCTGGCAACTAGGTCGTCCAACTGTCAAACGATTTCCTTCTCCCTTTCCTTCCTACTTCAAAATATTCGAACTCTGAACATCAAAAAATCGAATCATATGATATGCCGATCCCTATACATGATACATGGTAATAGTCATACACGTTGATCTTAAAAATCCTAAACCCTATTCCATCAATCAAGGGTGCCTTGAAAGCAGCGCAGTCTAGGATGGAGACCACTAAGCCTCTAAAGACGGACTTACAAAATTTCTATACTTGTAACTTAACATATTAGTAGGTGAGCAATTATTGCTTTTCAATGGGGCTTGGCCAACAAGCGGGGCTTAGCTTGGCTTGGCCAACAAGCGGGGCTTGGCCAACAGGCGGGGCTTGGCCAACAAGCGGGGCTTTTAGCCACAACAGGACATGCAAAATGGCAAACGATGAAGACCGCTAACCCTCCCACCCTTCCAACCCCAACCCCTATCCCAACCCTACTCACTGCTCCTTTTGCAGATGTGTCCAACAAGGTCGTGGCAGTCGACCAACTGCCACTGAGGTGGTGCAGGAGCTGACCAACCTTGAAGACCGCTTGCGCAACCCTTCCCTGCCCAACCCTACCCAACCCAACCCAACCCAACCCAACCCAACCCAACCCAACCCAACCCTACTCACTGCTCCTGTTGCAGATGTGTCCAACAAGGTCGTGACAGTCGACCAACTGCCACTGAGGTGGTGCAGGAGCTGACCAACCTTGAAGACCGCTTGCGCAACCCTTCCCTGCCCAACCCTACCCAACCCAACCCAACCCAACCCAACCCAACCCAACCCAACCCAACCCAACCCAACCCTACTCACTGCTCCTGTTGCAGATGTGTCCAACAAGGTCGTGACAGTCGACCAACTGCCACTGAGGTGGTGCAGGAGCTGTCCAACATCGAAGATCGCTTGCGCAAACAGATGTCCCCCATCCCTGGCACGGCCCCTGATACGCTGTAGCACGGCTATAATTGAAATCAAAACCCACAGCAACCTGCCCCAGTGTGTTAACAAGAGAGTATACAGGTGGTTACAGTGCTGTAGCAGCACCGGTACCCAAGCCCTGGATATTTGAATATTGAAACCGGTAGCCACCCTGCCACCAAGCAGCCACCAAGTAGCTGTAGCCACCAAGTACTTGTAGCCACCAAGGTGTATGGTTTCATCTAAGGGGACGGAAAGACAGACAGGCAGTCTACAGCTAAATGCTGACCCAGTGCAAGCAAGCAGGAAAGTCCTCCCAACTTCATCCCTCGTAGCATGGCTATAATTGATATTCTGTACGCCTTGCCACAGGGCGTGTAGTTGGAGGATCGTTCCCGGTTGCTTGCACTGGGGAAGGTTACTGTGGGTTTTGATTTCGCAGACCGCTATTGGCTCGGACCACCTCGCGACAGGAAAGGAGGAAAGTTATGGGCCTCTTTCAAAGCGGCAGGTCGGAAATCATGTATTAGAAGTTATGGAAATCTTTCAAGGCGGCAGGTCGGAAATCATGAACCTAGCAGCGTGTCCGGACTCCCAACCTGTGAGTCAAAGCTGGTTCTAAAGGTAATGATAACGCCTAGTGGGGCGTGGTGTAAAGGGAGCCCGTCGTACGCGGGTGGGAAGCGGTCTCCTACCTCATCTGGACAAGCTACCATAGCGGTTGACGATGACCGGCGACGCCAAGAGCGACTGAAGGGGGAGTCGAACCCCCGAGTCATCATCCTCAAGCGATCTGGTCTACCACTACACCATTGTATATCACTGAAAGAGGTTAAAGCTGGTTCTACTCTACCAACCAAGCCTGAGCTCGTTGGGTAGTAAGTCTTTATCTAGTTCGCTCAACATGTCCAGCTGTCGAATAGCTATCTAGTTGGCTCATTATGTTCAGCTGTTGAACAGCTATATCAAGTTGGCTAAAAAAAAGTGGTGGGCTGCCTGCTGGTGTCCCCACTGCTTTTTTTGTGTGACGGGTCGCAAATTTAGCGACCCCAGTTCAATGCGCTGCCCACGGAACCCTGCGGGGCCCAGGGGGGTCGGGGGGGCATTTCTGGCTAGTTTAGGGGGGGGCCATGCTTCGCCATGCAGGGACCCAAGCGGGGACCCATGCTTCGCCATGCAGCAACGGAATGGTAACGGGTCACGAACAAGTTCTATGCAGCGTCGCATGCGACGCTAAAACTTGGCGGAGAGTGATTGCGACAGAGCAACAGGTGCAGGTGGCAACAGAATTGAGCTAGTTACGAGACCGTTGGCTGACGTGTCAAGCTTCGTCTCGGTCAGATGGTCGGTCGGTCGGACGGACAAATGGGTAACCCTGGGAGCTCCCTCCCCCTGAAAGAGGGAGCTCCGCCAAAAACAAACAGTGGGGGTCCCATGTTACAAACAGTGGGGGTCCCATGTTAGCTTATGTTGATTTATGTTTGACTGAACAGGCAGTCAGGGGAGTTGCTTAGAAGCTGCTACGCCTGTAGGTTGATTTAGATTTGGCTGAACAGCCAGTCAGGGGAGCTCCTTAGAAGCAGGGGGTTCTTGAAGGTGCTGCTTGTAGCACAAGTGCTGCATTACGTACCTTGGTGTTGTGGGAGTGCTACATTAGAATCTTGGGGGGTGGTACCCCCCCCCACACACACACACACACACACACACACACACACACACACACACACACACACACACACCACAACTTGTAGCACAAGTGCTGCATTACGTACCTTGGTGTTGTGGGAGTGCTACATTAGAGTCTTGGGGGGTGCCACCCCCCACCCCCACCCCCCCCACACACACACCCATGCACCCCCACACGACCACTACCACCACACACGCACACACCCCACAACTTGTAGCACAAGTGCTGCTTTACGTACCTTGGGGTTGTTGGAGTGCTACATTAGAGTCGTTGAGGGTGGCGTTTTGCCCCAAGAAAGCTGCTAGCAGCACCCCCAAGGCTACTAGGAGCACCATGGTGGCTTGGCTTGGCTTGGCTTGCCCCAGGAAAGCTGCTAGCAGCACCCCCAAGGCTACTAGGAGCACCATGGTGGCTTGGCTTGGCTTGGCTTGGCTTGGCTTGCCCCAAGAAAGCTGCTAGCAGCACCCCTAAGGCTACTAGGAGCACCATGGTGCTACGTAGAGACACCGCTTTCTTCAATCAAACCTGCTTACCAGCTGCTACACGCTACCCAAAAAAAGGACAGGAGGACTGAGTTTCTAGACAGCCTGCGGCACTTTTAAGTGCACTGGGTTGCTACATGTCAGGCTGGATAGCCAGCCAGGGGAGTTGCCTAGAAGCTGCTACACACTACCAAAAAAAAGGAAAGGAGGACTGAATTTCTTAACAGCGTGCGGCAGTTGCAAATGCACAGGGTTGCTCCATGTTCGGCTGGATAGCCAGCAAGGGGAGCTGCTTAGAAGCTGCGACACACTACCCCAAAAAAGGAAAGGAGGACAGTTTCTAAACAGCGTTCAGCACTTACAAGTGCACTGGGTTGCTCCATGTCGGGCCGGATAGCCAACAAGGGGACCTGCCTAGAAGCTGCGACACACTGCCCCAAAAAAGGAAAGGAGGACTGAGTTTCTTAACAGCCTGCGGCACTTACAAGTGCACTTGGTTGTTCCATGTTAGGCTGGATAGCCAGCCAGGGGAGCTGCCTACAAGCTGCTACACTCTACCAAAACATGGAAAGGAGAACAGTGTTTCTAAACAGCCTGCGGCACTTACAAGTGCACTGGGTTGCTATATGTTTGGCTGGGTAGCCAGGCAGGGGAGCTGCCTAGGAGCTGCTACGCACCACCAAAAAAGATAAGGGAAAGAGTGTTTCTTAAGACCTGAGCATGCGGCGCTTCCATGTGCGCTTAGTTGCGGAAGGGTGGGCTGAATAGCCAGCCAGGAGAGCTGGCTATGGGCTGTTTCTTATTGGCTACTGCCTAAGGGCTATTGGATGCTGCATTGGATGCTGCATATTGGGCGCTAATCGTAGCAGAAAACAAATTCAGTGGTAGTGGTAGTGCACAGTTTGCCATCAAGTACTTTTCATCATTATCAGCAGCATTATCATCAGCAGCAGCATCATGAGGTGCCTAAACTTGGCTTGGCCTTGGTCTTGGCCCAGCTTGGCTTGGCCTTGAACTTGGCTTGGCTTGGTTTGAACTTTCAGGTGTTCTAGAAAGCTTTTTTTTCAGCGTATGCTTTATATCTTGCAAGAGGTGCTGCCAGGCCTCCGCTACGCTACGCTCCTGATCTGATCTGATCGTTACGCGGGGCCAACAATAAGAAGTGATCAGTTCACCGTGTGTGAGATTCTTCGTTTTTTCCCCAGCCCCCAGGGAAGGCTTGACGTCGGTACAACACCTGTACAACTGGGAGAGGTGCAGATTATACCTCACTACCTGGGCGCGAACCCGCGAAAAGCGCACCCGTAGGGATTCGAACCCAGCACCCTCTGCCTGATTTCAACGAACTCAACCATTGAGCTAATAGTTGAACCAGCTGCCCAATGAGGAACGCAACAGATCCCCAGAGATACAAAACCTCCACCCACCTCAGCACGCACCTCCACACCCCAAAGCCTGAGAACCCGCATCTCAGGCGTGACTGCCCCCCCCCCCCCCCCCCACACACACACACACACACACACACACATTATATTCTGTGGCAGGCTTTAGTTTGGCTTAATTACGTGGTCTGTCAGCCTCTTAGCTTTTTTCAGCTACAAGCAGCAGCTTCTAGGCAGTTCCCCAGGCTCTCTCCGTCCAAACCTTAAGCAATCTAGTGCACCTGGAAGCTGATATCGTCAGCCTTCCAGTGCTCCTGGAATCTTTGGGTTTGGGCCAGAGGCAGCCTCAAGGAGCTGCCAAGAAGCTGCTGCTGGTAGCCGAAAAGAAAAGCCCTAGTCAGCCTTCAAACTTTTCTCCCAGTTTTTTTTGTGCGACCGGTCGCACTTCGTGCAATGCGGTGCGACCCGCGCGCGACCCTGAGGTGTGCAAGTTTAGGGCAAAATGGGCCCTTGGTCGCCACGAAGTGCGACCGCGAGAGTGATGTGTGCCCTGGGTCGCACCTTTGTCGCATAAGCCAACCCTCACCGTCCCCAATAGGTTTGGGCTGATTACGTAGTCCATGCTGTTGCAGGTAGATCTGGTGACGGTGATGCATTGCAATTTAGGGGGTCTTCGGCTCCCTTTTCTGCACCCCAACAGCAGCCTTCCCACCTAGAATGCACCCTCAAAGCCAAAATAAAAGGGTGGCGAAGACCCCCAAATTAGAAGTGATGGTACTGGTGATGGATGTTGGGTGCTTGCGAACCACTTATATATTACACTCCCTTGCGTGTTCTCCACAGGACATTGCATTGGAATTGGGTTTAATTATTGCATGCTTTTTCTGCCAAGTCTGCTGTTGGGCTGCTCACCGTCTTCCAATTCCGAGTGTCCCCTTGTGTTATCCACGGAAACCAGGGGGCATGCTAAGCGAAGCGGGCAGTTTAAAGACTTGTCCAGGCCATCAAAGGACGGTACATTGGAGTATGACACGTTGGAATAAGGGCACTTTCTTTTGGGGTATATTCAAACCAGCGCCCGCCAGCTCCGATAGCCTGCCACTAGGCCAAACCCAATGCTTGAAGCTGCATTGGAATGCTTGTCATATCAGCTTTCAGAGGCACTGGCTAGCTTCAGGTTTGGCTCAAGGGCAGGGAAAGAGAAGTGCCTAAAAGCTGCTACAAGTAGCCCCAAAAAGAAACATTGATTTGGTATTTTGCAACGCGGTTTTACCCCTGTGCGATCCTCAGGTGTGCAAGTTTAGGGCAAAATGGGCTCTTGGTCGCCGCGAAGTGCGACCACGAGAGAGTGATTTCCTGATTTGTGCCCTGGGTCGCACAGGCCCAGCCTACCCTCACCGCCTGTGAGAGGTATGGTCTAAATACGTGGTCCATGCTGTTGCAGGGAGATCTGGTGACGGTGATGCTCTGCACTTTTAGCGGGGTCTTCCGCGCCCTTTTCTGCACCCCAACGGCACCCTTCCCATCCAGAATTTCAAGCCAAAATAGAAGGGTGTCGCAGACCCCCAAACTTGCAGTGATAGTACTGCTGATGATGGTGCTGTGTATTTCATGCTTCCAACCCACATTTCGATTGCGCGGGAAACAGGGAATACAGAAGTCGTGCTATTTGCCTGCCCCTTCTACTTGCCAATACAAGCAAGTTGTGAGGACTCCTGCTACTTGCTACATTTATGCTGCTTGCTTAAGCATGCTCACATGATTTATGCTGCTAGCTGCTACAAGCATTGTGTTAGGGCTCACTTTTTAGTGCGACGCGTCGCAAATTGAGCGTCTCTGTGCGACCCCAGTGCGACGCGCTGCCCCCTGAACCCCGCTGAGCCCGAAGCGTAGAGCCCGGGGGGGTCGGGGGGGGGCATTTCTGGCTAGTTTAGCCGGACCCATGCGTTGCCACGGAGCGATGGAATGGCGACGTGTCGCACAAATAAAAGGTAAGGGCTCAATACAGTGGTAAGGGCTCTTGCTACTTGCTACAATGACAACAAGCAGGATGTGGGGGCTCTGGCTACTGAAAGTTTGCTCACAATATTTATCAGGATCGATGCTAAGTTAAGACTTTTCGTTACACGAACTGTTTCTTTTGTGGGATACTAATGGCAGCTTCCAGTCAGCTCCATTAGCCAGCCCCTGGGTTAAGTGCTGAGCTATCAGGTGCATCAGAATGCTCGTCGTGACTAGTGGCTAGCTTCAGGTTCGGCCCAAGGGCGGGGAAAAGAGCTGCCTAGAAGCTGCTACTTCTAGCCCCAAAAAGAAACGGTGGTTACACGGCGTGTGCCTTCAGGCAGCCTGCCAACCATGGGTTTAAGGTTTACACGGCTTGTGTCTTCAGGCAGCCTGCCAACTAAGGGTTTAAGGTTTACACGGCTTGTGCCTTCAGGCAGCCTGCCAACTAAGGGTTTAGGGTTTACACGGCTTGTGCCTTCAGGCAGCCTGCCAACTATGGGTTTAGGGTTTACGCGGCTTGTGCCTTCAGGCAGCCTGCCAACTATGGGCTTAGGGTTTACGCGGCTTGTGCTGTCAGGCAGCCTGCCAACTATGGGTTTAGGGTTTACGCAGCTTGTGCTGTCAGGCAGCCTGCCAACTATGGGTTTAGGGTTTACGCGGCTTGTGCTGTCAGGCAGCCTGCCAACTATGGGGTTAGGGTTTACGCGGCTTGTGCTGTCCGGCAGCCTGCCAACTGTAGTAATATTCATTATAACATATCCATTCAACTACCAGTATCAACACATGCTCACACCCGAACACCCGCACACACATCCACACCAGGGTAGTGCAGGACGCAGCGTCCTGCGTCGCAGGACGCAACATGGGAAGGGTCCGTTGCGTCCCAGACGCAGGTTCAGGATGTTGGTTGCGTCGCAGTCGCAGGTTCAGGATGTTTGTTGCGTCTCACCCAGCAGTTGATTGGCCCTCCACCACTCAATTGCCGTGGGCTACGGGTTCTGTTGAGACTTGGACGCAGCCTAATGACTCGATTGCGTCCCAGGACGCAACATACCAAATTGGGTGCGTCCCAGGACGCAACCTACCTAATTAGGGTGAGTCTCAGGACGCAACCCCTTGGGTCCGTTTGAAGTACCCTGATACACACACACACACAAGTATCAACTCCCTTGACTTTCTTCAAGGCAAATATTCAAATGCTTATGGTAGTCTGAGTGTTCCTGCATCCTGCATGGGAACAGGTTTAGGGGGGTTAGGGTTTTAACCCCCTAAACCCTGGTAGTTGGAGTCTTCATCCTGCATGGGTGAGGGTTTAACCCCCCTGAACCCTGATAGCTAGTGTGTTCATCCTGCGTGGGTGAGCGGGACAGTTTTAGGGCTTTTAGGGTTTCACCCCCCCCGAACCCTGGTAGTTTTAGTGTTCATCCTTCATGGGTGAGCGGGACATGAACCAGCAGCACGCACATGTCATGTGGGTTGGATTGGATTGTTACATGGTCACCAATCCTGAAGCCGTTGATTCTGTAGTGGGAGAAGGATGCTGCTATAATCGAAATGCTGGATTGCCGATCACACCAAGAAAATAATAATGATGACCAGGTTTATTTTAGGGTGGGAGAAAGATATGTATGAAATCGATATGCAGGAGTCAGGATCACACCAACAATGTAACGATAACTTGAAATTGGTTGCGTGGTTACGATGCACATGGTTACAAAGCAACGATGACGGTGATGAGGAGGCACAGGGGGAGGAGGAAGTACGAGGGCACTACAATCACTGCTACACCAGGCTCTGAAGTACAAGGGTAGTACAATCACTGCTACACCAGTATCTGAAGTACAAGGGTAGTACAGGCACTGCTACACCAGGCTCTGAAGTACAAGGGTAGTACAATCACTGCTACACCAGGCTCTGGAGTACTGAGTTCAATCACGTGGGTGAAGGTTATTGAAAGATTGGCCTATGTGCTACAGGAGGATGTAAGCAGGAGGCTGGGATTGAGGTCTGGCGCATTGTTTTTTCTTTTTGCTTTTTGGCTACGCATAACAGCTTCCATCCAGCTCCATGAGTCAGCCAGTAGGTCAAACTCACAATTATCATCTTCATCGGAATGCCTGTCGTGCCAGCTTTCAGATACACTAGCTAGTTGGGCGGCCCTTGCCGAGTAATGCATCGCTACCATCTACTCATCTAGCCTAGTTCCTTGGGTGGTGTGTTTCCGTGTTAAGGTTTTTTCCCAGGTTCCTGTCGCATTTCGGCATTTGCAGTTGCCATGTCGGCTGCATGCGCAGCTGATATCTGATATCGGCCGCATATGCACCTGTCACCTGACATCATTATTGGGATCGCCAATCACGCGCCAGGGCCGACCATGAGGGGGACCTGGGCACCCTGCCATTACAGGGTTAACCCGGGGGTACTCTGGATTGGATTGGATTGTTACATGGTTCTTCGGCCAACTCTCTTCTAATTGGTATTCTCCAAGGTTAAGGTGATGACAGGAAAGATGGTGAAGGCTTCAGGGGGTAAAAGGTACCGGTAATGACAGTATCATCCTTGCCCCCCCCTAGAATTCCAGCCGAATCAAAATACGACAAAATACGACAAAATACGATTCATTACACTTTGTTACACCTTTCTACTCTCCGCGCAGGATGCGACTGATAGATCCTGTTCCCGTTCCGCCCCCGCTACTCGCAGGAGGAGGAATGGAGGAAGTCAAGAGGAAGTCAAGAGGAAGTCAAGAGGAAGTCATGAGCGAAGCGACTGACTGTTGGTTAGCGGAACCCCGCTACATCATGACTTTGCCTATTCCCTGCGCTACTCTCCCGATCCCGCTCGCTTTGGACAGGATTTGCTCTGCTTCGGGTGAAAAACTGTGTAATGCACTTCCTACTGATCGGATCCCGTCCGCTGCGCCTGATTGTCCAAACATGTCCGCTATCCCCGCTGCCGCATTGGACACTGGTCCCGCAAATTGTCCCACCTTCCGAGCTACACCTCCACCGAAATCAGCTACCTTCCTAACGTGCCCGAAAGTGCCTACAGCCTTACCAACGCCAGATTTGAGAGTATTAAAGAATCCCATTAATATACTCTTTGATATTATTTGATGGAAAGTAAAAGCAATTTCTGGTCTATGGATTTCAAAATTGATAAAATAGAATTCATAGGATCAGTATCAGATTCATAATCTATTCTGAGAGTGATGCTCCAGTCGTAGGGAAAAGGCCCTATAGAGTCTTTATGTTCATCTTTAATGCTCAAACTCAATTCTGACACATGTGAGGCGCTTGTATAGAAAGAAAAGTCGTCTGCTGTATTCTGATAAATGATGTTGGCAAAACTTTCAACATTAACTGGTAGGCGGATCAATACATCACTCTCTTGCATATTGTTTTGACGGAAATTGTTGACAGCACTGTTAGTTACCTTGGGTAAATTGTGATGGATTGTCAGGAAACTTTCAAGATTTAAACGCAATGGAAAGGAGCTAACAATGGGAGCACCACCAGGTGTTTCGTGAGGCAGAAACCCAAACAAATAACTACTTTTATCTTTGAATTCGAATGAATACCCTGGCCCACACTGGGTCCGTTTGAAGTACCCTGATACACACACACACACAAGTATCAACTCCCTTGACTTTCTTCAAGGCAAATATTCAAATGCTTATGGTAGTCTGAGTGTTCCTGCATCCTGCATGGGAACAGGTTTAGGGGGGTTAGGGTTTTAACCCCCTAAACCCTGGTAGTTGGAGTCTTCATCCTGCATGGGTGAGGGTTTAACCCCCCTGAACCCTGATAGCTAGTGTGTTCATCCTGCGTGGGTGAGCGGGACAGTTTTAGGGCTTTTAGGGTTTCACCCCCCCCGAACCCTGGTAGTTTTAGTGTTCATCCTTCATGGGTGAGCGGGACATGAACCAGCAGCACGCACATGTCATGTGGGTTGGATTGGATTGTTACATGGTCACCAATCCTGAAGCCGTTGATTCTGTAGTGGGAGAAGGATGCTGCTATAATCGAAATGCTGGATTGCCGATCACACCAAGAAAATAATAATGATGACCAGGTTTATTTTAGGGTGGGAGAAAGATATGTATGAAATCGATATGCAGGAGTCAGGATCACACCAACAATGTAACGATAACTTGAAATTGGTTGCGTGGTTACGATGCACATGGTTACAAAGCAACGATGACGGTGATGAGGAGGCACAGGGGGAGGAGGAAGTACGAGGGCACTACAATCACTGCTACACCAGGCTCTGAAGTACAAGGGTAGTACAATCACTGCTACACCAGTATCTGAAGTACAAGGGTAGTACAGGCACTGCTACACCAGGCTCTGAAGTACAAGGGTAGTACAATCACTGCTACACCAGGCTCTGGAGTACTGAGTTCAATCACGTGGGTGAAGGTTATTGAAAGATTGGCCTATGTGCTACAGGAGGATGTAAGCAGGAGGCTGGGATTGAGGTCTGGCGCATTGTTTTTTCTTTTTGCTTTTTGGCTACGCATAACAGCTTCCATCCAGCTCCATGAGTCAGCCAGTAGGTCAAACTCACAATTATCATCTTCATCGGAATGCCTGTCGTGCCAGCTTTCAGATACACTAGCTAGTTGGGCGGCCCTTGCCGAGTAATGCATCGCTACCATCTACTCATCTAGCCTAGTTCCTTGGGTGGTGTGTTTCCGTGTTAAGGTTTTTTCCCAGGTTCCTGTCGCATTTCGGCATTTGCAGTTGCCATGTCGGCTGCATGCGCAGCTGATATCTGATATCGGCCGCATATGCACCTGTCACCTGACATCATTATTGGGATCGCCAATCACGCGCCAGGGCCGACCATGAGGGGGACCTGGGCACCCTGCCATTACAGGGTTAACCCGGGGGTACTCTGGATTGGATTGGATTGTTACATGGTTCTTCGGCCAACTCTCTTCTAATTGGTATTCTCCAAGGTTAAGGTGATGACAGGAAAGATGGTGAAGGCTTCAGGGGGTAAAAGGTACCGGTAATGACAGTATCATCCTTGCCCCCCCCTAGAATTCCAGCCGAATCAAAATACGACAAAATACGACAAAATACGATTCATTACACTTTGTTACACCTTTCTACTCTCCGCGCAGGATGCGACTGATAGATCCTGTTCCCGTTCCGCCCCCGCTACTCGCAGGAGGAGGAATGGAGGAAGTCAAGAGGAAGTCAAGAGGAAGTCAAGAGGAAGTCATGAGCGAAGCGACTGACTGTTGGTTAGCGGAACCCCGCTACATCATGACTTTGCCTATTCCCTGCGCTACTCTCCCGATCCCGCTCGCTTTGGACAGGATTTGCTCTGCTTCGGGTGAAAAACTGTGTAATGCACTTCCTACTGATCGGATCCCGTCCGCTGCGCCTGATTGTCCAAACATGTCCGCTATCCCCGCTGCCGCATTGGACACTGGTCCCGCAAATTGTCCCACCTTCCGAGCTACACCTCCACCGAAATCAGCTACCTTCCTAACGTGCCCGAAAGTGCCTACAGCCTTACCAACGCCAGATTTGAGAGTATTAAAGAATCCCATTAATATACTCTTTGATATTATTTGATGGAAAGTAAAAGCAATTTCTGGTCTATGGATTTCAAAATTGATAAAATAGAATTCATAGGATCAGTATCAGATTCATAATCTATTCTGAGAGTGATGCTCCAGTCGTAGGGAAAAGGCCCTATAGAGTCTTTATGTTCATCTTTAATGCTCAAACTCAATTCTGACACATGTGAGGCGCTTGTATAGAAAGAAAAGTCGTCTGCTGTATTCTGATAAATGATGTTGGCAAAACTTTCAACATTAACTGGTAGGCGGATCAATACATCACTCTCTTGCATATTGTTTTGACGGAAATTGTTGACAGCACTGTTAGTTACCTTGGGTAAATTGTGATGGATTGTCAGGAAACTTTCAAGATTTAAACGCAATGGAAAGGAGCTAACAATGGGAGCACCACCAGGTGTTTCGTGAGGCAGAAACCCAAACAAATAACTACTTTTATCTTTGAATTCGAATGAATACCCTGGCCCAGGAGGGTTGAATATACAAAGCCCGTTTGTTTCATTATGGGTTAGTGTCCATCCCGTAAGCAACACACCCAATTCTGTCAGCCAAGAATCAAGGGTATAGTTCCCAATTGGAATTCTGATTGATGTCTTGGTACCATTGTTGTTAACAATAAAGTCATTGTTACTTGCTCTAATCGAATAAAAACACCTGTTGATGATGACATCTGCAACTGTGACTTTCGTCCTCCCTCCATAAGGATTTTGCAGGACTCCTGCAGGCAATGATGTTGTGAAATTGTCAGGCGTTCCACTTGTTCGAAACGTGCTTGATATGTACAACAATTGTGTTTTCAAGACAGGTGGAGACATTTTATATTATGGGATATATTATACTGTAACATTTTGTATTGTAACCAAGCCATCTAAAACCTCAGTACCAGAAACAGGTTTAATTTTATTCAGCAAGTCTTTCCTGATAGCTTTCTTGTCCCTATACAACAATGGTTTATTGATATGTACAGAAATAGCTACATCTACCAAGTATTCAGGTAGACCAGGAGACATGTCTAAAATTGCAGCTCTGAAGTTTTTGTATTCATTCGTTTGCTTGTATTCTTGTGTCAAAGAGGCCATTCTTTAACAATCAGTTAGAAAAAATAAAATGTCTTATTGCAGGTTCAGAACAATATCAAAGTTTTTCTTGAACCTATTTAGTTTGTCTCCTGTGAAATCTATAACAAGAGAGTCATGCTCATCCTGTGTTGCATGTATATACAGCCTCTCAAACTTCTTCAAGGTGAGAGTAGAGCTGACTTCATCATGAAGATCTACCAATATTTTGGTTGATGCAAACTTGAATAAAACGAACAATGAAGTATTAGTTCTGATGCTCTTGGGTATAGCTTTCAAATTCTGTGAGCAAATCATGATGTTTATACCCAAATGCCTGTTCTTCAAAACCAAATTTGTCAATGCTGATTTACCCACACTTTTGAATGCACTACTACCCACCAGATCATCCAATACAAAATAATTTATTGCACCGTTTGGGTATCTACAAGTAGGCTTTTGGTATGCAGTTCTCTCAAGAAAATCTATCTCATCAAATGTCAATGCATCTATTTTTCCATTGAAAAACTTTGACCAAACTTGCAAATCTTTCTTGTATTCTGCAGTGTTTTGTTTTTCTTGTTTTATGTCTTCTATAACTTCTAAAAGCTTGGAGTCACTGTAATCATTTACAATATCAGAAGGATCAATCTTCAGACAATTGAATACTGGATTTGCATCATGCGTGGGGCTAAAAACAATAACTCTCATAGCTTGGTTTTTATCAAAACCCGCAAGCTCATATTGTTTCAATAATTGGCAAACAGAATATGTTTTACCAGTCCCTCGGCTCCCAATGAAAAGGGCTACAAAATAATTGCGTGGCAGGGACGTGTTTAAACATTGTGGGTAAGTGTTTGGCTTATAAACGAGTTTTTTATGAATAAATTACTGACTGCGTTTTCTGTGATATTCATCTATTTTTACAGGACATAATATTTTACTAAAAAGGGCATTGTGACCCAGGGAAGAGTGATTGATAAGCCAGTCGTTTCCCATCATTCATTATTTTCTGTCTAAACAGTTCAACAGTTTCCTCCTGGCTTATTTTTGGAACTTTTGTAACGTTCAAGCGTTTTTTAATTTGTCTTGACATCTGTTTCACTTCAACTTCTTCTGATTCTGGCTGGGAATCATCTGTTATCATCTGTTCGTCTTCGTCAGAGTCATCATCACTAATAACAATAGTTGTCTTCAGTTTCTTATTGACTGCCTTCTTACGAAGTTTCATCTCAGTAGCCTTTTCTTGTTGCTTTACTTGTTTCTCCTGTTTCTGGAGCTGTTTCTCTTGTCTACTGATTTCTCCTAATTCTTTTCTCTTGGCCCAAGCTTTTTCCCGTGCTCTTTCTAGTACCTCTTTCTGCTTCTCAGACATGACCCTCTTTGCTTTGGGTTGAATCACTTCCACATCCTCCAAATTGTTACTGAGTTGTTCAATATCCTCCATATATAATTTCAAGTTAGAAAATAATAGAAAAAAGTACTGGAATTTACAAATGATTACTGGAATTTTTGAACCACAGGAGATGTCCTCAGGATGTGTATGGCTTTGGGCTTGTTGGGTAAAGGACGACCCCACAGCAACTCAGTCTCATGTAACGGTTGTCGGATCATTCTCCTACCTACATAGTTTGTAGCTGGTTGGGCATATTGAATGGCTCTATTAGGCCATGTTTCTAGACAGAGAGGTAGCAAATATTTATCCATTTTATATATTACCTTGTGAAAAAGTATTTCGAGCCGTTTTCACCAGTATCTATCTCCAAAAGAGAGTTGTACTTGACGAATAAAAGTGAACAGTTCCTCGTGTTGATATTACCAGTGCTGTGAAATGTGATGTTATAGGGTATGTCTTCATCCATTACATCTATTGGTAGACCCAGGGCCCACTGACGAGTTGCTAGAGTACTTGCACTTCGTATTAATAGGGTACCATCCTTTGTCAATGTAGTTATGTGTTCCATTGATCTGTTGTCATTGTCAAAAATCATGTCCAAGTATTCATTTGCCCTGAAATAGTTTATTGGGTGGTCTGCAACAGGTATATTGTTGACACTAATACCAACATAAACTGGAGCATCATTTATTATAATACTTGGAATGCCTTGTGAAAAATAGTAGCTTGTCCCGTTATAGTCTTGGGTTGAAGTCTTGGAGTGAAAATCTTCTGTCATGAACGTTGCAATAGCATACTCAATATCCCTGGAATCAATGTATATATTAGTTTGTTGGTTTTCGTTTTCATTGAGTTGAAACATGGATGAGAAGTTGTCAAATTCAACACGTTCTGTGACATTGTCTTGAATTTCACTTCTAACAATAAGGTGTAGATCGGAAATCTCATAGCTTGTTGAATCATTGTCTCTCAACAATACTGCAGCATCTGCCCAAACAATACAGATTCGAACCCTGCCTTTGATTACACAGTCCTTGGTACCTAAGATACCATGGAAACGGTCTATAACATATGGCTCATCATCTGACATGGAAATTAAATCCACAGCCTGAGCATTACCCAACATATTGGAGGAAGTCGCAGGGGTGTTATGAACAGCCATTAGTCTTGTGAGGTGATGATAATTGTTGATGGACTGGACCTCAACATCATCAAACGAAACTGATAATGAACTGATTAAGCAATCTATTCCCCTGGGTGCAACACCATCCGAATTAAAAGTGAACAAAAGCTTGACACTGGATAAATCCCAAATGCCATCAGTCATTTCAAACACGGTCTGTGTTTGGGGGAAACCTGTTTTTGTTCCTATTGGCTCAATTCTATGGATTTTAGTAATGTTTTGAGGAAGTGCACTCATTTATATTATTGTTACATTTATAATTATTTGTATTTATAGAACTTATTCGAGCATCCTCCCCGCTCCCACACGGATCATGCTACTACACTCAATAAACACCATTGCAGTCAAGTTGGCTGAGCCTGCTGCTCCACTAACGGCTTGAGACTCGAATGCTCCGATCGAACTGTTCCCTCTTGTGTCAATGCCCGACATGAACTCATCATCATTGTGGCAGAACTTGCATGAGAGAACAAAGAATTTATCACGCCAGCTTGCAAATGAATCACAAAGGGGACTTGACCCTCCTAGGGTGTCCTGCAATTGGTTGTAAGAACTTTGTGTTAACGAAAAACACTGTCCAACATTGGCCCTAAAATCTGGATAATAAGTCCCATTGATAGTGAACTGAGCACTTTCCATCCCAGTCGCTTTCCTGACGAACGTGTTACAGTTTTTGGTCACTGCATCCAATGCTCCAGTAGGTGATTGGTCTAAAAATATTCCCAAAGCTCGATTAACCGACTGGGACGACACACTAAATTTGGTGGACTGGCTATAGCTTGATGCAGCTGATGAAAATGAAAAATAGTTCTTGAACATGATTTCATACACACCTCCATTTTGCAGAAAGGCATTGTGTGCGGCATCAAAGAGCCCATCATCTATTGAGATAGTATCAACACTGAATGAAATGTCTGATAGAATAAATTGTCCTCCCCCAATTAGACAATTGGATCCATCTAGCTGTATCCTAAGGCGAACCTGCCCTAGGAGTTTGGTATCCAATATGCTGGGCTGAAAGCTATTGAGAGTCAGCCAATTACAAATGCAATAATCTTTTGGAATACCAATGGGAATAGCTGAACCATCACCTCCCGATTGGACGATCTTACGTCTGTTGTGGCAATCTGCACCACAGGATGTATCAGCAATAATATTAAAAAGCTGATTATAATTGGAGAACCCTCCTATCACTTGCCCATTCACTTCCAAGTCGCACCTTTGTATGATTGATTCAATGTTCCTTGGCATGCCCCCAGTATCTGTGATTGCTTTGAAACTCATTATCAGGCTATCAGTATCTATCAAAGTGTTGGAAGGCATGTCGACTGTAATCACACCATTGTTGGTTGCAGAAGTACTATTAAGGGTGGACAACCGTTTAGTTGCTCTACTATAGTTAGAGATCCGTTTTGTAATGTACTGGAGGTTTTTTGGGTATGCAGACATTTAGTTTATATACTCTATATTTTGATAATAATCAAAGTTTATTTTTCAGATAATTATAGATATCTATATAATGATTTTTGGTTCTCCGTTTGTCAAGTAGTCTTTGTAATCCAGGCTCATTAGAACGTTCTTGGTATTCGGTTGCAATTGCAAGCACCTCCCTCTTAGATTGGCCACTTGAATCTGGTGATGCGTGCCTGAAGTCAAATCTATCTAGTGACCGCCTCAAATCATACCGTTTTTTGGGTGCTGCATAATTGGCATTAGACGGAGATGGTCGAGAGGAAGGTGGTCTAGGTAAGTGGTCTATATACGTCCTAGTTCCTTGAAACACATTTTTTGGTGCAGTGTTTTGTTGAGTCATGACAGCCCTCGCAGATCTAGCAAGCTGCTCTACAGCAGATACCCCATTTACAGCCTGAGCTATCATATTTTGATGGGGTTGTTTTGGGATCTCTATAACATATGCATAAGGGTTGAATCCCATCATTCGAGGGGGTGTCCTATCAGCAGGTAATTTAACATTAATTGTTGTTGCTCTTTGGTTTGTAGTATTCCCTCTTTGTTTGATTGTATTTGTCTTTGTTTTTGTTTTTGTTTTTCCCACAATTTTTCTGGACCTCATGGTTTAAATTATGTTATAAATCAATGTACAACACCTCTCAGTATATATTTGCTCAGCCCAGAGACACCAAAAAGATCACCAACAGTTTTTCAGGAGACTATAATGCACTTTTAAACAAGCCCCCCTTATTTTCAGGGTCTTACAATGATCTTACAGACCAATTGAATGTACAAAACGCTTTTGTTGCTATTGGTCCCGGAGTGAAGGTGAGTCGTCTTGAACTACCAACGCAGACTGGAGCCAATGGGCCTGGTTTGATTCACTTTGCAGACACAGGGTCGGAGATTAATGGGAGCATATCTTTCTTGAGCGATGGGGGTAGTGAATCATTCAATTTCTTCTTCGAATTCATGACCAAAGCTAGGATTGACCAGACGGGATCATACATTAACCTTTCTGACAAGTCATATAAAAATCATATTGAATACCTCAACCCTGAGGAGTCATTGAAGGCGATCAAATCTTTGCAGCCGGCAAAATACACGTTCAAGGGAGATGCTAAAAATGCAGTGGAAATTGGGCTGTATGCCCAAGAAGTGATAGGCGTTTGTCCAGAAGCTGTGAGATTCCTAGACTCAGAAAAAGAGAGATTGGGTCTCAATTACAACTCCCTTGTACCACATCTCATTGGTGCAATAAGGGCTTTATCAGTCGAGGTTTATGACCTAAAGAAACAATTGAAGAATGAACGGTATAAGAATGACCCAGAATACCGTGCACAACGAAATGAACGTTCGCGGATTTATAATGCAAAATTGAAGGAACGGAAGGCTATGTTGAAGGCAGAGTCTGTGTAAGTGAATTAAAAATAAAATTGAATCATACTTAAGAATCTTGAGCATATTATATACTACAAGTATAATAAGATGAGCGAATCTTGCATCAAAGTTCACACTTATTCTAGTGAAATCCACAAGACGAAAATGAAAGAAGACCCTGAATATCGTGCTTATGTAAATAATCTCGCCAGACTTGCAACTGTAAAACGGTATCAAACAGATGAGGCATATCGTGAGAGGCAACAAACATATACCAGGAACAGGTACCAAAATGATCCTGAATTTCGCGAAAAACGAAATGAACGCGCAATACTATATCATGCAAAAAAAAAAAAAAAAAAGGCGTTATTATTGGCAGAAACTGTCGGAGTATAGTGCTAAGTAATAATGCACATCATTTTTTGAGTATTTAAAGTAAGACGCTTAAGAGATTGTTCACATATTAATATATTACAGAATTATAATGGCATCAAATACAACTTTGGCAAAATGGTACAAAAAGCATTTGGTAGCAGCAGGAGAAGCTCCACGCAGGATTACTAAAAAGTATGTGATCGAACAGGGTCACGAATCAGTAGAAGAGTTCTATAATGCTGTGGAATGGTACAAGAACTACATGGAAGAAGAAGCAAAGAAGGCTAGGAGGGGAAAAAAGGCAGAATATGATAAGAAACGCTACCAAAAAAACGCTCCCAAAAGGTTAGTCGAATTCGAGCTTTTCAATCAGGCCAGCAACACTTTGTATGTGTATAGATGTATTTCTATCACAAACGCTTTTCGTCCTTTAAAGGATTTCAGACCAGACACATTGTTGGTTTTGGCCTCAATTAACAAAGACAAATATACCAAAAAAACTGAAGAGGGAGAGTATGTGTCTAATACTTTAGCTGGGAAAAACAAAATTTTCACAGGATATGCAGAACTACTAGACAGACTTGACATTGACGACCCAAGTATAGCAGCTTTGTTAACAAGACTCATATCACAATCCCTGGCAATAAAAATCATCTCCAACGAACCTGTGAATAATACAGTTGATAGACCGTTCTTGTACAGGCCCCTCAGGGATAACATAGATACTGTTTATACAGAATGTAAGTTCATAAGATTTGAGTGGGACAATGAAGGAGATAGCTTACAAACAAGTATAAAAAGGACCAGGAATCGGAATTTACCCAACGGAGCATGTGCAATTGAAGCAATTCTGAATGGTTTTCAGCCAGCATTCGACTCCTACAACAAGAAATTAAAGTATCATAAACATACACTCACATTTGAATAAATTTATTGGGATATATTCGAAAAAGAATATGACGGAGTGTCTGACATTGACATGACAGTCGAGGATTATTTGAAGTGGTTCAAGAAGAATGGTTTTGGAGCAGAAATATACGACAACGAAAACAGGGTAGTATGTAAATATGAGCCACCACCTGAGGAGCAAACAAAAACATACAGTATCCAGAAACTACGTGTCCTATATTGGCATGAACATGTACAGAACATAGACGAAGTGATGTCTTTTGCCAAGACAACTAAGAAGGACATGTACTCTCGTCCGTCATCCAACTTTGTAGTGCCAAAAGTCAAAAAGGTTACAACAGACATGTATCACTTGGCAAACAAATACGAAGACATATTCCCAATTATTAAAGCTGGAATGGAAGCATCAAAAAAGGACATCAGAATCATCTACAACGGAGATATGAAAGAAGTTCTGTTAAACTTAGTTCAAAAAGAAGGATGTGACCCCAAGCCGATCATGCAAACTGGACAAATTATTTCACGGTTAGAATTGAACCACATCGTGACAAAGGACGACAAACCTATAGCCATCTCAGTTGAGAATGCATCTCAAGTGCAAGGTTTTTCAAAATGTCCAATTCTAGACGTAGACACGTTTGTAGACTACAAGAACCTGGACTCAGAAGTGAAGGGATCGTTTCTAAGTAATAAATTTAAATCCGAGATGAGCATTGAAGGCAGTGAGGTTTTCAAAACATGTTTAGATCGAGTACCAATGGGCAGGCTTGTTGACAAAGATCTGTCTACCATAGATCTTGACGAGATTACAGCGTTTGATATCAATAAGCATTACTTTACTTGCATGTGGATGTTGGTTGATGGACCAGGGTTCCCAGTTACAAATTCATGGGATATATTCTACACATACATAGATGATAAACCACTAAATGAAGCAAAATTCACGACTAAGAAACGATAGGTTGTGGAATATGATGACCCGTTTCAAAAAAACTTCACGCAAACAACACTTGATTCTCAGGGCGGAATAGTTAAAAGGAAACCGTTCAACAAAGGATACCTGTATCTCGTCAGAATAGATGAGGAACACCCCATTTACAACCAGGATAAAATGCTCATTTATGGGTACGAAGTTGTGCAATTGAAATTCAAATACACAATATTAGCATATCTGCGAGTTGAGTGGAAGAAGTGTAGGTATCTAGCAACTATATTAAAACAGTGTTTGGGGGAGGGGAAGTACGGACACATCCCAAAAGATTTGTTAAAGGGAATCCCTAACGAACTGTCCCTTAAGGCCTTTTTGGAAAAAACACAACACCAGCAGGCATTCAAAAATCTTCAAGAACAGATCTGATGCTGTAGAATATGCAAACAAACACAAAGGAAATGTTATACCTATGGCAGACGACGTGTTTCTTGTAACTATCACACAGAAAACAGAGCTCATAAACGGATTTCTACCAATGAGGTATGCCCTCACGAATCTAGCAAGATTCCAGATCAATGACGCATATGAAAAGCTGAGCGTCGACAATCAAGTGCTTGCTGTAAAAACCGACTGCCTATATGCCATAATAAAAGACGGAAACTGTGTCAAACAGCGAATTGGCCCATATTTCGGTCAATACAAGATATTGAAAGGATCTCTGCCTCCCAATAACGAGATTGTACAATACAAAACAAAACAAATCATAACATACCCAGAGCAAGATATTCGTATTGTTGACAAGGTTTTACCAAAAACAATCATTGATGGGTTTGCCGGTTGTGGAAAGAGCTATGCTGCTCAAGACTATGTCTATAAACCTTTGGGGAAAAATAAGATTCAACGTTTCGAGGATAAGGAAATATTGGTGGTATGCCCCATAATAACAGACCTCCCCAGGTTTAACAATTGTGCTAAATGTGCCGAACCAAAAGCAAGGGAAGAAGACGGGACATGATTATCCCAGCAATGCAACATTTCACAATTCCTTAACTTTATGGCCGCAAATTAAATTTTTCGAAGAGAGTCTGGAAAAGAAAACAACAACGACATGTTTTTTTTTTTTTTCTACATCACCTAGAATGACAAATTAAAGCCCTCAATAAATTCGAGGAAAGTAATGTGGGATGACCCCAGGAAGACATATGAATGAAATGACAAGTTCATGCCCACAAACAACACCCACCATATGGGTTGGTGTCATAATAAAAAAAAAAAAATAAAAAAAATAAAGTAAAAAAAATAAAAAAAAAATGAAAATCCAATTGGGGATTTCACAACCAACTGGGAAAATCGATGGGAAAATGATGTGCACCAATTGAGATGAAATGTGGACTATGGTGGCAAAAAATTATTTTCGATAATAAATATACATTTCAACAGTCCAACCATAGAACTGAAAACCACAAAAGACAGAGTATATGCTCCCTCAATCCAAGACGGCCCTAGTTTGAGAACGAAAAACCAAAAATTTACAAGAAACCATCAGAAAATAAAATGGGTCGTTCGGGGAATAGATACTTTCAAACTCTTTCCGCCCGTCCGCTAGAAGATTTGTTAGTAAGCTAAAAAATCAAGATAAGCAAATAATCCGCTTATCCTTGTGGGTACATCCTCCCCAAAGGTTTTTTGAACAAACTTTTTTTCTTTTTTATAGAACCGAATCGCCCTGGACACCCCCAAAAGGAAAAAGCGGAAGGCCAGACAATACGCTATAAAACGCTGGCCAGAAATATTGGCAAAACAAAATAAATCACTTCGGCCAAGAGCTAGTTTGCAAAAAAAAAACCAATATTTCACAAAGAAAACATTTAAGTCGGAATAAAAAAAAATGGGAAACACATTCAAGAAATCCGTGAGTTGTTTTTTTTGGAGGTTTAATATATGTGAAAGTTAACCGACGGGACGGTCCAAAATATGAAGATACAAATCATGTTGGAACAGAAAAACAAAAACAAAAAAAGGAATTTCAAACTGCAGAACAGTTTTCCAGATGAAAATCTTATAGTAAGTTTTTTAATCATATCACACGACAATGATCCTGCAATTGGTTTCGAGCTAAGGGTCATGTAATACGGTGTCACAAGCGAACAAGGGTTCTAGCCATTTCCAGAGAAGTTTTTGTTCCATTAACGATCTCTGCTAACAATCACGGACGGAAATGGTATAACTCACTGGTTTTCCTCCAGGGTGCAGCAAAGCTATCTGGCGTATATTTGTTCTTTCTTGCAAGAATGGGACTTGACACCCAGACACTGAGGTTGTAGACCGAGTACTTCCAAAAGACAAAATTAACAGGAATTAACAAAAAAAACACCAAACCAAGGTTCAAAGAAAACGTGATTTGACTACAATGTTAGAGGAGTAATGTAGAACGTGGGTGTGAATGTGCAAGGGAGCAATACATCCAAAAACAATGTTATGGTTTATGTGGATGTCAAGGAACACCAATGAAAGGTGGGAGAAGCAGGCAAAATTACAATGTAACTGTTTGTCAGACATTAGATAATGGATTTTTTTTGCACACTTCAAAGTGGAATTGGCAGATAATAAATGTTGCACTAAAGTGCAATTTTCCGGGAAAAAAATAAAGTTTTAAACGTCCCTAATAATAATAAGGATTGCGCGGAGCTTTGAATCATTTTAAAAAATAAAAAAAAAATAAAATTTATAATAAAAAAAAAAAAAAAAAAAAAAAAAAAAAAACCCAATAACCCCGGTGAAATCTAAAAAAATTGCCTGTCACAAGGGCAAAAGCTATTTTAATACAAAACAAAAGAAAAGGCCTAAAAAAAGGCCCCCTTAAAAAAGATGACGGGATTACCAAACCGAGAATATTTGAAAGATTACCTTCAATCCAAGAAGAAACTCCACAAATATAGCAAAACCAAAACCACCCAAAAGAACCAAATTCAATTCAAAATAAAAAAAAATAAAACCCTAACCGCCCCCTACCAAGATTCTTTTTCCCAAATTCCGATGTAAGCAATTAGCCATTGGGTCGAGCAAGAGGAGAAATAATAACAAATAAAAACCAAAATTCTTATGTGACATAGACAAATCATTTTCTGAAAGGCCTTATTTTGTTACCCGCCAATTGAAAAGCGGTAAGATGGAATGGAACGTTTTTTTTTAGGACGCCCCCCCTATCCAGACATTTTTATCTAGGCGGCCTTTAGACGAAGCCTAATCCAACCCATGTCCTCAGGAGATCATTTTTTCTCATTTTTTTTTTATTTTTTGATTCTGTTTTTTTTTTTTTTGCATCTTCACCAATATTTTGATCCTTTTTCACAACCATCACTAAATCTCCGAATTTTTAACAGACGGTGTGCAAAAGAAGAACCCTACTCTCTGTGTGTGTAAAAGAAATCCGAGCCGCGAAAAAAAAAAAAAAAAAAAATACTGAGCCATCTAGCAGGGTGGCTTCTGATCTAGAGACGTCGCGATGGGAACAAGCCTTGGGAAAAATCGTTTACCGCTTTAACCAAGGGAAAAACTCCGAAAGGTTGTTGGATAAAAAAAACACTCACACGGGAGAACAGACCTAAAACTGGGTCGATGCCTTGGTGATATTGTGAGCTTTAAACAACAAGACAGCACACCAGGTCTGGTTTGAAAGAAGGCAAACCCCAGAAAAAGAAAGTGTATGAATGATTATGACTACGCAGCCAAAAGCTATATGAAGGCTCAGTCAAAAAAAAGAATGAAAAGATGAAAATATGACAAAGTGACCATGAAAGTAGGAGACAGAGTGGCGTAGTAATGTTGCCAGAAAGCCCGCAGCCGAACCTTTGCACAGGCGCCAGCCCCCCGTATTGCCCCGCGCTGTCCCCGACCCCCCCCCCACTCGACGACGCCCACCCTTAAGGATTATAGTATTTCCAAGCTGAAAAAAGGAGTCAAACGCCTATATAGAACCAGACGAAATGAACATTTGTTACAAATGTGCCCGCCAAGATTTAGCGCCCGCAACAGAGACCCTTCACATCAGAAGTACTGCACACGCGGTTCCAAAGAGCACATTTTTCATTTTCACTCGACCGCGACAAATTGTAACGTGACTGCTCTTTTTGATACGCCGGCCGCCACCACACAAGCCAAACGCACAGCTGGCTAGAAAAGGCCCAAAAACGGTTTTGCTGAGTAACAGGCGGCGTTTTCCCGCCTAAAAAACACAACATCACCCCATTTCCCCCGCTTCCGCTCATATGACCTTCCTCTGACTTCCTCACATTCCTCCCCTCCCTTTGCGGAAAATAGCGGGGGCGGGAACGGTAAAACACGGTTATAAATCAGTCGCATCCTGCCCGCGGAAAGTAGAAAGGTGTTAACAAAACCAAAGAAATGTAATAGAAATCCCGTAATTTTGTCGTATTTATTTTGGGAGTCGTATTTTGATTCGGGACCTGGAATTCTAGGGGGGCAAATGTCCAGTACTAACTGACTTGGTGACGTTTGGGGGGGGGGGGGGGGGGTAAACGTGGTTGTAACTCTTGGGTACTCTGGGGGTACTGGGGCCCCTGCACCCCGAAGACTACTTATTTTTTTTTTACTTATCCCCATTCGTGTAACCTCCCCCCCGGTCCACGCAATGAATTGGTCGGCGTCCAGCTCCCGATCTTAGACCGAATAATCCACATGGCAAAAAAATCACGGGTATTTGATTCGAATCATTTTGGCGAGAATATCGACCCAGAAAAAACGAGGCCCCACAAAAAACAAATAGCCCCGGGCCATCCCGCTAGCAGTTCGCGGGAATTAAACCTACCCCTTCTTTTGGCATTTTTTTTTTTTTTTTTTGTTTTTCTTTTTTTTTTTTTTTTTGCTTTTTTTTTTTCGTTTCGAAATTTGTCCCTATATACTTCGGGAAAGATGGCCCGTTTTCGTGCCGCTAGTGCCCCATAACTTACTGAGTGGAAGCCCGCCTATTTTGGACCTGAATCCCCATCCCTCGGGTGGTCCGACTTTGTTTTTTTTGGTTTGTTTGTGTGCCGGGAGACCCCCCCTCCCCTGAAGGTTTGAAACACAGCCGTTTTCCCCCAACATCTAAACAAAAAAGAAAAAAGCCAACTCTGGGGACGTGTCTCTCGCCCCGTCTTCCGCCAAATATACACTGCTGCATCACGCTCACACTACACCGAGTGCAGACAAAGTGGGAGTTATGAAAGACCAGGGAGAGGAGGAATTAGGGAGCCTCAATCGTACCAAACGTTTTTTTTTTTTTGATTTAACCTTTTTAAAAATAAAGCTTAAATTGATCAATCCTGGCTTAATATGTAGTTGGCGCCGAATAAATTTAAACGAGACGTGAGGTTGGGGGGAACAGCCCGTTTGCTTGCATTGGGGGCACCCACCGCAATACTAACTTAATTTTGGTGGTTAAAAAGGCTTTCACTTGTAGTTTTGTTTCCAGGGGGGGTGTTAGCATCTCGTCCGCCTCGACTGTTTTTTCGTTTTTCTCCTTGTTCTCTTGCCTGGATGCCCATCCGCCGTTGCGTGATTTTACTCCTCCCGTGCCGTCCCCTCTAATTAATTCTACGTTCACGTAGCCCTGTTTCCCGTGGACAGGTCAATAAAGCGGTTAAGGCGTGTGGCCCCTACGCGTGTTTGGGAGGGCTTTTGGGTTTCCATATCCCTTGTTTATCTTGAGGCCGACCTGTCGCCCCGTTGGCCCACGGGGGTCCTTCCCTGTTCGGTACCGGCGTCTAAGGGCTTAGTCCCTTATTATATAAAGTAAGCAAAATGTCGGGGGTTTAGGGGTAGAAAACGGAGCCCGCTTTTTTTTCGCATCAGGGGCAAGGTTTTGGGCTTTTTTTGTTTTCAATAGCTTTATATATCTTGCCGACCTGTCGCCCCAGGGTGGGCCAGCGAGTCCGCTCCGATTCCTCGAATTTTTTTTTGAGACCTGTTTCCCCGCTGACGTGGCCCACGAGGGTGGTCCTCCCCCCCCCGTCGGGAACGACGGGCCTCAAGATGCTAGTCCTATTATATAATAGCGCGTTTGGTCCGGGGTTTTGTTTAGGCGCCGCGTGCCCCCACGGCTGGTTGTTGAAGTCCCCCCTTTTTTTGTTTGGGCCTAGCCCACGGTGGGCGTTTTGGGTTTCAATATTCCTTTTGCTTGACCTGTCCGCCCAGGTGGGAAGCGAAGTCCTTCGGATCCTCGATTGCCCGAGACCCTGTCCGCTGAAACGTGGGCCCACAGGGGTCCTTCCATTCCCCGTTCGGTAAAAACGACGGGCCTCAGATGTGTTTTGCTAGGTCCCCATATTAGTAACTAACCACTCCCTCGGTGTGAATTCTTTGTTTTTTTGGCATTTTTGTGGTTGACAAGATATTTAGATTGAAAGAATCCCACGAAACAAGGGGACCTTTGAAGGTGTAACAAGTATAAAACAATTTAAAAAAATTGCTCCTGTTTTCTGGATGGTAACGGTAAAAGCAGCCCCCTGTGTTGAAATTGACTTGTAACAAATGGACCCCCATTACTTTAAGAAAGGCGGCCTCCGGCCAATCTTTGGCAAAAAAAGTAAACCCTAATTCGATTTTTAGAAAAGAAGGTAATTTATCAAAAATGCCACCTGGGACATCCAGCCTTCATTTTGTTTTTTTGCTAATATTCTCCTCCTCTCTGCGGGAAGAGTAAACATGGGCAGCAAAGTCACTACTATACCACACTACCAAGTGCCGAATGGAATTACGGTATGGAATCACAGGACTACAGACAGTTCAAAAGACATGTCAAGGAATTGGAATTGTTGCATGGCTCAACGGTCGGTACAACGATTTGCTGGGGGCCAGTTCATCAGAATTTGTGTTTCGTATTAGCCACTCCTGAATGCAGGTTGGGCAGGTCCCTTCAGGGTGGATTCCCATTGAGCGTGGATGGATCTAGATAGGTGGTCGTTAAGTACGGATAACCGACGACCCATCCAGAGTTTACATTCCCCTTGAGCGATTGGATGATTCGTAGTTGAACAGGTGTACGGACGAAAAAATCATCCAGAAGACCCATCCCAAAACCATCCATCCTTGTCCTTGAACTAGGATGCATGGTTCTGGATGGGTCATCTATCCGGTACTATCCGGGCATGGCGGCATCAATCGGGCATGGAGGCATCTATCGATTTACGTGCGCCTACTATTTTGTAGGAATGGCCACGCCATCACATTCAGACTGGATCCTCGGTGTCGCTGGTTTGTGTTGGGAAACCCAGCTCCTGGGGTTTAATACCTTTCACACTGTTTCACAAAAGAAAATAAAAATCAGCGGCGGCCTTTCAACGATCCATCCAAGGGGCCCAACCAAAAAATACCGACCCATCCAGTACTACAACCGACAACACCCATCCAGTCCGATGGGAATCCACCCTTAGCCTAGCTGGCTATCCCTGGACTGTAACATACACACATAATATCAGTTTGCCACAAATCGGTGTTTTAAATGTTGCAGCCACACTAGTTTTGGTGTTTAGATCAGGTTGGGCGCCGTTGGTGAATATATCCACAATATCTGCATGCTTTATATATCCCCACATGATCTGCATGCGCATTAGAACGCCTTGTTGCCCATTACAGGGGCTGGTTCCGGTACCCCCAGGAAACCTACCCCTGCCCACCCCTTACCCCATTGTGCCTCCCCTCCTTCAGCACCACCGCACGGTACCCAACTAGAGAGAGGAGATCTTCTGCCCCTGCCCTTTTCTCCTCACCCTTCACCTGCCTCAAGGTGGCCTGGACTCCCCTATCTCGCGACCCAGGTCCAAACGGGTATAAAAACTGCCCAAGCCTCCAAATAATGGGTGGGTAATGTGGGTGGGTGAGTGAATGGTTGAGTATTTTGTCTAACACACAATCCCTGTTTGGTAATTCTGAGGATGCCATTGTGTGTGCCTTAGTGTAAAGACCCATAATCCATATATAATTTCAAGTCTTGCCATTTAATTCTATTGAAGGGGGGGGGGGGGAGTCAGCCCTCCTCAGGTTTTTAATGCTCAACATTGGAACGGCGGGGTATGGCAGACCACTGCAAAGCGTGACTTTCACAACTTCCCCTAGTGTGTACGTGATCCAACCTCCGATGGCAATATGGCTCATAGCTTTTCTTTTTGCCGACGAGCAGCAGCATCTAGGCAGCTCCCTGAGCCGGCCACTGGGCCAAGCCCAAAGATTCCAACAGTAATGGAAAGCTGATAATTTCTACTTCCAGATGCGTGACGCTGCTTTAGGTTTGGTTGCGTAGCAAGCCAGGGGAGGCGGGGAGCTGCCTAGAAGCTGCTGCTGGTAGCTGAAAAGAAACGCTGTGATATGGCTGGTGTAAAGCCAGCAGGTCAGTTACGTGATTTTGCAGCAATCTGTGGGCTGCTCACCATCTCACCTAGCTTTTCTTTTCAGCTAAGAGCACCAGCTTCTTCGCAGGTCCCCTGGCTGGCTGATCAGCCAAACCGAAAGCAACCTAGTGCACCTTGAAGCTGGCATATCCAGCTTTCGAGCATTGCTGAAATCTTTGCGTGTAGCCCAGTAGCTGGCTTAGGGAGTTGCCTAGAAGCTGCAAAAAAAGCCGAAAAGAAAAGACCTGCCATCTCCCATGTGGAGGTCCTCCCATGCAATTCCCTCAGAAACCAGGGAACACACACAGCAGATTCGAACCCGCAAGGCCATGCCTGGGATGGGGAGAACTGGAGTCTATTTCTATACCTCTCTCCAACACTACGAGTTGGAACAGATTATACCGTATTACTCAACTGGATAATGAAAGTCCTTGTCGATTGTCATCAAAAGATGTTAAGCAAATGTCTCAATGAGGGATTTCCTCTTCCGCCTTCAGTTGCCTCAGATCTAGGTCGTCTACGTCGACATGTTCGACCAAATCTGATCGCCTTCAGCTGACAGAGATAAGTAAGACGGACAACTTGATCGAAAGCTTGCAAGTGTTTGGGCAGTTCCTGTCGACCAAGTCTGCGAAGCGTCTGTCCGTGGCAGGTAGAAAATATGCCCCAGACGCAGACGGGGTACTCACAACACCCTCACCTGGCGATGTACTGTCGTACGAGCAAGTTCAAATTTGAGCAGCTTGGACCAGGCCGCAGGGGTCCGAAACTTTTCTAACTAACTTTTCAGACAAGCTGTCACGTCCCGAATTTTGACGATCTGAATTCTGTCCTCGACTTCATGCATGAACAATCAACTGCTAGACAATAGAAGCGCTTGCACAAAATAGCCAGGAATTAATGGGACTGTTTGCATGCTTCGGGCCACCTACGGGGGCGAACGTCACCTCTAGCGACACGTCCCCGGCTCATGATGCTTCCGGTGAGGCCTGGGACGGGCTGCTGAGCTTAATGTAGTTGACTGCTACCTGCTGTATGCCATTCACCTCTCTGTCCCTCGAATATCCGAGGCCTGACACCTACCTCCACCTTCCTCACCTACCTCAGGTCGTCGGGACCAGGAACTCAGCGACTCCAAGAAAGCGGTCAAGTCACTTCAAGCTGAGCTTGACTCTCTGAAAAAAAATGCAGCAGCAACAGCAGGAGTGGTGTCCCCAGGGGATGCTCAGAAGCTGCAAGAGCTGCATACCAAGGTCCACTCCCTGGAGCAGCAGAAGGCTGGACTGGAAGAGCTGAGGGCCAAAATGTCAAAGGAAAATTCAGCCTTGCAAAGGGAAAATGCAGCCCTTGAGGCTTCCTCCAAAGAAGTTGCCAAGGGTGTCAGCAAGGATAGCAGCGGCAGGGATTCCCCCTCCACTCTGAAAGAAGAGATAAACAGACTGAGGGCTCTGTTGGATGATGCTTTATCCCAAGCCAAGGCCAAATCAGGTGAGGTGGATCGCACTGCTGCCAAGCTGGCAGATGTTGAAAAGGAAAGAGCTGATGCTGTTGCAGCAGCTTCAACTTCAGCCAAGGAGCGGGCTGCGGCAGAGGAGACAAGCAGGGTAGCTGAGAGTCAGTTGCATTCAGTCAGGGGTTGCTCTGAGCCTGCCGATGAGGAGCAAGTAGCAGCAAGCAAGAAACTTGATGCCTCGGAAGTGGCTCTTGTGGGGGCCACCAGCCAGCTAGCACTGTCCAGTGAGAAAGTCATCTCCCTTGAGCGGAAACTAGCAAACCAGGCTGACGCTATCAAAGGCTTAGAGGCTGATCTAGCGTCCTCCCATGCTGATCTAGCGTCCTCACAGGCCAGGGTTGAGAAGCTCACTACTTTTGAAGAGGAGTTTGAGCAAGTCCGCAGGGAACGTGACACTCTGCAGTCTGAGCTGACATCTGTCCTGT
Source organism: Chlamydomonas sp. ICE-L (assembly GCA_013435795.1). Lineage (NCBI taxonomy): Eukaryota > Viridiplantae > Chlorophyta > Chlorophyceae > Chlamydomonadales > Chlamydomonadaceae > Chlamydomonas > Chlamydomonas sp. ICE-L. Next base: position 68,744,979 of record JACBWV010000610.1, read on the forward strand.
CAGAGCATGCACAGGCCTCATCCACACACAACGCTGGGGTGAACGCCACCACTGCTGCTGCAAGTGCTGCTGCTGCTGCCGCCGCCACAGAGAACTTGAAACTGAAGGATGAGGTTGAGCAGCTTCAGGCAGAGCAGGAGCGGCTGTTGGACGAGCTGGAGAGGGTTAGTGCAGAAGCAAGGGACATCGGAGAATCACAAGCTGCTGCTGCTGCTGAAACCAAGAGACTGAAGGTCGAGGTAGAGCAGCTGCAGGCAGGGCAGGAGCGGCTGTTGGACGAGCTCGAGAGGGTTAGTGCAGAAGCAAGGGACATCGGAGAATCACAAGCTGCTGCTGCTGCTGCTGAAACCAAGAGACTGAAGGACGAGGTAGAGCAGCTGCAGGCAGGGCAGGAGCGGCTGTTGGACGAGCTGGAGAGGGTTAGTGCGGAAGCAAGGGACATTGGAGAATCCCAAGCTGCTGCTGCTGCTGCTGCTGCTGACGATAGTGATGGACTCAAGCAACAGGTAGAACTTGAACTTGAACTTGAATGTGGTTACATAGCTTCAGCCAGCAATTTGGCTGCTTGCTGTCTTTCGCAGTAAAACACATTTACCTAAAAAAAATAAAACTCGAGCAAATCATTTTTTCTTTTCCATTTTCCACCCAACAGGTCGAACTGCTCCAATCTGAGCAGAGACGGCTCACTGGTGAGCTGGAGGGCGCCAGCTCAGCAGCTAGAGACATGGGAGGTTCACAATCTGCAGCTGCCGCCACTGCCGCTGCCGCAGCTGCCTCGGAAAACGTGAAACTCAAGCAGCAGGTAGAGCGGCTCAAGGCAGAGCAGAAGCGGCTGACGGATGAGTTGGAGAGGTCTAAAATGGAAGTGAGGGAGCTTGGTGACTCCCATGCAAATGCACTAGGCGAGGCGGATCGTAGGGAGGGAAGAATGGCAGAGCTAGAGCAGCAAGTGATTGAGCTTGAGGGAACTGTGGCTGCTCTTCAAAAGGACTTGGTGAGTGATAGAAGTAGTAGTAGTAGTAGTAGTAGTAGTAGTAGAAGTAGTAGTGGTGATAGTAGAAGTAGAAGTAGTAGTTATGAGGGGTAGAACATGGACATGCTTTTAGTGAGTTCGCATAGACGCACACACAAACACACATACACATACACACATAGGCGCACACGTGCACATAGGCACACACACGCACACCCGCATACACACATAGGCACACACTTGCACATATGCACACACACACACACACACACACACACACACACACACACACACACACACACACACATAGGCACACACTCCCACATAGGCACCCACTCGCACATAGGCACACACACACACACACTTACACACACACTCTCTCACACACACACACACACACATAGGCACACACTCGCTCATAGACACACACACACACACACACACACACACATACACAAGCACACACATAGGCTCACACCCACTCACACAGAAACACAAACACACACATAGGCGCAAACACACACACAAACACACACAAACACACACGACAGCCTAGCACATGTACCCACAACCCTACGTAGGAGGCAAAGGAGCTGGAGCTGTCCCAGCAAGCATTGGCGGCCTCCATTAAGGGTGATCTGTCTTCCACACAACAAAAAGAGATGGAAAGCAAGATAGCTGAACTACTGAGGGTAGGTTATGACCATTGTTTTTAGTGGTCGTCGTGGTGGTAGTGGTGTGTGTTGTTACGATTGATGTATCTGCCACACAAAAAAGGATGTATGGAAAGCAAGAGAGTAGATGTACAGAGGGTAGGTTGTGACAAGTGTATTTGCGTGTGTGTGTCGGTAAGAGTGATCTATCTGTGACACAAAATAGGATATGTGGAAAGCAAGAGAGCAGAAGCACTGCAGGTGGGTTGTGGCAGACGCATTTGTGTGTGTGTGTGTGTGTTGTTAAGAGTGATCTGTCTGCCACTCAACAAAAGGTTGTATGGAGAGCAAGAGAGCAGAAGTACTGAGGGTAGGTTGTGGCAGACCTTCTGGGGGGCTGTGTGTCGATAAGAGTGACTAGTCTACCACTCAACAAAATTAGATATAGAGAGCAAGATGGCAGAAGTACTGAGGGTAGGTTGTGACAAACATATTTGTGTGTGTCGATAAGAGTGACCAGTCTACCACTCAACAAAATTAGATATAGAGAGCAAGATGGCAGATGTACTGAGGGTAGGTTGTGACAAACGTATTTGTGTGTGTGTGTGTCGTTAAGAGTGATCTATCTGCCACACAAAAAATGATACGTGGAAAGCAAGAGAGCAGAAGCACTGAGGGTAGGTTGTGACAAACGTATTTGTGTGTGTGTTGTTAAGAGTGACCTATCTGCCGCTCAACAAAATGAGAAATGGAGAGCAAGAGAGCAGAAGTAGTGCGGGTAGGTTGTGACCTTCTGGGGGGTTGTGTGTGTTTTAAGTATGACCAGTCTAGCACTCAAAAAAATGAGATATGGAGAGCAAGAGAGCAGAAGTACTGAGGGTGGGTTGTGACAAACGTATTTGTGTGTGTGTGTCGTTAAGAGTGATCCATCTGCCACACAACAAAATGAGATATGGAGAGCAAGAGAGAAGAAGTACTGAGGGTAGGTTGTGGCAGACCTTCTGGGGGGGTGCGTGTTTTAAGTGTGATCAGTCTACCTCTCAACAAAATGAGATATGGAGAGCAAGTTGCCTAAGCTAATGTCGGTGGGTTGTGACTAGGGAACGGCAACATGATATCGTATGATATCATGACATCATATGGTCTAAGCCAAAGTTACTGTTTAAATACAATGTCATATGATGCAATTTGTATGATATCATATGATACCATATGATATTATACTCACCATTGGCCCCAATCATATGATATGCCGATCCCTAGTTGTGACAGCCTTGGTTTAGCATACCCATCCATCCATCCATCCATCCATCCATCCATCCATCCATCCATCCACCCATGTACTGGTACCTGAACTTGGTTACATAGCTTCAGCCAGCAATTTGGCTGCTTACTGTCTTCGGCAGTAAAAACATTATTACGAGGAACCATTACCACCCATGTACACCTCTTGCACGTGTGTGCAGGACAACGGGCGCTTGAATGACAGCCTGGCTGCTGCGGGTGCCGCCGACGCAGCACTGTCTGCCATGCAGCTCATTGTTGCACGGCTTGAGCGAGAGAAGGAGAAGGCAGAGGCGAGCATGAGAGACAAGGATGAACGGCTTACGGCATTGACTGGACAGCACAAGGCTCTGGAAGAAAGAGCTGTTGTGGTGCGTACCTAATGGGGGGGGGGGGGGGGGGGGGGGGGGGGGGGGGCATACAAGGTGTGGGTGGTGAGTGGGGGTGTGGGGGTGACATACAAGGTGGGTGTGTGGGTGGGTGATGGGGGCATTGACTGAACAGCACAAGGCTCTGGAAGAAAGAGCTGTTGTGGTGCGTACCTAATGGGGGGGCGGGGGGGGGGGCATACAAGGTGTGGGTGCATCACTGTCCGCCATGCAGCTCATGGTTGCACGGCTTGAGTGGGAGAAGGAGAAGGAGAAGGCGAGCATGAGAGACAAGGATGAGCGGCTTACGGCGTTGACTGAAGAGCACTGGAAGAAATAACTGTTGTGGTGCGTACCTAATGGGACAGGGGACAGGAAGGGGGGATGGTGGTGGTGGAAGCAGTTGTAATAGTTGCACGGGAAGGAGAAGGCCGGGAGGGGCAACAGCGATGAGTTGCAGGTGGGCGTTGTCGTCGTGCACTTGAATTCACAACCTACTCACACTACCCACACTTGAACTCACGACCCACTCACCCCACACACTCATCCCGCTCACCCACCCCGCCCTCACCCCACCCACACAGTTGAACTCACAACCCACTCACCCCACACACTCACCCCGCTCACCCACCCCGCCCTCACCCTACCCACACAGTTGAACTCACAACCCACTCACCCCACACACTCACCCCACACACTCACCCTGCCCTCACCCCCACACCCACCCACCCCGCCCTCACCCCACACACAGTTGAACTCACAACCCACTCACCCCACCCACTCACCCACCCCGCTCACCCACCCCGCCCTCACCCCACCCACATAGTTGAACTCACAACCCACTCACCCCACACTTTCACCCCACACACTCACCCTGCCCTCACCCCACAACACAACCCCCGCCCTCACCCCACACACAGTTGAACTCACAACCCACTCACCCCACACACTCACCCCGCTCACCCACCCTGCCCTCACCCCACACACCCACCCCGCTCACCCACCCCGCCCTCACCCCACCCACACAGTTGAACTCACAACCCACTCACCCCACACACTCACCCCGCTCACCCACCCTGCCCTCACCCCACACACCCACCTCGCACTCGCCCCACACACAGTTGAACTCACAACCCACTCACCCCACGCACTCTCCCCGCTCACCCACACCGTCCTCACCCCACACACAGTTAAACTCACAAGCGGCTTCCCACGCAGAGGTAGACCAATCCACTCCCTCCACACACCCACACCACTCACTCACCCACACACCCCACACACACTCACCCCACACAGTTAAACTCACAAGCGGCAACCAACCATGAGGTGGATCAATCCCCCCCCCCCCCCCCCCCCCCCTCCACACACACACACCCTCACCCCACACCCTCACCCTCACCCCACACACAGTTGAACTCACAAGGGCGTCCCACGCCCCTCGACACACACACACCCTCACCCCACACCCTCACCCTCACCCCCCACACAGTTGAACTCGGAAGGGCGTCCCTCGCAGAGGTGGATCAATCCACTTCACTGCAAGCGGATCGCCTCCTACCCCCCCCCCCCCCCCCCTCTCCACACACACACATACACATACACACACTCACCCCACACGCAGTTGAACTCACAAGCGGCGTCCCACGCAGAGGTGGACCAATCCTCTTCACTGCAAACGGATCGCCTTCTTCAGGATTACCATCAACTGAAAGAGAAGCACCTCACCCTCATCAATCAGACCAAGATGAAAGACGGTGAGAATTGCTTATCCTCCCCCAAACCCAGACATCCAAACATCTTTCCATACAAAGATCCATTCATACAACTGCACCCTCATCACCAGACCAAGATAAAAGACGGTGAGAATTGCTTGTCCTCCCCCAAACCCAGACATCCAAACATCTTTCCATACAAAGATCCATTCATACAACTGCACCCTCATCAACCAGACCAAGATGAAAGACGGTGAGAATTGCTTATCCTCCCCCAAACCCAGACATCCAAACATCTATCCATACAAAGATCCATTCATACAACTTCACCCTCATCAACCAGACCAAGATGAAAGACAGCTAGAAATGCTTATCATCCTCCAAACCCATACATTATATACCGGTTTCCAAGCATCCATTAAAACATCCATCCATACAACCCCACCCTCATCAACCAGACCAAGATGAAAGACGGTGAGAATTCCTTATCTTCCAAGAACCCATATATCCAAACATCCATCCTAACATCCATACAAACATCCATCCACACAACCTCACGCTCATCAATCAGACCAAGGTGAAAGACGGTGAGAGGTTGGAAGTAGTTGCTCCGGGATTGCTCATACATAGCAGCTAGCCATCCAAACATATATCCAAACATCCATACAGACATCCATGCATATAACCTCACCCCCATTAATCAGAACAAGGTAGACAGACGGTAAGAATTGCTTATCCTCCCAAAAATCCATGTATCCAAACATTCATACAGACATCCATCCATACACCCTTATAAGGTCACCCTCATCAGTCAGGCCAAGAGGAAAGACGGTGAGAGGGTGGACATAGTTGCTTTGGGATTGCTCATACATAGCAGCTAGCCATACAAACATCCATCCATACAACCTGACCCTCATCAACCAGACCAAGATGAGAGACGGTGAAAATGTATTATCTTCCCAAAACCCATATATCCAAACATCTATCCAGGATCTATCCATCAAAATATCCAACCATACAACCCCACCCTCATCAATCAGACCAAGATGAAGTTCAGTGAGAATTTCTTATCCTCCCCAAAACCCAAGCATCCAAACATCCATACTGTAACCTTCCATCCATACAACCTCACCCTCATCTATCAGACCAAGATGAAAGACGGTGAGAATTTCTTATCCTCCCCCAAACCCAGACATCCAAACATCTATCCATACAACCATCCATACATATAACTTCACCCTCATCAACCAGACCAAGATGAAATGTTGTGAGAATTTCTTATCCTCGCCAAAACCCGTGTATCCGAACAGCTGTACATACAACCATCCATCCATACAACCTCCACCTCATCAACGAGACCAAGATGAAAGAAAGCGAGAAATGCTTATCATCCCCCAAACCCATATACCGGTATCCAGACATCCATTAAAACAGTCATCCATACAACCTCACCCTCATCAACCAGACCAAGTGGAAATTCGACGAGAATAGCTTATCCACCCCAAACCCATATACCGGTATCCAGACATCCATCCAAACATCTATCCATACAACCTCACCCTCATCAGCCAGGCTATGATGAAAGACGGCGGGAATTTCTTATCTTCCAAAAACCCATGTATCCAGACATCCATCCAAACATCTATCCATACAACCTCACCCTCATCAGCCAGGCTATGATGAAAGACGGCGGGAATTTCTTATCTTCCAAAAACCCTGTATCCAGACATCCATCCAAAACATCTATCCATACAACCTCACCCTCATCAGCCAGGCTATGATGAAAGACGCGGGAATTTCTTATCTTCCAAAAACCCATGTATCCAGACATCCATCCAAACACTATCCATACAAACCTCAAACACCTCACCCTCAGCAGCCAGGCTATGATGAAAGGACGGCGGGAATTTCTTATCTTCCAAAAAACCGCATGTAATCCAGACATCCCTATCCAAAACAGCTATCCATCAACTCACCCCATCAGCAGCTATGATAAAGACGGCGGGAATTTCTTCATCTTCCCAAAACCCATGATCCAGACATCCTCCAAACATCTGTCCATACAACCTCACCCTCCATCAGCCAGCTTGATGAAATACGGCGTGAATTTCTTTATCTTCCAAAAACCATTTATCAACATCCATCCAAACATCTATCCATAACAACCTCACACACCCTCACAGCAGGCTTATGAAAGAACGGCGGGAAATTTCTTATCTTCCAAAAACCCATGTTAGCCAGACATCCATCCAACATCTATCCATACACCCACCCTCATCAAGCAGCTATAATGAACACGGCGGAATTTCTTATCTCCAAAACCCATGTATCCCGACAAATCCCACCAACTCTATCCATACAACTCACTCCGATCAAGCCATTCTATGATGAAAGACGGCGGGAATTTCTTATCTTCCAAAAACCCATGTATCCAGACATCCATCCAAACATCTATCCATACAACCTCACCCTCATCAGCCAGGCTATGATGAAAGACGGCGGGAATTTCTTATCTTCCAAAAACCCATGTATCCAGACATCCATCCAAACATCTATCCATACAACCTCACCCTCATCAGCCAGGCTATGATGAAAGACGGCGGGAATTTCTTATCTTCCAAAAAACCCATGTATCCAGACATCCATCCAAACATCTATCCATACAACCTCACCCTCATCAGCCAGGCTATGATGAAAGACGGCGGGAATTTCTTATCTTCCAAAAACCCATGTATCCAGACATCCATCCAAACATCTATCCATACAACCTCACCCTCATCAGCCAGGCTATGATGAAAGACGGCGGGAATTTCTTATCTTCCAAAAACCCATGTATCCAGACATCCATCCAAACATCTATCCATACAACCTCACCCTCATCAGCCAGGCTATGATGAAAGACGGCGGAATTTCTTATCTTCCAAAAAACCCATGTATCCAGAACATCCATCCAAACATCTATCCATACAACCTCACCCTCAGCAGCCAGGGCTATGATGGAAAGACGGCGGGAATTTCTTATCTCATCTTCAAAAACCCATGTATCCATACATCCATCCAAACATCTATCCATACAAACCTCACCCTCAGCAAGCCAGCTTAGAATGAAAAGACGGCGGGAGAATGTTCTTATCTTCCAAAAACCCATGTATCCAGAAGCCATCCAAACATCTATCCATACAACCTCACCCTCAGCAGCCAGGCTATGATGAAAGACGGCGGGAATTTCTTATCTTCCAAAAACCCATGTATCCAGACAATCCATCCAAACATCTATCCATACAACTCACCCTCATCAGCAAGGCTATGATGAAAGACGGCGGGAATTCTTATCTTCCAAAACCCATGTATCCAGACATCCATCCAAACATACTATCCATACAACCTCACCCTCATCAGCCAGGCTATGATGAAAGACGGCGGGAATTTCTTATCTTCCAAAAACCCATGTATCCAGACATCCATCCAAACATCTATCCACAAAACCTCACCTCATCATCCAGGCTATATGAAGGACGGCGAGGATTTCTTAATCTTCCAAAACCCATGTATCCAGACATCCATCCAAACATCTAGCCACACAATCCCCTCATCAGCCAGGCATGATGAAATACGGCGGGAATTTCTTATCTGCTCTGCCAAAAACCCATGTACCAGACATCCATCCAAACAATCTACCATAAACAACCGCACCTCATCAGCCAGGCTAAATGATAAAAGAACGCGGGATTCTTATCTTCCAAAAAACCCTGTATCCAACATCCATCTCAAACTCTATCCATATACCTCACCTCATCAGCAGGCCTAGATGAAAGACGCGGGAATTGCTGATCTTCCCAAAAACCCAGTATCCAACATCCATCCAAACATCTATCCACACAACCCAACCCTCATCACCAGCTATGAAGACGGACGGCGGGATTGCTTATCCTTCCAAAACCCATGTATCCAGACGTCCATCCAACATCTTTTTTTTTTTTTGTTTTTTTATGTTGGGTAAAAAAATTGGTGTTCTTTTTTTTTTGTTTTTTTTCCCCCCCCCCCCCCCCCACCCCCCCCCCCCCCCCCCCCCCGCCCCCCCCCCCCCCCCACACCCCCCCCCCCCCCCCCCCCCACCACCCCCCCCCCCCCCCCCCCCCCCCCCCCCCCCCCCCCCCCATGCCCCACCCCCCCCGGCCCCCCCGACCCCACCAACCCCCCCCACCCCCCCCCCCCCCCCCCCACCCCCCCCCCCCACAAAAATACAACCTCATCCCTCCATCACCAAGCTTATGATGAAGACGGCGGAATTTCTTATCTTCCAAAACCCATAGTATCCATACAAGTCCATCCAAACATCTAATCCACAACCTCACCCTCATCAGCCATCTATGATGAAAATACGGCGGGAGTTTCGTATCTTCCAAAAACCCATGTTCCAACATCCGATCCAAACATCTATCCAGACAACCTCACCTCATCAGCCAGGCTTATGATGAAAGACAGGCGGGAATTTCTTATCTTCCAAAACCCATGTATCCAGACATCCATCCAAACATCTATCCATACAACCTCACCCTCATCAGCCAGGCTATGATGAAAGACGGCGGGGGAATTTCTTATCTTCCAAAAACCCATTATCCAGACATCCATCCAAACATCTATCCATACAACCCCTCACCCTCATCAGCCAGGCTATGATGAAGGACGGCGGGAATTTCTGTATCTTCCAAAAACCCATGTATCCAGACATCCATCCAAACCATCTATCCATACAACCTCACCCTCATCAGCCAGGCTATGATGAAAACGGCGGGAATTTTTTATCTTCCAAAAACCCATGTATCCAGGACATCCATCCAAACATCTATCCATACAACCTCACCCTCATCAGCCAGGCTATGATGAAGGACGGCGGGAATTTCTTATCTTCCAAAAACCCATGTATCCAGACATCCATCCAAACATCCATCCATACAACCTCACCCTCATCAACCTGACCAAGGTCAAGTCGGTGAGAGGTCGGAAGTACTTTTGCTTGAGGATTGTTTATACATAGCAGCTATCCATACAAAGATCCATCCATACAATTTAAGCCTCACCAATCAGACCACGATGGAAGACGGCGATAAAATCCTTATCTTCCAAAATCCCATATGCCGTATCCAAACATCCGTACGAACTTCCATCCATACAGCTTCACCCTCATCAACCATACCAAGATGAAATACGGTGTGCATTGCTTATCCTCCCCAAACCAATACATTCGAACATCTATCCACACAACCATCCATCCATGCAACTTCACCCTCATCAACCAGAACATGATGAAATTCGGTGCGAATTTTTTATCTTCCAAAAAACCATTTATCCAAATATCCATCCAAACAACGTCACCCTCATCAATCAGACCAAGATGAAAGACAGTGAGAGGGCAGACATAGTTGCTTTGGGATTGCTCATACATAGCAGCTAGCCATCCAAACATTTATCCAAACATCCATCCACACAACCTCACCCTCATCAACCAGACCAAGAGAAAAGTCGGAAGAAGATTTGCTTTGGGATAGCTCATGCATAGCAGCTATCCATACAACATAAATCAACTCATCGATCAGACCCAGATGAAAATCGGTTAGAAGGCAGACATAGTTACTTTGGGATAGCTCATGCATAGCAGCTATCCATACAAACATCCATCCATACAACATAAATGAACTCATCGATCAGACCCAGATGAAAATCGGTTAGAAGGCAGAATTTGTTACTTTGGGATTGCTCATACATGGGGAGCTGCCTAGAAGCTGCAGCTCGTAGCTGAAAATAAAGGCCACTAAAGTGATCTAGCCATTAAAGCATGCCAGCATCCAAGCATCCATCCGTCCATGCATTTGCTAAGCACTCACCGCCTTGCTATATGTTTAGGGATGTTTATGTTGTACTGATCCCCATGATTATCAGGCGATATATCATACAACATTAAACGATATATTGATGTATCGTAAGATAATGTACAATATATTGATGTAACATACGATGTTGTATGTTATTTCATATGAAATCGTATATTTATGCATATATATGTAGGGAACGGCAATATGAGATCATAAGATGCCGGCAGTCTGACTAGTCTACAGTTACCATTTTAAAACAATATCATATGGTGCAATTTGTATGATATCATATGATATCTTACTCACCTTTGGCCAACATCATATGATATGCCGATCCCTATATGTATGACAGCGTACAATATATACGACACTGTACGATATACCGGTATTGATATATCCTATGATATTGCTCAATATATTGATAGGGAATATGATATTGTATGATATATCATATATGTTAAACATTGTATTTGACAACCCAATACATGCTACACAAAAAGTAGAACCCTTACCTACCAACCCTTCGACTTGATGAATGAAACAAGAGAACTATATCCTCACCTCACATCACTACCCTTGGATATGATGTAACAGAAGAACCCTCCCACCCCCAACTCAGCCCACGCACACCCCATCCCAACCCACTCACATCCCAACCCAAGGACCCAAACCCAACCCATTCCAACCCAACCAACGCACACCCCAACACGTCCCATCCCAACCCACACAAACCCAACCCACACAAATCCCAACCCACGCATATCCCAACCCACCCACATCCCAACCCACCCACATCCCGACCCACGCATACCCCAACACATCCCATCCCAACCCAACCCAACCCAAATTTCTATCCCATCCCAACCTCAGATATGATGGAGCTCCTACAGCAACAGCTGTCCGATTTAGCCGACATGGACCTGGACCACATCCTGAAGACAGCAGTACCTGCAGGAAGAGGGAAATCAGGGGCAAGGAGCTAACATGAATTGAACTTGTTTGCATGGCCCCACTCTGCTCAGCTGCTCGCCGTCCTCGGCAGCACCACCAAGATTCGAATCAGGGGCAAGGAGCTACCATGAACTTGGTCATAAACCTGTTTACATCACGCCAGCCTGTTCATCTGCTCACTCACCGCCCTCGGCAGAACCATCAAGAATCAAAATCAGGGGCAAGGAGGTAACATGAATATGAACTTTTTACATGGCTTCGGACTGTTCATCTCCTGTGTTGGAGAGGGGAGGGGAGGGTTCAAGATTCAAAACAGGGGCAAGGAGCTAAAATGAGCTAGATCTTGAACTTGTTTACATGACTCCAGCCTGTTCATTTGCTTGCCGCCCTCGGCAGAACCATCAAGATTCAAATCAGGTGCAAGGAGCTAACATTGACTTGAAATTGTTTGCATGGCTCCAGCCTGCTCAGCTGCTGGTCGTCCTCGCCAGCACGATCAAGATTCAAATCAGGGGCAAGGAACTTGGACTTTTTGCATGGCTCCAGCCTCTTCATCTCCTCGCCGTCCTCATCCCCTGTGTTGGGGAGGGGGGGGTCAAGATTAAAATCAGGGGCAAAGAGCTAAAATGAGCTTGGTCTTGAATTTGTTTACAATGGTCCAGCATATTAAGGCTGCTCGCCGTTCTCGGCAGAACCATCAGGATTCAAAATCAAGGGGCAAGGAGCTAACACTTGTTTACTCCATTCGGACTTGTTTACAATGGTCCAGCTTGCTCATCTGCTCGCTGTCCTCAGCTGTACCATCAAGATTCAAATTCAGGGGCAATGAGCTAACACGCCCTCAGACTTGAACTTGTTTACAATGGTCCACCATGTTAAGGCTGCTCGCAGCCCTCAGCAGAACCATCAAGAGTCAAAATCAGGGGTAAGGAGCTAAGACAAGCTTGGTCTTGTTTACATGTCTCCAGCCTGAGTGACACCATTCATAAAATTGAACTTGCTTACATGGCTCCAGCCTGTTCATCTGCTCGCCGTCCTCGCCTCCTCGGCCGTACCATCAAGATTCAAATCAGGGGCAAGGAGCTAACACGAGCTTGGTCCTAAACCTGTTTACATGGCTCCAGCCTGTTCAGCTGCTCGCCGTCCTTAACAGCACCATCAAGATTTAAATCAGGGGCAAGGAACTATCACGCGCTTGGACTTGAACTTGAATAAATGGCTCCAGCGTGCTCAGCTGCTCGCCGTCCTCGGCAGCACCATCAAGATTCAAATCAGGGGCAAGGAGCTAACATGGACTTAAACTATTTTACATGGCTCCAGCGTGTTAAGGCTGCTCGCTGCCCTTGGCATTACCATCAAGATTTAAATCAGGGGCCAGGAGCTAACGTAAACTTCAACTTTTTTGCATGGCTGCATGAAATACGTCCAACGACCTGTTTCGAAAATCGAATCAAAATCATCTGCTGAATTTATAGAAGGCTGTTCGGCGATCTGAGCAGGGAGCAGGGAACTTCAGGAGGACCCCCAGCTCTGCTGCCTGAGACGCAACCAATTTAATAGCCTGCATCCTGCAACGTATCCTTTGACGTTGCGTCTGCTACGGAGGTTGCAGTGTCCTGAACAACCCTGGCAGGGAGATCAATAAACTTGAACTTGGTTACGTAGCCCATGCCAGCAATTTGGCTGGGGCTGGGCACGGAGATCAATATTCAAAATGATGGGGCAAGAAGCTAGCTTGAACTTGGTTACATGGCGCCAGTCTGGGTGTCACCATTCATAAACTTGAACTCGGTTACATGGCTCCAGCATGTCTAGCTGCTTGCCGAGTTGCCGTGCTCGGCAGTACCATCAAGATTCAAAATCAGGGGCAAGGAGCTACAATGCACTATTGCACTTGGTCCTAAGCCTGTTTACGTAGCTCCAGCCTGCTCAGCTGCTCCCCGTCCTCGGCAGTACCATCAATATTCAAAATCGGGGGTATGGAGCTAAGACGAGCTTGGTCTTGTTTACATGGCTCCAGCCTGAGTGACACCATTCATAAACTTTAGCTTGGGCAAATCCAATCAAACTGGCTTTCCCCCGTATGGGCCTTTACATTTTAAATGGAGTTCTTTGTATTATCAAACTTGTTTATTGTTTGGCTGCTCGTCGTCGTGGGCCGTACAATAATAATTACCAGGGAAAATGTAAACGGGTTGCACCATCCATTTACGGTACCTACGGTCTCTAGAGAATCTATTGCCTCATGAACCAGCATTCTTGCCACACATTGCACGAAGGAGTCCCTACCGCCTGGAGGTTGACACTTACTATGTCTGCCATAGTGGCTTTCACCAGCTGCGGCGTACTTGAGGGTTCCCTTAACACCACGCCCCTCCAGGCGTTATCTTTTTTACTGTCTCTTTGTTTGACTACGCGTTTTCATTCTACATTATATTGTCATCGACAGGCCATTGTTGGCCCAAGTTACCTGGTTACATAGCTCCAGCCAACAATTTGGCTGCTCGGAGTGCTCGCCGAACTTGGTCTAGTTACTTGAACTTGGTTATGTGGCTTTAGCCTGTAATTTGGCTGCTCTCTGTCTTCTGGCAGTAAAAAAACAGGGAATGTAAACGTGAGCGTGGAAGCTGCCTTGCGTAGCCCCACAAATAATCAATGCATATACCGTGCTGCACCACTAAGTAGTTTGGGGTAGTCTGAGTAGTTCGGTGTAGTCTAAGTAGGTTGGGATAGTCTAAATAGTTTGGGCTAGTCTGAGTAGTAGGGGGTAGTCTGTAAGACAGCCCTTGAAAGCTACATTCTTGGAATGTTGGTCTCAGTAACCAGCATTTTCACCAGGCAAATGTATTTTTACTGCTGAAGACGGCGAGCAGCCAAATTGCTGGCTGAAGCCAGGTATTTAAGTTCAAGTAACCAGCAATAGGAGATACCTAAAAGCTGTCTTTACGTGAACTTCTAGTTTTTCGACAACACTTAAATATGGCACAAGCAATTGTGACTGAAATTTGAACTGATGCAGCTGAGGACATTTGGCCAGTGACTGGCATGTCCCAAAGACATCGCTGAACACATTCAAATACTGCCAGAGATTTGGAAAGCAAATCGAGTTGGTGACTTGGTGGTTGGCCCCAACGCAAGCAAACAGACTGGCCCCCTCAACCTAACGCCTCGTTTGTCGTTACAAGCAGGGTAATTCAAAGCGCGCGCTTTTGCGCTTTTGAGCGCTGACTTTTTGACCCTCTCTGCGCTCTAAGTGCAGTTTTTTACAACCCCCTGTGGGCGCAGCAAGCAATTTTTGCGCTTTTTGCACTACAAAGCGCAGTTTTTTTGTTTTCAAGTGCGCAAAAGCGCTGGCCAATTTGGCCATTTGAAGTACCTTGGTTACAAGGATTCACATATTTTAATTTAAAGCAAATCAATGGGCTTTGCAGGCAACTTCAAGACTTCAAGTTCGAGTTCCTTTCCTTGGCTCCATGCCTTTAGTTGTATCCCGCTCTGTTTTTTCGTTAGCTCTTTATGTGCCGTTTCATTCGCTATGTGGAGTTTACCTCCAGCTCAAGAATCCCTATCTTCAAACTTTACACTAGAAAAATGCCGGCTATAAATGTACGAGGGTAACCTCTGGCCCTAAATCTCTTCTGAAAAATCTTCTGAAAACATCCCACATTAATGGGCTTTGCAGACAGCCTAGGGGGCTTCATTCCTGGGCTCAGCAACCAGCAAGGGGAGATGCCCACAAGCTGCCTAGGCGTTATCTAATGCAGCTGAAGAGATATGCCCAGTGCCCACTGACTGGCATGTCCCAAGCCATAACTGGTCACATTTCAAAAAACGCTGGAGATTTTGAAAGCGAATCAAGTGGGCTTTGCAGGAACCCTAGGGGGCTTTATTATTGAGCGTGGACTTGATTTGTTTATATAGCTTCAGCCAGCAATTTGGCTGCTTTCCGTCTTCTTCTTATCGAGCTCAGTAACCAGTGAGATAGCTACCATAGCTTTTATGTTCAGTTTCCAGCAATAGCTTCTGGGCAGCTCCACTGGCTGGCTATTCAGTCAAACCAAACACAACCTAGTGCACCTTCAAGCTGACAAAATCAACTGTCCTGAACTGCTGAAATATTGGGGTTGAGCGTAGTGGCTGGATCGGAGAGCTGCCTAGAAGCTGCTAAGAAAAGCCCTAGACGTAAACTTAGGCAGCTGAAGGCATATGCCCAGTGCCCACTGACTAACCTGTCTCAAGGTATAACTGAACTCGTTCCAACACCTGGGACTGCAGCAAGCAAGGGAGAGATGCCACAGCAAGAAAAACATGACATGACATTTTATGCAGCTGCAGACATAAGCGCAGTGACTGGCATGTCCCAAAGGCACAACACATTCCAGTACCAGGGACTGCAGTGAAGGGAAGGCTGCTAGGGCAGACGAAATATTTATTTTATGCACCTGCAGACACAAGCGCAGCGACTGGCATGTCCAAAAGGCATAATACATTCCAGTACCAGGGACTGCAGTGAAGGGAAGGCTGCTAGGGCAGACGAAATATTCATTTTATGCAGCTGCAGACACAAGCGCAGTGACTGGCATGCTCCTTAGTCATGACACATTCTAGTGCTGGGGACTGCAGTGAAGGAAGGCTGCTAGGGCAGACGAAATAAATATTTTATGCAGCTGCAGACACAAGCGCAGTGACTGACATGTACCAAAGGCATAACTCATTTCAGTACCAGGGACTGTAGTGCAGGGAAGGCTGCCACGGGAAGAAAAACATGTATTTTATGCAGCTGCAGACACAAGTGCGGTGACTGACATGTACCAAAGGCATAACTCATTTCAGTACCAGTGACTGCAGTGAAGGGAAGGCTGCTAGGGCAGACGAAATATTCAAGCCATACATGGTATCCGGCAAAGCAACTCACTCCATTGATGATGCCATCCCATGTTACGCACAGGGTCATATCCGACATTACGCATCAGTTCGGATCCGACGTTACGTATCCCACATTAAGCATCAGTTCGGCTCCGACGTCACGCAACCGACGTTCCGCATCGGGTCGGATCCGACGTTACGCATCGGGTCATGGATACAAACATTTATGTTTACAGGTTCTTTTGAAGGTACTACTTGTAGCACAAGTGCTAAATTGTGCACCTTGGTGTTATGGGGGTGCTACGTTAGAGCCTCTTGGGGTTGCTTTTGGGGGCCAAAAAGCTGCTAGTAGCACCCCAACGGCTGCTAGGAGCACCAAGGTGCTATGTTAGAGCCTCTAAGGGTTGCTTTTGGGGGCCAAAAAGCTGCTAGTAGCACCCCAACGGCTGCTAGGAGCACCAAGGTGCTTTGCAAGGACACTGGTTAATTTCATTAGAAATATTCCAATGGATACAACGCCATCATATGCTCGTGCATTACCCAGTGATGACGACTGAACACGGTACAGCACTTTGGCAAGGCTTTGGTAACCTGAAGTGGAAAATAATCAGGGAGAACCAGGTGATGCAGATTGTGACACGCTGACAATGCTGTGATGTCCGAAAGTTTCTTGCAACCATCCAGTCGTAGGGTACGCAGATCGGAACATGCTGACAAGGCTGAGATATCCTGAAGTTGCTCACAACCATCCAGGGACAGGGTACGTAGCTTACTACACGCTGACAAGGCTGTGATATCCTGAAGTTGATCACAACCAGACAGCTTCAGGGTAGGCAGAGTGCTGCAGGCTGACAAGGCTGAGATGTCCTGAAGTTGCTGACAGCCTGACAAATCAAGGTAGTCCAGATTACAACACGCAGACAGGGATGTGATGTCCTGAAGTCGCCCACAACCAGACAGCTGTAGGGTCTGCAGATTGCTACACGCTGACAGCGCTGTGATGTCCTGAAGCTGAAAGCAATCGGACATATTCAGGTCCTGCAGATTGCAACACGCTGACAAAGATGCGGAGACCAGAATTTTACACTGAGACAAACTCAGGGTCTGTAGATTGCTACAGGCTGACAACGCCGTGATGTCCTGGACTTGCCGACAGTAATTCAGTCTCAGGGTATGCAGATTGCTACACGCTGACAAGGCTGTAATGTCCTGAAGCTCAGCTGAAGATAGTTCCAGGGTATGCAGATTGCTACACACTGACAAGGCCGTAATGTCTTGAAGCTTAAAACCAGATAGAGAGAGGGTGTACAGATTGGGACATGCTGACAAGGCTGTTATGTCCCGAACCTTAGCCCCACATAGATCCAAGGCATGCAGATTGTGACACACTGACAAGGCTGTTATGTCCTCAACATGAACACAAGAAGTCAGATTCAGGGTCTGCAGATTGGAGCATGCTGACAAGGATGTGATGTTGTGGAGCTGAAAACAACCACTGAGATCCAGGGCACGCAGATTGCACCATGCTGACAAGGCTGGTATTTCCAGAAGTGGCCTACAACGAGACAGATTCAGGGTCTGCAGACCGCTACATGATGACAAGGCTGAGATGTCCTGGTATCCAAAACCACTGAGATCTAGGGTTTGCAGATTGCAGAACGCTGACAGGAATGTGATGCCCTGCAGATTACAATTAGATAGACTCGGGGAATTTATATCAGTATACCCAGATAAGGACGTGCCGTCCGGAAGCTGTTCCCAACCATCCAGGTGCAGGGTATGCAGAATACTACACGCTGAAAAGGCTGCGATATCCTGAAGCCGCTGACAATAAAACAGATTCAGGGTGCGAAGATTGCTACACCTCGACAATGCTGTGATGTCCTTCAGCCGCTGACAATGAGACAGATTCAGGGTTTGCAGATCGCTAAACCCTGACAACGCGCTGCTGTACTTCAGCTGCTGACAATGAGACAGATCGAGGGTACGCAGATTGCTACACCCTGACAACATTACGATGTATAGCTGCTTACAACCAGTCATACAGAGGGTACGCAGGTTCAAACATGCAGACAAGGCTGAAATATCTGTCAAGCCAAGCCAACTGTTGAGGTCTAGGGAACGCAGGGCAGGGCAGAACTCGAAGTTGGGAAGGCTGGTATCTGGGAAGCCATGTAAAACAGCCTCCTCAAGCTGAGTCAGCACTGTCAATCGATGTTAAGCAGGAGACATCTGCAGACCAGTCAGCTTTTCATCATCAGCATCTTGACCATCATCAGAATCTTGACCATCATCAGCATCTTGACCATCATCAGCATCTTGACCATCATCAGAATCTTGACCATCATCAGCATCTTGACCATCATAAGCATCTTGACCATCATCAGCATCAGGCCTGATCTGCACCTCTAGACTACGCAAGGAGGATGGCAAGCCAGTTAGGGCAAGACCCCTTGGTGCTCTCAACAAGCGGACTCTCTGAAGAGCAGGGCACTGGTGGAGGACAGAGATTTCCAGTTCACAATGCTTCTGCAGGGTAACATGAAACGAACATGGCTCGATGAGAATGGGCTGGTCAGTACATTTTCATTACATTGTCATAGACCGGCCATATTTGACCCAAGAGGAGCCCCTGAGAGGAGCCCGCGCCACGAAACCCGGGGGGCTCTTCCATATAGCTCTGAAGATGTCGGGCATAGGAAGTACGAGAATGAGCGATTCACTGTTTTTTTGTCGCCATCCCATGTTACGCATCGGGTCGCGGCTTCAACACCTTGGCAAGCTCTTTTGCAAACCATTCTCCATGTGCCTCGTGTTTCCGAGTCGAAGAAAGGTACCAGAGCTTCATCACAGATCCACAATGCTTCCTCAGAAAATCGCCTAACGGCTGGAGCATCCTCTTGAGCGGCGTGGCTATCGCACACCATGTCGCTGCGCTAATCTATGCAGCCTGCTGGTGTCTAGATCACAGTAGGAAGAAAATAAAAGCTAAGAAAATACGCGCAGCGGCGTGGCCGGATAGAAGGTAAGAAGGCAGTAGGTAGAAAGCGTGCGTAAGAGCAATATCTGGTTGCAACGCACTTCCGTTAACAAGTTGCCGGCTTCCTTGGAAGTATGGCCTCCGTATAGCGTTGGAGAACGTCCCAGAAACCTAAACGCACCACAACAGTCGCGTATTACCGCAGTTTGTTTGATTTGAATTCGAATATTTCGGGCGGTTGAGATCAGACTCGGGACCAGACGCAAGCAGCTCTAGCCGGCTCTAGCTGATAGCTGCCGCCCGCTTGCATCCACGCGCACGCAATCAGATCAGACCACGCCTGCTGGCGTCTCTTTCTTTCCATATTTGTCTCCCCGCTCAGCCCCGCTGAGCCCTGCGTTTTCCTGAGGCATCGCCTTCACTCCGGCTCAACTATCTATCTGCCTACTGCATGCCGATCCGGATAACTCAGAAGTAATCCCAAACACCCTAGTACCGAATCAATGCCTATTTCGTGAGATACTGCGCCCAATTTCTATGGTCCTGGCCATCCTAGGCACAAGACCTGTCGAAGATTCGTACACGGTTGAAACGTACTGCTCCAGAAGTGTGTGCCTCTAGACAGGCATGTGGTGAATGTCAAGGCGCAACAGCACATGGAAAGGTGGGCCATGGGATTTCTTGGGATTAGGGATTGGTATATATATACCATATGATGTTGGCCAAAGGTGAGTTTGATATCATACAAATTGCATCATATGATATTGTGTTTAAAGGTAACCTAGGAAGACTGCAGGGCATCATATGAGCATCATATGATGTCAATTGCCGTTCCAGCAGGGCAGACAAGCAACGATACGAGCAAAAGGAAACGACTCAGCACAAAGAAACACGAACAAAGAACAACAGAACAAAAGAACCACAGCAACACGCCAGCCACGAACGACCAGCAACGCCACGACCGAAGCACCGCCAAGAAAAGCAACGCAAAGAACAGCCAAGGTAACAAGGAACGGCGAAAGAAAAGATTAAGAAACGAACGCACCGCAAAAGACAAGCAATGTTGCCCCTAACAAACTACCTCCAAGGTAAACGGCATCATATGCACAAGAATGGACGTGGGTGCCCGCATGGGTGTGGGATGCGAAGGGGTCAACGCTCCCTCCATTGGGCCACGCCCTACAGGCCCTCCAAGGCCCGCTTCTCAGCGGACTGTAGCCTGGCACGTGTCAGGGGCATAAGACAATCCTTCTTCTGCGTCCCATTGCTCGCGTCCTGCGGCTGCTGGTTGGGCGGGGCTCCCTGGGGCCCCCGCGCCCGCCACAGCGTCCCGCACGGACGGTCCCTGAAACGAGTAAGCGGGGCCCGTGCCTCGGCACTCCCCCGGGCCAGAACTTAACCGACGACCATCCCAAGGGGAACACGGCATGCACCACGCCCCACGCCCCTACGCCCCACGCCCCACGCCCCACGCCCCACGCCCCAGCCCCACGGCCCCCGCCCCACGCCCCACGCCCACGCCCACGCCCCACGTCCCACTCCCCGCGCCCCACGCCGCCACGGCCCCACGCCCACTCCCCACGCCACGCCCCGCGATCCCAGCCGCCACGGCCCACGCCCCACGGCCCTATCGCCCACGGCCCACGCCTCCACGCCCCAGGCCGACGCCCACGCCGCCAGGACCCACGCGCGCCGCCCTACTCACGCCCACGCCCACGCCCACGCCCACGCCCACGCCCACGCCCCACGCCAGGCCCACTCCCACTCCCACTCCCACTCCCACTCCCCACTCCCATCCACTCCCACCCACTCCCACTCCCCCTCCACTCCCACTCCCACTCCCACTCCCACTCCCACCCCACTCCCCACTCCCACTCCACTCCCCTCCCCACTCCCACTCCCACCTCCCCACTCCCACCGCCCACGCCACTCCCACTCCCACTCCCTCCCCAACCACCCACTCCCACTCCAATCCACTCCACTCCCAAAACCCACTCCCCACTCCCACTCCCACTCCCACTCCACTCCCACTCCCATTCCCACTCCCACTCCCATTCCCACCCCTCCCACCAGAATAAGAAACAAAGCTCAACCATACAAAACGTTAACTGCTGCATGTATGCTACGTCCGTGGCGTTACCGTTCTACACATGTGAAAGGACGACATGAATATTGCTTGTCTGGCACTCTGCTTCATGTGGGACCTGGCTACTCCTGAGCCATGACTACACCAATGATATTACTGCTGCATGTTTGGCACTCAGCATGTGAAATGACGACATGAATGCTGCTTGCTTGGCACCTGGCCACATATGGGACCTGGCTACACCTGCGCCATGACTAAACATGTGACATGTCTACACCAATGCTATTACTGCCGCACGTTTGGCACTCTGCTACACATGGGACCAGGCTACACCTGCGCCATGACTAAACATGTGACATGTCTACACCAATGCTATTACTGCCGCACGTTTGGCACTCTGCTACACATGGGACCAGGCTACACCTGCGCCATGACTAAACATGTGACATGTCTACACCAATGCTATTACTGCCGCACGTTTGGCACTCTGCTACACATGGGACCAGGCTACACCTGCGCCATGACTAAACATGTGACATGTCTACACCAATGCTATTACTGCCGCACGTTTGGCACTCAGCTTGTAAAATGACGACATGACTTCTGCTTGTTTGAGACTCTGCTTCACATGGGACCTGGCTAAACCAATGATATTACTGCTGCACGCTAGGCACTCTGCACATAGGACATGGATGCACCTGTGCCATCAATACGCCTGTATGACATGACTGCACCAATGATATTACTGCTGCAAATTTGGCTCTCAGCATGTGAAATGATGACATGAATGCTGCTTGTTTGGCACTTGCCTTCACATGGGACATGGCCACACCTGCTACATGACTACACTTATGATATTACTGCTGCATGTGAAATGATGACATGAATGCTGCTTGTTTGGCACTCGCCTTCACATGGGACCTGGCCACACCTGCTACATGACTACACTTATGATATTACTGCTGCCTGTGAAATGATGACATGAATGCTGCTTGTTTGGCACTCGCCTTCACATGGGACCTGGCCACACCTGCTACATGACTACACTTATGATATTACTGCTGCATGTGAAATGATGACATGAATGCTGCTTGTTTGGCACTCGCCTTCACATGGGACCTGGCCACACCTGCTACACGACTACACTTATGATATTACTGCTGCATGTGAAATGACAACATGAATGCTGCTTGTTTGGCACTCGCCTTCACATGGGACCTGGCCACACCTGCTACATGACTACACTTATGATATTACTGCTGCCTGTGAAATGATGACATGAATGCTGCTTGTTTGGCACTCGCCTTCACATGGGACCTGGCCACACCTGCTACATGACTACACTTATGATATTACTGCTGCATGTGAAATGATGACATGAATGCTGCTTGTTTGGCACTCGCCTTCACATGGGACCTGGCCACACCTGCTACATGACTACACTTATGATATTACTGCTGCATGTGAAATGACAACATGAATGCTGCTTGTTTGGCACTCGCCTTCACATGGGACCTGGCCACACCTGCTACATGACTACACTTATGATATTACTGCTGCATGTGAAATGACAACATGAATGCTGCTTGTTTGGCACTCGCCTTCACATGGGACCTGGCCACACCTGCTACATGACTACACTTATGATATTACTGCTGCATGTGAAATGACAACATGAATGCTGCTTGTTTGGCACTCGCCTTCACATGGGACCTGGCCACACCTGCTACATGACTACACTTATGATATTACTGCTGCATGTGAAATGATGACATGAATGCTGCTTGTTTGGCACTCGCCTTCACATGGGACCTGGCCACACCTGCTACATGACTACACTTATGATATTACTGCTGCATGTGAAATGACAACATGAATGCTGCTTGTTTGGCATTCTGCTTCACGTGGGACCTGGCTACTCCTGCGCCATGACTACACCAATGATATTTCTGCTGCATGATTTGCACTCAGCATGTGAATGACGACATGAATGCTGCTTGTTTGGCACTCGCCTTCAGATAGGACCTGGATACACCTGCGACATGACTACACCTACTGCCACAGATTTGGCTGTCTGCTACATGAGTCATATGACTACACGCATGAAATGAGCACACAATGCTATTAATGCTGCATGCTTGGCACTCAGCCACACCTGTGACGTGGCATGAATACACCTGTTTCATGACTGCCACAGATTTGGCTGTCTGCTACATGGGTGATGTGACTACACGCATGAAATGACCACACATTGCCTTTCCTAATGCGTGTTTGGCACTCAGCCACACCTGTGATATGACGACACCTGTTTCATGACTGCTACAGATTTAGCTCTCTACTGCATGAGTCATATGACCACACATGTGTCATGGTTACAGCAATGATATTCCTGCTGCATGGTTGTCACTCCATTACACCTGCTCCATGACTACACGTGTGACATGATTACACCAATGATATTCCTGCTGCATGGTTGTCACTCCGTTACACCTGATCCATGACTACATGTGTGAGATGATTATACCAATGATATTCCTGCTGCATGCTCGTCACTCCGTTACACCTGCTTCATGACTATACGTGTGACATGATTACACCAATGATATTCCTGCTGCATGGTTGTCACTCCATTACACCTGATCCATGACTACATGTGTGAGATGATTATACCAAAGATATTCCTGCTCCATGTTCGTCACTCCGTTACACCTGCTTCATGACTATACTTGTGACATGATTACACCAATGATATTCCTGCTGCATGGTTGTCACTCCATTACACCTGATCCATGACTACATGTGTGAGATGATTATACCAATGATATTCCTGCTGCATGCTCGTCACTCCGTTACACTTGCTCCATGACTACACGTGTGACATGATTACACCAATGATATTCCTGCTGCATGGTTGTCACTCCCTTACCCCTGCTCCATAACGATACCTGTCCAATGACTGCTACAGATTAGACTCTCTGCTACACAAGTGGCGTGGCTTCACGAGACCCAGCAGGCTGAACAAACACTGAGTGAGTGGCGTGGCTTCATGAGACCCAGCACGCTGGACAAACACAGAGTGAGTGGCCTGGCTTCATGAGACCGAGCACGCTGAACAAGCACAGAGTAGGTGGCGTGGCTTCATGAGACCCAGCACGCTGAACAAACACTGAGTGCTACCGCTTAGAAGTCGTCACAGCTTTTCTTTGTGGCTACGGGCAGCAGCTTCTAGTTAGCTCCTCTGCCTGGCTACTTAATCAGCCGAACCCCAAGCAGCCTAGTGCATCTGGAAGCTGTCATCATCAGCTGACCAGCACTGCTGAAATATTCGGGTGGAGCCCAGTGACTAGCTCAGGGAGTTTCATCTGCCTAGCTACTTGATCAAACCACAGGCAAAGTAGTGCACCTGGAAGCTGACGTCATCAGCTGTCCAGCACTTCTGAAATACCCAGGTGGAACCCAGTGGCTGGCTCGGGAGCTGCTTAGAAGCTGCTAGCAAAAGCCCAACCAACAAGCCCTAGTAATATTGGGGTGGACCCCTTTGGCTGGCTCAGGGAGCTGCCTAGAAGCTGCTAGCAAAAGCCGAACCAACAAGCCCTGGTAATATTGGGGTGGAACCCAGTGGCCGGCTCGGGGAGCTGCCTAGAAGCTGCTAGCAAAAGCCGAACCAACAAGCCCTGGTAATAGTCAGGTGGACCCCAGAGGCTGGCTCGGGAAGCTGCCTAGAAGCTGCTAGGAAAAACTCAACCGACAAGCCCTGGATACCACCTTGATGCGCAACCTTCCCAAGCCCACCAACCGAATAGTGTGGGTGTCAGTAGCCTTGATATTTGTGGCTCAGTCCCTCCTCCTGTGGCACGCGCACCAGGCCTCTACCAACGTGCAAAGTCTACTGGCCGAGGATGGTGTACGCTCCACGCCATGCCACCCCTCCAGCAGTACAACCTTGTCTCCAAAGGCGGTTTCGGAGGCCACAATAGCAGCTGGCCTAGCTCACCTGAAGTACAACGCGCGTCATTGGCTTGAGCTCGCCAGCGCAGACGCCAGGGCGAATGGAGCGGATGCCAACACAGAGCTCTGTAGCCCCAGGTGAGATGACGTTTTTTTTTTTTTTTTTTTAGTGAAAGGACTTTCACCCCAGGAGGTGGGTCTCCCGACACAAACCAGCAACACAGAGGATTCAGTTTGAATGGTGGTGCCACTCCTACAATATGCAAAGTAGGCGCACTTAGGGTTGGTGAGGTGACCATAGCTTTTATTTTCAGCTACGAGCAGCAGCTTCTAGGCAGCTCCCCTAACTGGCTAGTCAGCCAAACCTGGTGCAACTTAGTGCACCTTGAAGCTGACACAACTAACTTTCCTGTATAGTTGCCATCTTCGGGCTTGGCCCGGTGGCTGGCTCAGGGAGCTGCCTAGAAGCTGCTGCTCGTAGCTGAAAATAAAAGCTATGGAGGTGACAGACAATCGGTTTACACTGTTTAACAGTGGTCCAGCCGCGATACGTAGGCTCAATAAAAATAAACGGTCAATGTAGCTAAAATATTAGTCAAAGTGTCCGCAGTAAATAGGGCGCAAAACTATGCTCGGGTGTCTGGTCATAGGGCATGACGACGCTTTGACCGGGGGCGCCCCCAGGTGAGGTGGCACAAGGCTTTCAGTATCACAGACAGGAACTTGGCCATGGGGGAGTTCATGGGGATAGATGGTGTGGCAGCGCTGCCGGGTCACAACCTGCTCATGAACAACTTCTTGGGTGGGAATGGTTCAGCCCCATGTGAGGTGACGCAGGCTTTTCGGCTTTTCGTAAGGTGACGCTGGGTTTTCGTGAGGTGAGGTGGCGCAGGGTTTTTGTGAGGTGAAGCAGTTTTTCCGGCTTTTCGGCTTTTCGTAAGGTGACGCTGGGTTTTCGTATTTTCGTGAGGTGACGCAAGGTTTTTGTTTTCGGCTCTTCACAGCAGCTTCTAGGCAGCTCCTTGAGCCGACCACATGGCTACACGTAGCTATTTTAGCAGTTCTGGAAAGCTGATTACGTCAGCTTCAAGGTGCTCGAGGTTGTACCAAGTTTGGCTGAATAGCCAGTCAGGGGATCTGCCTAGAAGCTGCTGCTCGTAGCTGAAAATAAAAACACTGAGGTGTCGGAGTTCCCTCCTTTTCACTTTGTTTGTTTGCTTGCTTGCTTGCTTGCTTGCTTGCACTTTTATGCTCCTTGCTTGTTTTCAAGGTTTGGGAGGTTGCCTCACCTTGGGGGTCACCTTGGGGTTGCACCAGAATGCTCATTTCAACCCTGAAGCTCGAAAGAAGCTGGTGCGAGCAGGGAACACTCCGCTTTCAAGGCTGAAACATATCATACTTACTTACAACCCTAACTTCTTGAACTCCGGGCCGGCTCGTGGCATCCCTCCCCTATGATGCTGATTGCTTGTTTTCAAAGTTTTGGGGGGTGCCTCACCTTGGGGGTCACCTTGGGGGTTGCTTCAGAATGCTCATTTAGTCATTTCAACCCTGAAGCTCGAAAGAAGCTGGTGGGAGCAGAGGCACACTCTGCTTTCAAGGCTGAACCATATCATACTCAAACCCTAACTTCTTGGACTCCAGGCTGGCTCGTGGCATCCCTCCCTTCTGATGCTGATTGCTTGTTTTCAAGGTTTTGGGGGTTGCCTAAAAAAACTCTCATCCTGTTATGAAACTGGATAGTAGGTCAGATGCGCCGCTGTCCTGTCTCAGCGTTGTTTTGCTGACTTCATGTTGAATGGATGTGCATCCCTCCCCTCTGATGCTGATTGCTTGTTCTCAAGGTTTCGGGGGGTGCCTCAAAAACTCTCATCCTGTCATACAACTGGATAGCAGGTAGGATGCGCCGCTGTCCTGTCTTGGCGTTGTTTTGCTGACTTCATGTTGATGTGTGTGTGTGTGAGGGGGAGGGGGGGGGGAAAGGGGGGGGAATGGTGAGGAGGGAGAGGAATACACCAACACGGATGCTAGGGAGTGCTTGCATCACGCTCTTCACGTAGGTGGGGCTGGCTGCCAGTGTGTGTGTGTATGTGTGTGTGGAGTAGGATGCAAGGGGGGTAATCGTGTGGAGGGAGGGGAACACCCGAACATACCTGCCAGGGCACGCATATATGTGTACCCTTGTCCTTGTGCGACGACGTGCGCTGCATGAAGCCATGCCAGGGTTTTGACCCCGTTTTAGCGAAATTATTGCTATACAAAAGTAAACAAAATAATGCCCTCAATGGCCCTAAAAGCTACAAAAATCACTACAACGCTGTCCCTGGAGGAGGCCTAAAACCATAAAGCTAGAAGAAACCCACTTTCAGATTTGAAAAAAAAATCACTGAGCCATGCCCTCTGTGCCTGGATCTTGAGCTCTGTAATTTCGTGTATGACATCTTCCTCTCTGCTTCAGGTGGGGCGAGAAATTTCTGCAAGAATTCAAAGCTGGTCGCTTTGACATTTGCAACGCAACCGTCGACACCCCCTCCCCAGTGTCAAGGGTGGAGTGCTATCCATACCAGTACCACTATGGAACCACTTGTACATCTCAGAATATGATTATGACGGATTCTGATATGTTCATGGGCAGCCACCCCTCGGGAAACAACTCACCGATTGATGACCACAAGAGCTATATGTCCTCGGGGGGGTTCGGGTCAGTGCGGATGGACTGTCAGACGAGGCTAACCCAGGCTGATGGACTGGCTGAGCAGGCTGAAATGGCGGTGAACTCTGAGCAACTGCCTTGGTTCAAACAGGCGTACCGACGCGCCAGTTCGGTGGAAGTGCAGGAAGGCTGTGATGGTGGACTCGGGACGTTGGTTGTCCCCCACCCCGTGCTCTTCCTCACAAGGGTGGACCCCACAAACCCCTTCCACCACATGGAGTCCCTCGTGCACCTCCTCATCTCGCTCGAGGTCGGAATGTCAGACAGTGCGGTGTGGGGGAACACAGGGCCGGATGCCATGCAGCTTGTGCTAGCAGATCATTTTGAAGAGGGACCCTTGATGGAGGTCTGGCGCCGAATTTCAGCGCCTTACCCAGTCCTACACCTTGGGAGGAGCAGACTCCCCGGTCCTACGTGCTTCAAGAGGTCATTGCACTCACATTACGTGCATCCGTCTTGGTCAATCACCGGTTTCGGAGCTCAAGTACAGCAGCCAACAGACTGTGTGTCGGCTATTATGCTGGCCGCCTCCCACTGGCATCGATTCCTGTTCCTGGAGCTCCTGCCCGAGCCGGACAGGCTGTTCTACATACCCAAGCACCTGCAGCAGGAAGCAGCCGCAGCGACGCATGCGGCGGGAGTGGCCCAAGGGGAGCTCTCCGCCCTCTCTGAGCTGCGACCCGTGAAGAGCCAGATCCCCCCTCGCCCTATCCAGCTGTACGTGCTCCTCGCCAGTCGCTGGTGGTTTGAACGTGCGCTCGAGGCTGGGGGTGGCCTCTCACCCTTCCAGAGAGATCGCGCTGGCAACGTGACCGCCAAGGAGGTGGGAGCTACTGCTGCACTTCAAGAAGCCGTGTACGAATGGAATCGGCTTGCGTGCGTTGACCCGACGTACGGTTGGTGGCAGCTGGAAGCTGGTGCGCCACTGCCACCTAGAGTCGCCCCCAGGAACTGCACGAGGAGTAAAGTTAGCTTCGCCCTCCGTGTGGCCGAGTTCAGCTTGCTGGAGTCTAGTGAGGATGTGGCGCACATGCTGAGTAGGACGGGTGTTCTGTTTGGGGTCCACGGCGCAGCTTTGACAAACCTTTGGCTGATGAAACCGTTTCATGGGTCGGTGGTGGAGGTGCTGTATGCGCCCAACAACCACTTTTACAACATGGCCACACACCTTGGGCACTACCACCAGTACGTGGAGGAGAACTATGACGACTTTGACTTGAAAGAGGCTGTTACAAAGGCCATGGATAATGTAGCAAGCAAGTACTAGGCCCATGGGTATGTAGTTGAGGGGGTGTGTGCGCCCAATATCCACTTCTACGACATGGCCACCCACCTTGGGCACTTCCACCAGTACGTGGAGTATAACTATGACGATTTTGACTTGGAAGAGGCAGTTACAAAGGCCATGGATAATGTAGCAAGCAAGTACTAGGCCCATGGATCTGTGGTGGAGGTGCTGTATGCAACCAATAACCACTTTTACAACATGGCCACCCACATTGGGCACTATTACCAGAACGTGGAGGAGAACTATGACGAATTTGACTTGAAAGAGGCAGGTACAAAGGTCATGGATCATGTATCTTCTTCATGTAGCAAGCAAGTACTAAGCCCACGGAGAATTTAGCGGCCAAGATGTACTCCTTTCGGACGTAGGTTTTGGCCTCCCGCCAACCTAAGGGCGCCCACTCCCTCGTTCTGAGTAGGAAAGGCTCCGCCACATCACGTCTAATCCTTTCAGTCTATAACTAGTGCAGGCAGATCCATCCTCTGAGGAGAAAATCCTTATTCAAAATAAAAAAATGCAAAGGTCATCTCACTGGTATTCTGTCCTTTAGATTTGATGGATTGTTGCATGTTTCTTCAGCTAACTCGATGCTGCTCGCTGTCTTCCAATTCCAGGGAGCACAATAACCAACCCAGGGAGCATACTGAGAGGATTACCTATTTTTGGCAGAGCCCCCTCTTCAAGGGGGCGGGAGCCCCCAGGGTTACCCATTTGTCCGTTTGTCTTACCGAGACGAAGCCTGACACGACAGCCAGTTGTCTCATAACTTACTCGCTTCCGTCGCCACCTGTCGCTCCATCGCGAACACTCTCTGCCATATGTAGCGTCGCATGCAACGCTGCATAGAACTTGTGCAGCCAACCCTGGGCTGCTCACTGTCTTCCAATTCCAAGTTCCATATGTGATGCCCACGGAAAACAGGGAACACATAATGCCGTATTAACCCTTGGGAAGGTTTGTTTTTATTACATGCTCATTCAGCCTTCAGTTATAACCTGTAAATATAACAATAACTGTTATAACAACTAACAGTTATACCCTGTTTTTAGAACAATAGCTTTCATTTTCTGTAGATTACACTGCAGACTCGATACTCGTTTACAGATCAAGGTAGTTACTCGCAGTAGTGTGAGACATAAGAGAAGATGGCAAGCAGTACATCCTAGTACTGCATAGTAGCGCACGTGGCCATAGCTGGTCTCAGTGCTGTGCTGTACTCGGCACATAGCCCGGAGAGGACTTAGACCTGTGCACTCTTTGCCTACTCTGGATCGGACGTACAAGTCGGACTATAACATCCCCCCCAATTCCTGAAATTCTTGTACTCAAGAATTATAGGAATTACTGAAAAAAAATCAGCAGAGGGGCAAAGGAAAATAACATTATTTGGAAACAGTAACGAGAGCTGGTCATACCTGTCAAGAGGTTTATCATCTAAATACATCCATATCAAGACAGGAGAGAAAATTGCTGTAAAGTCTCACAGTCTAGATGGGGTAACCCAGAGTCACTAAATTATCATAGGCAGAAGCTGCTGGGAAGGTGCAGACTAAACTAAGTAGTCCAGCAAAGGGAGCAGGTTAAACACAAATGGTCAGCAAACTATTCCCCCCATGATTTGGGGGTTTGTTCTCTGAATGGGTCCTCAAATCAAGGAGGACATGATGAGAATAACTAAAGTAGAGATCCCCCGCTGGTATAATATCAGTCCAGGTGGAATGATAATATGAGGTACTTCCATTATCATATATAGAATAAATATGAAGACTGGACAGTCGGAAAAAACTGTTGCTGCAGAGGGAGCTATAATAGGGAGGGCAAAGGTACCCATGTTCACAAGGGGCAGATAATCTCAGAGGTAGTCCTGGAGGCTGTACATGGGGCAGTACAGGGACTAATTCCTAAAGAGATCTAGTCCTGCTCTTAAGGTCCATGGGGCCAGAAGGCATGGCCACTAAGTGCCATGGGAAGGGTAGCCGTCGAGGGTTGGTTGCTTGGTAATCCTGGACAGGAAAGTATCAAAGCTCATGCTCAAAGTCGGCAGGCATCAGGGCCTGGCAGGGAGGTGCTATGTGCTACAGGCTTGCTAGGAGCTGCAGGAGCTGCAGGGAAGCTGCCAGGGCTGAGCTGGGAATACGTCAGATCAGCTGCAGGTGTTGCCGGCATGCCAGAAGCTGCAGGGAAGCTGCAAGTCAGCTTGGAGCACTGGTCAGCTGCAGGTGTTGCCGGCCTGCCAGGAGCTGCAGGAACTGCATGGAAGCTGCCAGTCCTGTGCTGGGAATTTGCAGGCTAGCAACTAGAGGTGCAGGTCAAGGACGAGGGGTCAGCATGTTCATGGTTCCCCCCTTGGTTTGGGCATCAATAGGACATGTCCGTCTTGATGGTCAAATCAGTAACGGGAAATGCAGAAACCGCGCATATTAGATAAATGCAAGGCACAAAGTCCTATGCAAGATAATGTGTGTGGTGCCGCAATGGATCAATGCAGATTAAATTAGTCCAGGAGGGTATCGCTCCTAGAGGTGGTTTATCAGCCAGCAAGTACTAGAATGCAACGTTGCAACCATGCAGTCAACTTATCCTGTCCTAAAGTAACCGTGCAATCGACCTCCAGGGGACCCGCCAGGGCACCCTACTTTTTGATACTGCACCTCCACACGCACGCTTACATCATGTTATCACGTGGATGTAGACAGTACCAGCCGTATCGTTCAACAAATACCAGGTCCCGTAGAGACATCAACAACAGCCCAACACCCATGGCATCCTAACATGTATGTACGTATGTATGTATGTATGCATGCATGCATGTATGTATGTTACAGTCCAGGGGTAGGCCAAATAGGCTAAAGGGACTTGCCCAACTGTATACGGTAGGAAGGGATAAAGACTTACTGACATCAATAGCATTATACAAGGGGTTACACGTTTTGGGGTGAAAATCCTTTTTAAACATATATTTAGAAACAGCGATATTGTAGACTGATGCGGTGGTCTACATGTTGAAGACCCCAAGAAGTCATGGTATTTGGCTTGGCTTAGTCTCCTGGAGTTGGATCAACTCTGGCATGTCTATCACAATAAATAAATCATCGTAGCTTGTAAAAACAACGGGGAGGCTTGTCGACCAGGGTTGTTCAGGAGGCCCCCCAGCTCTGCTGCCTGAGACACAAACATGTGTATAGCCTGCCTCCTGAGACGCAACGGACCCTTCCCTCTGGCCAGTGGACCCTCCCCACGTTGCTTCCTGCGACGCAAAGGACTCTTCGACGTTGAGTCTGCTACGAGGGACAAAGCATCCTGAACAACCCTATTGTCAACCCCCAGGAGGATTATATCAATATTATGTGCTTGCCATGTCTTCGCAGCTTCCTTTTTTTAATGAACGGGTTATCAGTTTCTCGCCCCCCGAGGTGGGACACCTGGCTCAAACCATGTACCGTACTCAGAGGATCCAGTGAGAACGTTTTTTTAAATATGATTGAGCATACGAAAATCTTTCGTTTGCTGTGAAGACCCGTGGTAAGGAGGTGTGGAGTGTAGATGGCCAGATTCCAGGTATATTCTCATGCGGGAAATCCACCGGAGCTGAGGTTTGACATGTTAAGTGAAGAACCGAGATTGTTCAAATGCTGCCCATGTTGGTTTTTTATATGAAAGGATTCTCCGGGATTTTCACCCCAAAGGATGGGTCTACTGGCGCTAGCCTGAGACTGCTAGCCTGAGACTGAAAGGGCTGAAGACGTTGACTCGTCGAGCAGCCTAATACCTCAACAGCCTGCTTCTTATTATTCCAATTGCGTTATCCGGTACGGGCTGTTAATGGCGGGATCCTTGCTTCCAAGTTGGAAACCCGCACCTCGAGCCAGCGTGGACCCCTACCGCACACGGCCTCAGGTTTAATACCGAAACCCCGTTCACCCCAAGCCTATATATTGAAGCTGGAGTCCATCGTCTGTGACAACGCACGATCACGCGGATCAGCATTGTCCCACTGAATGTAGGTTTTATAGTCTGCTGCCAAATGCGCCTGTATGGTGAGGGTGGCTGAGGTAGCTGCAATCAAGCTGGCGAGCGATGAAATCGTGGAGCCGCCAGTCGTGCAGTTGCAGATGCTGAACCCTATCCTGGGCGCCCCTGCATCTATCTGGACGACTTTTCGCGCGATCGACGATATGGGAACAAGATTTTGTCGTCCTCTTCATCATGGTGCGTTCAGTTCGTCGCGAGGGCTATCTGTCTTATCGTCTTCCTGCTTGTTCCTTCTTCCTTGCCCTGAATGCTGATGTTACTGCCGAAGACGGCGAGCAGCCTCAATGAGTTGAGACGTGTAAACAACATCAAATTCAATGCATCAACTGCCTCACTCTTCTTCGAGGTTCCCCATCCCATGCTGCTCTGGGCTACTGGCAACTGATAACACCACAAGCTCTGTGCGCAGTTTCCTTGATCTCTGATCGCACTGATCTAGTGCACCTTGCATCCACTGGCACGCTCATTCTCATGCCTCCCTGTGTACTGGGCTACTGGTGGTTAATGGTAAATTGATGATCACCCCTTCTTTCTGACATCTCTTAAAGGATCCATGAATTTATTTAAGCTTAAACTTATCTGAGTACTGACAAAGGCCCTTTGCTGCTGTACCATGCTTACACTTGCACTCAACCTTGCTCTTACAATGGACCTGACAATTGCATGGCTGCTTGATCTTACATTACTGCTTGTTCGTATGCATCTTGCCCATGCACTAGATCTTGTTCCTGCACAACCGCTTGCTCCCTAACAACTCCTGGCTGTCACCCTAGCATTTTGATTGCTCGTGCATATTCCTCGGGCAGAAGCCGGTAGAAGCTCGACTCTGTTCCCACTCTTGTACTAGCACTCCGCACTTGACTTGTTCTCAGTATAACCACTTGTATCACCACACTGGCTGCATCCCAAAGTGCATCTTGTGTACAATCTTTGCCCTCCAAGGCAGCTGTGATGATTAGCGAACGTTTTTCTGACACCTCTTCTCCGAGAGTGCCACGGTGCTCGTTGACCTAAATTATGCATTTTCAAGTCTGAGCTTGAACCTTGGACTGCATGGCTGACTGTTCTTGCATTACTGTTTGATCTTATGTATCTTGCCCTTGCACTGGACCTTGTTCCTGCTCAACTGCTTTGTCCAGCACTACTACAGGCTCCCACCCTGGCATTTTCATAGCTTGGGTACATTCCCTGACACAAGTTGGTAGCAGTATGACCCTGTACCCGCTACAATTCTAGTACTCTGCACCTCACTTGTACTCGTTTACCACACTGGCTGCATCTTTCACATCTTGCATAAAATGCAATCTTTGCCCTCCCAAGGCAGCTGTGATGATTAGCGAACGTTTTTCTGACACCTCTTCTCCGAGAGTGCCACGGTGCTCGTTGACCTAAATTATGCAATTTCAAGTCTGAGCTTGAACCTTGGATTGCATGGCTGTTTGCCCATATGCATCTTGCCCTCGTACAGCATCTTGCAAGCATATGCATCTTGCACTGCTTGCTCCCTCACTACTCCAGTCTCCCAGCCTAGCATTTAGATTGTTCGTGCACATTCCTCAGACAGAAGATGGTAGAAGCTTGACCCTGTACCCGCTGTTATTGTAGCACTCCACACCTTCACTTGTACTTAATCACCACACCGATTGCAATCCATTACGCATCTTGCATTAAATACAATCTTACATCCAAGGTGGCTGTGATGATTAGCGAACGTTTTTCTGACACCTCTTCTCCGAGAGTGCCACGGTACTCGTTGACCTAAATTATGCATTTTCAAGACTGAGCTTGAACCTTGGATTGCATTTGCTGATTGTTCTTGCATCGTTGCCTGATCTTATGCATCTTGCCTTGCCTTGCCACCGGACCCTGTTCCAACAAAACTGCTTTGTCCCACTCCACTACTGTCTCAATCTATCATTGTGATTGCCCGTGCACATTCCTGGGGCAGAAGCTGGTAGAAGCTTGACCCTGTACCCTCTCTAATCCTAGTACTCCAAGGCAGCTGTGATGATTAGCGAACGTTTTTCTGACACCTCTTCTCCGAGAGTGCCACGGTGCTCGTTGACCTAAATTATGCAATTTCAAGTCTGAGCTTGAACCTTGGATTGCATGGCTCCTTGCCCTTGTGCATCTTGCACTTGATCTGTTCCTGCACAACTGCTTTCTCCCGCACTAGTCATGGGTCTCACCCTAGCATATCGATTGCTCAGGCAGAAGCTGGTAGAAGCTTGACCCTGTGCCCGCTCTAACCTAAGTACTACGCACACCACTTGTACTCAATCACCGCACCAGTTGCCTCCCACTATGTATCTTGTATTTAGTACAATATTTGCCCTCCCAAGGCGGCTGTGATGATTAGCGAACGTTTTTCTGACACCTCTTCTCCGAGAGTGCCACGGTGCTCGTTGACCTATATTATGCATTTTCAAGTCTGAGCTTGAACCTTGGATTGCATGGCTGCTTTCTATTATGCATCTTGCCTTTGCACTGAATCTTGTTCCTGCATAACTGCTTGCTCTTGCACTACTACAGGTTCCCACTCAAGCATTTTGATGGCTCGTCCACATTTCCTGGCAGAAGCTGGTTGAAGCTTCACCCTGTTCCTTCTCTAATAGCAACACTCCGCACTAGTACCTTATCACCATAGTAGCTGCATCCCAAGCCTCATCCTCGATCAAATACAATCTTAGCCTCCAAGGCAGCTGTGATGATTAGCGAACGTTTTTCTGACACCTCTTCTCCGAGAGTGCTACGGTGATCGTTGACCTAAATTATGCATTTTCAAGACTGAACTTGACCCTTGGATTGCATGGCTGCTTGTTTTTGCATTACTGTTTGCTCACCCCACTGGCTGCATCCCAATACGCATCATGCATCAAATACGATTTTACTCAAGGCGGCTGTGATGATTAGCGAACGTTTTTCTGACACCTCTTCTCCGAGAGTGCCTCGGTGCTTGTTGACCTAAATTATGCATTTCAAGTCTGAGCTTGACCCTTGCCGGAAATTATGCTTAATTATTCTCTCATACAGGCATCTCTCATGTCAAGCCATTCCAACACATCAGTTCACTTTGTCTGGTTGCTAGGTTGCACTGTGTCTGCTTGCTGACTGTTCCCACTGTTCAACTCCTCGGTGATCAACATACATAAGTCAAACATGCATCTGAATTGAACAATCTCTTACCTCTGTACCTTTCCCTTGCCGTCCCAGGCCCTGTCCATGAGGAATTGGAGCACCAGATGCGAAAAGGCACCGAGTCAGTGTAGTAAGCAGTTGAGGTCAGGTAAGTTATTTTTAGTATAAGATGTTCTCTCAAGAGACGGTTGACTACAGAAAGGTGGCGATAGGAGTGGAGGAGGCAGTTCTACTGTCATACAACCACTGAAGTATGCGTCGTTGAAGGTCGTCATTTTGAAGGTCAATGGACAGATTATGCCTGTGCTTTTCTTCACCTCTCCCCCCCCCCCACCCCCCTCTGTTAGCTCTCTTTCTCTCTCTAGCTCGCTCGCTCTCTCCCCTCCACCTGTCTGCATTCAACTAGCCGCCCTACAGATGGCATGTTCTTGTACTCTGTAATGAACTAGAGATACCGGTAGCGAAGGACTCCTGTACTCTTCTTTCATGTAATGAGTAATTGTTTGGACGTAAATTCTTTGTCCTAGTCTGCTATATTGTTGCATCAGTGTTGGGCCAGTCCCTGTCACCTATTTTCTACCTCATTATTGTTCCGTAAACACTTGTAATGAAGTACATTGAACGAGCTCCTATCCCTCAAGTCCCCGTTAATTTCCCAAGCCTGTGGCATCATGCCGCTTTGTTGACTTCCTTGTGTACAACTTAACCTCTCCCGTTCTTTGCTGGGCCCAAGGTGCAGTAAAAAAAGCTAACAGAGAGGCCTGATCACAGTACACTACAAAAGACATGAGATTGGTTTGAAGTTACCTTTTTTTGTTACGAGGACGAGCCCTGAGCTTGGAACCATGCATTCAAATTCATGAAAAAAAGGAGGGACAGTCACGTGACGTTGAGCTTTGTTACTTCGCTCCAGCCCTTGTGGCCGCTCATTGTCTTCGACAGTAATATTACCAGTATGCATTCACATCAGTGTCATATGAAGGTACAAAGATTACGGGGATTCTTCTGGGTTAGCGCATGGAAGTAGGTCAGCAGAGCAGGATTTCCCGAAGGAATCAGTGACATCAGCATTTGGAGTGCTTCTATCAGCTTATGGCCCCAAAAAGTTTTATTGCACCCTGGAAGTTTTAATGTAAGTTCTTTACAACGGTGCGAACACGATTACGGAGAAGATACTATTAAGCGCAACAGGCGCAATCATATAGAATAGGGATGTGTACTGCAGAAACGTGCAGGCCACAGCTAGCCTGTGGCCCGGCGGCAGGCAACACGGGACCAGGAGGGAACATGTACTGGTGTGCACTTAGTTAGCAAACTCAGAGACTGATATATAAATCAGTCAACAACAGAGAGCAACCTCAATTTAGCACTCGTGCGGACTTGCGCTTTAGGTAAAACCAGCTACCAGTAAAACCAAGTTCAAGTTCAAGCTCTGTCATGCATCTAATTAGTAATTCTGTCACAATGCGCCAAAGTAGCAAACTTGTAACCTGCTTGTAACCTTCGAAAATTAGACTACTGAAATATTCAAATACTTCGACAAAAATTCAGTTATATTTTTAGATTCGCCCCCTAATCAAGGCAGAAACCTGATAGTTGTCTTGCAAGTTGTGCAGGAATTTCATTCCAGGAGGTGGAACTCCTGACACAAACCAGCGACACAGAGGATTCAGTTCGTTGATTAATTATTGTAGTTCGGCTTTTGTTCTTGCCATGCAGACCAAAGGAAATAAGAAGATATCGTCAGGAGTTAAGTACAGTATATACCGGTAGCAAAATCGGGAATCTGTCATTATCGATCATGTTTCCTTTTAGGCCAGTTTGATATGAGCTTCCAGTCTATCAATGAAGAATCCAAAAGAGAGTGGGTGAAATGGGGCGACCATGTTTGACCCCTCATGTTAGACGGGATTGTTGTATTTAACAAAAAGAATTTCCGCCTCAAGATTTGGGTCTCCGACTCTCCGTGCTATATCTGACCCCTTTTTTAACGTGGAGTTGATTTTTTAACGTGGAGTTGATTTTTGCATCTTGCAAGAGGCTCTACGAAAAGTTGAAACAAGCCGAGTTATTCCTATTTCGGGACTACATGACAGGGGGGGGGGGGGGGGGGGCAACTTCTAACCAAAATGACCCCATCGTCCAACTTTGTAGATATCATAGAGAGGATGAAGAATCCGGTTTTATTTCTTGATTTGGCCCCGTAGAAAAAAAGTAACGGTCCTCCTAAGTTTGGGCCGCGGGGGAGGGGGGGGTCAAGGAAAAAATCCGACATTTTCAAAAAATTGGGTACTTTCCAGGATATTGACAATATAAGCAACATAAGTGTTGCATGTACCGGGGGCCCCTCAGGAAGTTGCTCGTGTACCGCATGCCGGAATCGGGCCCGGAAGGGGTCGTAAGCCCCGGAACCATCGAAAAAAGTCGAAAAATGTGTCGGGGTGGGGTAGATATCGACCCCTCAAAAAGAGGGGGGCGGGGGGGGGGGGGGGGGGGGGGGGGGGGGGGGGGGGGGGGGTCCGACGGCTTTCAGAAATTTCCTCTGGTGAAGACTGTAACTTCCTCAGTACTCGGTCTCTGCTAAAATTAAGCAGACCTATAACACAAGCTCGGCGAGATCTTTCCGAATCCACCCTTATTTCCGACACCGAGTAAATATGAAGGCGTGATCCTCTAGATCCTGTCTAGATCCAAGTCGAGGCACCTGCCAGGCTGGCAGATCCTCGTTCAGGGGTCGAACCGGTTTCGGAAATATCTTCGTAACTTCCTCACCAGACGGAATCTGACGAAGTTAAGCATACCCGAGCATACCCACGAAACTGGTTCGACGAGAGCATTCCGACTCCGCGAATGTTTTCGATAATGAGTAAATGTGTCGTGGTAGTGCTTGAGTAGTGACCTCCTCAGTTTCTAAGTACACCAAGTGTGAAGGTTGGGTCAAACCAGAAGGAGTAGGCCTTGGTAAAGGTAGTATATCGGCACCACTTAGGGGTAGGTCACACTGCTCTTGCTTTTGGTCGATTTAGCTTTTGCTTTTGGTCCGATTTTGGCCCGATTTTGGTGGGGACCAAAAGCGACCAAAATCGGACCAAAAGCGGACCAAAAGCTAAATCGAAAGCAAAATCTGGTTTTTGAGACAATTTATTGATCCGATTTTGCTTTCGATTTTGCTTTTGGTCAGGTACTTAAATACAGTAGTATAGCTGATTGTTTTCAAGTCTAAAAGCTGTAATGTTTTTGAACTGATGACAATTTTTTGACAGCCCCCAAAGTGCTGATGCCTTCAAAAAATGTGCGCTGTCAAAAAAGCGCACTTGCCTTTGAAAAAGTGCGCTCGCACCAGTTTTTTAATTGGTGCGCTTTTGTTTTTTTTGCATGACCTGCATGACCTGCAAGGTGCTGGGACCTGGAGGACCTGCAGGGAGCTGGGAGCAGGGAGCAGGGAGCTGGGAGCTGCCCGCAGCAGGGACGGAGCTACAGGGAGCTGCAAGTAGGGAGACTGGATAGTGGAAACAATGCAGATTTGGGAACCTCTGTTACAACCTCGGTTTAAATTATATGACCAAGTCGTCAATTAATAATAGTAAGAAAAGAAATCCAAGTTGCTTGCTAGAGGGATGTAGCCAAGTTCAATTGGGGAATAATGTAACAATTCGCTTGCTGGGAACATCTAATGAAGTACCAAGTAGGAATGATGTACCACTTTAAATTCAACCTCTCAAATCTTGCTACATAGGAAATACGAC
Organism: Chlamydomonas sp. ICE-L; assembly: GCA_013435795.1. Classification (NCBI taxonomy): domain Eukaryota; kingdom Viridiplantae; phylum Chlorophyta; class Chlorophyceae; order Chlamydomonadales; family Chlamydomonadaceae; genus Chlamydomonas; species Chlamydomonas sp. ICE-L. The sequence goes on from JACBWV010000610.1 coordinate 68,785,590, forward strand.
GAATCCTGAATCCATGTTACCAAGTGACAATCTCTCTCGTGGGTACCGCACGAGTAATGTGCCAACGACATGCAACAAAAAATCAGTATAGCCATCTAGCTAGGGGGGTTCTGGCTCATGTTTGGCATGAATGGACCACCCATCATCCCAGGCGTACCCCCTGACGTACCCTATGGGGACGTCTGGGGGTACGCCTGTGTGGCACCACCCATCATCCCTGCCCCATTGTGTGGGGTGGACATCGTAGGACGTAGGCCTGAGAATCTAGGAGTACTTGGCAATGCCCCAAGGGTCACAACCTCGACATATATATTGATGGGATGGAAGTAATGCCGTATTTAGTTGGCGATGGTGCCTTAAAGTTGACAGAGCACCTCATGAAGTGTTATGAGGTGGGCAACCCTACACCTGCCCAGTTCAACTTCGACTTTGGTTTGATGAGAACAAGGCGGGTTGGTGAGTGTGCATTCGGTAGACTGAAGGGTCGATTTAGGCTACTGTACAGTACACGTCTTCGAGACCCTGTCACTGCGGTCAAGGTTTCTCGGATATGCTGTGCCTTGCACAACTTCTTGGAGCGCAGGCATCCTTATCCTCAAGAAATGCAGATGGAACCTGTTGTTCCCTCTGATATCAACACAGTCAATTGGGAACCTGGTACCATGGGTGCATCTGGTCACAAGAGGAACTTGCTGGCTTCCTACATGGAGAGGGTGCTCGGGGTTGAGCCCGTAACCTACACACACGCACAGTTGGGAAACCTTTTTCATGGCCCACTCGGATTTGAGGGGTAGCAGGCACCATCCTCGTTCTGACCTAGAAACTTACCTAGAAGCTAGGCTGCCCAGGCCCCAGTTTCTAGGTTAGTCAGTGCCAGTCCAGGGGTCAGCCTATGACATGTCTAGGTCAGTGTGTGACAGTCCAGGGGTAAGCCAAATAGGCTGACAGACTTGCCCAACCGTGACAAGAAGTGCTGAAAGAAAAAGCGTCGAAAAAGCTGCGTAGGCAGTTGCTTGACAGCACACACCTAATGATCATGTGCAAGCCCAATAGGCTGAAGAGACATCCCCAATAGCGAGAGAGAGTTGGATGATTTCGTATCAGTGTTTGAAAAAGCAACAATAATTAAGAATTGGATAAGAAAAGGTATGAGTGACACAACGAAGATACGGAAAAGATAACAGAAAACAATATAAAGTTCCAGAAAAAAATCCGGACCAAAAGCAAAATCGAGGCAAATACCCCCCCCCCCCCCCCCCCCCCCCCCGATTTTGCTTTTGCTCGATTTAGCTTTTGCTTTTGGTCCTGACCAAAATCGATTCTGGTCAATGTTGTAGTATGACCACTAGGAGTTTGGTGATAGGCAAAATCGACAAAAATCGGACCAAAATCGTCCCGACCAAGAGCAGTGTGACCTACCCCTTAGGACCTCGTGCAATAAGTATTTACTCCCCCACCCCTTCCCCCAGCCACCATCATTGAAATTCTCAGACCACCCATGAGTAACCACCCTTGGCAAGGGCAGTCCATTGGCACCAAGTTGGCTCTCGTGAAATAAGTATCCCCCCCCCCCCTCCTAAAGCACCCCTTTACACACTGAAAAGCACCTAAATAATAACCATACAATTTGCGTGCATCCATAAGTACAGAGTCCTATGCTTCCCAAATAGTATTCTGACGTAAAGCACCATTGGCTTGATTTTTTAAAAGGATGATGTTTGAATATACCCGGTGAATACGGTAGTTAACTATAAGCCCAAGTTAGTTTTTCAACTGTCTCGTCTGCTCGGTGTTTTCTTGTGGGTATAACCGGACAATTCTTCTGGATAACCGAGCACGACCCTACTAAAGCTTGCTTAGTAGCGTCCCGAGGCTTTGGGAAGACCAGTAATACAGAGCCGGAAAATTTAGGGGTGCCAATAAATTTGAACTTCGTTACATGGAGCTAGTCTTAGGGGCTACACCCAGTCTGCAGCAGTATCATCAACATTGAAGGTGCCAATTAAGGCCACGTGTCCAGATTGTCAGAACTGCACGAGTGCAAGACAGGATATTGACAATATATGCAACAGAAGTGTTGCATGTACATACCTCCTTCATTCAACTTGACACAGACACGTCTTAGTTTTAAGTGTCTACTACACTTCGTGCACCCTGGTCTCCGTGGGTATCGCACGAGGGAACTTGAAATTGGAAGACAGTGTGCAGCCCTAAGTTGGCTGAAAACCAAGCAAAAATCCAATTTTTAAAAGTCGTGTGTACAACACTGTGAACCAGCATGGGTGCTTAATAGACAGTTGGCAGACATAACCAGCTACTTTTGTTCTTTGAAACACAACTTACACAAGAAGCATATGCAAATAATTAAAAATACAAATGATCAGCTGAAGGAGTTCAAAAACTAGCTAGGATATTATCGAAACCGGAAGGACAGGGACCTGCAGCTATGAACATTTACCTCACTGGACAAGTTTCAATATGGCACCTTATCAGTGCCGTAGAGCATTGGACTAGGGGCAAACCATGTTCTGCTTGGTGATCGTGAATCGGCATCACAATTACCGAGTAGAACATGTTATGCCCCTAGTCCAATGCTCAACGATGACCAAGCAGAACATGGCATGTCCCAAGTCCAATGCTCAACGGTAACCAAGAACACCATTGCTGCTGGACACACCTTGCATGCATGCAGAGGGATGCGGAGACAGGCCAAGGCAAATTAGTACAGCTCTCCAAGCAGCCACAAGCTCAGCTCGCCTTCACTTGGTCGCCCCCAAACAGGTAGAAGAGCTGGGACAAAAGGGCAGCAGGTGGGAGGGTAGATCAAGGCTCCCCCATGGGGGGTGCTGCAAGAGGCACAAGTGATCACATTAACCCGGACAGCCTGGGGGTCGCCCTGGTGCGTTATCTGTTGCATGGCTGCTTGGAGGGGAGAGTAGTAGCTGGTTTTGTAGGACAGCAGAACCTGACCAACAAACAACAAACATAAACTGGGACAACACCTTGTTGGGTTCTAAATCTTAATTAAATGATCTGGACCATGCTGATGTGTCCCCTCACATTTCCATTTTTGCAGTTAAGTTACAACTAGGAAGCCTTTGCAGTGAAGCTACAACTGGGAATATAACACTACCTCGTTTGACTGCACCACCTTCAGACAACTCGCGGCTTCTGCTGCATTGTCTTGAAATCATGCTTGTCTGCATGGCTCCAGCCTCTTGGCTACATGCGAACGACAGAAACTGGTCAACCTGGTGCAGTGTGACATAGCGTTGTTGCACAGAACACTCCAGTTCAAATGAAATATTCTTCGAGGCATATAACTTGGCATTGTTTAGTTGCTCGTCTGAACTTACACTCTCAGGCATGGCATCATCAGTCAAAGTGTCAACCCTCTTACACTCCAAGAAAGTGCAAGTAATAGCAATCAATATAGGAGTTGTCTTCAACACAGCAGGTTGAACTTATAATAATAATGAGGTACCAAGCTATGTCAACATATTTGTATATCTAAGCTAAAATAGCGTGTAGGCTAATTGTTTGTATCTTTATGCTTCACTCCACACTGGAGTTCATGCCAACAAAGCTTTATCTCATATATATAAACATACCTCTCTTCATAGTAACATGCTAAATGAATGGGAGGTCATGCCCCATTGGTTCTATCTCATTGATAGCAAGCCTTGTCCAAGATGACTTGGGACCAGAGGGTTCTAGCTCATTAATGAGCAGCTTCTAATTCTATTTTTACACCCTTCACAAGAGCCATCGGATAAAATAATATCACATGTACAACAATGTGGATTAGCCTCTAATGAAGATCATATCAAAACCAATTGGGCCCAGCCTTGAATGAAGAAGAAAGCACACGTACCCCATACTCCATAATAGGCTTGTACAATATCTCACACACTTCCTTCGAACAGAAATGCAGGAGTACATTGTTTCAAATGAATCATGATCACCCGCAGTTAGATGTAGTTGCACAAAGGAGGAACATACACTACTGGAGCATACCAAACCTTCATACTTATGCAAGGCGGAGTGGCACTTGAACCACGGAGGGACAGACGTTACCAGAGCATGGCCGCAAGTCACTCCGTGCCGTTGGGCAGGGCAGTCTGGAGACAGGAGGGTGGCAAGGATAGGGGTGGTGACAGAGACCCAAGAAATGATCATGGAATTTGTCAGTGATCCAGCATCAACATCACACAGAAGCAGAGAGGTGCATTGAGAGAGGGTACAGCTCTCTATCATCAATCCCATAACTGCCCCCCCTTCCATCAGTCTGAATGACAAGCAAGCTGTAACCGTGTGAGCCAAAAAGTCACCCTGATACCATGCCAACTATGGTAGTGACTACCAGCACAAACAAAACGCCATGCTATCTAGGCAGCTGTCGTTGCCTTACCAGGTGGGAGCACTTCTTCAGTTTCTCCGGAGCAGCATCCGCCCTGTACCGCGGGATGGCAAAAGCTCTCCTGGCAGAACCAGGAGGGGACATCAAGGGAAAATGGGCAGGGGCAGGAGGGGCTTGTGTCAGATCAAGAGGGATGTATAAGCATCCCAGTGTGCTGCATTGTAGCACACCTCATGCATGCAGTAGTCCCACCAAACACACCGTCACCACCGCCACACGCAAACGTGCGGTACCCATACCCAGTTAATTCTAAAAAAATGACTAAGCAGCCAGGAAGTGCACATGGCCAGCACAGAAAAAATTCTTCAACCTTGCAATGTTCACTGCTTTTATCCACAGTTCTCTACCAGCAAACCATGCTGCCTTGCTCTTCTGCGCTCATAGCTTCTTGATTCTGAACCTGCACAGGGGAGGTGGGGGAGGGGCTTCGATATGACTCATCACTAGAGCTTGTTGGAAGGTTTGCCCTCACTGCCCTAGCCTGCAACTCCTGCAACTGTTGCTCAGCAATAAACAGTCTATCCTGCAGGTTCATGTTCTGCTCTTCTAGTTGTGCGATGTAAGCCTGCTGCTCGTCTATTTGTGTGCGAGCGGAGGCAGGCACGTGTGCAGTACGCTCATAACCACCTAGTTCAAGATTAAAACCAAAAGGGTCGTTCAGATCAGTTGCGTCAGCATCACCATCACTTTCGGGCTCTGAGTTGACGCCTAGCAGGCCGGCGTTGGAGCCATAGATGTCGATGCCCATTATCTTGCTCAGGTCAGCAGCCGCCTGGTCCACAGTACCAAGTCCATTCTTCCAGGCAGTCCTGCAGATGGGGAAATAAAGTTCATTGTAGTTAGATACAATATAACAATGATAGAGTTTGGGATTTGATTTGGGATAACAAAAGAGTCAGGAGGACAAGGCACGCATTTGCAAGCCACACAGGTGATAGGGAGTCAGACAATACTTGCAATGACCATCAGGGGATGCTTGACAAGTGTATGAGGGGCACATAAGGAATTGGAGATGCCACAGGTGAGAGAACTGGTTAAGTGGATTGGCAGGAATTTGAGATAGGTGGGAGACTACACCCTACACATAGTACACAATACATGGCAAAAAAAGAAGGGACAGATGATTCACTTACCCAGGCCTGAAGGGGTTGGGAGTCATGGCATGGAATCCAGAGGGAAGGGAGTAACCAAGAGGGGAAGTCAGATCTGAGCCTGGCACATGAATCAGGACTGATCCACTGTGTTGAGGAGCATGAGGCACTGCAGGGGCAGTAAATCCTGAAATGGGTGAGGAAAGCGGAAGATGTGAGGGAATGGAAGATATGAAACACAGGATGCTTGAGTAGCAATGATGGGACAGACAGGAAAGGACTGACAAAAGAAGATAGTAAGGTAAGGTCTGACAAGGTAGGTGAGAATGCTGACGCCAGGAGGTAGGGTTCAAGGGATAGAGCAGGTAGGTTTGGAAACTGAGGTGGAGACCTAATTGGGCAGCAGTCTGGAGCAAGATCGTAGGCACACATGTGGATTCGATGTTAGGCATCTTCATTCAGACTAATGTCTTTAAGCTTCATTCGTAAGGAGAAGCGCAGAAGCTTCCGACACATTCGGTATTTGACAGATTCCTATAAGCTTAGATTTCAGTAAGCTTTCAGACCGATTCCAAGAAGCTTCGATTGCAATGAATAGCGACAAATCACGAAAGCCTTAAGTGCGCGAATTCGCAAGAGACACCTGTGCTCCCAGATCTAGGCTAGGAGCTGACTGGAAGTCGCCAGACAGTAGGAGTTGCTCCCGAGCTCAGCCGCAACGTTGCGCGAGGATTTCAAGGAATGGCCTCGCAAGATCAAAGTAGCTACAAAATAGAGACGCAGCAGCCAGAAAATGTGTAAGTAAATTGCCTGGGATGCAGAAATGGCTACAACGAGTCTGAGTCTACAATTCCGATCCCATCAGCGAGCGCAACCGCAACTTACCTTGTAAATGGCGACGGGTCTTCCTCCTGTTCTCAGCCTTCAGCAGCTTAATGTTGATGTGGCCAGAATTACCACGGCCTAAGTTGCTCTTCCTCTTCTTGCCGTCCTTGGGGCGCCTCAAGAATCCTTGTGCCTTCTGCTGAGGTTTTCCGGGAGGGGGAGGGGGAGGCATAAACCAACAGGGAGAGTGAAACGGCACCTGGGAAGGCATTGAGAAGGCAAAAGGGGGCTGGGGAAGCTGGACAGCCGGTTGCATTGCGCCGACTTGTTGAATCGCCATAGTCAGAATGGGAAACGGGAACAGAACTTAGTCAGAGATAATCGTAGAAGAAATATTAGCTATAACGAACGCTGTCAACTGAACGAGACGGATTGAAATTTCTGATGGAATGCCGGTGCTGCTGGGAAACTAAAAGAACTCGCGTCCAAGGTGAGGGTTAAGGTTCAGCCCTCCCCTTCTGCATGGAAGCTTCGGTCGGCCCCCCCTGCCCGTGCCCCTGCCCCTGCCCCTGCCCCCCGTCCCCGCCACGGAAGTACGGAACAGATCAGCCAGCCATGTGATGGCTGCTGCCAGGTAATTCACCAACCCCTCTGTCACCAACCCTCTGCTCGCCAACAACTGTCATAAACTGAAATCCCGCAGCCAGCTAATCGTTGATCCGCAGCCTTGTCGAAGGATTGTTTGATTAGCTAATCCTGCAGTCAGCTAACTCACCATCTGAAATCCTGCACTATTAGGACGTTCGAACAGACAGCGAACACCTGCATCAGCTGAGCAAGACATTGATTTACAAGGCGCCGCCGATCGTAGCGATAGTGCAGTAGCAGCATGGGTAAGAAACCCCCCAGCTCGGATGTTGCAAGCCCTCTTGAAGTGACGAAGAGCCCTCATGAAGTGACGAAGAGAAAACGCGGAGGAGCGACAAAGCGACGACATGACAAGCTGAAAGCTGCTGGTTCTGATAACGAGCCTAAGAGCGACAAAATCAAAATGCCATCTCTATGGAAAGCTTGCCAGAAGAATGGATGGAAGTTCGAGGGAAAGCCTCAAACAGAAGAAACGTTTCAATTGTGTTTGAAGAATGGGCTCTGCCTCCGTTGCGGAACTAAATTGGTTGGCGAGGCAAATGGCTGCCCGTCCTGCGGACCTCGTCCTGCCCCTGTCTGGCAAGAGAGGGAAGCCAAGAAGAAAAGCACCGAAGATGCCGAGGAGCCTTAAAGGCTGGAGCCATGTCACCAAGTTCAAGTTTGAGTTCAAGAAGACCAGTACCCGGGCCGGTCCTCTAGGGGCCATTTAGAGCCATTTACCGTACACCAATTTTATACCATTTGATGACTTCGTTCATGTGAAAACTTAGCTCTTGTAACGCACAGTGCCGTTGGTTACGATTGTCTCCCCCCTTCACTCCCCCTCTCCCGGATGCCGATCTGTTAGTAGGCCCAAGTTCCGAAAGTGCGGGGTACCCAACACTTGCACTTCCGGCCTCGAGTGGCCTCTGGTTATCGCTTCAGCTGTGTCCACGCCAGGGAACTGTCTGGTGCCAAACCTCAACCCACTGAGTCTCCTGGTGTTCCAGTCCCTGACTGAATGACCTCCCTACCGTTGACTCCCTCTAGGGAACAGTCATATAACCAAGGACAGAACCCAAAGGATTCAGGGCTGGACAAGTATTAAAACTGGACAATCAGCTTAGTTTTCTCACTGGTTTATGTGGTGTGGGTGGACCTGATCACCTGAAAGACGGTGAGCAGCCTAAACTAGAGTTGGCTGGGAAAACATGGAATAATCCATTGCAATACTAAGGACCCAGTGAGGACAGCGGAAGGGGCGGATAGAAACAACTCTGAGATCACACATCTTGCCAATACGGCTGTATGTGCCTACAATACCCATTTTTATTAAAAGGATTTTCACCCGGTGATCCTTTCGCAGGCTTAAGACACAAGGCGATATGTTCCAGCTTACATGTCAGCATCTGCGCTGTGTTACAATGGCCGGTGTTCCTAAATACGCTTCATCGCGCAGAATGTTGGTGTTTCAAACACGCCAGCGGACGGGCGTGTAACTTTCCCCCTTATTGTCACAACCAAAACGAAGAAATACGATGCACACACCCAAAATGTTAGAAAATCATGAACTGATTAACTATGAGGTCACAAGCTAATGGTGGGGATTCATTTGAAGGCCAAAGCATTAAAGCTGCTCAGGTCATAGCCTGTAAACAACCTGACCGCCCTTATCAACTTGACGTGAACAGGCCATGTCGCGGGTTCATGTGAGGTGGCATGGGCCCATGGCCTCAGTGTACGCCTAACAGTGGGGTCTCTGCTGCATTGAGGGCGGTAAACAGCCTCATGCCTCCAGTACAATAAGCGCAAGGCACACTGCGAGCACAATGTGTGCAATAATGTGCGACACAAACTTCCACCCGTGAACTTCCACACGTGAACTTCCACACATTCGGCAGTGAACCAACCGAGGGTTATGTTTGTGTCTTACCAGTTGGGTGCGTTATCCTAGAAGGACTTGCATCAAAACTGCATCGCTCGTAGTCAGGCGACGGGCCACATGGTCATGAATCAATTTAAGAACTAGAGAGAAAGTGTGTGTGAGTGAGTAAAAACAATTGCTGACCTCGTATCAGGAGTGGGGGAGAAACAAAACCCAATCCTGCATGTAACACAGAAAGTGTTGAGCATTGCAAACCTTCACCTTCCCGACAACTTGCGAACGGTTGCGACCCCGCTGAGAACACCCGAGTTGACCTGCCCAATAACTGGGTTAATAACCATCAGCTCTTAAATGGGTCTTCGTGTTATACGACATCACATCAGCTAGATGTAACAGCATAGCGCCAGCTGTACAAAATAACAGCTATTGTATCGCACGAGGAGACTTGGCATTGGAAGACAGTGAGCAGCCCAGAGTAGGCTGAAAAACCATGTAACAATCCAATCCTTGGAAGTCCTTGAACTAACCTCGAATTGAGACATCTTCGCTGGAGTGGCCGTGGGCTCCTTAGGGGTCTGACTTCAGTGCTTGTTTCAGCTTGGAATGATCCAAGGCGAGCATTAAGTAATGATAACGCCTGGTGGGGCGTGGTAATTAGGTAGCCTCGCGTTGAGCTATGCTCCTGCGTTGGGCTGATGCATGACAGGGGGGGGGCCATGTACATGTGCGCGTCAGAGAAGCTTCTTTGTAGCTTCTCCTGCTGTGGGCTGGTGCATGAAGCGGGAATACCCATGCACATGTGCGCGTCAGAGAAGCTTCTTGGTAGCTTCTTCTGCTGTGGGCTAATGCATGACAGGGGGGGTGCCCATGTACATGTGCGCATCAAAGGCTTATTGGTAGCTTCTCCTGCTTTGGGCTGATGCATGACAGGCGAGTGCCCATGTACAGGTGCGCGTCAAAGAAGCTTCTTGGTAGCTTCTCCTGCTTTGGGCTGATGCATGACAGGGGAGTGCCCATGAACATGTGCGCGTCAGAGAAGCCTCTTGGCAGCTTCTCCTGCTATGGCTTAATGCATGACGCGGGAATGCCCATGCACATGTGCGCATCAAAGGCTTCTTGGTAGCTTCTCCTGCTTTGGGCTGATGCATGACAGGCGAGTGCCCATGTACAGGTGCGCGTCAAAGAAGCTTCTTGGTAGCTTCTCCTGCTTTGGGCTGATGCATGACAGGGGAGTGCCCATGAACATGTGCGCGTCAGAGAAGCCTCTTGGCAGCTTCTCCTGCTTTGGGCTGATGCATGACGCGGGAATGCCCATGTACAGGTGCGCGTCTGAAAAGCTTCTTGGTAGCTTCTCCTGCTTTGGGCTGATGCATGACAGGGGGGGGCCCATGTACATGTGCGCGTCAGAGAAGCTTCTTGGCAGCTTCTCCTGCTATGGCTTAATGCATGACGCTGGAATGCCCATGTACAGATGCGCGTCAGAGAAGCTTCTTGGCAGCTTCTCCTGCTATGGCTTGATGCATGACAGGGGAATGCCCATGTACAGGTGCACGTCAGAGAAGCTTCTCGGCAGCTTCTCCTGCTATAACTTGATGCATCGCAGGGGAGGCCCCATGTACGAGTGCCCATCACCCAAGGCAAGCTTTAAGAGGATTATAAGTCCTTGAACACAAACTCAAATTTAGCCATCTCCTCTGGACGGGCTTGGATCATACCCCTGCGCCTATCTCATCCACGGCAATGCACGGAATGATCCAAGGTAGGCTGAAGAGGATTAGAAGTCCTTGAACACAAGCTCGAACTCAGCTAGCTCCTCCAAAGTGGCTGTGGGCTCTCTGGGATCTGACTTGTGTGCGTCCTTCAGCTCGGCCTTGCGCTTTGAGCTATCCTCCTCTTTGGGCTTGCGGGGGGGCATCATGCGGCGGCTGGACAGGGCATCCCAGTCGAAGCCCTGGGAGGAGGGGAATGGTGTGTAGTGTGGTGGGATGGGGGGGGGATAGGGTGGTGTGTGGTTTGGTGGGATGGGTTGGGGGACAGGATGGGGGGCGGGATGGGTTGGGTTGGGTCCACAGGTTTAGGTGTGATGCAGTTGGTAGATGATGCAAGAAAGTAGAAAGCGATTAAAAGATGTGCTCAATGTGGAGACTAGAGAAACGTGAAAATCTATAACTGAGTGAACAGTTATAGCCCTTCAGCAGATTTTTTTAGAATCGATGTTTTCGAACATGTCGTAGTTTGTACCCCAGATTTTGCCCGAGATTTCGAAAATTCTGAGAGGTACGACCTGTGACCTGTCGACCTCCATTCCTAAATGATCCACTGAAGGGCTACGAGGGTGAGGTGTACTCAGGGGTAGGGAACGGCAATATCATATTATATCATATGATATCATGTCATCAAATGATGCCGGTAGTCAGACAAGGCTGAAATTACCATTTATACACAATATCATGTGAAGCAATTTGTATGATATCATATGATATCATACTCACCTTTGGTCCGCATCATATGATATGCCGGTCCCTACTGATTAATCCAGTACAAGTATTTTTGAAGGAAAGGAGCTAGTGTCGTGACGTAGCACCATCGTGCTCCTAGTAGCCGTGGGGTGTATGCTTCACTGAACAGGCACTCATGGTAACATACAAACGTCAGTGTGGGGTGACTGCATAGCTGAGATGGTCTTAGACTACCCTGGTTCTGCAATCTAGTAGCCTTGGGGTGTATGCTTCACTCAACAGGCACTCATGGCAACATACAAACATCAGAGTGGGATAACCGCACAGCTGAGATGGTCTTAGACTATTCTGATTCTAGAATCTACTAGCAGCTTTTTTGGCGGAGCCCCCTCTATAAGGGGGTGGGAGCGCCCAGGGTTACCCATTTGTCCGTCTGACCGACCATCAGACTGAGACCAAGCCTGATACGACAGCCAACGGTCTTGTTACTAACTTGCTTCCGTTGCCACCTGCATCTGTCGCTCCGTCGCGAACACTCTCCGCCATTTTTCAGCGTCGCTTGCGACGCTGCATATTAACTTGTTACCCCCTAAAGCGACCCCCAGAGACCCCAAATTGGGTCCCAATTAATAAATCACCATTTTCACGCTGAAGCCGTATTTATTGTCAAATCCTTGTTAGTGCAGCGACCTGCGCTTGGATGCTTAACAATTAACGTAGCACCTCCTGAACGCTAGGGTGCACAACATAGCACTTGAGCAAGTAATACTCCCAAGAAACTGATGGTCAACTATTGTTTGAACAGCTCACCTTGAACCAGGCGTGGTTCTTGATGTCGAGTGCACGGCCCTGGAGCATACCAATACGCTTGATGGGCTTGCGCTCCAACAAGCGAGATATCAAGTTCTGCGGAGATGAGTTGACAGGGTGATGGGTAAGGGCATAGGGCAAGGCAGAGTAGGTAGCAGGGTATGGGTTGAAGGGCCTGAGATATTAAGTTAGAAAGGTATGGGTTTAAGGTAGAAAGGTATGGGTTGAAGGTACATGGGTATGGGTCGAAAGGCCTGAGATGTAAAGTTAGAAGGGCATGGGTTAAAGGTACATGGGTATGTGTTGAAGGGCCTGAGATATTAAGGTACAAGGGTATGGGTTTAAGGGCCTGAGATAACAAGTTGGAAGGGTATGTGTTGAAGGTACATGGGCATGGGTTTAAGGGCCTGAGATATCAAGTTTGAAGGGTATGGGTTGAAGATACATGGGTATGGGTTTAAAGGTATAAGGGTATGGGTTGGAGGGCCTGATGAACAGGGGCACTAGGGATAGTGGGATGAGGTAGCAAGGTACAAGGTAGAAGGGTTTAGAGTAATTGGAAGGAGGAATAGGGGTACCAGGGGCAGAGGCATGGGGTAGAAGGGTATGAGCGGCAAGGGCAAGGGGTAACAGGCATGAGGGACAAGGGCACGCGTTAGAAGGGCATTGAGTTAGAAGGAAAGAGGGGCAAGGACAAGGGGTAACGGGGCGCAAAGCTACTAGGACAAAAAAAGAGAGGCAACGACTCACCCTTGCATCATACGACATGTAAGGAGGCTACTCGCACAAATAGGAAGGCTACTTGGCGCAAAGCTACGAGGACAAAAGATTGAGAGGTAACGACTCACCCTTGCGTCTTCCGACATGTAAGGAGGGTACTTGATGGGCCACTTGTCATCTACAATCCGACGCATGACCTCCATGGGGTCCTGGGTCTTGGGGCTGGTGAAGGGCTGGCGGGCTGTAAGGAGGACATACCTGTGGTGCAAGGTGGCGGTGGAAGGTGAGGAGCGGTGGTGGTGTGGTGGAGTGGTGGTGGAGATGGTGGTGGAAGGTGAGGAGCGGTGATGGTGTGGTGGAAGGTGAGGGGCGGTGGTGGTGTGGTGGAAGGTGGTGGAGGAAGGTGAGGAGCGGTGGTGGTGTAGTGGAGTGGCGGTGAAGATGGTGGTGGAAGGTGAGGAGCGGTGATGGTATGGTGATGGTGTGGTGAAGATGGTGGTGGAAGGTGAGGAGTATGATTTACCATGCATCGTATGATGTACCGCATGTTATCGTATTATTGATCAATTTATTGTACAATACATCGTATGATCTATTGCTCGATCATTTTGGAAGCAGAATGATATTACTTAGACATCACATGCATGAACACGAGGCATGTACTGCCCTTAGACATCACAAGCTTGAACCAAGACATGTACTGCTCTAGATATCACAAGCTTGAACCAAGACTGCCCTAGTTATCACAAGCTTGAACACATGTACTGCCCTTAGACATCACATGCATGAACACGAGACATGTACTGCCCTATGTCTCTATCTCTATGCCATGTCCTGCTCACCAATGGTGTCCTTAGTTTGTGCCAGATAGGACATAAACTTGGCCATCACAATAGAGAGTACTGTCCTCACCCCACCCCCACCATGCCACCTATGAGGCTGGGGCATCACCACACTACACCACGCCACCTAGCAAGCACTCGCACAAGTACACCCACTGTCTACCAATGTAGCATATATGTCAGACCACGCCACATATGAGGCTGGGGCACCACACCACCAAACCATGCCACCTTTCAAGCACTCGCATGAGAACACCCAGTGTCCACCAATGTATCATACACGACATACTTTAAATGGCAATGCTGACAGAACAGCTGAAATCTGCACCACCACACTGTACCACGCCACCTATGAGGCTGGGGCACCACCAAACCACCTATCAAGCACCACCACATAACCACACCACACAGGCTGGGGCACCACCACATAACCACACCACACAGGCTGGGGCACCACCACATAACCACACCACACCAAGCCACCTATCAAGCACTCACATAAGGACACCCAGGGTCCACCAATCGACTGAGTGGTTGTACCCTCGGCCCATAACGTTCTCTGGTGCAACGTAGCCGGGAGTACCACAGAACGTGTATGTACGTGCACCAGCTTCGATGTGCTTCGCAAATCCAAAATCTCCAAGCTTGGCATAGCCCTGAAGATATACACATGCAGGAGAAAGTTAGCATATGGGCAGGTATGGGACTAATCTCCAAGCCTCACATAAGCCTGAACATGCAGGATGCAACCCATACACACATGCAGGGTAAAGTTAGTGTATGGGTTGGTAAGGGACTAATCACCAAGCTTGGCATAACCCTGAACATACACACACACAGGAGAAAGTTAGCGTATGGGCAGGTATGGGACTAATCTCCAAGCCTCACATGAGCCTGAACATGCAGGATGCAACCCATACACACTTGCAGGATAAAGTTAGTGTATGGGTTGGTAAGGGACTAATCACCAAGCTTGGCATAAGCCTGAACATACACACATGCAGGATCAAGTTAGTGTATGGGTTGTTAAGGGACTCGTGCGCCAGCTTCGATGTGCTTCGCAAATCCAAAATCTCCAAGCTTGGCACAACCCTGAACATACACAAATGTGGGAGAAAATTAGGGTATGTGCAGGTGTGGGATTAATGGTCAAGCCCAGCACAACCCAGAACACCAGAAAATAAAAAAGTGGCAGGCAGATGAGGTGAGCGTCACACTTCAGCCTCGCTATATGTATTTCTGCCTATAGTTGAACACAAACACACAATCTTCCTCAAGCATCATGCATAAGTCCTTCCCTGGCCCGACAAGCATTTCACATCCTTATCAACAATTATTCCTGCAACTCCCAGTGCATCCCTCATGCCCCCCACCCCCACCCCCACACACCCATGCACATTCCACCCCCCACCCCCACCCTTATCGGCGCACTTCATATGCACCCCCACCCACCAACACACACATCAACCACCCTCGCAACATGCCTCCCTCATGCCTCCCTCATTCCTCCCACCCCACCCCCACCCTTATCAGCGCACCTGAGCATCAATTAGAACGTTCTCTGGCTTTAAATCTCTGAATACCTATCCACCATTTTGGAGGTACTCCAGGGACAGGACAATAGAGGCTACATATAATTTGGACCCCCCCCCCCCCCCCCCCCCCCCCCCCCCCACACACACACACTCATCAACCACCCTCCCAACATGACTCCCTCATTCTTCCCACATCCCCCCCCCCCCCCACACACACACACACACATACACACACACTCAAACACCCCCACCCATACACATTCCACCCCACACCCACACCCTTATCAGCGCACTTCATATGCACCCCCACACCCACACATCAACCACCCTCGCAACATACCCCCCCCCATTCCCCCACCCTTATCAGCGCACCTGAGCATCAATGAGAACGTTCTCTGGCTTTAAATCTCTGAACACCAATCCACCGTTGTGGAGGTACTCCAGGGAAAGGACAATAGAGGCTACATAGAATTTGGATAGCTGCTCTTCCATCCCCTGCCACATCTTCATGTTGTTCTTCTCGTCGATGGGGAACTTGATGACCTTGGCCTCTGCCACCAGCACGTCCATCAAATCACCACCAGGCATGAGGTCAAACAGGAAGTACAAGTGGAATTTGTCCTGCAGCAGGGAGGCGGGACAGGGCAGCAGTACATGAGCGAGAGGTTGACATTGCAAAGATACAGGAATGAGGTCAAACAGGAAGTACAAGTGGAATTTGTCCTGCAGGCGAGGCGGGACAGGGCAGCAGTACATGAGCGAGAGATTGACATATGAAAGGATTGCAGGGATTGAGGGACTACCAGGCATGTGGTCAAACAGGAAGTACAAGTGGAATTTGTCCTGCAGGCGAGGCGGGAAAGGGCAGCAGTACATGAGCAAGTACAAGTGGAAGTTGAAGTCGTCCTGCAGAGGAGGGGAGTGTGTGTGTCAGAGGGCAGATAATGCGTGTTCTGTCTGAGAGGGGAAATTGCGTGTGTTTGTGTGCATGCGCACGTGTTTGGAGGGGAGGTGGGAGAAGCGTGTGTGGGAACAGGGGTGCGCGGGGGTGTGTGAGGGGAGGTTGTGTGTGAGTGTGTCTGAGTGTGCATGTGTGTATGTCTGGAGCGGAGGTTGTGTGTATATGTGTGGGAACAGGGGTGCGCGCGCGCGGGGGTGGTGGTGGGTGGTGGTGGTGGTGGTGGGGGGGGGGGGGGACACTTACTTGAAAGGATGCATACTGGCGCAGGCAGAAAGGATGCGCCATGTTTTTGGTGATCTGCTGCTCGCAGAATACGTGCTCGGGGCACTGCAGTGCCGCACTCTTGGTCATGCGCTTCATGGCAAACTCACGACCAGTTGTCGCCTCTTGCACCTTCACCACTCGGCTGAAGGCACCCTCTCCCAGAAGCTCGTGCTCAACCAGCAGCAGGCGCTTGTCACTGTCACTGTAGGAGCCTGCGCCACATGGATCAGGGGGGTTAATTATGATTAATTCTTTATGGAAATAAGTTTTTTTTTTTTTTTATTATTATTAATTATTAATGAGTGGCAAGTGGAGATAATACACTGTCACTGTAGGAGCCTGCACCACACAAATCAGGGGGGTTCATTATGATTAATTCTTAATAAATATAAGGGGGGTTAATTATTAGAATTATAATTATCATTGCCTATTATTAATGACTAGTATGTGGAGATAATACACTGTCACTGAGGAGCCTGCGCCACACAGATCAGGGAGGTGAGTTATTAATGATTAGCATGTGGATATAATACACTGCAACAGCAATGGATATAAGATGTGGATATAATACACTGCAACAGTAATGGATATCATACACTGCAACAGTAAAGCAGGCACTTGTCACTGTCACTGTAGGAGCCTGCGCCACACACGGGGGTAGCTATTGGTGTATATTACATGGAGGAGATAGTACACTGTAACAGTAAAGCAGGTGCTGGTCACTGTCACTGTAGGAGCTTGAGCCACACGGGCCAGGGAGTTTTTATTATGTTTATTATTATCATCAGTTTAATCTTATATGGGGGATACAATACACTGTAATATACCATCATGTACATTCAATCAATACCTCTGTTACTGTACACAGTACAGTTAAACAGGAGCTTGACGCTGTAACTGTTAGAGCCCGCGCCACAAGGATCAGGGAGGTGAGTTATTAATGATTAGCATGTGGAGATAATACATTGTAACAGTGAAGCAGGCGCTTGTTTCTGTCACTGTAGGAATCTGCGCCACACGGGCCAGGGAGTTTTCATTTTATTTATTATTATTATCAGTTTAATATTATATGGGGGGTAAAATACACTGGAACATAACATCCTGTGTTTGTAATCAATACCATTGTAAGAGCCTGCGCCACACGGGTCAGGGAGGTTAATTATTAGCGAATATAATATGGAGGAGATAATACACTGTAAAAGTAAAACAGGCGCCTGCGCCAAACGGTAGGGGGGGGGGGGGGGGGGGGGGGGGGGGTGGGGAGGGGGAGGGGGGGGGGGGGGGGGGGTAGTATGAGTTGTATTATTATATGGAGGAGAAATACACCGTCATAATACACCCACGATCACC